>OZ024892.1:34149469-34801969 GCA_964017195.1 Siderastrea radians
ACTTGACATGGGCAAATGGCAAAGTTAAGGTTTTAGGTGTTTGGTTTTGCACGGACCAAAATTTAGGAATGAAAATGAATTATGAAGAGAAGGTTCGGAAAGTTGAGGATATCCTTAACAATTGGCAAATTAAGAGATTAACGCTTTCGGGAAAAATTACAGTTATAAAGGCTTTAGCTGCATCTCATCTTGTATACGTTACATCGTCACTATGTACATGCTCTAAATCGTTAAAAGCAACAAATGGACTGCTGCTTTTCAAATTCTAATGGGATGGGAAGGGGGACAAAATTAAACGGACTGAAAAGATAGCTGATTATTGCGATGGTGGTCAAAAAATGTTAGACATAATGGAATCTAATAAATCTTTGAAGATTGCGTGGACATTAAAATATATTTCTGATGAGTGCAAATCTAAATGGAAGTGTTTTTTGATTTCCATCTTTCTAAATTGGGGGACAAATTACTTTTTCTTGGGAACCTTGAGTAAAAAAGATGCTACGAAACTCAATGTCAAAGATAATTTCCTCCAAGAACTTATAGAGATTTGGGCAGACTTTAACTACAAAGATTCTTTTGACTCCCAACGTGACTTTAGTGGTAGTCTGATATGGAACAACTCATTAGTAGGAATTGTTGGTGAGGCTGTCTTCTGCAAGAACTGGGCAAAAGCCGGAGTAAAAATATCAAAGATCTCATGAATGATGAGTATGAGGTCATAACTTATAGAAACTTTAAAGAGAAGTATTGTTTTCATGTTTCCTTCCTTGAATTTTATGGAGTAGCCTCGGCCATAAGGTCCGCCATGAAGACTTTGAAAATGAGATCACAAAGTGAAAACGATCAAGGGATTTCAGTACAAAAACTGATTGCAGCAACTAAGCCAACCAAATTAGCTGATGAAATTCTAATAAATAAAAAATCTACTCGCCCTAAAAAGAGTCAGGAAAAATGGTTAAGAGACTGTAAACTTCAAGCTGTGGGGGATTTGAACTGAACTTTTATTTATTCACTTCGAAGGATATGCACAGTAAGTACTAAACTAAGGAATTTCCAGTTCAAATTCCTCCACAGACGTATAGCAACGAATTCCTTTCTTTTCAAAATTCGAATATCGGATACAGCTCTTTGTTACTTGTGCAAAACAGACGAGGGAACACTAATTCATCTTTACTGGGAATGCTCAGTTACAAAAACTTTCTGGCAAAGTGTGTTTCAATCCATCTTATACCAGCCTCGCACGTTTTAGACATGTATGAATGTTTAGGTTTCGGAGGAGGGGAAGATGAAGTATTACTAAACCACTGTTTGCTCCTTGCAAGATATTATATCTACTGTTGTAAATTTAAGAATGTCTCTCCATGTATCGGAGAATATGTGGAACGGCTGAAATTCAATTTTGAAATTGAAAAACAAGTTTCTATGCATGGTGACAGGTTCAGAGAACAAATTTCAGCAGAGATCGTACAAAATTCTTCAGGCACTATAAGAAGTGGCTTCTTACACAACTTTAATCTTCTCCTTTTCTTTAATCCAAAACCAATTTTTGCTTAAGTATTTTTTTTAGCCGGGTTCCTCCCCCAATTTTTTATCCTGCTCTCCGTCTACTTTGCCTTAAATTTGTTCAACCCCCCCTTTTTTTTTCTTTTAGTTAGTTATTTATTTATTTATCTATTTATTTATTCATTTATTTATATATTTATTCATTTGTTTATTTATTTATGTTTTAGTCATGTGAACCTGTGTAAATGTGAACTGTTACAATAAAGTGTTCGCTGAAAAAAAAAAGTCCCAAGTGCAGGGCTTCCCTTGCTCAAAATGCCTCGCAATTTGTATTTATGCGCACGTTAGACTTTTTTTTTCCTTTTTTTTATGTCAATCAAATTTTTCTTAATATAATTGTTTAATACGATTATAATTTTAATTTTTGTATTCACTTTAATTATAGGTTATTATAGTCAAGAAATGTTGTAAATTGGTTTTGAAAATCCTCAGGGGAAAATCACCTCGCGGTCTTATTGTGTAGGCCCACAAACCGATATAGAACCTCAACTTTCGTGTGGCATAAAATAGACGTCTATCGAATCTCAACGACACGCTTCACCCCAGCGATCAATTAATTCAAAAAATGAAGGATAAAAGACTTCTTGAAACTAATGGTCAGCTAACAAGTAGTTGCTCCTAAAGGTTCTTAAGTGACTTCCTTTGTCTTATTTTGATGCCTTCTTAAATACGCCTTTTGTTTTTCACACGTTTCACTATTGTCTCAAAGGATCAGACCTTTTAGTAATTTGTAACTAATTACTTCCCTACCCTGCGTGTAGCTGAATAGGCAATGACGGTCAAGGAAAGCAGAGTTCCCTCGGTCGCCTATGTAACGGTATAGATCGGGTAACAGTCTTACAGCTGATGGCTTTAAAGCCTATTCAGCTTGTGGGTGGGGCGCACAAAGTGCTCGCGCTGAGTTTGAACGTTAATAACTTTTTTAATATGCAAGCAAAAGTCACCAAACCTTGTTACTTTTCCTAAAATATATCTAGAAACAATTTGTTGTGACATGTCTTTGTTCATCCAATTTGATGTTGCCATGGCAACCATATTTTTGCAGGCGGATTTTTCACAATTTTAAGTTTTACTGTTCTAAAAGAAAAATTTTATTTTCATTTCGCCAACTTTTACATTTTTACACTATTTGAGTGTTGTTATGTTGCTTTTCAATGCTTTTTGTCCAATGTTTATGGTTTTTGAAGGTTTTGAAAAAGCAAGTAAATTATAATGTAATTCCTACGCCGGTTGACGTCATCAAATGTTGTTATTGGACCTCAAAGGAAACGTTTTGGCACACCTATATCACCTTCGACATTTTCTTGTCAAGGCTTTAATACTCTCGCAGTTGGAGACAATTTTTGTCCTCTCAATTCTTAATCTCGGACGTACAAGGGATTGGAGGGGGGGGGAGTGGGTGCCATCCCTCATAAGGTTTTTCTTGAATTTTTCCAAGATGATTCATCATCAGCACCTGCCGTTTTCAGTAGCTTTACGGATATCCAAGTTTGGTGAGAATCGTTTACTACGGTTACAAGATATGACGTCATAAGTAACAGGTGGTCAAGCCATTTTTGAGTAAATATGCGTTTTAGGTGATAAAAGTTCAAAATGTTGACAAAAAGAAACAAAGTGCTTAAAGGCCCACCTTCACCCAAAGGGCCTTGCGACCGTTTGTTATTGTTTTTAAATGGTTCTATTGTTTTTCTCGCGATCTGATTGGTTGCCAGAATATTCCTGCGAGCGAGAAAATAGAATCCTATAAGCGCCATCTTTATAAAATCTAGATTAATTGAATTCTCAGTCAAACACTGTATTTAGAATATTTCGTAACCATGACTTTGAAATCCCGTTTGAATCAACTGCCCATCAAACAGTGTATTTAGAATCTTTTGGACACAACCATCTTTTCGAAATCCACTTAATAATAATAATAATAATAAATAAACATATTTATGCAGGATGACCATTTCAGTTATAAAAACTGCTATCAACATGGGTCCTGCGTTAAAAATAAATAAATGAATAGTTAATAGAATAAAATATTAAAACAGTTAAAAAGCTATATAAGAAAATCTAAGAAAAGACATATAAAAAGCGATAAAAAGACTAAAACTAGGTTCATATACAATTATTAAAAATATCGGCCCCTTTATAAAAAAACGCTCTTTTGGTCGATTCTAGTTTAACCCTTTCAATAACTAATTTGTTCTTATTCCTAATGTCATAATCATGAATATTATGTCTTTTTAGTTGAAAATATTCAGAGAAATAACTTGGGGCCGTTCCCTTGAGGCACTTTTCAACCAAGTTAACAATGTGATTTTCTCTTCTTCTCGTAAGAGTGTCCCAGCCAAGACTTGTAACCATCTGTTCCGTGGACAAATGGGCAGTATTCAAAACTATTCTACCACCACGCCTTTGTAGGCGTTCCAGAACTTCTTCATTCCCTTTACCACATCCATGGAAAACAGCACCACAATAATCCAAAATAGGAAGAATCATCGATTTAAACAATCTGTTCGCTGATTCAATTGTTAAAGATGGTCGTGCTCTTGAGAAAATCCCCAGCATCTTAGAAACTTTCTTCTTTACATAATCGATATGCTGATTCATAGAAAGGTTACTGTCCAATATAACGCCCAGATATTTAAAGGAATCACAATGCTTCACAGATTCTCCTCCCAAGGTGATATCGATCCCATCGGTGCCCTGACGACATAGTCTCTGTTGTGTACCAAAAACCACAAATTCGGTCTTTTTCAAATTCAAAAGAAGTTTGTTTCCACAGAGCCACTCTGATAGACTTGTGAGTTCCATATTTAACTTTAACTCCACTTCCATCAACTGTGCAGAGGAAAAAAATATAACTGTATCATCGGCATACATGATAACATTGGAGAAATTAATGCATGATGGTAGATCATTAATATACAATGTAAACAACACCGGCCCCAAAATGCTTCCCTGTGGTACTCCATTTTCCACTGGCATAGGAACCGACAAATTACTCCCCAATGATACAACTTGAGATCTATTAGACAGGTAGTTTGTAAACCAGGCAATCGAGTTGTCCACAAAGCCAAATCGCTCCAGTTTAGAAATAAGTTCTTTATGGGGCACGGTATCAAAGGCCTTCTTAAGATCTACAAATAAGGCACCAGTTAATCTTCCAGCATCCGCATGTCTTCTGATCTCATCAGTAAAGTAAATTACCGCAGTTTGGATGGGATCTCATTCAAACACTGTACTTACTACTCGACCATCTTTATGAAATCCCTTTTGAATCAGTTCTCTTTCACACAATGTATTTAGAAACTATCGAAATAGTCCACATTCATAAGATCTCGTTCCCGTTTGAATTACTTTCCATCCAGACAGTGTATTTAGAATCTCTTGCAACAAACCATGTGTAAGAATCTCTCACAAGTGACCGCCTTCATGAAAAATCTCGTTTTCCACTGGAATCTCTCGCAAGCGGGCAACTTCGTAAATTCGGTTGGAACAGTTCTCAATTAAACTCTGTACATGTTTCCCTGGTTCAAAATGCACAATTCGTACTGGTTTCATGAAGCAAGATCATGACAATGACGTTAAAGGCTTTTACTGGATAAAATTGAAAGTCTTCAGGCACAGTCCAGTAAACCTTCACTTTCTAAGAGTACCAAAGAGTACAATATATGCTAATTTTCTAAAATATCACTTGGAAAAGACGAACCGACAGCACCACAGGGAAGTATTTCTGGGTATCTTTCAACTGTGTGGTCAAAGCTAACGCCTTCATCCACAGACTCAATAATAAGAGTCTATAGAGAGACTCAAGCTAGAGAGAGAGAAAACCACTTTGAACAGTATAATAAAGAGCACCACCGGAAAGCACGAGTATGGAACCCGTTTATTCCCGGCAGGCTAATTTTGTTCTAACGCCCTCGACTTTAAGATGGCGACCGCAGAGCGTTTTAGCAGAAAAAAAAAGAAAACAACTGTTTAAACTAATCCGGAAATTGGTTGGATTCAAACCAGTTCTCTGTTGCTTCTCTAAATTTACACTACCCATACCAAAATCAATGCTAGTTTCTCGAACTAGCCTTTTCTAACGTTTATGTCCTCTATACCTTGGATTATGCAAACGCAGGACATAAATTGCGACCTATTAATGAAACCAAACGGTGAAAGAGTGCTTAATCTTTAAATGGTTGACCAGTTATGGACCTGAAAACGTAATAGGTTGTTCAAGAAGAGTGCGTAAAAAGAAAATTAGCCTGCGGGGCCACTGATGTGCGTATTTGAATGGTCACGTGAGAACAACCTGCCCCGGTATGATGAACAACACTGAATGAAGTACTGCTCAAAAGCTTTCATTTCATGAATGGTCGCACTTCGGGTCCTCCCACAGACTCAACAGTTAGAGCCATGTTGTACAGTATGATAAACAGCACCACAGAAAAGTACTGCTCAGCGGTTTGAAGGGTCACACTTTTAAAGTCTTATCCACAGACTGAAAAGTTAGAGGCACCTTGAACTGCATAATTAACAGCACCACAGGAATAATCTCGTTCCCAGATCTCATTGTCGGTAGGTTTAACCGTGGCAGATCTGGGTACGTGATTACCACAGGAAAGCACCGATCAATAGCCCGGGGTATCCAATCAATGGAAATCGATAATCGGTAGAGCGATCGATCAATCAATATTAATCGATAAAATTAGTGAATTGGTAGCGATTGGCATCGGTAATCAGTCAATAGTCACATGAAACTCGTTCATCAGTTGTTTGCTATCGATTGGCAAAACAAGTAGCACCCAGGAATTAGTACCCTGTCACACGCGCACTCGAATTTACCACTTGTCATGGCTGACGCGTAGAAAAAGTCTGAGTCGCAAGAAGTTTAACTCTCCATAAGTGGCATCCTTAAAGCTAAGGCTTAAACGCTGAACATTGGTGAGGTTTTTACTGCGTATAAGAAGACGGATTACGTTCACAGAATCAAAAGTTCCAATCACCTTGTACAAGTAGAAAGCTCGTCTCGAAAATTGATTCAAAATAAATTCAGTATTATAGAGTATGTTTGTGTCTCATTACACTTTGACAAACGAGGTTCGAGTTATAAAGATTAAAATTATAAAGGAAATAACCTAAAGGGAAAGAAACTTCACTTGGCGAGTTAGAGGTTCGAGTTATTCAAAGTAGAGCAATCCAGGGGAAATCAATTTTGGTTCGAGTTAGCGCGAGCTTCGAGTTACCGAAGGTTCGAGTTGCGGGAGCTGTAAACAGGAAGATATAACTAGCGCTTTTACCTGCGCTGTATTAGTATAATCAGTCATGCAGTCACTGAAGCAATTAGTCAGTCATGCAGCCACTCAAGCAATTAGTCAGTCGTGCAGTCACTCAAGTAATTAGTCAGTCGTGCAGTCACTTGAGCAATTAGTCAGTCGTACGTCAGTCAGTTAGTAAGTTGGTCGGGTTGTTCGTTCGCCTGTTTGTTATTCAGTTTGTTGGCATTTTCTTCAGTTAGTCAGTCAGTCAGTTAGTTTTCACGTTTTGGTAGGACCATTACAAAAAAGGAACAAAAATATACTGCGCCTAAAACCAACAACTACGGAAAGAGCCTGAAAGCCGCTAAAATATGTCAATTATTTAAAAAAAGTAAAAATACTTTGGATGGTGTAATCACTATATTTAACGCAATATTTGGCCTCGTAAATTACAGTATACCCACTAGACCAAACAGTCAACTGCTTAACCAGCCGAGCTGTGTTGCTTTTACCTAAAAGCCGAGAAAAGAACAAAAAGAGCCCACTAGAGGTAAGTGATAATGAATTGCAGCAGCTGCACTTCGTTTTGGCAATCTGAGAATTTTAATACCGGGTCTGCCTCCCAAACTTAATCTGCTACTCACACTGAAGTGTGCTACGTATTTTTTTCTTCAGGAACTACATCTAGTAAGAAGGGTCGGTCCCACTGCTCTAATATAACTTGCGTTAAGTTTATTTGAGCATTTAATAATACGGAATAAACCGGTTCATGTTGAAAATGAGCATTCTAACTGGCTTAAGCTGAGGCGTCGGAAATCAGTGTACCTTGCGACTCGACGACCAAAATGCGTCATTCTTTATTACCGAGACTTCACAAAGTTGTATTGTCAGAAGTGTTTGCCAATTGAAAGCATATGATTATTTCCTATTAGTTCACATTCACATCGCACTGCGTTGCCTAGGCAGGACATTTTTTCTGTGACGTAGTGACTACATAAGTAAAGCGGAACTTTTTAAGAAATTGCCATGAAGTAGGCCTTACGTCAAATGCTTGTTACTCTTAACGAAATTCCTTGTGAGCTTTTGGTTAATTCGTATTGTTTAGAGTGGGATTTTTCTAACTTTGCTGCTCATGCAGTTGCAGAGTTCGGTCTTAAAGTATGTCACAGCTGGTTTTACACGGTCTCAAAGCGAGAGTCTTTCGACACATGTGGTATCTCCATAAGTGTATAGCATCTAGGCCTAAGTCGACGATGCAAATTTCCCTTACGTATACGGTCGTTGCCATTTTTAAGACACTTTTGAACTGTTATTGAAACTTTTTCTACTGAAAAGAAGGACATTCACAACCCAGAAATGGAACAAGGACCTTTCGCAGACTCGTATCCAGTCGCTCTCTTATGAGTCTGGGGGAAAGGGAGAGAAGAATGGATTCTATTGAGGCGCGTGGGGTGACATGGGAAGGAGCGAAGTTAAAATAGCGACTGGCAGATTTCGTACGATAGAGCCGTGCATTCTACCATAGAGGCGTGCAGCTCGTTTTTTCACGGAAGCGGCAGAAGTTATTCTTTCAATGATGAATACACCTAGCGAACAAAGCGGCCGGCCCAATTCTACGGGAAGTCATGAAAAGCCTATCGAGTACACTTCAATGACTTATATTGCCCGTAAATTGGTAACCGGGCAAGGTCAATATTCTTCTTCAGCCATTGAAGGGTAACCGACGTTTTAGTTAGCACTTCGTATATTCTGTCAAGTATCGAACCCTGGGGAACGCCACACTTTAGAATGACTTTCTCGGAGAGTACTCCGTTTGTGTATACAATCTGAAATCTGTTTAATACACGTTAGAAAAGGTGTCGTGTTTGGTGTGTTGATTGCATGTGTTTTCAAACAAGTAACGCATCTGTGCGGCCAGGTTAAAAATGATATGAAAACGCTTGTTTGAAGAAGCATCTGGACATTTGAATATCATGTTTTACGTTATCAGGTCAGTGACCAGTGTACACACTGAAAGAAGTATACAGAAAGAGGATCTAAATCAAACCGATTTAACATGGAAGGATTGGTCTGTTGCCTGGGCACAAGTAAGTTCATTACTTTAAGAAGTTAGATTAGGTAGGGATATTATGTTTGATCATGTGATGGAAGTACCTCTAGGTAGATTACCCGAAACGTAAAGATCACCAACCGCAGAGGTCACCTACAGTGGCCCGAATAACAACACCAAGCGAAGGCTTCCGACAACAGCCTAAAGATCTCTGAAATTTGATGAAAGAGATTTGAAGACTTTTGAAGGTTTTTTTTTTTTTTTGCAAAGAATTGCAAATATTTCAGAAACTCAGTCCGGACAATCCCCAAATCGCTGAAATGGCTACAGAATCATAATTTTTCTCCAAGTTAATTTAATTTTTTCACCGATTAGAACATTTGTAGCTGATAGCCAAGTATAATTATTTTACACTGTTGTCATTATTATATACTACAGGTACATGGCTAATTCTGGCTGGCACTATTTTCGTTACATCTTGCCTACAGATAATAGTTTTTATGCATGTGTAGGTGACGTCATTTTGCGGCAGACAATAGTGTTTATACACGCAAAGAACTTTGCAGACACGTAGGCCTTTCAAATAACGTTTTTTTAAAAAAAGTTGATTCAAACTGAAGTTGCATTCAGTTTAAAGTTTAAACAAATGTTTTAGACTGGGTTTGTGAAACCTTACTGGAAACGCTTCGAGGCAGCAAAAGATTGCAACGTGAAAAATAACTTCGCTTGCAAGTTAATGTACCGTTGAGTGTTAGTGACTTCCTTAGAAACTTTCAAGTAGGTACAAAATAAAACAATTATTGGATTCGGTTTTCGCATGATAGCGAGCATCATCAAAGCCAGGGTTTGTGTTATCCACCTCAGTCGTCATGCTAAACCTCATCCCACCCTTTAAGCGTTAACAGTGACAAAAATGAAATTTCTCTTTACGTCGTCACTTCTTGTTCAAACAACCAAGTGACGAGAACATATATAGAGAAGGTAATCACCAAGGATGATATTTAGACAAATACTCCTTACTATCACGCCTTGATATTGAGTTCTTCTTTTCCCAGTTACAATTACTTAATAAATATTCCGCGAACACGCGTTAGATCAGGGGCACCCAACGAGAAATCTTTAGCAAAATACTTGAAATATCATTTTCAGTTTTCTTAGATTGTTTCAGAGCTTTTTAAAGGCAAATGAGTTTAAGCTAATACAGATGGATCTGTTCGGCATTCTTAGCTGAAAATTTAGGCCGAAGAAAATAATAGGAAACAGAATCCTATCCGCCGTATTTCCGAGCTGCTGATGGCTCTCCGAAAATGCTAGCTGACCTTATTTTGCATTCTAAACGACATATTTGTCCCTCCAAAAACAATAGGAACTAATGAGTCCTCTTGTTACAAAAGTCCGAGGCGATATTTCGCCAAACAAAACCCCTAGCTTTCACTGCAACTGAATCCGAATATCTCAGGCGATTTTAGGCAGCTTTAGGCCTTCCGAACAGATATTCCCCTAAACGAAACGTTGGGTGCCCCTGTTAGATAGCAGTTTATAATTAATTCAGCGACGTATGTCCAACAAGCTTAAGTTTGTTAATCGTTGTTATATTTTTCTTGACAAAACTTTTCCTTGTGTACTTATTGACCTGGCCTGTGAGTAGAAGTGAAGAGGAGTAGACTGTTTTGATACGAACCTTCCTGCTTTTTACATGCAAATCCCGATGCTCTATATTTTATGCTAACAAGACTGATCTCCACCATCTACATAAGTAGGAGGACATCACTTGGCGGCGTTCTGTTGGAAGTTAACTCTAGCCTCGCTCTCACTCAGTGGCTTGACAACTGATCATAACAATTGTATAATGGGATATTGCGCCACCTAGTAACGAACTTCAAATAAAAGTACCAAAAAATTGAATAACCCTCAAATATTATTTTAATTAATCCTTTTTCTTTACCTTTTTTGCAGTTTTGACAGCCCTTGTGATTGTATCCTTGCTTCAGTTTCCCCTTCAGATTGCCATGATAGTCATGGGTAAGTTTATCCAATAGACTGGGATCCAAAAAGCTATAAGGCGGTTATGTAATAATGACCAGGGGTCTCTGCTTTTTTGTCCGTGTGGTTAAATCTAACGACTTACTCCTTCATTAAGACAAGAAATGCTCCTATAACACCAAGAGGAAGATGTCTGGGAGATATTGTTCCTAGATTCTTGTTCTTGATGATTCCGATTTCTGTCCGCCGTCAAGAAGACTCTCGTCAAGGCGCTCGTCTAATAGTTCTGGGCAACAGTGAGAGTACTACGAGGAGAGTCCTTCTCCCTTCTTCTTCTTTTTGATTTTGAAATAGTTGAATATACTAAACACAAAAACAAACAAGCATATACACAAAGAAGGAAAACGGCGTAGCCGAAGTAGATCAACTTTACTTTATTTAGCCTATCATTCTTTGGCTTTTGATGCACCAAGTGTAAGATTAGCTGCCATTGGCACCCCTCCTATCACAAATTCCTGGGTCCGCCTTAGGCACCAGTTTGGCAAATCTGTCACAAACTCTTCCATTATTTATAGCGGAGCACCATTGCTAAGCAAAATTGGTAACCTATCGATCCGAGAAATTTTGTTGTGACGTCAGCGTACGCCCACCCGTACAGACTCTGGGGGAGGGGGAGAGGAGTCCCAAGACAACCCGACGGGGGAGTGGAGAATGCGCAGTGCTTTGGGGCAACCGGCGTTTTTCTTGGCAGGAAATCGCATGACCATCTTCGCTTTTGAAAAAGAGGCTTTTTAAAAGCTTAGTTTGTTTAACAAAACGATTCATTTCGACAGAGGTGAAGTTTAGAACTTGAAAAAATATCAAATATCTAAAAATGGAAAGAAAAGTTCGAAAAGAATACCCAGGTGTCTTTTTGGTGGAAGGCAAAAAGTTCAAGTCACGAAATTTGCCTTCGAGGACTTCAACTTTGTTGTCGCTTCTGCATTTGGTAGCAGTCCCGATGCCAAATATAGCAGAGCTACTGCTTTCTCTTTTTTGTTCTGTCTGCAACCATGGTTTTTGCTTCGGCCGGAACACATTTTCCCAGGAAAAACACCAGCATGCCCACGTCGATCGATCGGCATCTTGTCACGGGAAAAGAAATTATTAGTAAAATTAACTTCTCCAAGTAGTGTGAGTGTGCGTGGCCTAGTGATGTTCGTCCTGGCATGCAATGCCGGCGACCCGGGTTCGATACTCAGAGGGAACATGAATTTTTTCTTTTCTTTTTTTAACGACTTCAGCGAATGAGAGTATTTTCACAAATTAGTAAGTAACAGCAAAAAAATGTGGAGCTCCGCTTTTAGGCTTAGCTTAATCTATATATCGTTAGAACATGGTCACACCCACTCAGCCAATCAGTGTCCAGTATTTCGATGCACTATATTCATAAACTGTCTTAAATTATGTTAAGTGAAAACATCGTAAACCAAATAGCAACGTGACCAAAAAAATTAAAATGCAAAACACAATCTGCACGCAAAAAACGAAATTCTTCGTGGGTGTCACCATGTTCTAAGACGGTTAGACAATGAACACTCGTGTCCTATAGGATATAGCGTCCCTCGCAAGATAGAATGCCACTCGGCCTGCGGCTTTGTGCCATTCTACCTTTGCTCGGGACACTGTATCCCATAGAACACCTTTAAGAACACTCGCGTTCATTGTCTGACCCTTACGTGTACTATTGATGCAAATAGTGGGGAAGCGGTGGTGTGGTGGTTAGCATGTTGGATTTGTGATCTGAAGGTAGGTGGTTCGAGGCCCAGTCCTTGCCACCGTGTTGTATCCTTAGACAAGAAACTTTACCCTACATCGTCTCTCTCCACCCAAGTGTATAAAACAATTTTGTAAGATGGGTACTGGCCACATACTGCTGGGGGGAACCCTGCGATGGACTAGCATCCCATCTAGGGGAGAGGGGTGACAATACTCTCAGTTGCTTCATGCTACAGAAAGCAGGACAAGCTCCGGCCGTGTGGGCCTCCTTGGCTCGTGTGCGACCTTACCTTACGGTATAGGCAATAGAACGTTCGGAAACAGAATACAATCGAACTCAATCAATCTGTGGATTGAATTCGATTGACATTCAGTTCGATTGGGTTCGATTGCCTATACCGAGACCTTGCCAATGATGCTCTCTCGGTTATGGGCTCCTGTCTCGGCATACTACAGAAACTAGTTAAGGTCCGGCCGTGTGGGCCATGGTGTCACAAGCTTTAAGTTGACAATGGTCACACCTAATTCAACGTATTACTAGCCTACCATAAAGGAAATAAGCTTGCAGGACTTTTCCCCGTGACATTTTTTTTTTATAATCTCTTGGCAGGTGCTAAATATGAGGATGATTGCCCTGTGGAAAGCATGATCCCCATTTACTTGATTGTGGCTGGTGCAACTGGTATCGTTGCAAACTGCTGCAACTGTGGTATGAAATATACAGAAAGCGGAGACGGAGAAGAGAAACAAATAAACCCACTTCAGGCTGTAGTGCAGCTGTTTCTCTTTGCTTGGTTCATTTGTGGAAACGTATGGATTTACAAAAACTACGAGCCTAACTACAACGATCCCACCAGCCCCAACTACTGCGACAAGACCCTGTACCTGTTTGCCTTCTGGGTCACGACTTCTTACTACATCGTATTTGGTGCCGTGTTAATTATAATGTGCTTGGTGGGCCTTTGTATGGGGGCTGCGGCCTGAACCAACAAACGTACGTGGGAACGAAAAAACGAAACGACAGACAGGCGAAGGGACGAACAGACGGACGACGGACGAACGAATTAAAGATCAATCAAATCAGCAAAAGAAAGAACGAAGTAAGAAAACGAACAGAAGGACGGACGAACGCACGGATGGACGAAAGGACGGACGGGTGGAGGGCTAACGGACGAACGAAAGAAAGATAACACAAAAAAGGAACGAACGAACGCAGAATATAACTAACAAGGAGACAGAAAGCAGAAACGACTGAGTGATGAAAGAAAGGACAACCGAACAGACACAAATCAAACAGATAAACGAACGAATCAGTAATGAGAGGGATATAAGGAATCGACGATTATTTTTCTCAATGTAATATGCTTTTTAAACTAAACGTAAATGTATGATAAAAGCGACAAAGGTATATGTAGAATACATCACTATCCCATGTAACATTGTCAAAATTTTTTACTAGAATTATATTCAGCATCGACTTTTAGAAAAAAATTTTAAAAAAGCTTGTAACAAATAAACATTAATTAAAACAATAATCAAGTTTGAATTGCATTAACGGATCGCAATAAACGCCCACTTTTAGAGGAACAATTTTAAGTGGAATTCTATGACTTATGAAGAATCATTTTTTGATTGACGTGTTTTGGAGGGCAGGAGGGAAGGCAACCAGTGTTACGTCATTTGATCTGAGAGCAGTTGAATCTCAGTTGAATATTTATAGAATCTCAATCCGAAGTGATCAGCCACATGAAATCTCGTTTGAATCAGTTCTCAACCAAACGCTGTACTTAGAATTACCGCATAAGCGAGCATTTTCCTCCTGTTTCATTTATTTTCTAGTGAAGTGCTGTATTTCTGGGATCTCTTGCAAGTGCTCATCTTCATAAATTCGGTTTGCAACAGTCCTCAATCACACATTGTACATGTTTTTCCTTTTGTGGGCGTGGATCAAATGCACAGCCATATACAGATCCTTGGCACGATAAATAATGTACGAACGCAGAATAGAACTAACAAGGAGTCAGAAAGCAAAAACGACTGAGCGAGGAAAGGAAGGACAAGCGAACAGACGTGTAATGTCGTTAATTATGCATGGTTCATCACGTGTACTTAGGTCACGTGGTCGGGCAGTAAAAATATACAGTTGCTTTTCACAGACAAGCAGGACGTTGTGACTTATTCGTTTGGGCCGATAGTACAAGATATAAAACAAACAAATAAACGAACGAATCAATAATGAGAGGAATATAAGGAGTCGACGATTCTTTTTTCTCAATGCAGTATGCTTTTTAAACTAACCGGGAGGACATTGAATGTGCGATAAAAGCAACATATGTACATGTAGAATAGATGACTATCCTATATATGTAACATTAAGAAGCAGTTGTCAAAACTTTGTACAACATTATCTTCAGCATCGACTCTAGAACAATACAGAAAAACCAAAAAAAACTATTTGTTATTTATTGGTGGCCACTTTAAATTGCCTTCCACCAGTTGGGTTTTTCAAATGCTTATGTTTCATTGGTCAAATTACTTTCAGAGGTTTATAGTGTCCCGAATTAGCACTGCCGTGCTAAATATTCAGACACTTAAATAATTTTTTTTTTAGGGGGGGGGGGGCGGTAAATGCTAAGCCGTGCAGTAAGGCCTTGTATTTGTACCTTGTGAGTGTTTGTGTCGGAATGCCGACACAAGAATTTTTCGGAATGCCGAAAAAAAGATCGAGAATCTTGATCCGGTACAGCTACCAGGTTGAACTGGCACCTGTGTGATTTATATCGATCGATATGAGATATTGGAAAGGTATCATGTAAACAGGCATAGCCCCAAAAAACGGGATGACCTAAAGCCGATGATACTAGTTCTTTTTAGAAAAAACTCACATCGGCATAAAATTGGTTTAGGTTAAACGTAACCAATACGCCCCCCCCCCCCCCTTCCTGTTAGCTCCCAGCTTACTTCAGATCTTTAAGATGAAAACATATAAATTATATCAACATCCTTGCATTGTTCAGTGGTCGTCAAGACACTCCTTTATTTAATTATACTGTTATTTTTACCCGTTCAAAACCAACTTAGAACGTGCCATATTGGTAACGGGTATCTAACGGGTCTATTATCCTCAATGACCTCAATGCCCTTTATACGCAAATTACTGAAAACTCTTCGGCACGCAGTAGCCAGTCTAAACATCTTCGGCTTTAATTTTTTACCATGAAAAAAAAAATTACTGTTGGCTTGGTAAATGCTAAGCCGTGTAAAAAGGCCTTGTATTTGTGCCTTGTGAGTGTTTATCCCGAATCCCGGAGATCGAGAATCCTGATCCGGTGCAGCTACCAGAGTGAACTCGCACCGGCCGGTTGTGATTCTTACTGATATGTGATTTTATACAGGTGACAGGTAAAAGGGCAAATACCCACGGAACCAGCCATGAAGAGAGGGACTCGGGATGAACTCGATCCGATAATAATATTTCCTTTTCGAATAAAACTCATAGAAATGGTCTTGGTAAACGGGGTCCAAAGTTTTCATCTCGTACTGGAAGGAAAGTCCCACCAACAAGTCCCCTTTCCTGTTAGCTCCAAACTTACTTCAGATTCTTTTAAGATGAAAACACATAAATTACATCAACATCCTTGTGTTATTCACTGGTCTTCAAGACACTTCTTTATTTAATTATACTTTTATTTTTACCTGTTCAAAAGCAACTGAGAACGCAACATATTGGCAACGAATATTATCCTCAATGACCTCGATGCCCTTCATACGCAGATTAAACTTCACCACAAAGAAACAAATTTATTGTTTGCTTGGTAAATGCTAAGACGTGATGGTCTTGAATAACTGAAAAGGTTTCCAGAAAGAGACAACAAAATAAGCCATTGTAGTTCTGGCGGGGGGCACTCCCATATAAAAGTGACGGGGGTGATCGTCGTACCCCTTAGGGTTCTAAAATCGAAGATTACTACCGTCAAAATTATGGCAGTAGCTTGGGTACTTAAGGTAAAAGCTGAAAAAAATGACAGAAAGTTAGTGTATTGTTTTAGAGTTGGTACCTCTTAGGGGTTAAAATTTATGCGAGCCACACCTACAAAACAGAATAGGACTCTTGCATGATGGCGTCATTTGACTT
Organism: Siderastrea radians; assembly: GCA_964017195.1. Lineage (NCBI taxonomy): Eukaryota > Metazoa > Cnidaria > Anthozoa > Scleractinia > Rhizangiidae > Siderastrea > Siderastrea radians. The sequence continues at coordinate 34,166,196 of OZ024892.1, forward strand.
CAACTACCAGAATCCTTCAGTTTGTTCTTTTCTTGTACAAATTAGTGCTATTGTTGTTTGAACCTCACTGATATTGCAAATTTTAAAAGCAAAGGAAAAACGAAATGAATTCTGGTAGTTGTAATCAAATGACACCATCGTGTAAGTGTCCTATTTTGGTCCCCCTCAAAATTTACAGCGATTAAACCCAACACTTTATACGGGAGTCTGTTATTAATATCATAAGTCAGGACTGCACTGTTAAGGTCTCCATTAAGGTCTGATTTATAACAATGGGAAGTACTCGCACTTGTACTACGGCTAGAATTTTTTAAAAGCGTTCGAGTTTGTTTGCGTATTGTCCCGACATGCAATATTTTTGGAATCTTTGACAACGTTCTGTTTCATCTAATCGCTTTGTTCGCCTTGAACAACATTTTACGAGTTGCAGCTGTAGCCATTTTGAAATTTACTGAGCTAAACACCTTGAGGAACCAATCCTCCAGAACTGTGTTTGTCTTTTCCAAGCTGACACTTTTGGTGTTTTTCATGAAAAAAAATCTTTTAACCTTTGTGATCTCTCTTCTGGAATTCACCATGAAAATTGAAGATTTTATTTAAGACGAAATGGTTAACTTTACCACTTTGCAGGTAATGTACATTCCACTACATAACTTAAGTTTGCAACAACCTATTTTGATTTTAAATTAAAATAATGGCTTTTTTCCGGCTAAAACTATTTGCTAACAACAAAAATCTACTTTCGAGCTGTTACAATTCTTTTTCTTAGTAAAAGTTAGAAACAGAAGCGATTTACTTCATAGAAGAAATGTAGAAGACCTTTAGTTATGTTTGGAGAAATCTACAAAGTCGAGAAATCAAGCAAAAATGTTTGATTTCTCGGTAAAGTTTGCTAATAATACGTTGGCCCAAAAGTTGGGACTGTTTTAACAGGTCTTTGCTCTTTGTTGAAAGTGGTTAATTTGTCAATCTTGAAGTTTTGCGTATCTTGGTGCCTTAAACAGCTTGTTTAAATTCCAGAATTGACCTGCTTGTGACGTCACGATAGCCATGATCATCCGCCGCTCAATTCCTATAGGAGCGATTGACAAGTTCGCCAACCCCACCCCCGGTGTTATCCAAAGACCGAAAAGCTAGGGCATAATTAACTGCAACCACAAGAAAGCGCTGATCAATAATAGCTATGACTGGAATGGGTACCATTCAGGATCTTTAGGATTACCGATTTACAGAATCAAAAGTTGGACTGACACACCTTGTACAAGTAGAAAGCCCCTCTCGAAAATTGATTTAAAATAAATTCAGTCTTATATAGTATGTTTGTCTCATTACACTTTGACAAACGAGGTTCAAGTTATCGAGATCAAAATTATAAAGGAAATAACCTAAAGGGAAAGAAAATTCACTTGGCGAGTTAGAGGTTCGAGTTATTGAGAGAAAAATAACAGTACTATATAGAGCATTCCAGGAGAAATTAATTTTCGTTCGAGTTAGCGCGAGCTTCGAGATACCGAAGGTTCGAGTTACGGGAGCTGTAAACAGGAAGATGTAACTAGCGTTTTTTCCTGCGCTGTCTTAGTATAATCAGTCGTGCAGTAAGTCACTCATACAGTAAGTCAGTCATGCAGTTAGTCAGCCATGCAGTCACTTCAGCGATTAGTCAGTCGTGCGTCAGTCAGTTAGTAAGTTGGTCGGATTGTTCGTTCGCCTGTTTGTTATTAAGTTTGTTGGCATTTTTTTTTTCAGTTAGTCAGTTAGTCAGTTAGTCAGCCAGTCAGTCAGTCAGTTAGTCAGTCAGTTAGCTTTCACTTTTTGGCAGGACAGAGGAACAGAATTATACTGCACCTACAACCAGCAACTACGGAAAGAGCCTGGAAACCCCTAAAATGTGTCAGTTATTAAACAAAGTAAAAATAGGAAAGACGAACGTTTATTCGTTTGTCTTACGATGGAATCGCTTTGAGTTGTTGATCGCGACATTTCGACTGCAATACTGCTAGTCTTCCTTCATCAGGCGATGAGGTCGATTGTTTACGTGTCGCTATTTGTAGTATGTTGGTGTGCTGCTATTGATGCATTTCGATCCTCATTATTATTCCGACTTTTAGATGTTGTTCCCTCACAGGTCCGCTTTGTGGTTGATCGGCTGTTGTGCTTTTTGATCGTAGGTATCCAAGCTTCAGGAATTCGATTCCACTATTGCTATTGATGTTATTAGGATGAAGTCTTATATGGCTAGCCTCTTTGACCCTACGTGTGTACCAGTGAGGTCACGATCAATAAACTTAACTTCTTTCCAAATAGGAAGATGCCCCGTTTCGTTAGCGTGTTCCGAAACTGCGGAAGTTCGTGTACGAGCAAGCCGTATATCTCTGTCGTGTTTTTTTATCCTTTCTTGCATCGCTCTCCCTGTTTCCCCGATGTATACTTTGACGCACTCACATGGAATCTTATAGACGACACCATCTTGTTTAGTTGGTTCAAGGGCGTCTTTCGGTCGCACTAAGTCGAAACGTCGCGATCAACAACTCAAAGCGATTCCATCGTGAGACAAACGAATAAACGTTCATCTTTCCTATCTTACACCACAATGAACAATAAACACATCTTTCACTATATTAAACACAATATTTGGCCTCGTTAATTCAGTATAGGCATCAACCCCACTAGACCAAACAGTCAACTGCTTAACCAGCCGAGCTGTGTTGTTTTTACCTAAAAGCCGAGAAAAGAACAAAAAAGAGCCCACTAGAGGTAAGTGATAATGGATTGCAGCAGCTGCACTTCATTTTAGCAATCTGAGAATTTTAATACCGGGTCGGCCTCCCAAACTTAATCTGCTACTCACACTGAAGTATGCTGAAGTGTTTTTTTTAGGAACTACATCTAATACGAGGAGTCGGTCCCACTGCTTTAATATAACTTGCGTAAAGTTTATTAGAGCATTTTATAACACGGAATAAACCGGTTCATGATGAAAATGGGCATTCTAACTGGCTTAAGCTGAGGCGTCCGAAATCATGCGACCATGCGACTCGACAACCAAGATGCGTAATTCTCTATTACTGAGACTTCACAGAGTTGTATTGTCAGAAATATTTGCCAGTTGAAAGCGTATGATTATTTCGTATCAGTTCACATTCACATCGCACTGCGTTGCCTAGGCAGGACATTTTTTCTGTGGCGTAGTGACTACACAAGTAAAGCGGAACTTTTTAAGAAATTGCCATGAAGTAGGCCTTACGTCAAATGCTTGTTATTCTTAACGAAATTCCTTGCAAGCTTTTGGTAAATTCGTATTGTTTAGAGTGGAATTTGTTTAACTTAGCTGCTCATGCGGTTGGTGTTGAAAGTTGGCATTGTTATTGAACTGTTTATTTATTCATTGAACTGTTAATTATTCTGACGTCATAGCCTCAATTGCATGTAGACTGGCATCTTCGCCTCGCGGTTCTTTCACTGCGAACGTCGTGTTTAGTTTTGTTGCTTGATAGTTTTTCTGTTCAGACAACTGTAGATCTTTGTGAAACGAAGACTTCAATTAAATAGGGCAAATACCAACAGTTGGAGAGTTCAGTCTTACAGCAAGGAGCCCAAAAGTGTGACCACTTTTAATAATTTCGCATTCTTTCGTGCAAATTATCCAATCAGAAGCCGAGGATAGCTTCAAGAAAATTAACTCAAATTGCAAGCGATCTTGCGTGGAAGGCTAAGTTGATTTTTCATGGATACCTGTTTTTGAGGCTTTTACTTGTCAACTTGGGAAGTTTTTCGCCTTGAAATCCTACGCTAGACAAATTTCGTAACTCCGAAATGCGAGAGATTGACCGCGAAATCAGGGAAATCGATACATCTGCTCAACAGCTGTGTTTTTTTGGATATTCCCGTGTATAAAGTAATTTTTACCGCCAGAATAAATACATTTTTGCTTACTTTCACTCGTAAATATCACGAAGTTACTGTGTGTAGTTTTCACTGTCGGCATTTTGGTTTCACCTCTTTCAGAATTAGCGAAGACGTCAGTTAGCGCGCCGAAGAAAGGCTGGTTTACCTCTGAGCGACTAGTTTTATCGCTTGATTTCTGAGAAAATAATTGTCCCCTGAATAAACTATAACCTTCACTCTCGTGAAAACCCAGGATGGTCATAAAGTCGCAGGCATACTGCAGAAACATCCTAACATGTAGCAACAGCTAGGTAAAGTGACTTTTATCAACCCGCAAAACTTCGTCGCGATCGCGCGATAGGCTAAGGTCAGGAAAGTCACTAGGCTGCTGTACGGAGATTTCTATTGATCTCTACTCAATTTTGGCGTTTTTGGCTTTGAAAATAGACGCTGAAATAACTTCTCCGAAATGCGAAATTTTACGGTATCTAATCGAAGTAAATGCACTTGCTAGTCGAGCGGCAGTTCCTTGAGTGACTTTTTCCGCTTTTTGTTTACATCGTGAAACTCGACAAGTGAACTGCATCAGATACCTCGTTAAATTATGACCACCATGGCTTTTCACGAGAGAGAAGGCTGTAGTTTGTCCAGGGGACAATTATTTTCTCAGAAACCAAGCGATAAAAACAATTCGCTGAGGTGTACACCAGTCTTTCCAAAAATTTTGAATCACTGTTTATATTTCGACGCGCTATATCAAGTCAAGCGCTACATCTTCGCTAACCCAAAGACGTGAAGCCAGAGGGGCGACAGTGAAAGATATAAACGGTGACCTCGTGGTATTTACATGTAAAAGTAAGAAAAAATGCATTTATGCCTGGCGGTAGAAATTACTTACACTTCGAGCTTTTAGCCTTTATACAGTTAGCTACACTTGCCCGGCCCGTTCGACTGAGAACAGTTACAATTCTACCAAAAAAAAAACACCTTATCGATTTCTCCGATTTTCGCATTTCAAGTTGCAAAATTTGCCTAGCGTAGGATTTCAAAGTCAAAAACTCCAAAGTTGACAAGTAAAAGCCTCAAAAAACAGGCATCCAGGGATGAAAAAGCAAGGATGTTACAAAAACTTGACAGGCCAAACACGACTCCTATTGGTCAAGATCGATAAAACGTTAACCTTCAAAGCTTTGCTCTGACGAGTACGTCTTTCAACGACCTCCCTTTTCTGTATGAAAGTAGGGGAGGGTCTTTAAAGATATTTCGTAGCAATAGCTGATTTTCTATTAAGTGCCATTTACTCATAAGAATGTTTTTAAGCTTAGGCACAGAAGGGCGGTACTCTTTTACAAACGGTAAAACTCTTTTGCCCGTTTTTTGTTTATTCTGTAGCGCCGACATTCTTTCGCTAAATTTAACTTCTGAGAGAGTCTTGTCTACGAGTTATCTGGGTAACCTCTGTCGCGTAATCTACGCTTGAATTGTGTAATGTTTTCTTTAAAAGTAGCTTTTGAGGAATTGGTTCTCAGAAGACGCAATGCTTTGCCTTTGATAAAGCCTTTCCTGACGCCTGGAGGGTGGCAGGATTTAAAGTGCGTGTATTGGAAAGTTTCTGTCGGTTTGAAGTGCGTGCGAACGCCGAGAATAGATTCTTCCTTAAATCTTTCGCCCTTGTAAACGCATGTATCCAGGAAAGTTATTTCTGTATCTGAAATTTCAGCCGTGAATTTTATGGTTGGGTGATAGTTATTAGCTAGCTCTATGAACGCGGTTATTTCCTCTTTGTTTAAGGTGACCGAACACAGTTTTCTTGTACCTATGCGTTATTTATCGTTATTTTCAAACCACTGGCAGTTGGGCAGCCAAAATTGGCAAGATGCAAGTTCAACTAAAGAAAATTGTATTTTGATATGTCTTATTGGACTAGGTACCGTTACCATGGCAACGCAACTGGTAGTAAACCGCCTGGAGGGTGGCAGGATTTAAAGTGCGTGTATTGGAAAGTTTCTGTCGGTTTGAAGTGCGTGCGAACGCCGAGAATAGATTCTTCCTTAAATCTTTCGCCCTTGTAAACGCATGTATCCAGGAAAGTTATTTCTGTATCTGAAATTTCAGCCGTGAATTTTATGGTTGGGTGATAGTTATTAGCTAGCTCTATGAACGCGGTTATTTCCTCTTTGTTTAAGGTGACCGAACACAGTTTTCTTGTACCTATGCGTTATTTATCGTTATTTTCAAACCACTGGCAGTTGGGCAGCCAAAATTGGCAAGATGCAAGTTCAACTAAAGAAAATTGTATTTTGATATGTCTTATTGGACTAGGTACCGTTACCATGGCAACGCAGCTGGTAGTAAACCAGCATTAAATAATGGGTTCGATTTATTTTCAGAAAATCCAGTCATTAGATTTTTTCCATCATTTGTCTCTAGAAAACTCAGAAAAATACTGGTCTATTGACACTGGTCTCCTGAAATTTTGACAGAGAGATCTTCTGTTATTTTGTGTTTTGCATTTTAACATTTTCTGAACATGTCCTCTGTCAGATTTCAATTTTTGTTTGCAGGCAAGCTAAGCGTGTTCCGAACTATTATTCTACCAAATTTCATGAAATTCTAACGAGCTGTTCCGTAAAAATCAGTGCATTTCCACTAAATCGTGCAGTCACAATTTTCTGGTTAACTGCGCATGCGCTGCATTTGACAGGATTCTTGATCTTTCTCGATCCATACAAACAATCCCAGAAAGGCAGGGTATTTTCCAAGAGTATTACCTTTAATACATTGAAAAACAAACGTCTTTGACCCATAACAAACTGTTTGATCGTTAAGACGGAGAAAACACTTGCACAATCTTCACTGAACAAAACGAAATGATCGCTGTACAGGCGCCAACAGGCGCCATGTTTGTTTTTCTCAAAGCCTTGTGCGCGCGCGTTTATTCAGCAGAATAAGAACAAGGCACATTCAACGGTCCGTGAACCGTTGGTAAATGTAAACAAACATGAAAAAAGAATTGAAAAAATCCAGGAGAGAATGATAGAACTTCAACAAAAGTTGTTAGGCATAAAGGAAGAACAAAATAAAGAAAGTGAAGCTTATCTCAATGTTTCTTTTATGTCTACAGATCTTTCTAAAGGGGAAAGGGTTCCAAAGCGCGCCAAGTGTACTAAGAAACGAAACCAAAGGAGAAAAAAACTTAGGCGCGATATCCATCAGAAAACACTGGAATCGAAGAAACGATACATCAGAAACCTCTCAGATAACGAGCTGACAGGCGACCAAATTAACCTACTTTCAAGGGGGCTCAAGTTTATTCCCACGCCAGTGACAAACGAAAGTCACATAACATCACAACTTTTAAACGATTTCAAAACGTTTGCTAGGTGAATGCGCCTTCAGTACATGTTTCATGGCCAGAATAAAGAGCAACACCCCTTCCACGTAAAATCCATTACTGGGAGCCTCCAACTCAACCATCGGTTGTGCTAGAAACATATTTAGAAGAGGTTAAGACTGAACTAGCGGAGGTCAAAATACTTAAGCCCAAAAACAATTTGCCTTACAAAGAACGTCAAGCAATTAAAGAGCTAAAACAGAACACAAATATCAATGTTAAAAAGGCAGACAAAGGGACCACAACTGTTATCATGAATAAAGAAGCCAAAATAAAAGAGGGACAGGTACTAGACCAAAGGGAAAACTACAAGTCCCTAGCATTACCCATGGTAACAGAAACCTCTCAAAGAGTCAAGAAATTAATCAAAGCGCTCTACCATGGTAACCATATTGATGAAATGACAAAAAAATGGCTATCCCTAACACCAGATCCGCCACGAATTCCAGTTTTCTATACCCTTACAAAGATACACAAACCGAACCCAGTCGGGAGACCGATTATATCCGGCTGTGATAGCCCAACAGAACGAATCTCATCATTTGTTGACTACCTCCTTCAGCATATTGCTAAAGTACAGAAAACATATCTTAAAGACACAACAGATTTCTTGAACTTTATAGAGAAAACAAAAGTCCAAAAAGACACAATGCTTGTGTCCATGGACGTTTCTAGCCTATATACTAACATCCCGCAGGAGGAAGGAATCACTATTGTATGTAAAACATACGAAACCTTCCACCTAAACAAACCTCCTATACCTACACTCCACCTCAGAGATATGCTCAAGCTTATCTTAAAAGAAAACTCTTTCCATTTTAACGGGAAAAATTTCCTTCAAACACATGGCACCGCGATGGGCACAAAAATGGCAGTTTCTTTTGCCAACATTTTCATGGCCGCGGTCGAAACAGAAATTATTGAGCGCAGTTCTAAAAAGCCGCTCATTTGGAAAAGATACATCGATGATGTCCTTTCTCTATGGAACTTAAGGTGGCTCCATACAGTTTCTCATCAGTTTCAACAGACAAATATACATAACTTTTTTGATGATTTTCAGGACATTGATTTACATTTCACTAGGGAAAAGCTACAAAAGCAACTAGTCTAGCCTTTATACTTTTCAAAAAAGTCACAATTTCTGGGCCTGGTCCGTTTCCATGGCAACCACTGATATAGTTCTTTGGCTCATTTTTTAAGCTTACCCAGTTTCTTCACGTCATTTCTTGGTTTTTACACGTGAATTTTCGCTATTTTTGTTGTAAAGATGTTGTCGTTTGAGAAGTCTCAGCTGGCAAAGCTGTGAGAAATTTTGTACATAAGTTTTGCCAGAATAGTAAATTTCCGTTTTCGACGATTAATGCAGAAGTGCATGTACAAAAATTACTCTTACTTTAGTATGACTGAAAAACACAAAAATCCTACAAATATTCCAATTTTAAAAAAATTTCACCTAGTGGAACACGCGCAATTAGCGTTTGAAAATGCCTCAAAACCCTCCTTTTTTCTTCACGTTACCAAAATAATAATTCTTCAAGTTACGGGGTTGCGCATGCTCATGATTCCTTTTGCGTGGACGAGCGTGGACAGCACGCGGGTAAGCGGTAGAAAAGCTTTTCTAGGGCTCTTCTTTCCAAAGAACAACATTTTTCTTGACAACTGCTTTCCTTTACTGTAAAGGATCCATGTCACCAAAAAATTCGCAAGAATAAAGAAAGAAGCAAACAAACAAAAAAGAAGAAAATTTATACCGATTCGCGATATAAAAACTCGAACGAAGCCGCCACTTTATTGCCAGCAGCAAAAAATTTCCTTTAAAGTTTCCAGAACGCAGAATCATTAAACCATTTTCAGTTTCATTTACCATTAACTGATTACAACCGTTCTTCAAGAAAAAAACGAAAGCGGTCATGTTTGCTCTTAGAGCATCTTTTGGTATGCTACCCGCGAAAAGCAGGGAAGCTCGTTCTTTTTATGTTGTAAGCTCAATATTTTGTCTGCCGAGACCCGCGTTGTTTCTTAGCGGCTACTTGCGTGTTTGATAACTGCATGGAATAGCAAATAGTATATAAATAAGCTTTCAATTTATATTTAAAGGCAGACGTTGGAGAAAGGGAACAAAAATGTCCACAAGAAATAATACGTTTTGAAAAAGACCACATTATTTTTCTGCAAGGTTCAACAAGTCAACAGAACGCCTGGGAAACGCCGACTGTTTTAGAACCGGCCGTCAACTCGATACTCATCCTTTATTCGTTCACTAAATGCCGTCATTTTAGGCATAATTTTTCGTAAAAAATAAAAATTGTATTTGAGCTTAGGTACAATTGAACTTTTTTCAATTTTCGGTTTTATTTTAGACCACCGAAGTTTTTGAAGTCGCACCTTGTCAACACAAGTGAAACTTAGATCAAAAGCTACTGGTGACTGATAAATAGACACTGAAATATAAGTGTCCTTTTGAGTTTCAACTTCTATCAAAATTCAATGACAACTGTTACCTCGTTACAAGTGTGTAATCTATTCATCGCTCAATAAAATTCACAAGTCAGCTGTATTTTGCTGAAACCGTATGGGAACGGCTGTAGAGACAACTTACCCGACAAAAAAAAGACGGCTTGTTAGGAAGCTAAGGCAAAAACTAAAGCACTTTTCCAAAAAATTACTTACACTTAGGCTCGATCCAAACAAACTTAAGCTTCTCATCCCAGAGATTCTCGACAGCTGACCTGGACAGCACTGATTTTTCAAGTTGAGAACGGAAAGAAGTTCTTCACGCATAATTCTTGAAGGCGCGTAATGATTCGTGCAACGTTTTCAGTCCTCTCTGTGTTGCTTGAACTTAAAGATCGCAATCAATCCAGTCCTACAATCGTAGAACAATCTTAGGACTACAACTGTCAGCTACAAAAGCGATTAAACTAAAGGCTTTTCATAATTTCACTGCTGTGCTCGACAGGTTTTGAAAAGGTAAGCCATAAAGATGCCTCAATCAGACTTTGGAAAAGTTCGCCTGGGAGGTTGATTGGCACATGTCATCTGACTTGGACTGTCGCGCTCCTCGCGCGCGCGCTTGTGCCAATTTAGTTCCCATTCCTCGCCGCTGAAAAACTATATGGAGCCACCTAAAGGTGTCTGAACACAGTTTGCGCGCGCTCTACGATTTGTACTGCTGGCGTGAATAAGCGCGCGCGCATAAGGCTTTGAGAAAAACAAACATGGCGCCTGTTGGCGCCTGTACGGCGATCATTTCATTTTGTTCAGTGAAGATTGTGCAAGTGTTTTTTCTGTCTTAACAATCAAACAGTTTGTTATGTGTCAAAGACGTTTGTTTTTCAATGTATTAAAGGTAATACTCTTGGAAAATACCCTGCCTTTCTGGGATTGTTTGTATGGATCGAGAAAGATCAAGAATCCTGTCAAATGCAGCGCATGCGCAGTTAACCAGAAAATTGTGACTGCACGATTTAGTGGAAATGCACTGATTTTTACGGAACAGCTCGTTAGAATTTCATGAAATTTGGTAGAATAATAGTTCGGAACACGCTTAGCTTGCCTGCAAACAAAAATTGAAATCTGACAGAGGACATGTTCAGAAAATGTTAAAATGCAAAACACAAAATAACAGAAGATCTCTCTGTCAAAATTTCAGGAGACCAGTGTCAATAGACCAGTATTTTTCTGAGTTTTCTAGAGACAAATGATGGAAAAAATCTAATGACTAGATTTTCTGAAAATAAATCAAACCCATTATTTAATGCTGGTTTACTACCAGCTGCGTTGCCATGGTAACGGTACCTAGTCCAGTAAAACATATCAAAATACAATTTTCTTTAGTTGAACTTGCATCTTGCCAATTTTGGCTGCCCAACTGCCAGTGGTTTGAAAATAACGATAAATAACGCATAGGTACAAGAAAACTGTGTTCGGTCACCTTAAACAAAGAGGAAATAACCGCGTTCATAGAGCTAGCTAATAACTATCACCCAATCATAAAATTCACGGCTGAAATTTCAGATACAGAAATAACTTTCCTGGATACATGCGTTTACAAGGGCGAAAGATTTAAGGAAGAATCTACTCTCGGCGTTCGCACGCACTTCAAACCGACAGAAACTTTCCAATACACGCACTTTACATCCTGCCACCCTCCAGGCGTCAGGAAAGGCTTTATCAAAGGCGAAGCATTGCGTCTTCTGAGAACCAATTCCTCAAAAGCTACTTTTAAAGAAAACATTGCACAATTCAAGCGTAGATTACGCTACAGAGGTTACCCAGATAACCTCGTAGACAAGACTCTCTCAGAAGTTAAATTTAGCGAAAGAATGTCGGCGCTACAGAATAAACAAAAAACGGGCAAAAGAGTTTTACCGTTTGTAACAGAGTACCGCCCTTTTGTGCCTAATCTTAAAAACATTCTTACTAGAAATACGTGACTCGCAGAACCTCGCGAAGCTCAGGCACGGGTGCACCACAAAATTGAGCGATGGGGATGGGGAGGGGATAGAATTTTGCTTTAACTGGAGGTGTGGATGGGTGGCCACAATGGTCCCCAATTGGGAGTTAAGATCGACATTCTGGTTCCCATTCGCTTCCATGTAACTTGCATCCAATCCTCTGTCACGTATACGAAAATACGTTCAGTCCCTCCCCCCCCCCCCCCGTCTCTCTTCATTCTGACATAAGGTAAATTGCTCTCTAGAGAGGACATATAGTATTGCTGTGGACCTGTTGTCCAAGACAATATGTGTGGTGCTTCTGTTTATATTGGTTGGGTGGTTGGGTGAGAGTAGGTTATCAGAAATGCAGTTCAAATTCCAATTGGAACTTGTTATCTCCAACATTAACCCGGCCATTTCCTTTGTATTCTGTTGTACAGTTTTTGTTCTATTTACTGGGTACTGACAAGTGTCAATAGCTAAAACAATACATTATTTCCCTTGACTGGTTGAGATACTGTAGCAGGAGTCTCTTACTGCTGAAGAGTGATGTGGGGCATTAAAAAAATTATCCATTTTTACCAAAAAATTGAAATGAGAATAATACAGAATAATGGCAAGCAAAGTACAGAGTTTCATATTGATGTTGTAGCATGTTTGTTCATTCCCCCAACATACTATAGAAATTGGATTAGATAATTGTCACAATAAAATAATACATTAACCCTTGAAGCCCCAGTGACCAGCATCTCCCTACAATAACAATACTTTAATTCGGTCATCAGAATTAAGGAATTGATCACCAAACATGAATAGTGTTAATGTCAGTAGAAAGAAGTTCTCTGCACTAGTACTACAAGAAATATATGAAGACCAGTAAGGAGAATTTGCAGGTTTACATTGGGGCTTACGGAGGTCAATTGGTGTGAAAAGCAAGAGTAGCTAATTAAGGGAAAGGGTGAGTGTAGATTATAGCATGAGAAACCTTCAGAAGTAAGACAAACTTTCGCATAGACAAATCATGTTGAAGGTGATCAGGATCTCAATTCCCATGAATTTGGTGCTTGTTTGTGCACTGCGAGGAGAGCTGTGATGCTGGTCACTGTATGTAGCATGAAATTATTATCAATAATTAATTTTAAGCAGTAATGTTTGTTTCACATCAAATATATGCAGGTATGTACCTATCGCCGCTACACATTTTAAAGTGGTAACTGTCAGGCAGAGCAATACTTGTAAGTGCATTTCCAAACCAAATTGTGAACAGAAATTGTCCTTTCTGATCCCTCTGAATATTATTTTTTTTACTATTAACAGGGTCAAATTATATCCATAACGGAAAACATAAACTTTTATAAATTCCTACTGATCCAATATGAATTATTTCCTTCAAATATTTTTTCGGGAACGTCCTAAACTTAAAAATTTAAATTCTTTTTACTGCTCATACACAAATATGCAAGTTGTTTGGGGAACTGAAACCTATTTTGTGAATAATTTCATTTCTCTTGTGTAATCTGTAATTTTGATCATACTTGGAAAAGTAATTATGCGTTAATAATAATTACTGGTACATCAAGAGTAAAGATAATGGTAGAGAGAGGAAATAATTTTGAGCCAACCTGTTCAGTCACCGTCCGTTGGAAAGGTATATTTCTAGCAAAAGTATTTTGATGATCGTGCGTTTTTTCTCTCCTCTTGTTGCTTCTATAACAAAATCATTTTGTCGAAGCACTTCTTGTCGGTGTCACCGGTCCTGATCGGTTTCAGCACACATTTTCTCGAAGAGTTTGTAGCCGCTGAGTTCATTCTTATTATTCAATTGGTGTGACTGAGTTATAATATTCGAAGACCTTGTATCGATTCTCGCGTTGTTGGGGAATTTCGTTTTGTCGCAGCGCTGTACTATCAAGCTAAATTTAAGCTTCGTTATGTATGTTCCAAGATTTCTCGCCTGTGATATTCCAGTCTCCTGTTTGTGTCCTGCTGATGGCTTTAGTCTTCGCTAGGGTATCATCGGAAAACGATGTTCTATACCCGTGCTTTCTTGTCGTCGACTCTTTCGCCTTTGTTGTTCGCGCTGAATTTCAAGTCGGCGTTCACGCTGAGTTTCAGTTGTAAATCTCCCCCGGAATGGATTTTCAGCCACTTGTTAAATCAGGCGTTGCTCGCTTGTTCACAGACGATGAATAAACATATCAGCACGCAAATGTACGCAGCGAAGTAAGAAACATGAGCCGAAGCCGAAGAAACATGAGAGCGCACAACTGTCAGCGGTCGCGATTTGGTTTTCTTGCTAGGCAACTGTGCGGACACCCTCGAAATATATACAGGCAGATCGAGATTTGACCGCCCTAAGCGATCCTCGCGCGAACCCCACGCGACAAATTTATAAACCTCGCTACGCTCGGAGGGCCTTCGGCCCTCCTCGCTTCGCGAGGAATGAGCAAATGGCACTTAATAGAAAATCAGCCATTGCTACGAAATATCTTTAAAGATCCTCCCCTACTTTCATACAGAAAAGGGAGGTCGTTGAAAGACGTACTCGTCAGGGCAAAGCTTTGAAGGTTAACGTTTTATCGATCTTGACCAATAGGGGTCGTGTTTGGCCTGTCAAGTTTTTGTAACATCGTTGCGGTTTATTTGAGTTAATTTTCTTGAAGCTATCCTCGGATTCTGAATTGGATAATCTGCTTGAAAGAATGCGAATTAATTTAAAGTTGTCACACTTTAGGGCTCCTTGTATGTCACAGCTGGTTTTACACGGTCTCAAAGCTACAGTCTTTCGACATTGTATCTGCATTAGTGTATTACAACCAGGCCTAAATCGACGATGGAAGCACAACTGATTTCTCAGTTTGCAGTCATAATCAATTTCTCGTGATGGCCACTGATTTATTTATCTTCAGACTAAGAGACGAGAATACCAAGAGGTCATTCATTTAACTATGAAGTGACTCTTTCACCGCATGTTCAATAATTATTTGTTCTGCCCGTAAATTGGGAAATGTGCAAGGTCAACATTATTCTTCAGCCATTTAAAGGGGCGCAGTCACGAGGATTTCGCAGATTTTTTATCAAAACTGTGCTAAAATTATCGGTAGCTAACTTTATCCATGCCCAACATTTTGTTTGAACATTTAAAGGAACATATTAACTTAATTCATTAAGAGAAAACAAACCATGACCATTTAATATCGGTTTAATGTCAACACGATGAAAGAATTTGAAAAGTTTAGCCTCATTTTTCAAATTTCAACCCATTTCCATCCGTGCCATCCGTAGCAACAGACGACAGTAAATGGTTTCAGGGAAGTAATATAGTCTTTGGTAACAAAACTAGGCCATTATTTGCGGGCGTTCATTGATATAAAGACATATTTTTGATTTTTAAAGTGAACTAAAATAGCGTGACTATGCCTCTTTAAGGCTAACTGATTTCTTAGTTAACTTGGCGCTTACTCTGCCAATAAACAGAACAACATTCTAGTCTGACGGTATTTATGGTCTTTCAGCTGTTCACATAGCACGTTGAAAGATAGCATGTCGAAAGATAGGCGCTGTTCTTTTCTCGGCCCGTATCAACGAAAACCACTATAATATTTTTTCGTAAAACAAATACCGACCTCTCGCTAGATGTAAATAGCAGAAGATCAAGCATCCCTTGGGCAAATGTAGATTACAGAGCCGTGCAGGTTGCATTATATTTCCAAAGGATTTTGCCCGCACTCATTGATATTTTGAAGGTATATGTACTGACGGGTACAAAATTTCCATTCAACAACGTTCAACACTGTTGAACATAGTTGAATGAAAAAGTTGCATCCGTTGGTCCGAGGCCTAAAACAAGCATCAATTGATATTTAGACAAATTCTTCTCACTATTCCATAAGTAATAAAATACAGGAGAGCACGTCAATTAATCCCAAACAGTGCAGAAAGTTGAAATTAAATTGATTGACGGGAAAGTCTCAAAACCGTAACAAAACAAAATGACGGGGATTTAAGCAACAATATTTTTATTAAGAGTTTGAAGGAGAATGCAAAGAACAAAAACACTCAACAAAGCACAAACAACTGGGTAAAAGTCTGGAAGCCTTGGGCTGTTCAAAAGGGCTATGAGGACAGTATTGAAAAGTACGAACCAGAGGCCGTAAAGTAAATTCTCGAGGAGTTTTACGCAACAGTTCGTAAAAAGGACGGAGAAGATTACAAGCCTGACAGCCTTCGTGTAATGGTTACTGCTATTGGCCGATATCTAACAGAAAAAGAGTACAAACACTCCATAATTTGCGACAAAGAGTTCAAAAGCTCGAAGCAAGTTCTTGAGGGAAAAGCCCGGCTTCTCCGGCAACAAGGCAAAGGCAAGCGGCCGAACAAGTCACGAAGTCTGACAACAACCGAGGAAAATGAGCTGTGCGAAAAAAAGAAGTTGGGAAAGGGAAGTCCACAAGTCCTGGTCCAAACAGTTTGGTGGCTCTTGACGCAGTATTTTGGTCTTCATGGTCACCAAGAACACCACAGCATGAAAGTTGAAGATTTCTCCTTTGGACTGGACGAAAATAACATGGAGTACGTCGAATTCATCGAGAACCCGACCAAAACACGCCAGTCTGGATTGTCTGCAAAGCCCCGAAGCTTTCTCTCAAACATGTTTGCCACTGGAGATGAGAGATGCCCCTTTGCAATCTTCAAAGAGTTTCTGTGGCGTCGTCCTCCCGAATTAAGTACAACCGGTCCACTTTATCTCTCTTGCGTACGCGTGTCAAATCCGTCCTCGCAAGTTTGGTACAAGCGGCAGCCGATGGGAGAGAACAAGATCAATGACATGATGAAATCCGTGATCGAAGGAACGTCACTGGAGGATTCATCGAAAACATTTTCCAACCACAGCGATAGGAAAACAGTTGCACTCGAAATCATGTGATTACCTATACAAACGTATGAAGAACAGTAAGGAGAATATGCATTTTTATATCAGGGCTCAAAGGGTTAAAAATGTCAGAAAACCATGCTAACTATAGGATTCCACGGCAACTTGATAAATTCAGCTCCTTAATTACTAACACTGTAGGACAATAAACTACGTTTCTACCAAAACGAAGCTGTGCCTCACTTAAAGGACACGTCGGGATTGGTGAAGCAAACGCAACATAAGAAAAGATGGGATATTCAACATGTCGCGAGCATGGGACAAAGAAAAAATCTGAGTCCCCGACGGGAATCGAACCCATGACCTTCCGTACATCGGTCGGACGCTCTAACCACGAGTCTCCCAGCAGCTCAGTGATTAGAGCGTCCGACAGGTGTACAGAAGGTCATGGGTTCGATTCCGTCGGGGACTCAAATTTTTTCTTTGTCCCACGCTCGTGACATGCTGAATATTCCATCTTTTCTTATTTCTCTTCCGAGCTTTTAAAAAATTCACCATCTTTCTTTATTTATCACAAACGCAACATGTTGCAAAATGTCCATTCATTTTGTGAATAAATACCAGAATAGGCAAAAAACAGCACCACATCGATCAGGTGTGCAAGTTCAGAGATTCCAGACCGGAACCAGCAAACTTGACGTTTAATATTTTTACGTCAGCAGGCCAATGACCAGTGTAAACACAGAAGTATACAGGGAGACAATCAAAATCAAACTGATGCCTTTCTCGGTTTCCCCGGGCCCAAGTAAGTTCCTTACTTTAGAAAGTTAGATTAGGCAGCGATATTATGTTTGGTCATGTGATTGAAGTACCTCAGTGAAGATTACCTGACATATAAAGATCTCCAAGCGAAGTCTTCCAACAACAGCCCAAACACCATTTTTTTAACGCTTTTTTGCGATGAATTGCAAATATTTAAAGACTTCCGGGGATCAACCGACAATTTCCAAATCGCTTAATAAGTGGCTACAGAATCATACCTTTTCCCCAAGTCAAATGACAATTAGATAACCAAGTGATTGCTCGAGAGCAAAGCAAATCTCTTCATCGATGGAAAGTTCGCTTGGTGAAAGATTGAACCGTTTGTTTAAGGGAATATAAAACACGATTGTCTACAAGAGTGGTTTTAAATTCCACCTGATCACAGATTACAAAAAAGGGCTGAATGGTTGTTAATTGGATACGGACTTAGTTGTACTTAGACCGTGGTTTAGGGCAACAAATAAACCTCCACATCTGTTTACAAGTCATTTATTTAATAAAAATAAATGTTGTTGTAGTCTGTGCTACATGCCTGCTTGACAGAAGGCTTACATATTTGGGTACGCCAGATTGAAATCGATTTCGACCGTGGTTTTGTTAAACCTTGTCTAAACTTTGCTTCAATAACCGGCCCTTAGAGGCAGCTGAAAAATAACGTTGTTTACAAGTTGATTTGTCGTTGGGTTTTAGTTTCTTCTTTAGAAACTTTCAAGTAGGTACAAAATAAAACCATTATTAGATTCGGTTTTTGCATGGTAGAGAGCATCATCAAAGCCGGGGTTTGTGTTATCTGCCTCAGTCGTCATGCTCAACCTCATCCCACCATTTAAGGTGTTTCGATACAGTTTTTTTGGGACCATACCTCACTTTTAAAATCGGCTCTTAGACAGTCTTTATCTTGTCGGATCAACGTGAAATTTGCAGTACTTTTTGGTTTTGGATTGAACTTTAGCGCGGTTTACATTTTGTGAAAATCGATATTTCCATGACAACGATAAACAAAAAACCTCGAAAACACTAAAATTGAAATTTTGCGCGATCCAGACTTCGCTTTGAAAAGCAAATACCAACATCTTAAACTGTGGTGTATTGGCAAACAAAATATACGAGAACAAAAAAAATCTGTATGTTTGTTTCGAAGTAAATCGCAAAAACATTTCCAACCTTAGTTTTTGCATAGTAATAGTAAATGCACCGAAAAATAATCAATGCTTTGATGAAATGGCTTGAAAATACTTTCAAAATGTGTCGTTTACTTACTATTTTACGCCTAGAAAGTTTTGTTGGAACTGGTGTTCGCGATCTCGAGAACGAATTGTTTTTCTAATATCATTCTTGTAATAATTTTGTGGTAATTTTTAAATTTGAGCGCTTTTGCGAAAATCTTAAGAACGGCTCGATGGATTTTTTTAAAACATTAAACACGCGTGCTTGACGATGTGACCAATTTTAGTATCGAGTCTTATTAACATTGATTCACTGGAACACTTTTAGATTTAACGCTAAAAAGGACGTATGAACCGACGGAAAAGGTTGCGTTACAAATTCATAGTTGGCAAGTAAATGCTAATATATTCAAAGTATTGCTTAGTTCATTGCTTCGTGATTTTTATCTGGTTTCTTTGTTCGTTGATGCACTGTAGATTACAACGAAAAGTAAAAAATCACGAAGGAATGCTTTACGCATTACTTTGAATATATTAGCATTTACTTGCCAACTGTGAATTTGTAACGCAACCTTTTCCGTCGGTTCATACGTCCTTTTTAGCGTTAAATCTAAAAGTGTTCCAGTGAATCAATGTTAATAAGACTCGATACTAAAATTGGTCACATCGTCAAGCACGCGTGTTTAATGCTTTAAAAAAATCCACCGAGCCGTTCTTAAGATTTTCGCAAAAGCGCTCAAATTTAAAAATTACCACAAAATTATTACACGAATGATCTTAGAAAAACAATTCGTTCTCGAGATCGCGAACACCAGTTTCAACAAAACTTTCTAGGCGTAAAATAGTAAGTAAACGACACATTTTGAAAGTATTTTCGAGCCATTTCATCAAAGCACTGATTATTTTTTGGTGCATTTACTATTACTATGCAAAACCTAAGGTTGGAAATGTTTTTGCGATTTACTTCAAAACAAACATACAGAATTTTTTTGTTCTTGTATATTTTGTGTGCCATACACTACAGTTTAAGGTGTTGGTATTTGCTTTTCAAAGTGAAATCTGGATCGCGGAATATTTCAATTTTAGCGTTTTCGAGGTTTTTTGTTTATCGTTGTCATGGAAATCTCGATTTTCACAAAATGTAAACCAGGCTAAAGTTCAATCCAAAACCAACAAGTATTGCAAATTTCACTTTGATCTGACAAGGAAAGGACTGCCTAAGAGCCGATTCAAAAAGTTAGGTATGGTCCCAAAAAAACTGTATCGAAACACCTTAAACCTTAACAGTGATGAAAATGAAATTTCTCTTTACATCATCACTACTTGTTCAAAGAATCAAGTGATGAGAATAAAGAAAGTAATCACCAAGGATGATATTTAGACAAATTCTCCTTACTATCACGCCTTGATATTGCGTTCTTCCTTTCACGGTAACAATTACTTAATAATTATTTCACGAACCTGCATTAGAAAGCGGTTTATAATTAATTCAGTGACTCATTTCCAACTAGTTCAAGTTTGGTAATCGTTGCCATATTATTCTTGGGAAAACTTCTCCTTCGAAAACTTTATATACAACCAAAGAAAAGCAGGGTTTTTTGTCAATGAGAAAGATAGAAATTCGATAACCGAGATTAAGAACAACAAATCTCAATTGACAGCCCATTCTATAATTGTGTACTTATTTACCTGGCCCATGAGAAACTTATTTTAAATAAAACTACCAAAAAAAATGAAAAAAGTTCAAATATTATTTTCAATAATCCTGTTTCTTTACCTTTTTTGCAGTTTTGACTTCCATTGTGATTATATCCTTGATTCAGTTCCCTCTTCAGATAGCTATGATGGTGATAGGTAATTAAGTTTATAATAATAATAATAATCATGAAAATCATCATTATCATCATCATCATCATCATCATCATCATCATCATCATCTATCCAACAAGCTATTAGACGATTATGTAACAACGACCAGTGCTTTCTGCTTCTTTTTCAGTGTTGTTTAAATCTTATGACTAACCCCTTCACACAAGGACAAGAAATGCTCCTTCAACACCAAGAGGGAGATGTCCGGGAGATATTGTTCCTAGATTCTTGTCTTGATTATTCCGATTTCTCTCCGCCGTCAAGACGACTCTCGTCAAGACACTCGTGTAATAGTCTTGGCCTGCAGTAAGAGTTCTATGGGGAGATCCCTCTCCCTCCTTCTTCTTTTTGATTTTGAAGTAGTTAAATACATTAAAAATAAAAACAAACAAACAAATAGACAAAGTAGGAAAATAGCGTAGACAAGTAGATCAACCGAAATTATTTATTTATTTATTTATTTATTTATTTATTTATTTGCTTCTTTGCTTCTTTGGGTTTTGAAGTATAAGATTAGTTGCCATTAGGACCACTCCTATCGCAAACTCCGGGGCCCGCATAGGGCACCAGTTTCGCAAATTTATCACAAAACTCTTCCACTATTTATAGATTACCATTGATGCCAATAAGGCACGAGCGTTTCAGGCTGAAGACTCCCGATCCAGTTAAAGCCCGCGTTACACCTTAGCAGCGGTAGAGTTTTGAGAGGAGTCCGCTGGCCCCAATAGTATTGTGCGTTCGATCACTTGAGAATGTAGTTTTCCGCTCTCCTAAAAACGCTCTTGTGCTACTTCGTTCTACCACTGAATTTGACTGTGTTTGTGTTGAGAAGTGGTGGCAAAATTGTCTTCTAGTATAGGTATTCTTGCTGGGAGGCTTAAGTTTTATTTTTGGATTGCGAATTTGGAATGACAGGCTACTTTTTTGGCCTTTTTACTAAGTATTCACTTTGTGTTCGAGAAGGACTTCGACTGAGTTTACAGTGTGACAGCTCAAAATTGATCCAGTTGCCACAGGCCAGTTTCACGTTAAAACGTCTTTGTGTTTGCTACAGAGTACTTTTGGTCAATGGAAAGGTACGTGGATGACCTTCGTCGATAACAAGATGGTTCAAGAGAGGATTTGTTTGAAGGCGGCTTCGCAAATATTTGCAGAACGAACACCACCTCTTTTAGTCCTGCTCTGCACATCGAAGAGTGCTAACCAATCATTCCTGTTACTCAATGGAAGTTTGTAGACATGGTTTCAGTTTGCAGCTATTTTGAATTTCTGAAAGACAAGTGTTTTTCTATATGCGAAGAAAGATATCAGCGTTTTACGCAACGCGGTTTGGTGTTATGAAATCTAGATGTGATGATGCAGATGGTCGCGGCTTTCTGCCATCCCAGTGGAAAAATTTGCAAGTTGCCACAGGTTAATTTTCACTTTTTCTTGTAGTTTAGTTCTTTATTTGTTGAAATATCACGAAGTCTAGTTAACAACTGACCTATGAGTATTGTACGACTCGCTCAAAAGTTCAGGTTACTTCACTGGAGTGCATTAAACTAAGTTTATAAAGCTTAATCTGTAGAATACTCTTCCTTTTTCGCTATAAGTCGATGTAAAACTACCATTAGACTATTGAAATGATTCCCGTAGGAATATCTTTGATCAAGTATTCCCTTCTGTGATTTTTATACCCATGGTCATAAATTTCCTGCCCGTTTTCAGGAAAGATACCATGCAGCCCGACCCGCTGCAGCCGCGAAATCCGTGGGAATTTATCCGCTGCGGCCCGCTTTCTGCCTGAGTGGTTGAAACTTTTTTCCGAAAAGTCTGATTGCAGAGATGTCGTCAAAGCAAAGGTAGTCGATCTTGTAACCATTTTTGTTTTATTTGACATGAAGCTTATATTTTGAATCTTTTGCTTGTTGCTATCCTCTCTAAAGAAATTTTGTTGAGAAACCCCATTAGGGGTTATGGGGATATCGGATATTTGAGGCAAAAATTATAGGGATACAGGATACCGAAGGAAAGAATTATAGGGATACGAGATATGAAATATGGGGATATTCAAACCGAACTTCAGGGATACGAGACCGCACAATGAAGGGGATATGGAATATTTCAAGAAAATGTTAAAGGGTACGGGATACCCAGACCCCCCCCCCCCCACCGCCCTCTCAACCGGGCCTTTTTATTTGGTGACTTGCTTAAAAGGAAAAAAAATCCTCGAGGTGTTGTTTCCGTGGAAGAAGAGGGAAAGAGTTAGCTTTATTTCTCCTTTTTGGTTTGTAAAATTGCCTTTTTGTCTGGAAAGATTGCTTCAGTCTTTTTGGGGGGGTAGGGGGGTTTGGAAATTTGCCTTTTAGAACACCAGGGGAAGAAAGAGAATTTGAGAGGTAGAAAAGGGCAGAGGTAGAAAAGGGAAGAGTTGGAAATGCATTTGAAGGAAGAGAAAATTAAGAAGTTGACAAAAAAGAAAACAAATCTGAAAATAAAATGTTTGTTGAAAGGAACTTAGAAGTCATACTTGCTGACCTGCTGTAGAAGTTTGCTTTTCTTGTCTACTTAAGTGGTTTTTTTACAACACGTTTCTGCACATCTGTCCGATCTCAGAATTTGCCATTTTTAATGTCAACTGTCTGTGTAAGGGTAAAGATTGCAATGGTATGTACTCATTTTTAACTTTATACCGTCAAGCTTTCTTGCATTTATGATGTAAGCAATCTCCTGCCAAACAACTCTCTTCCCAATGTATTAAGTATGGATTTTGGTGAAATTGGACAATAACTAAAATCACTTTGGTCGAAATATGTCTTGTGATGCAATATGTTCCAACTAAAACTGGATATTCCCAGGTGATATGCCCCAGTGTTCATGGAATGACAACAGTTCAAATTAACTTTATCCACTCAGGCCTAATCTCCCTACCCTCAGGTGTAGCATTAATAGACTGTTGTAAATGGTGAGGGTGAAAATTCCAGTTCACAAGGATTGAATAAATATGACTTGTTGTTATTTACTTTATTGAAACCAATGGGATTATTTCACTAAACTCCCATGAAATTATGGCCCTAACCAGGTGTGCACTTGTGAAAAGCTCTGTAATACTATACTCATTTTTTAGTCAATTACAATTGTATTACTGGTTGGCAATAGTCAAGAGTTGGTGTAAGGGAAAAAGGAGAAAGCCTCTCTCCATTTTTCCTTGCATGAACTCCTTCAAACTCCTTCCCTGACACCACATCCTACATAAGCTAAGTGTCTGCTAAAGACTTAGTATTTATTGGACTCAAAATGTTTTCAGAAATGCATATCATCACATAAAAAAAGTGACAAATCCAGATAGTAATAATTACTATCATCCTTATGGTTTGAGTCATTTGATGTGCTATCGGTTTGGTGAAGACAACTACCACTTTTCTGTTCCTCTGTAACTTGCCTACTGGGATGAGGATTCAAGATTTTTAACATCAGCCACCTTGAACCTCTTGCTATCTGACAGAAACCTAGTTCCCTTAAGCAGTGTTGTATAGTAATTTGCTAGCTATTTTGAACTCTCATCAGCATCTGGAACAATTTTATTATCTGGTGTAGAACAATTTTTCAGCCCAATAGGGCGACCACACTGGCCACAGCTCTTAAATCTAACAAAACCCATGCGAAAATTGCTGTCCTGAGAGGAAAACATCTACTGCATATGGAAATTGTTTTTGACATAAAACCAGTTTTCCTGGTGGAATGAGCAGGTAGCCTATAGTCATACTTGTCTATTCAAAAACTTTTAAAACATGCTTAACAAGAGACTTACAAGCACAATATCATCCCCCAAGTTTTCCCATTTTGCACAGAAGGTTGTAACATGGAACATGCAGTATCTTCTCGAACATAAGAGAAATCAGGACGCATTCTACCGTTAAACACCAGCAGTTTTCCTACATAAAATATATTATCAAAAGAAAATAATATTCTGCCATCTTCTTTTGTCAAGAAGAATAAAAAATCGAAGAAGGGCCTTCAGACTGTTCACATGGAATAAAACCTGTCAGGTAAATGAAAAAAAAAACATCGTAAAAGAACGGAATAAATCAAAACAGTGGTATTCAGAGTGGTATGTAAAACCAGCAACTCCTGGGGTCTTACTTCGGGTAGAAGACACAGAATTTGCAAAACAACTAGTGTATTGTATTCTTTATTGTACGGTAGGGCATTGTTTTTCCCTGTTCATTGTTTTGAGTTTTTGTGTTTATTTTTTTGCAAATTCTGTGTCTTCTACACGAAGTAAAAGCCAACTCTTGGGAAATCAAAGAAATGCGTGACAATACACAAAATATAGGCACGTATTGCGTGCTTGACCCATGTTGAAAAAATGACAAGTCTCATCCTAGCCTATTTGCGATTTTTAAGACATACTCTGAGGACAAAACAACACACGCGATCATTCTTGTCAATACTTCTCCCTCCACTATAGCACACTGAGCGCTGATGGAAAGTAACTGTTTCGAAAACAGCTTTTTCGTTTACTCAGCAATACCCTTAGAATGTAAGACAAAATCCTGCTAAAAACCCAGTCGGACCAAAATTGGAGATAGAGCAACCATCGGGCTAGTAGGCTACAGGCTAAAAAGTCAAACTGACACTAGAACAAAACAACTCCATAAAAGTTTCAAATTACATCTAAAACTGAAACCACAGCTAAGGTCAACTAATAATTGTCTGCATAGTACTAAATGATATAAATCTAGGCCAAGACAAGAGGTGAAAGAGAAAAATGTATTAGATAATAATTTGAGAAGACGTCAGCCATTCGCACGTCCAATTGCACAAACTTGTTTATGAAAATTGAAGACCGAAAGAGGACAAGGGTCGTTTTTCAAACAAATTTTCTTTCCATATGTCTTTCCATATGTTCCTGTGTACGATAAAACCAAGAAAGAAAACATTTCTGTGTCGGCTGGAAAATCTGTGGATATGACTGATATAAATCATGGACGAAACATCGTAAACTAAAACTTTAACCGAATTATGGGAAGAGAAAACAGTTTTAAAAACCTACAGACACGCTTGAATGAACAAACTAATTTATGCAAATTGCTATCTTAAACAAGTCACTATAAATTTCAAAAACCATATGTTCCCGTATATGGTAAAACCAAGAAAGAAATCATTTCTACGTTGGCTGGAAAATCTGTGGATATGACTGATATAAATCATGGACACAACACTTAACCGTATTATGGGAAGAGAAAACAGGTTGAAAAACCTACAGACAGGCTTGAATGAACAAATTAATTTATGCAAATTGGCAATCTTAAACACGTCGCTATAAATTTCAAATTACCAAACAAAGCTGTTTTAAAAACCTTGCAAAGTACCGTCAAAATTATCCATATCAAGCACAGGTATAATCTTTTCAACCAGCATCTTGCTCAAAGATACATAACCAAAACAGCTGTTTCATAACACAAATCACAAAAGAACAAATTAAATTACAGTTTCTCGTCAACAGGTCTATTTTTGGAACGTGATCGTGTTTTTGTCACGTTCCACCGTTGGCCACGACAAAGTTCAATTTTACCTGCCCTTACAATAGCTTCTGGAAATTACAATCAATTCCACCACACCAGGCGTTTACTGAAAATATAATACTCGATAGGAAAAAGTAGAAAAGCACATTTGCACTGATCCTTCCGTCCCCATATGTACATTCAACATGGCCGGTAAGCTTAACCTTGTCTGACCTTCAGCTTCAGTAAGCGGATTCTAACCAGTTCTTTCATTGGTAGACTGTACGCTTAGCTTAGTAGCCTCAATCTGATTGGTGCCACATAGTGCCACATAAATTCCCCGGGGGCGCACTCCCATGTGAAAGGTGCATGGATGCTCGTCGTCTCGCGTTCACCGTCTGTTTCAGTATAGCTTTAATTCAAATTTTCCGACGAGCATTCCCTCCCGTCTCACACGGGACTCCCCACCGGATCAAAAATACATACATACATACAAACAAACAAACAAACAAACATAGAAAGCGAAAAACTTCACGCTGGCTAAGACCCTATGTTTTCAACATAGGTCAAAAAGGTACAACTTCTTTATTCAAGCCCAATTTTCACCGTCAACACGGCAGGGCCCGCCTGAGCCCACTGGCCTTTTCATAAAGATTAACTATCAAACTACATTTTTGTGCAAACATAATCCAGGATACAAAGATAGATCCAGATGTATGTCCATGTCAAACAAGAGTGATTAACATAGCTCTCGAAGACTGTTTCGTTTTCATGGACATGTTTTGTCAAGAAAAAGGCTTACCTGAACATGTCGCTTACACCATTACTTGGCTAGGTCATCTTCTAACAGTCTCCCAAAAATGAAGGACTGGATCGTTCGACAACAGAAGAAATTGACCGACAAAGAACAAGGGTTTACGTACAAGCCAAACGAACGACGGCAGCCATTAGTATCGCAGACACAACGCGTGATTGGACGAATGAAGTCACGTGAACGGTGTCCAACACCGCCTGGGATAGACTGGTAACTAATTAATGCGTGCGCATCCATTTATTGATTTTGCGCTGTACAATTGAGAAAATGAGTGTCGTCATTAAGTTGACCGCCTGAAACGCTCGTGAAGGCAAATAATTCAGCTTATTACTAGCTCACCGTATAGGAAATAAGCTTATAGGACTTTTCCCCGTGACATTTTTTATTATCTCTTGGCAGGTGCTAAATATAAGGATGAGTGCCCTGTGGAGGGCATGATCCCCATTTACTTGATTGTGATGAGAGCAGCTGGTATCTTTGCAAACTGCTGTATATTTGATATGTGATATACACGAACCGGAGGCGGAGAAGAGACAAATGAGTCCACTTCAGGTTTTAGTTCAGCTGTTTCTCTTTGCTTGGTGGAAACGTGTGGGTTTACAAAAACTACGAGCCTAACTACAGCGACCCTGGCAGCTCCGTCTTCTGTGACAAGACCCTATACCTGTTTGCGTTCTGGGTGACTACTTCTAACTACATCATAATGGGTGCCGTGTATATTATATCATGCTTGGGGGGGGGCATTTAGTTGGGGGTACCGCCTGAATGAACAAACGTGCGTGGGAACGAAGGACGAACGAACGGACGGAGGGCCAACAGACAAAAAAAAGAAAGATGTTTAAAAAATAAGGAACAAACGAGGGCAGAATAAAAGTAACAAGGAGTCAGAGAGCAAAAACCAATGGACGATAAAAGGAAGGACACGCGAACAGACACAAACAAAAAACGAACAAACAGTAATGAGAGGAATATAAGGAATTGACTCCTATTGGGGCGGGGGATAATTGAGTCAATTCTTCCTGTGTATGTGCTGCTGGCTTCTCAGAGCCCCTACCCCATTATAGTCTATTATTTGGCCAACTATAGACCTCATCTTTATAGTAACTTTTATGTGAATATGCAACTGGTTAATGTTTAAGTTGTGATTTAAAGAACGCCGATTGTTAATAATACGGTAATAAATAATACGGTATCAATTCTATATTTACCGGGAATCTTCTCATGTTTTTCATTACGAAAAATCCCTAAATCCCCAAATCCCCAAATCCCGAAAATGTGTGACCCCATTCTAGTAACTGTATTGAAAATGCAACCGCATTACAGTCATTCCAGTAGTGAAAATGCGACCTCATCCAGCGGCACATCCCCATTAGCCCATTACTAGGAAGTACCCCCCTTCCCCGGAATCGACGATTCTTTCTTCTCATTGTAATATGCTTTTTAAACTAACCGGGAGCATCTTAAATGTAAGATAAAAGCAACAAAGGTACAAGTGGAATAGATGTCATAGATCACTATCCTACAGTGTATGTAACATTAAGAAGCAGTTGTCAATAATTTGTACGAGATTATTTTCAGCATCGACTTTAGAACAAATTTAAAACGCGGTAATAAAGAAAATAAGCTTTCATGTAAAAAATTCAGTCAACCTATTCACACGTACTAATAACAATAACAATAAGAAATAAATGTTAGGACAATAATCAAGTTTGATTAATTGCATTCGATGAATAAACGCCTACTTTTAGTTGAACAATTTTTCGTCGAATTTTACGACTCTGTGGAGAATCATTTTTTGATTGACATGTTTTGGAGGGCAGGAGAGAAGGCAACCAGTGTTATCATTTCATACAGCAGTTGAATCTCCCTGAGCGACCTCTCTCGTAGCCGACCAACTTTATGAAATCCCGTTTTAATCAGGTCTCAGTCACAGACTGTGTTTAGATCTCTAGCAAGCGACCTCCTCTATGAAATCCCGTTTGAATCAGTTTTCAGTCACACTGTATTTACAATCTCTAGAAAATTACTGTCCTTATGAAATCCCGATTTAACCAGTTCTCACTCACTACACATTGTATTTAAAATCAATTATCTCTGGTAAGCGACCGCCTTTTTGAAATTCTATTTGAAATCAGTTCTGAATCACACACTGGAATTGGAATCCCTAGCAGCCAACCATCTTTATAAAAACCCGTTTGAATCAATCAGTTGTCAGTCCACCCACTCTATTTAGAATCGTTGCAAGCAAACCTTCCCTATAAAATCCAGTTCGAATCAGTTCAGTCTCAAGTCAACCATTGACATTATAGAATTTCCCTGGAGTATTCACTTCATTAAATCTCTTGTAAACCTGAAAACAAAATAGGTTGTTCAGGATAATAAAAAACGTAAATGTCTCCATTTTAAAGTGAAGTCTTGCAGAAATTAAGCCTGCGGGCCACTGATGTGCTTATTTGAATGGTCACGTGAGAACTACCTGACAAGGCACAATAAACAACGGCACAATGAAGTACTGCTCAAAACCTTTCATTTCATGAATGGTCGCACTTTAGGATTTCATCCACAGATTTAAAAGTTAGAGCCACCTTACACACTCACAGCGATCAAACGCAAAAAGCTACGTCACTCCCGGTGCTTCAGAACCTTGAAGTTTGAATCAGTTCAAACGTTTACGAGCGCGAAGTTCGTGTGAAAACGATGCATAACATGTCTCGGCAAAGCGAATTTCACGAAAACTTGTGCAGGAAAGTTTCTTCATTTTCAACACATATTCAACGTAAAAAGCTTAAGTTTTCAGAAACGGCGTTAAGTTTTGCAGTGTTTGCAGTCAAAGTTATGGCGAGAACTGCACACACGTCATGCGTTTGACCGCTGTTAACCTTGTATAGCATGCTAAACAGCACCACGGGAAAACACTGCTCAGCGGTTTGAAAGGTCACACTCTTAAAGTCTTATCCGCAGACCGAAAAGTTAGGGGTACCTTGCACAGCATAGCTAACAGCAACCACAGGAAATTAAAGCAATGGTCAGTAGCTATCATTGGAATGAGCACCCTTCAGGGTATTTAGTAAAGCGGACGAACTTTCAAGAACGTTGCATGAAGTAGGCCTTTCGTCACACGCTTTTTATTCTTAACGAAATTCCTTCCAACTTCGAATTGTTTAGAGTAGGTATATTTTTTTAAACTTTCAGCTCATGCAGTTGGCGAATTCGGTCATAAAGTATGTTACAGCTGGTTTACACGGTCTTAAAGCGACAGTCTTTCGACATGGTACCTTCCTACGTGTAATGTAACCAGGCCTAAATCGACGATGGACACACAACTGATTTCTTTGAAGTCATACTCAATTTTTCGTGATGGCCATTGATTTATTTATCTTCAAAACTAAGTGGGGAGAATATCAAGAAGTCACTCCTTGGAAATAATGAAGGGATTCTTTCACTGCATGCTCACACTTTGCGAGCAAAGCGGCCGGCAAAATTCTACGGGAAGTCATGGAAGAAGGCCGATCGAGTACACTTCAATCATTTATATTGCCCGTAAATTGGGAACCGTACATTTTAGGTCAACATTCTTCTTCAGACATTAAGGCTAAATGACGATTTAGTTTACTTCTCGTTTATTCTGCCAATAACCAGAAAACAAATTGCCAGTCTGACAGGAATGACAGGAGTTTAATGGTCTTTCAGCTGTTCGCATAGCACGTTGAAAGATAGCAAGTTGAAAGATAGTCGCTCTTCTTACCTCGGCACCTATTAACGAAAACCACTATAACATTTTCGTAAAACAAATACCTACCTTTTGCCAGATGTAAATAGCGGTGAATCAAGGATCCCTGGGGCAAATGTAGATTACAGGGCCGTACAGGTTGTTACACATTTCCAAAGGATTTGGCCGCTGCGCTCATTGATTTTTCCATCCACTCTAAAACGGTCGAAAACGCCTTCAAGCCCTGATATAAAAATGCATATTCTCCTTACTGTTCTCCATACGTTTCTTATGCAACTAGTTAGGATAACACGTCTAAATAATACTCCGCTTTTAGCCAAGCCTAAAAGCGGAGCTCCCCCTTTTTATTTTTATTAATTTTATTTATTTATTTATTCATTTATTTATTTTTTATTTTTTATTTATGTCTTATTATTATTATTATTATTATTATTATTATTATTATTATTATTATTATTTTTGCTGGCACTTATTAATTTGTGAAAATACTCTCGCTCAAGTCGTTCAATAAAAAAAAAAAGAAAGAGAAGAAAAGAGAAGAATTCATGTCCCCGCCGAGGGTCAAACTCGGCTCGGCGGCATCGTAAGCCGGCATTTAGACCACTAGGCTACAACCGCTTACGTTACTAGAGGATGTTAATTTTGGTCTTGATACGTTTTCCGTGACTAGCCGCCTATCAACATGCAAATGCCGGTGTTTTTCCTGGCAAAATGTGTTCGGACCGCCGCAAAAACCACGGTAGTGGACAGAAAAAACCAGAAAGCACTAGCCCTGCTATATTTGGCGTCGAGACCCCTGCGAAATGCTGCGAACTAAAGCGGTGTGCCGACCGAGCAGAACCGACAACATAGATAAAGTTGTAAGGCAAATTGAACTTTTCACCTGAATTTTTTCGCTTAAATTTTTTCGCTTAAATTGAACTTTTTGCCTTCCATCAAAAAGACAACTGAGTCTTCTTTTGAAGTTTTTCTTCTATTAATAAAATTGTTTTTGACTTTTGCTGTCTTTGCTTGTTTTGCTACAACACGGGTCACCATGCGATTTCGCGCCAAAAACACACGGGATTCAGCAGAGGGTTATATCCAGTGTATGCCACCTCATTTTTTTTTATTTTTTTTTATTTTTTTTTATTTTTTTTTTTTTTTTTTTTTTAGATAAAGCAGTTTATTGATTAACACTGACTTACAATACATTACAATACATAGCTTACTTACAATTACAATACACTACAATACATAGCTTACTTACAGAGAATAATTTACGTTACACAAAGGGCATGCAGAAACTAAAAAAAAAAGAATATATTACAGAGAACAGGAAACCTGGGTGCCTACTTTTGTTGTTATTATATCTATTATTTCTATATGTGTTTATTTTTATATATACTTATTTCTATAGTTATTGTTACGGATTACAACTGTATCTGTTTCTTAGATTTATGCATCTCTATCTGAATTTTACTTTCAAGAACGGCCATGAAAGCTTCCCAGTAGTACTCTTCTTCTTTTCTGGAGGCAGTGTAAATGTAATGTTTTGCGATAATCAAGCAGAGGTTTAAACCAAGTCGACGAGAGAAGTCATTGGCAACACCGTAAATGATCATGTTTTCATCAAGAGTTATTGACTCGGAGTTTTTGAAATTCCACCAATTAGTAAAATGAGACCAAAAGCTCTTAACTTTTGAACAGGAAGCGAAAAGATGAGCTAGTGTTTGTCTTTCAGAGCATAGGTGACATTTATCGGTTTCTTTAAGTGCGTCTCTAAAAAGTGTTGAGTTTGTTGGCAGAATGTGATGTATAATTTTAAATTGAAAGATGGCGAGTCTGGTGTCCTTAGTAACTTTGAAAGGAAGGCTATATATGAGTTGTATTGTTTTTTCATTCAAATTTGCTTTTACCATCCTTTTTTCGGCAGTAGGTGTTACAAACTTTTTTTTGACAAAGAATCGTGTAGCCAATTTGCAAGAGAGCTTATTCAAAGGTATTCTATTGTTATCTTCACCATCCAAAGGCGCCTGGATGTTTCCTTTTAGGATATTAACCCATTCTCTAGGGATTGAGTGGCATACTCCATGATACGTAAGAAAGTTAGCTTTGATTTTAAATCTAGAGCAGAACTCAGGAAAAGATAGAAAAGCATTGTTTTGGAAAATGTCTTTGATTTTAATGACTCCGGCTTCATGCCATTTTTTGTAATAAACAGAAACACCACCAACTTTAATGAAACGATTGTTCCAAATAATTTCATTCAAAACTTGTTCTTTGGTGTTAGGAGAAAAATAATTTATTTTTCCCCACGCGTAGAGAGCTTCCGAGTAAAAAGCAAGGGGTATTTCAATTTTAAGTGCTTTTAAGTCAAAATTACATTGAAGTAGAAACAAGCCTCCAACATCCCTTAGGTAGCTCAATGGTATGTAGCTCCAACTTGAAGTTTCATTACTGTCGTTGAGTCTTTTTATCCAGGAAACTTTAAGTGCATCGTTGATTATTTCAAAATCAGGCATATCTAGTCCACCTTTTTCTCTCGGGCCGATCATAGTCTTTTGTTTTATTTTAACTTTCTTGTTCCACACAAATTGGGTAATTGCTTGATTTACCATGTTGACAAATTTCGAAGGAAAGGTGAGCACTGATGTATTATATACGAGTTTAGAGATTGCGAGAGATTTTAGAATCGTTATACGGCCATATAAAGTGAAGTTTCTAGGATACCATAAGTTGAGAAGGCTTTTCATTGAGTTCAGTTTTTGTTCGAAGTTTTTCTTATATGCAACTTCATCGTCATGTGAAAAATGAATACCTAATGCGAGTATTGAGTTGGAAGGCCAAGCTATTCCAAGGGGCTCTGTTGTATTGTTTCTGTTCGCGCCCAACCACATACCTTCAGTTTTGCTTTTATTAATCTCTAGGCCTGAACATTCCTGGAAGTTTGACAATAATTGGAACAAGTTATTTGCAGATTTTAGGTCAGAGACAAAGGCAGTTGTGTCATCGGCATATTGAGAAAGCTTAAATTCTTTGTTGTGTATATTAATTCCTTGAATAGTTTTGTCAGTTCTTATTGCATTGGCTAGGATTTCAGCACATAGGACAAATAAAATACCCGAGAGTGGACAGCCTTGTCGAACGCCTCTCTCAGGCATGAAAAACTCAGACGCATATCCGTTGTTTATGAAGCAACTGGAGCAATCCGTGTAAAAGGTTTTTATCCACTTTTGAATGCATGGACCGAAGTTAAAAGCTTGTAGGGTCTTGTGAAGAAAATTCCAGTCGACCGTGTCGAAGGCTTTCTTAAAGTCAATGAATATAGCCAGCCCAGGGATGTTTTCTAATTCAGTTACTTTCATAATATCCATAATGAGCCTAATGTTTTGACCAATATAACGCTCTTTAACGTATCCGGTTTGATCATCGTTGATTATTTTGGGAAGAACGTTTGAAATCCTATGAGCTATGGCTTTAGTTGCAATTTTGTAATCGACATTAAGTAGTGTCAGCGGTCTCCAGTTTTCAAGATATAGTTTGTCCTTACGTTTTTTTGGTATTACTTTGATAATTCCTTGTTTTTGCGTTATATTCAAATGTTGATGTTCGAATCCGTAGTTTAGACTTTGTACCAACTCTTCACCCAGCATCGACCAAAAGCGTAAATAGAACTCTACTGAAAGTCCATCGCTACCAGGGCATTTGCCCTTGGCGCACTGCTCTAAAATGTGAAGGCATTCCTCGTTACTGAGTGGGTGCTCTAGTTCATTTTTTCCAGTTTCATCTAGCTTAGCAAGATTAGGATTCTCAAAGAAAAGATTGTACTTCGAATTGTTGCACGGTGCTGCGGTATATAGATTTTTATAGAACATCTTTCCTTGTTCTAGGATATCGTTCGGAGTAGTAATTTCTCTATCATCGTTTGTTTTCAATTTGGAAATGTGCGTCTTAAAATGGTGCCTTTTTTCTAAATTCAAGAAATATTTAGTGTTTTTTTCGCCTTGTTCATGCCAGCGTGTTCTACTTCTTATTATTGCGCCTTTAGTTCGATATTCCGCAATAGCGTTAAGTTCAGCTCTAAGACGATAAAATTTTAAAATGTTTTCCTTTGAACGCTCCGTCTTCAGCAAGGTCATCAAATGGTCAATTTGAGTTTGAAGGTTTTTTTCAGCATTTCTGCGTTCTCTATTTTTCCGTTTTGTATACTGGACACAAAAGCCTCTCACTTCCATTTTTATCATGTCCCAGTAGAGACCTTTATCCTCTAGATAATTGTGCTTTGTTTTGAAATCTGGTATCTTGTTAGAAAGTTCCTGTATGAATTTTTCATCGTGGAGCAGAGAGTTGTTTATTTTCCAAAAACCTGGGCCTCGCTGAGTATATTCTTTTGATTGCAGATTAAGGATAATTGCAGAATGATCAGACAATGTGTAATGAACAATTGTAGAGTCTTTCACAGAGTTTGACAAGTCTTTTGAAACCAGCCAGTAATCCAGCCTGCATTGTACTTTTAGAGAGTTGTTACGCCACGTGTATTGTGACTGATTGGGGTGTTGACTCCTCCATACATCTTGTAGGTTGTATGTTTTGCATAAATTTTTGATCTCGCTAATTACTGCTTTTTTTCTTTCAATAGAAGTTCCACCAGTTTTGTCTAAAGGTGCTAGGGCGCAATTAAAGTCGCCCCCAAGAATAATTTGCATATCAGCGTATTCTCGAAGGATGTCATTGAGCTTTGAGAAGAATATTTTTTGACTGTTATTGTCGTTTGGGCTGTAAATATTGCAAAGTAGAAACGTAGAATCATACAGCGAGGCTTCTAGTAGTATATACCTTCCGTTTTTATCAGCTATAATGTTTTTAATGCGAACATCTAATTTCGGATTAAAGAGGATTGCAACTCCTTTTGAGTGATTTGTCCCGTGACTGAAGAAAAAATTCCCTCCCCATTCTGATTTCCACATTGCTTCTATGTTTTCCGTAGAGTAAGTTTCTTGAAGGAAGATTACATCAAATTTATAGTTGTGAAGCCATCTGAAAAGTTGTCTTCTTTTTCTTGTTTGGTTTAAACCTCTTGCATTGAGTGAGCAAAACGACGCTTTAAACGGTGTTGCCATATCCTGATATTGTGTGATTCTTTCTTACTGAAACAGTTGTAATCCGATTTGTGATATTTAACATATTTGGATTGTAATAACATGTTGCTATCCTTATAGCTTGTTTTTAAAAATGTGAACAAGGCATAATGGTTTCTTATAAGATTGATTGAGTATAATTGTTTACTTGTAGATATTACTGTATTACTAGATAGTTGCCAAGAAACCTGTAGAAGAAATATTAACATAGAAACGAAAACCCTAAGAACTACAAAAATACAAGACACACGTGAACGACAGAAACGTGCCAGTTTATAGAAAAAAAAAAAACTAGCACGGTGAAACTACTTTGCCGAGCGCCGAGTCAGCAAAGGAAGGCAAGGGAGCTGTATGATTATTAAATAACTAAATAGAAAGACTCCCTTGAATATATAAACAATGGCGGGAATGCATCTAGGGAATATGTCGCAAGCACTTTGCAAACGTAATTAATGCACGAAAGAAAGAAATACACATTTCGACAAGTAAGCAGAACTAAATAACCGTCAGTAGACTGAAGCCCGAAAACTTTAAATAAAAAAGCAAGAAAAAGAAACAAATATTAATAGAAAAAATTACCAAAAAAAAAGAAAAAAAAACTAGCCGATTTATGTTTTTAGAAATAGGTTAGATTTAATGATCGTTGCCATGTTTTGAAGGCAGCAGATATTCTGGAATATTGTCAACTGTGTAGCTACTGCTGTTAACAAAAAGTTTGTTACCTTTAATGAAAGCCCGAGATATGTTCAGTTCCTTTGATTTCCTGAGCGCCGCTCTAAGTTTCCCTCGAATTTTTGCAGACTCTGCGGAGAGATCTTTGTCAATAAAGACGCTTGACAAAGCGGGGTTTTGGAGCAGCTCTTTTCTTCTTCCCCAAACAGCGTCTGCATCCATTCTTGAAACAAATCTGACCAGTATCGGGCGTGGGCGGTCTCGAGGGCGGTGCGCCTGATCACTCGTTGTTGTATCACTTTGATGACTGCTCGCTGCGGGAAGATTCTCTTGTTGTTGTTGTTGTTGTTGTTTCCCGACGCGATGAATAGCATGATAACTGATCTCGCTCGGGTCAAGTCCAAGAGCGGTTACGACTTCCTTCACTTTGTCACAGCATTGCTCGTTCGTTTCGCCTTGGTTTTCTGGTATGTTGAGGATACGCAAATTTTCTCGCCGTGAGTAGTCTTCCTGTTTGATGACACGGTCCTTGAGACCATTGACTGCCTCACTTAATTTAGCATTCTCGCTGAGCGTGCTCGCCATTTGTTTCTTGATTGATTCGTTCTCTTCCTTGAGAGTGTTGATCTCAACCCACGCACTTTCGGTCGATTTTTTTAACCCATCCAGCTCGTTTTTAATTGCTAAAATGTCTTGCTTGAGTTCTTGTTTTAACTCTGTCATCGCATCTTCCATTTTGGTGAATCCATCGTCTATTCTCGTCTGGATGCTAAACAGTTTTTCTAGAATCTTGTCTTCTTCGCCATCTGTGGAACTAGAGCCTCGTGGTCTTTTCTTGTCTTTCTTATCATTCTTGGACATAATCTCTCTAGGCGAACCTATTTTAACGTCGCATGTGCTTGAAGATTTTTGGCTTTGAAAACTGTGCAAAGTAGCAGATATTATCGTAAATTTAAGCGTAAACCCGCCATCGTGTTGAGGAGCTTACAAAAACCGTCCGGTCGCCATGACAGTTCACACCCCCGCCACCTCATATTGGTGACCCTGTGGTGCGGACGGACGTACGGACGGACGGACGGTCACGTGACTATTACGATACTACCAAAATTTTTTGGCTTACTAGGTTACCAAATTTGCTTAGCAATGGTGCTCCGCTGGCGCACTAGCGCGCGGGCTCCGCTATCAAGACATCTTATCTTCGGTGATCACTTTCTTTCTTCTCATCACTTGAATGTTTGAACAAATGATGATCAAAGCAAGAACTTTTGAAAATGTGTCGTGCTAAGTATGTTGATTGGATGCGTTTTCAAACAAAAAACGCATCTGTGCGGCAAGTATGAAGAAGCATCTGGATATATTTGGACGTTTAGCAGGCCAGTGACCAGTTTACACACTTAAAGAAGTATACAGAAAGAGAATTGAATAAAATCAAATTGATTAAACATGGAAGGATTAAATATTTGCCTGGGCACAAGTAAGTTCTTTAATTTAAAAAGTTCAGACTAGGTAGCGATGTTATGTTTGATTGTGTGATTGGATTACCTCAGTGTAGATTACCCGAAATTTAAAGATCACCAGCCGCCGAGGTCACCTACGGTGGCCCGAATATTAGCACCAAGCGAAGGCTTCCGACAACAGCCCGAAGACCTTCGAAATTTTATGAAAGAGAACTCCGAAGACTTTTGAACGCATTTTTTCAAAGAATTGCAAATATTTCAGAAAGTCGTCTGGAGATCAACCAGCAACCCCCAAATTGCTTAAGTGGCTTAAGTACAGAATCAGAATTTTTCTTCAAACCAAATGACAATTAGATAACCAAATGATTCCTCGAAAGCTAAGCAAATTTCTTCACCAATGGAAAGTTTGTTTGGTGTTAGATTGAACCGTTTGCTTTTCTCATGCAAACCATGATGCTCTATATTTGGAAAACCAAAATTTTGTTTAAGGGACGACTGAAGAACTATCTTAGTGCTGCACTCTAATCAATCCATTCGATGATTTTTATGGTAGTTGGCGCAAGTGATCCTGCTCACTGGCCGCGAATCAACTTCATTATTTAATATAGGGTTGTCTTACCCTGAAAAAAAATATTGCTGTGACCGTGGAAAAATACCTACACAATTTCCATTCCTTTGAAGACCGGTGCAATTTTTTTTCTAGGTGGAAACTGCTCCTTTCTTTGCTTCTGAATTTCGACAACATATTTTGTGGTAAACAGGTAAATGTGACGGAACAAATAGCTAGGCTATTACATTGTCGCACGAAGATATTAAAGCGTGCTCGTGGTGTCAAGTGAGGCGAGTAAATTTCCCGGGCGTTCTAATAGTCCAAACCGACCTCTCTGGACTTGGCAATGTGGTCTTTTGTTTGTCGACAATCTCACTCAGCCTCTCCCCGGCCGAGGGCAATTTTGTCGTGGAACGCGGCTCGCAAAGATTCATGTGTGCGCTTCAAATGAAAACGCATACCAGAAAAGGCGAGTTTCGTATTTGAGGGATTTTCGACGGCTTAAAATAGGATCTGGAACCCATGAGAAAGAACAGAGGTATGCGAAAGACCCAAGAATATACCTTTGACATTTTAGGGCGATTCGTTTATTGTGATGGAATTAATCGAACCTCAAGTAAGGTGCAGTGTGAAACTGTTTCCTGCCTTTAATTAATTCTAAACGTTCAGCAAACATGAAAAATAAAAACCTCAATTTCTCGCCCAAAAAGCTTCAAACCAGCCCAGGAAGCCCTCATACAATGACCAGTACAACAATGAAATAAGGCAAATTATTTCTATTTCGAAACCTTTTGTAGCATTTCCATACAAACTCTTAAATGTTACCGATGTCATTATTATGCATAGCGTGGGAGAAACAGTCTAATTTATGCGCAGATCTCAACCTTAGCTTGGGCTGCCTGTGATGTTTAGCTGATAGATGTTAGGCAGCATAAGTTGTAGGAATAGTGGTCTAGATTCTTCATTTTTGCAAAGGTCATGAATAACGAATAATGGCTTCAGCCTGGTTGGATACGTGCTTGTCCAAATGATATTGCAATATGTCAATTCGTATTAATTTATGTTGTAAACATTTACAGTATCTCAGCCACGGTTAACTCACTATGTAGCCCACTACAAATGTAAAATTCCCGCGGGCTCTCTGTTAACCTGGGTTTATAGCTTAAAGCTTGATCTCACTGAGAAATCACGTTTGGAAGTCTTGGTGTGAACTGCAACATTTTTCACAGTATTTATCAGGCCGTTGACAACGTTTTTGTGGTTAATTGATAGCCAATGTAAGGAAGTCCAAATGTTTTTGTTTTAGTGTGCGTGCGTGGATAACGTATGTCAGAAATACCGGAGCGTCTGCTTGGCGTGAAAGTGGTTAGCGTGACAGTGGTTCACGTGACAGACTTGACCTTAAAATGGTGGTGGTTTTACTCCTTGTCTTTGTCCTATTGATGTGTTCTATAAGAAACTTAATTCTTCATTCTTCTCTTGATGAAACATGATTGTAGTAGAAGACGAAGATCGAACTATAATTGATTTCTGACTCATGGAATGCTGCAAGAACGTTCTCTTCGTTTTCCATATCTCAAGTACCTTTATACTTTGTTCACTTCACCCTTAAAGCTTCCAAGCGTTTCAAAAACAATGAACACAATATTATATTTAGAACAAACATTTTTTCTTATATCTCCAAACACATTAGAATAAACTAGCACCCCAGGAAAGTGACGTCCCCTGCTTTCTTCTCAACGTCCACTCTAATGAATCCGTATTCAACTGAATTTTTAGAACCTATGACCATGCACAACGTAATGGTGAACGTAAAGTTGCACACAAGCCAGAGGACGTCCACACGGCCGGAGCTTATCCCGCTTTCGGTAGCATGAATCAACTGAGAGTATCGCTACAGCCCCCCTGGATGGGATGCTACTCCATCGCAGGTTTAACCTCAGCAGTATGTCGATGGTTCCCATTTTGTACACCTGGCTGGAGAGAGGCAATATGTGGTAAAGTTTCTTGACTAAGGAAACAACACAATGGCAGGGACTGAGCCTTGAACCACTGACTCCAGATCTGAAGTCCAATACGCTAACCACTACACAACCGCGCCCCCATGCATAGCGTACTACATGCGTAAACAATACGTCAAGGAAGTGCTCCCCAGTAGGTTTGAATTTGACGTTCACAATTAAGCAGTTTGTCAATTGAAGTGGATCTGGCATGTTACAATGTTTCATCAAGAGAAGAATAACGAGTAAAGTTTCTTATTGAACACGTCAATAGGACAAAGACAAGGGATAAAACCCTCACCTTTTTAGGTTCGTCTGTCACGCTAACCACTTTCACGCCAAGCTAGCTGCCAACATAAGTAGACGCCCCAATACTTCTGACATGCGTTCAATATCCACGCATGCACAGTAAAGGAAAGGAGGAAACATTCGGACGTCCCTGGGCCCGTTTCTCAAAAGTTCCGGTAACTTTTCGGGCCCGAAGCTATATTTTAAAATCAAAATCTATAGAATGGTGGTGTAGCTTTTAGCCCGCAAACCACCTCGACTTGTTTCGTCAACTTAGAATTTTACTTCTTAGCTTTAAAAACGAACAAAATTTAAATCTTTAAGGTAAATTTTACGCTCATAAAATAGCTTTCCGGTCCCGAAAAGTTATCGGGACTTTCGAGAAACGCCCCTCTGGTTATCAATTTACCTCAAAAACGTGCAATGCAGCCCTTTAAACGTCGACACTGCAAACAGGAAGATATAGTATGTACAGGAAGTTTTTACCTGCGCTGCATTAATGTAATCAGTCGTAAAGTCAGTCATGCAGTTCGTCAGTCATAGTCAGTCAGTCATGCAGTTAGTCAGTCATTAGTCAGTCAGTCATGCAGTCATTCTCAAGCAATAAGTTGGTTGGTCGGCTGGTCCGCGTGTTTGTTCTTTCGTTTGTTCCTCAGTTAGTTAGCGTTTTTGTCAATCAGTCAATCAGTCAGTCAGTCAGTCAGTAACTCTTAGTTTTCACTTCTTCGTAGGACCTTAACAGCGGAACAAACATAAACTGCGCCTTATTAACTACCCGCAATTACGGGAAGAGCCTGGAAACCGCTAAAATATGTCAATTATTAAAACAAAGTAAAAATACTTTGGATGGTGTAATCACTAAATTTAAGACAATATTTGGCCATCTATAACGCTCTCGTAAATTATGGACATGCATTTGCCGAAGTAGACCGAACAGTCAACTGCTTCACCAGCTAAGTTGTGTTGTTAAAACTTTTTTTTCACCTCAAAGCCGAGGAAAGAACAGAAAGCGTCCAAGTGGTAAGAGATAATGGAATGCCACAGCCCTTAGTATCAAAATATCAGATTTAGTTCCCAAGCTGAGAAGTCAACCCGCGCCACTCACCTTGAGGTGCAGTTAGTTCAGGAAGCAAATCTAATAAGAAGAGTCAGTCCCACTGCCTTTGTATAACTTGAATAAAGTCTATTTGAGCATTTTATAGTGCAGGTCTAGAAATCGGTTCATGTTGAAAATGAGCATTCTAACGCTGGCCAGCTGAGGGTTCCAAATCAGTGTACAATATTCTTAATGAAATTCCTTCCAAGCCTTTGGCAACTTCATATGGTTTAGAGCGGTGTCACAGCTGGATTGACATGGTATAAAACGGAACGGGATCGCTATTTGGAATTTCACTGGCGCAGTATTCTGAACGACTGAACCCATAAGGCTTCATCCGCTATAGAACGTTGCCGTTTCAAAACGCAGTCTTTCATAATGTTTTTTCGCCTTTTCCGTGCAAACTAAAACGATCGAAAACGCTGATGAAAACGGAGACTTTTAAACGTATTCTGCTTACTGTTCCCCATACATTTCGTATGGAACTAGTAAGAATAATTTGTCTCAATATCAAAACATTCATCCTTGGTTTTCTCTTTCTTCATTCTCATCACTTGAATGTTCGAACAAGTAGTTTTAATGACACAACTAGTGACTCGGAGCTGCAATCTAGTAATTCAAAAGACGAACCAGATAACTCAGAAGACGATGCGCAATAAGACTATTTAGAAATGGACGGATTTGTCGAACATCGTTTAATATGAGGTACTGTTTGTCCCAGCCGCTGATGTCGAACGCATTACAGGACAAATCAAGTAGTGAATTCAGGTATAAAATTGTTTAAGCTGTTACTACAAATGTAGGTAGAGAGGGGGGGTTGGTCATAATTTTTGGGAGATCAGTGGGGCACTACATAATATTTCTCTATGAGCGGCTCATTTTTCAGTCCCCCCCCCCCTACCGATAATTAATGCAGTCCCTAAGTGTGTTGTTTGAACGTGTTTTCAAACAAAAACGCA
Source organism: Siderastrea radians (assembly GCA_964017195.1). Classification (NCBI taxonomy): domain Eukaryota; kingdom Metazoa; phylum Cnidaria; class Anthozoa; order Scleractinia; family Rhizangiidae; genus Siderastrea; species Siderastrea radians. The sequence continues at coordinate 34,208,819 of OZ024892.1, forward strand.
TCTGTGCGACCAGATAAGAATGATGTGAAACGCTTCCGTGAAGAAGCATCTGGAAATTTAATATTTTTACGTTCAGCAGGCCAGTGACCGGTAGACACACTGAAAGAAGTATATAGGAGGACAAGCAAAGTCAACCTGATTAAACATGGAAGGATTAACGTCTCTCTTTGTTTTCCTGTGCGCAAGTAAGTTCTTTAATTTAAAAAAGTTTCAATAAGTAGCAATATTTTGTTTGATTTCCTACTGTGATAAAATAAAGACTTTATTATTATTATTATAATTATTTGATCATGTGATTGAAGTACCTAAGTGTAGATTACCCGAGATTTAGGCTGGGTTTATTGGAAGCATACGCGTATAGGGATCGTATAGCTACCGCTTTGGCACGTGCGAATTTTATATTGTTTTTTGGCTAAAAAACAAAAGAAAATTACCACGCACTTAACCAACAGCTACACGCGTATGCTTAGAGTGAATCCACCCTTAAAAAAAGATCACACAAGCTACATTATGTAAGAAAAAAAGCAAGGTGAAAATAGCAAAGAAATCGCAGAATACAAAAAGGTGCTAGGCGAAAAATAAAAACAGTGAATAATGTGATGCATTGTTTGGTAGCAGAAGTTGCTAGGCTGGTAACTCACTGGCAAGACAATTTAGGATACATCGTATTTTAGGAGGCCTTCTATTCTTGGAGCAGTTTCTTTCTTTTTTACAAATCCAGATGTAGTATCTAGCTAAGAGACAGTAAAAGTTAATTTGATGATAGTGGTTTGGATAGTCCGGCCTCAGTCCTAGTGCAACAGAGATTAGTTTCAAATTTGTAGTTGTCCGTAATAATATAGCACCCATTTAACTGGGTGGTTAAGGAATTCCAGTAGACGACTGCCTTAGAGCATTGCCAGAAGAGATGTGGCAGCTGATTAGTACATTTATAGCTGATAGACAAGTATAATTATTATACACTCTTGTCACTATCTCAATTTTAACTTTTGATTGGCTACAGGCACACTGCTAATTCCTACTGGCCCTATTCTCGTTACGTCGTTCCTACAGACAATAGTTTTTATACATGTAGAAGGGACGTCACTTTGCAGAAAATAGTTTTTATACAAGCAAAGAACTTTGCAGACACGTATTCTAGCTTTTCAAACAACTTTTCTACAAATAGTGAATACTCTATGTTTTTATGCTGAAAAGTCGAGACAAGTTTTTTAACTCTACCATGTACATAAGTAGGAGATCATCACTTGGTGGCCTCCTCTTCGAAGTCATCTCTAGCCTCGCTCTCGTTCAGTGGCTTGAGAACTGAGCAGCACAATCCACCGTACGGAAAAAGATGGCGGCTGTACATTTTACCACAATACCTTGCGAACCTTACACAGCCAACATGCGCATAAAAAGCCACATTTTTGCATAAATTTGTCCCTGTCCTAGAATCATTCTGTATGCTAAGTTTGAAGTTTTTAGCGGAGCTCGCGGAGCAACATGGGTAAGCAAATTTTGGTAACCCGTTGATCCGAAAAATTTTGGTTCTGACGTCAGCGTACGTGCGTCCATCCGTCCGTCCGTACAGACTCTGGGGGAGGGTGAGGGGAGTCCCAAGACAACCCGACCGAGGGAGGCGGAATGCCCTTTTTTTCTCGTAGCTGAAGTAAACAATATAGCGGCTAGTTCCTCGTACGCTCGATTTTCGATACGATAATTGTAATACATTCTTGGAATGAAAACTTGTAACAGTTCATCATGAAAAGTAAAAGGATTGCTTCAATCTCGATGGCGCATATAGAAGGCAAGAAATCCTTGTTCGAGGACGTACTCATTTTTTTTTTCAAAGTTAAGGAGATCTGGAAAGGCCCCGGCGACTTTCGTTTAGATTTTCAAGTCCTTCTTTCAGTTCAGTAGTAAAGTAAATTGCAAATTTGATTGTGGATTTACATTGCAAAAATTGTTTAATTGAGCGACTTTACATGTTTAGTAAATTACGGTATTTTCCTGAAATGTTTTAAAAACTTGTTTAAAGTATCTGTGAAATTAACTTGTAGTTCCCGTTTGTTGGCTTGCGAGTAACTTCACTCGAGGGGAAAATTGAATGCAGTTTGCTTTCCTAGGCAAACAAGTGCTTCCTATGTGAATGACATTTCATTGTTTTTCAAGGTTTTTCAAGGCTTTTTCTGTGTTTTTTCATTAGTGAGCAGTCTGATATATATGCGCAGTTTTCTTTTGAACTTTAGTGCGTAATTTTCACTATTTTTCTCTGAGCAATTCTAGTCAGTAGTGTATTTTATTTGAAAAGTAAACATCTTGACTATTCTAGATTGAGTCTGCGTTGTTTTTTCAATCTAGGTGGTTTTTCTTCGGCACCGCACATTGGGTTGTTTTGACTAATTCGTAATTTAGTATTCAACACCTGAAGAGTCGCTCTGTCGTCAATATTTTTTATTAAGTTTATAGTCTTAGTGTAAAGCTCCATATGTTTTTTGTTTAGTTGTGGAATATTTTACCTTCCTTAAATTTATTTTAAGTAATTTTGGTTTCTTCATTTGAGTGAATGACATTTCTGTCACAATTTAGCGACTAAACTTAGAATCGCCGTTTCAGTGAATGAGTTCAGCGTGGCATGTTACGTGTTCGTTTTGTTTTTAACCGGTAAGCCATTTCAGTGTGTCTTTAGTTACAGATCGAAATTAAATCTTTATTTAAGTAACTATAAGTGAAGCATTTCTCGGTTTAAGTCTATTTTGTCTAAAATGCGACTCTAAGAGCTTCCTAAAATTAGTTCAGGGTGTGTTCTTGAAAGCGCGCGATTAATACTTCGCGGGTGAAAAACTTTTCTCTTGCTAATTATACGTGTACTTGAAAGTTTCAAAAAAATTTTTTGGGTAATTTTTTGTCAGTAAACGGTTTGATTCCGGGAAAATATTATTTATGTTAGCAAAATAGATTTCGAGAAATGTTTTATGGTTAACAGAATTAAACAGCCAGAGGGATGCATTGGTATCAGTGAGAAATGTGTATTTACAGGTAAATTCTGTCGAGTCGCTACCGGGAGCAACTTAAGTTTTTTTTTTTTGGCAATTTTTTTGACAAGTACTCTTCTTGAACTTAATTAGCTAGCTTTCGAAAGAATGCTACAAGAAGAGCTGTCGGTGAAAGTCGTGCTGAAGTCGTCTCTTTGAAGAAAAATAAGCCAAGTCAATGTTTCCTCATTGGTCCGCATGTTTTCCCTTGCTGTTTTCCACCTCTTGGCGAATAACTGTACAACTAAAATTTAATGTATTTTACGGGCCAACAAGCATGAAAGAGAGATTTGGAGCTCCGCTTTTAGGCTTGGCTAGATCTATATATTATGACTTCTCTTTGCGTTTTTATGAGCGTTTTTAGGGTCTTGTTCGCTAAGAACTATGGGTAAATGTACCAGTCGCCAACTTTTTCGGTACGGTGGGTTGCAAAATGGGCGATTGTGCCACCTAGTAACCTAGTAACGTATTTCAGATAAAAATATAAAAAATTAAAAAGCCTTAAAATATTATTTCAAATAATTTTGTTTCTTTACCTTTTTTGCAGTTTCGGCTGCCATTGTGAGTGTATCCTTGCTTCAGTTTCCGCTTCACATAGCTATGATAGTCATGGGTAAGGTTATCCAACAAGCTATAAGGCGGTTATGTAATAACGACCATGGGTTCCTGCATTTTTGTTAAGACATTAAGACATTAAGACAAGAAATGCTCCTTTAACACCAAGAGGAAGATGTCAAGGAGATATTTTTCCTAGTTTCTTGTTCTTGATTATTCCGATTTCTTGTGATGAAGCAATATAACTGTAGTAACGAGGAACTCAAATATAATTAAACTGTTCTATTGAAAGGATTACATTGGCGGCTATTCGCGAGCGAGGAGGAAAATTACACATTTGTTTTTTCTCAGTAATTTTCCATGCATGTTCATGTTTATTTAGCCAATCATTCTTCGGTTTTTGAAGTATCAAGTATAAGATTAGTTGCCATTAAGACCACTCCTATGGCAAATTCCTGGGTCCGCCTAGGGCACCAGTTAAGCAAATTTTCGCAAAAACCTCTTCCATTATTTATAGCTTACTATTGATACAAACAAGGCAACTTGCTGAGGGTGACCCGGCGATAGACTAGCACCCCATTCAAGGAGAGTACTAATACTCCTTGTTGCTCTCGGCATACTACAGAAACCAGTTAAGCTTCGTCACACCTAATTACCCCGCCGTCAGGACGGGGTCTAGTAATACCCGTTGTTTTTTGTTTTTTTTTTCATATTTTTTTTTTGGTGGTCACTTGCCCCAGACCTCCGGTTTTCGCTCGGCCAAACAAATACCCGTCGTGTCTTCTGCTACACAGGTTACGGCTCGTATCTTGAGTGACCGTAATATATTTTGCACCCTAGGTGAGGGACAACAACGGCGGGGTCTAATGCCCCTGGAGCTTTTTACCCCGCCGTCAGGACGGGGTCTAGTAATACCCATTTTTTTCCGTGTTTTTACCCGCCGTCAGGACGGGGTCTAGTAATACCCATTTTTTTTCCCTGGTTTTTTTTTTTTGGTGGTCACTTGCCCCAGACCTCAGGTTTTCGCTCGGCCAAACAAATACTCGTCGTGTCTTTCGCTACACAGGCAAGGGCTTTTATCTTGAGTGACCGTAACATATTTTACACCCCCCGGGGGGGGGGGGGAAACAACGGCGGGGACTAATGCCCCTGGGGCTTTTCTTGTTTTTTGGTGATCACTTGCCCCAGACCTCCGGTTTTCGCTCGGCCAAACAAATACTCGTCATGTCTTTCGCTACACAGGCAAGGGCTCTTATCTTGAGTGACCGTAACATATTTTACACCCCCCGGTGGGAGAACAACGGCGGGGTCCAATGCCCTGGGGCTTATCTTGTCTTTTTTTTGGTGGTCACTTGCCCCAGACCTCCGGTTTTCGCTCGGCCAAAGAAATACTCGTCGTGTCTTTCGCTACACAGCCAAGAGCTTTTATCTTGAGTGACCGTAACATATTTTACACCCCCAACGGCGGGGTCTAATACCCCTGGGTCTTTTCTTGTTTTTTTTTTTGGTGGTCACTTGCCCCAGACCTTCGCTCGGTCAAAACAATACTTGCTGGTAATTTTCGTTCGTTTAGAGTTTATTCGCCAGAATTTTCATGACAGTTGGTGTTGAAAATTACTGGCGATTTAATTACATAAAAACTCTTTCGATGAAAGCAAGAACGAAGGTGCTAGCCAGCTTTGAAGCTGGCATGAATTCGCCTAACTTGCCCTGGCACGTAAACATTACCTCACCGAAACACAGAAGCCCATTCGGGGAAGTCCCTTGCTTTCGCCAAGTTGAATAATTCAAATGTCAAATGCAAGCATTTTTTTGGCAGTTTTGCTTTGCTTCGCCAAAACTTTTAGGGAAAGTTGTGTAGAAAAGTACAAGGAATTCAATGGACTTAACTTTTCTTCGACGAGAGCAAGGACGAATCTACTAGCGAGCTTTAGTTTGAAACCTGGCATGAACTCGCGATCGCTATGAACTTAGTAGTATTATGATGTAAAGTGTATGTATGAGTGCCAAGAAGTGAGCAATACTGCCCTCCATAATTTCCCCCCGGCCACAGGCCTTAAAAGAAGAAATTAGAAATGAGAACCAAGATAAAAGAAAAATCTTTGACCCCGGCGGGATTTGAACCCACGACCTCCTGATTAGAACACCGTCGCTCTACCAACTGAGCTACGAGGCCAGGCTGAGTCACGCTATGATCAAAATATTTCATCACGCTCTTCGTCACGCACGCTAAGACAGGGTGATTAGGCAGGTCATGTCTTGATTTATATTATCATTGCGATCTCGTAAAAAATACGATAAATCACCAACTTTTAAAATTTACACCACTTCGGCTTGTATCTTACGTGGCCGTAATATATTTTGGACCCCAACGACAGAGAGAACAACGGCGGGGTTAATGCCCCTGGGGCTTTTCTTGTCTTGTTACCCAGCTGTCAGGACGGGTTCTAGTAATATCCGTTTTTTTTAATTATTTTCCATTTTTTTGGTGATCACTTGCCCCAGACCTCCGGTTTTTACTCGGCCAAACATACTCGTCGCGTCTTTTGCTACACAGGCTAGAGCGGGTATCTTGAGTGACCATAATATCTTTTACACCCCGAGGGGAGGGAGGAACGGCGGGGTAATGCCCCTGGGGCTTGTCATGTTTTTTTTGGTGGTCACTTGCCCCAGACCTCCGGTTTTCGCTCGGCCAAACAAATACTCGTTGCGTCTTTCGCTACACAGGCTGGAGCTTGTATCTTGAGTGACCATAATATATTTTACACCACGAGGGGAGGGAGAGCAACGGCGGGGTTTAATTCCCCTGGGGCTTTTCTTGTTCAACGTATCACTAGGCCACCGTATAGCAAACAAGCTCCTCAAACTCATTAATAATGCATAAAGAGAAATCAAAGAAAATTACTACCGTGACGGTAGTTTGGTTACCGGATCTTAATAAGCATTAAATTTTGTATTTTGCTTTTGCTTTGTATTTTGCTTCTGTATTTTGTATTTTGCTTTTGTTTTGAATTTTTCCAATAATTATTAATGGTTTGAGAAGCCATATCAAAAACGACTTGAAAGAGTGTTCCATCATGTATCCAAGCACCTCGAAGTCGTGTTAAAAAATACTCGGCCGCGCCTCGTTTTTTCAACCCAGTTCTCGGAGTTTGGATATCCTGATGAAACACCCTTTCTCGTGTTTGGTATCTTTCTTATACGACTTTTCCCCTCGACATTTTTTATTATCTCTTGGCAGGTGCTAAATATAAGGATGATTGCCCTGTGGAAAGCATGATCCCCATTTACTTGATTGTGGCTGGAGCAGTTAGTATCTTTGAAAACTTCTGTATTTGCTGTTCAAACTGCTGTAATATCAAACACGAAGAAAGATTAGAAGTGTCCATAGGAAACACGTCTATGATTTCAGAGACAAAAGCAAACCTAAACCCATTTCTGGCTGTAGCACAGCTGTTTCTCTTTGCCTGGTTCATTTGTGGAAACGTATGGATTTACAAAAACTACGAACCTAACTACAGCGAGCCTGGCAGCTCCGACTTCTGTGACAAGACCCTGTACCTGTTTGCATTCTGGGTCACTACTTCTAACTACATCATATATGGTGTGGTGTTTAGTATAACGTGCCTTGTGAGCCTTTGTTGAACGAACAAACGTATGTGGGAACGAAAAAATGAAACGACAGACAGGCGAAGAGACGAACAGACGGACTACGGACGAACGAATTTAAGATCAACCGAATGAACAAAAGAACGAACAGAAGCATGAACGAGCGCACAGACGGACCGACGGCTGCAGGGCCAAGGGACGAACAAAAGTAATATATTTTAAAAAACACAAGGAATTAACGTACGCAGAATAGAACTAACAAGGCGTCAGAAAGCAGAAATTAACGAAGTCAGAGAGCATAAACGGCTAAGCGATGAAACGAATGACAAGCGAACAGACGCAAAACATACAAATAAACGAACGAATCAGTAATGTCACGAATACAACGAATAGACTATTCTTTTTTCTCAATGTAGTATGCTTTTTAAACTAACCGGAAGCATCTTAAATGTAAGATAAAAGCAACAAAGGTATATGTAGCATCGATCACTATCCTATGTAACATTAAGAAGCATCTCTTCAACATCGACTTTCGAACAAATCAAAGACGCTTTAATAAATAATTACCTTTAATGTAAAAATTCAGTCAACCTATTTACACGTACTGACAACAATGATAATAAATAAATGTTAAAAAAGTAATCAAGTTTGATTAATTGCATTCGATGAATCAAGGCCTATTTTAGTGGAACCGAATTTTTCGTCGAATTTTACGGCTTTTGGAGAATCATTTTTTGATTGACGTGTTTTGGAGGGCAGGAGAGAAGGCAGCCAGCCTTGTCATTTCATAGAGCAGTTGAATCTCCCCGAGCGACCTCTCTCGTAACCGACCAACTTTATGAAACCCCGTTTTAATCAGGTCTCAGTCACAGACTGTCTTTAGAATCTCTAGTAAGCGCCCACTGTTATGAAATCCCGTTTGAATCAGTTTTCAGTCACACCGCATTTACAATCTCTAGTAAGTGACCGTCGCTATGAAATCCTGTTTTAACGGCACTCACATTGTATTTGTAATCAGTAATCTCTAGTAAGCGACCGCCTCTTTGAATTTCCATTTGAAATCAGTTCTCAATCACACACTGTATTTGGAATTCCTAGCAGTCAACCATCCTTACGAAATCCCGTTTGAATCAATCAGTCCAAACACTCCATTTAGAATCTCTCGCAAGCGATCATCTATATGAAATCCAGCTGGAATCAGTTCTCAAGTCAACCACTAAATTTATAGAAACTCTCTGACGTGATCATCTTCATGAAATCTCGTTTGAATCAGTTCTCAGCAAAACAATGTACTACGAATTACTCATAAGCAACCATTTTCCTCTTGAACTTTAATATATGAAATAATCATATATTTGAACTGCGGATAAAGATAGAATTATATGAAGATCATCGCAGAATCATTTTCTAGTCAAGGCCTGCTATATTACTGGAATCTCTTGCAAGCGCCCATCGTCATAAATTCGGTTTGCAATAGTTCTCAATCACACACTGTACGTGTTCAGAAGCCTATCGACATGTTTTTCCTTCTGTGACTTCTGTGGGCGTGGATCAAATGCACAGCCATACAGATCCTTGCCACGATAAATGAAAATTGCACAGCTAGTTCTAGTTTCATATAGCAAGATCGACGCAATAACGTTAGGGGCTTTTTCTTGGAAAAAGTTGAAAGTCTTCAGGCAGAGTCGTTCCAAGGGTGCCAATAACTATTATACTATATGCAAATTCGCTAATTTACCAGTTGGAAAATGGACAAACCAAGAGCAGCACGACAGAACTGAATAACGCACTGCACATGTTCGTTACGTCAGTGCTCCTCCAACTCCTCCACTCTCGTCCCCAGAGCTGCGATCCTTTCGGCCAGCGCCACGGATCGCAGCTCTGGATTGTGGAAAATTTGTGAATGAGTCAGTTTCTTGTTAATTGTGCTCGAAATGGACAATAAATTGTTGAATATTTTGCTCTTAATGCCGATTTAGAGCTGGGAGATGTTAAAAGAAGAATTCGGTGTCTTTGGCAATATCATTAAGGTAAGTAAAGTTTTCGTTCAATAGAAATTGTGGTTGAAAAGCTTTTTATTTAAATTAAAGCTGTATTGCGGCAAGTCGAAGTGTCGTAAAGCGGCTGTGTCACGGTTCATGAAGATACCTTATTCTCTTACAATGAACTTTTAAAATTTTACAATTGGAAATTTTTCAACTTGTAATGAAAGCAAGTTGGAAGTTACACTAATACAAACATGTGCTTAATTGTAATTCAACTAATACCGACCATAATTTTTGTTCAATGGCGGTGTTGCTCCGTAAAAACCAAAGTCTTAATTAAAGGAGGCTCGCAACAATTTTTTTGACCTTAGAGTGTATCTTTTGAAATCAAAATTTCGCATAGAAGATAAACTTCGATTTCCTTGGTACTAAACCACCTTTTCAACATATGATCAAAGTTTATTTTCTCACTGGTTTCCTGGCAACAGCTATCACCATAGCAACTGTAATGGACAACCCCTCATTTTAAATAATGTCGAATATCTCGAAAACGTAGTTAGACACTTTATGACGAAACTTGAACTATTTGAACTACTCAACCTACACAACTTGTATGCGAAATTAGGGAAAATCTCCTAAAACTCACTGGAACATCAAAAACAATTATTATTCTAAAGGCAATCAATTTAAGAGAAAAATCTGTAAGGGCAGATAGAAATATTTCTATTTATGCAAAATACGAACTTTTTGACTGATTTGTGCTGCATTTTAGCAGTTTTTAAATATAAATATCTTAAAATCGCAGCCACCTAAGAAGTTCAATGTACATTAAGAATGTTTTGATGTCATAAAAGATCTTTCAACTTAAAAGAGAAAGTGTTGCGTTTTATCTTTCTCGAAATATTGGAGAAAATTGCAGAAATGACCAAAATTAGCCCGCAAAAAATTAATCACGATTTACTTGAAAACGCTCTTACAGATTTTTCCCTAATTTCGCATACAAGTTGTGTAGTTTGAGTAGTTCAAATAGTTAAAGTTTCGTCATTAAGTGTCTGACTAGTTTTCGAGATATTCGACATTATTTAAAATGAGGGGCTGTCCATTACAGTTGCTATGGTGACAGTTGTTGCTAGGAAACAAATAAAAAATAAACTTTGGTCATATGTTGAAAAGGTGGTATAGTATCAAGGAAATCGAAGTTTACCTTCTATGCGAAATTTTGATTTCAAAAGATACATTCCAAGGTCAAAAAACCTGTTGCGAGCCTCCTTAAGATGTTTCTATTGAACGAAAGCTTTACTTACCTCAGTGATAATAATGTTATTGGAATTTTTGACAGTTTACTCTTGTCTGAAGCGGTGCCATGCATATGACACGAACACCTGTTGTTGTCTTTCTCGAGTTGTTTTCTGTGGCGCTGACAAGCGAGCGATTCAACATTTACTTGACCAACACGACAAAGTTTAGCCTAAGTATCAGGCTTTCCGGGAGAAAGTCGTTATAAATCGCCTTGGAATTCACTTGCCCGTGGACTACCACATTTAAAGCAATTTTCTTGGGCCGACACGAAAACAGAGGAAAAAATAAAAGTCGTACAACCAATAAATCATCACTTGCAACTTTTGCGATAAAATAAAGCGACTGGGACATGTAAGCACAATTCGTAAAATCTTGTTTAAGCCAAAATTTCACAATTTATCGATGAAATCAAAATTTTTTTCAAACTGAAATAAGATACAATATGGTATTGGCTGTCCAAAAACACACAGACTTTTCTTAACCACGCAACACTGTGCTTAACCAACAGGTTTGTTTACCGTACGGGAAAATCCCACAAATACCGGCCATTTTAAATAGCCCGCCAGGCCTGCCAAGTCGCCAAGTCGGGTTCGCGCGCGGTCGCCCGCGTTTCGCACCGCTGACCATTCAGCGTTATTCAGCTCTGTCGAGCAGCACAGGAAGGTACTTCTAGGTATCTTTTATATCTTTCAATCGCACGGCCACAGGGGACCGACGCCAAAGAGAGAGAGAGAAAGAGAGATTGATTCACTTTTAGAGAGAGAGAGAGAGAGAGAGAGAGAGAGCCCCTTTGAACAGAGGACAATAAACAGCACCAGGAGCCCATTACTCGGAGCGTCCAACTTCCATACTGCGTCTGTGAAACGGCATTTTCACAAGTAAATTTATTTTTAGATAAGCTTTTCCCGCGAATTGGTTGAAATAGCCAATAAAAAAGCGATTGCGTAATTAATAATAGACTGAGTACGAAATTATGACAACCCGTCCACGCTAGAAATAAACATGATGGATAAATGTGACCAGTGAGGAATCTTTATCGGAGTGTTCTGACAGTATTTCAAGCGATAATTTCAGTATTTACAAGGGAAGTAGTAGCTTAGATTTAATGCAGACGTCATCGGGAACAGTTATTTTCGCGGGAAAGGCTTATCTTAAAATAAACCTACTTGTAAAAACGCTGTTGCACGAATTTATGGCAGTTGGACGCTCCAGGTAATGGGCTCCTGACAGCACCACCGGAAGGTACTGCGGTAGAACTTGTTAACTCGATCGCCGCGGTGGGCCATTAAAGTATGGTTCACCGATTAAAGGTGTTTTCAGATAAGAAAGTGACTTGTCGAAAAATAACATGTAGAGCCACCTAGCTCAGCAGGATAAACAGCACCACGGGAAAGTACTGCTCAGCAGGTGACATTTGAAAGGTCACGCTTTTAGAATTTTATCCACAGACTGAAAAGCTGGGGGCACCTTGCACAATAAACGGCACCACAGGAAAGCACTGACCAGTACCCATCATGGTAGCCCTTGAGGGCCTTTAGGATAACATAATGCATTGAAAGAATAAAAAGCTAGAACGACTGTGTACAGTAAGAAAGTCATAGAACCACTGTGACTAGAACAATAAGCAGTACCACATGAAAGTAGTGCTCAGTAGCTTTCATTTGAGTAGACACACTCAAGGATTTCATCCGCACATTCATCAATTAAAACCACCTTGCACAGCATGATAAACAGTACCACGGTAACAGTACTGCTCAGTCACTGTAAGTTGGACATATTTATGATTTCATCTGTAGATTAAAAATTTAGAAACACCGTTACACAGCGTGAATAACTGACACAGTATCACATAAACCTACTACTAAGTAGCTTTCGTCCATTTTAGCCTTTTTTCGCGAACAAGAGTCAAAACCAACTTGCCCAGGCAGTACCACAGGAACTTACTACTCAATAGCCATCATTAAAAATTGTAAATGGTCACCCGTAGGATTAAAACGTTTACAAACTGAGGCATTCACACGGAAAAGTTTAGGATTGCGTTCAAACTGAAATGTTAGAACCACCTTGCACAGTCTTACCGGACGCAGCACCGCATAACTGACAAAATACAGCCCAACAGTTTTCTTTTGAATGATTACGCTTAGTGGGGCACAGTCACGAGGATTTCGCAGATTTGTGGTCAAAACTGTGCTAAAATTATCGTTAGCTAACTTTATCCATGCCCAACATTGTGTTTGAACATTTGAAGGAACATATTAACTTATTTTTATCAAGCGAAAACAAACCATGACCATTTAATATTGATTTAATGTCAACGCGCTGAAAGAATTCGAAAAGTTTAGCCTAATTTGTTCAATCCGTGCCTCCGTAGCAACAGACCGCAGAAAATAGTTTCAGTGAAGTAATATTAAGTCTTTGGTAACAAAACTAGACCATTATTTGTGGGCGTTCATTGATGTGAGGACATATTTTTGATTTTTAAAATGAACTAAATAGCGTGACTATGCCCCTTTGAGGATTTAATTCACAGAGTGAAAGGTTAGAGTCCCAGTACAGCATAATTAGCTTCACAGGCAAGTATGCTCTGCTCAGTAGCTTTCGTTTGAGTGGTTGACTTTAGGATTTCATCCACAGACTCAACCATTTATAAAATCATGTTACATAAACTCGAAGTTTGAGCCTAAGAACTGGGGTTGAGGGCACCTGCCAAGCTATTAATTATGTTGAAGAAAGCCGCCTTATTCACATATGAGTTTACGACAGATTAAAGGTAAAATAACGCACTGAACACGAACTGCAATTAACGTCAAATCTCGCCATCACACGAACCCTGCTTTACTTTACCACAGTAAATCACCATAACAAGCGATTGTTACTAGAGCTAAGAGAAGATTTAAGTATTCACTATTGTTACAGTTTTGTTTATTATGACATCGAATACGACGAAACAGTTTAAAGGCGCATGTTATTACGGAAATTTCTGTGTTTCCGTTGAGGTATTTATTTTCACTGCTGGCCTCCCATAACGAAACCAAAAGTTAAGTGTAGTGAAACTGATACGATCCACCAATGACAGACGGCAATTTCCTAAACCGTTTAGTACGTAGATCAGAGTGTTATATCACAATGTTGAAATAATATAACGACGTCATTTTCTTTTTGGCATACAACACCAACGGTATCTATTTCAATGGTCACACTTCAGGATTTAATCAACATAATAAACAATGGCACAAGAAAGTACTGCTCAGACAGCTAGGATTTCATCCACAGACCTCAAAAATTGAAACCATATTACCTCACAAACGTTTAACACAAGAAAGGAGAGAATTAGAGTACTATTTTTCAAGAGTCACACGAAAACGGTTACTTTACATAAACGTACTTCGCATAAGTGCAATCAGGGTCGTAGCCAGTATGAGGTAAACCGAGGCACTTGCCTCAGTCATTTTTTTCGTTTTTGCAGTCATTTTTTTTTTCTCGTTTAACACCCTAAATACCTAGGAAGAGAATTTCACCATGGGCATTGCCTCAGTCAAGGAATTTTTTTTTTTTCTGGCTACGGCCCTAGCGATCGCATATCCAAGCTATTTAACCCTTTCACTTCCAAGACCAAATCAAAAATTCAAGACAGATCCCAAATTTTATTTTCTAAAATACTTAAACTGATAAATATGTAGTACAGTGTGAAAGTACTGCTGACGAGGTTTCATTTGAATGGTCACACCATAGGATTTCATTCACAGACTCAAAAGTTAGAACCACCTTAATGTCTCCATAGCTGACTCTGGGAGAGAAAGGGTTAAGGCTGCCATTAATTAGCCTAACTGTGGCCGTAGCTAAGAATTTTATAGTAAAATCAGATCAGGACTTGTCAAAGACTGTCTTGCGTCTTTGTAGAGCGGAAATCTGGGAAAACATTCGAGGTTCGTTTTGCAAGTCAGTAATTGCATATACAGAGAAATAACAGCAATTCGTAGCAAGTACTTCTGAACAGTCTGCCAATTTTATTTTTATTTCTCTTTTTTTTTTTGGTTGGTTACACAATATGGGACTATGTGGTTTCGTCCACTGAATCACATGACATGAACCGATTGTGACCAGCGCCTTTTTCTCCTTACCATGTTACTATATGATCAATCATACAAGACATGAGAATAAAGAAAATGGCCAAGAAAGATGAAAAGGCTCTATGTAGTGTAAGGCGCAGTCGAATATTCTATAGAAGTCCTTGGTGTAAATTATCAAACTTTTAAAATGATTGGTCGCTTGATGCTTTACTAAATTCTCCCAACTTGACCATAACAATTTTAAATGGAGGTCAATGAGGAAAATATGCATGTTGTTATTGGAGCTTAACCACAAAATCAGCATTAAAAATTTCCTTTTAGACTCTTACACACTACTCAATAACAACTTACTTTTAATATGAAACATAAGATAAAGGTAAAGAAAGACAGTTAGGGTTTTCGATATTCTCTTCTTCCGTTTGCTTGATTGTGTATCATGCATATGCCAAATGGAGAGTTTGGAAGTCTATGACTCTCGGGACCGCAAAACCGCCTCAAGATATTTCGAACAGGTTTTAAATCTTCAACTTGTTGCTATTTGGAATAATATTCCAAATAGCAATGGAGATCAGTCAAGAAATAACATTTACGAAAGCCATTACAACACACCATTAACCTTGAAAACACACCATGGGAAATTACGTAAAAAGCTGACCTCGAGATCATTACAACATACAAGCGGAAACGAAAGGTTATAAATACTGGAATAAAACGGACTTTGCTTTGTTATCAAGATTTAGACCTATTTTTATCCGTGAGTGTGTAAACGTTCACCGTGCTTTAGACATTGAAGTGGGCTCAAAAGATCACTGGAATTCCGACAACGTATGTCAAAAGCACCAGTTCGCTATTAAAGCAAGGTGTTGCGATTACTGATCAACAGAACATCTTTGAGGAGGAACATAAACACGATAAAAAGCTCAAACGCACGATGCAACAACCAGGAAATATACAAGAAAGTCCAAGATACGAAATGATGCCCTTTGATGGAAATACCTTATTGAGGGACGTAAGAGTTCAGGGA
Source organism: Siderastrea radians (assembly GCA_964017195.1). NCBI lineage: Eukaryota > Metazoa > Cnidaria > Anthozoa > Scleractinia > Rhizangiidae > Siderastrea > Siderastrea radians. The sequence goes on from OZ024892.1 coordinate 34,224,378, forward strand.
CGGCGGAGCCGGGGGGCCTGGGGGGGGCTTTAGCCCCCCCCCCCCACTTTTGAGGAGGATGACATTTTATTTTGTTTTAGTATATGGTACGTATAGAGAAATAAAAAAAAGGAGAACAAGAAAACGAAAGAATTCTCTTCAGGTTATTCTCCGAAAGAGGCTTGGAATACCTGAGGCGCGAGTTGGAGACTGGCGCGAGAAATTGTACAGAGCATGCGTCTGTGTAGTGGTGTTTTCGCATCGATTAATCTGATAAATAACTTGCCAGATCTGGTTCTTTGTTTCGTATTTAGCTATTTGACTGCCTTTGAAAGGATCTGTAAGGTAAGCCGTGTATGTAAGAGGTGGCATAATTTAATCAAAAGCTCGTCACTACTCTGGAAGTGTATTGACTTTGCCTGGCAAAGGAAAATTATCTCCAAAGTGTTGGAAACTTACGTGTTTCCTGGATCGACAAAAGTACTGCTTGATGAATGTTGTTACCTGAAATGGGAAGGCTTTTGTGTGATTTTAAAGCAGTGCAAGAGGCTTGAAGTTTTATCTTTATCTTGGATTGGTTTCAACGAGGCGCCAGTGCCACTGGATCTCATCACCGAACTAAAGATTAGTCAATTGCGTTACCTAAATCTAAGCCATTGTACATTATCTGACAAGCTGTTTAATGCGATCGCATTGAAGTGTGAAGTCTTGTCCGTATTGATACTTCAGCACAGTAAAGTTATATCTCAAGAGGCGTTCAAAACTTCGTGCTTTAAAAGTCACAGATACTTGAAATTGATTAATGTTGCTTATATCACGGAAGCTTTGGCGTTCTCCTGTGTTTTGGATTTGTTGGAGTACAATAATTGTACAGTGCAATTGGATATCAGGGCCACCACTTGAGCGAATTAGAAATAGATTCAATTGAAAGGGCTTACCCAGCGGCTTCAGTAAGGATTGTGGAAATCGATGATTATAGGCACATGCTGTATTAACTAAAAAGAAAATGTAAACACGAAAAACCAACCGGTGATGTCGAAAACAAATTCAATTGATAAGTATTTCAGAAAGTAACGAGCCAACCGAAAATCGCTAGAACAGATGAGGATCCCTCGACATTGCCTGGAACGTCACAAGAATCTACTTAATCCCCAGGTCAAAATCGAAATGATCCACAGCCGGAACAGGAGACTCAAAACAAAGGAAATTTACTTCTTACACCTAACCAGCCAAGTCAGTAATAATTTCCCTAAGAAACGTTATGGAAATCAATATCGCCCTGTTCAGAGCACAGGGTTCTGATGAGTATCCTTGGCTACACTATGATGAAAAAAAAAGACTCTCTATTTTGCTACATTTGTTTAAACCAGTATCTCAAAGGTAACTTAGCATCTGCCAAAAACACTGAACAGGCATTTATATCCAATGGCTTTTCGAACTGAAGAAAGCACTCCTAAAATTCAAGAATCATCAAACTTCGGAATGCCATAAACTCGCTGTTGACTGTGAGATTGTTCTCCCAAAAACTAACCGTAACATCATTGATACGTCCAACAGCAATGCACAAGACGTCAGAACACAAAATCGATATTGTCTTGCCAAAGTAATCGAGGGACTGCAATACCTTGCACGGCAAGGGATACCCATCCGAGGGGATGAGGATGAGGATTCTAGCTTCATCCAGCTTCTTAAACTACGCGCAAAAGATGACAGTATCTTAGAAAGTTGGCTGAAGGATAAAGTACAATACACAAGTCATGATGTTCAGAACGAAATAATCGCCCTAATGGCAAACGAGATAATCAGAGATTTGGTGGGCGAAATAGGAGAGAACTACTTTTCAATAATATGTGATGAATATACAGATATTTCTAATAAAGAACAATTGACATTTTGTTTGAGATGGGTCAATAGCAACCTGGATGCTTATGAAGATTTTATTGGATTCTATCAAATCCCAAACATCGGTGCTAATACAATAGCATCAGCGATTCAACTGACGCCATTCTGCGGCTCCCCCTTTCAATAGATAAATGCAGGGGGCAATGTTACGATGGCGCAAGTAACATGTTTGGTAAGAAGACTGGAGTTGCAACAAGAATCCTACAACCGCAACCTAAAGCCCACCCAACGCACTGCCTCGGTCATTCCTTAAGCTTTGGCGTTAAGGATGCTGTAAGATCTTGTAAAGTGTTGTCCGACACAATGGATACTTTAAAGGAACTAATAACTCTCATCAAGTATTCTCCAAAAAGAGAAACGATGCTTGGTGACTTGAAAGACAACATAGAAGGGGAAACATGTAATGGCGAAGAGAATGTACCTGGTATAGTGAAGTTTTGTCCAACAAGATGGACTGTGAAAGCTACATGCTACCAACGTATACTTGACAATTATGCGTCTCTTTTCAAAGTACGGGATGCATGTCTTGAAAGTAAAATAGACACTGATACCAGAGCCCGCATTCTTGGTTGCCAGGCCCAAATGAAAACATTTCAGTTTTTCTTTGGTCTTCAATTAAGCCAACGTCTTTTTGCGCACACTGATAATCTATCGAAGTCTCTGCAATCCAAGCGTCTCTCAGCTACCAAAGGGCAAAATCTTGCGCGCCTAACCGTCAACGCCTTGGAAAGTATAAGTATATGAATCATTTAACTCATTTTACGACGTCATTCTTGTAAAAGTGAAAGAGCATCCCTCAGTTTCCGAGCCGATCCTACCAAGGAAACGACGCGCCCCATCACGTTATGAAGTGGGCACTAATGAGCCCCACTATCCGAGCACAGCCCGTGACTACTACCGAGGTCTGTACTTTGAAGAGACTGCTTAACATCTGCTATAAAAGAGCGTTTTAACCAGCCAGCATTTCTTGTTTAGCAGTATTTGGAAAGCTTGCTCATCAAGGCAACGAAAGGGGAAGATGTTGCGAAGGAAATGGGTGACTTGTCATCACATTTCGGCGACGATGTATGTCCAACATCATTGGGCGCCCAGCTTAGTACATTCAAAGTGTTGATTTCGAAACACGACACTGAGGTAAAGTGCTTTCAAGATATCTTAGACGAAGTGAAAGCTTTAAATGAACACGAACGAGATTTAATCAGTTTAATTGACCAAGTAGCAAGAATCTGCAAGCTAGTACGCGTTAATCCTGCCACCAGTTCGACAGGAGAGCGTTCGTTTTCAACCGCTAGACGAGTATAAACCTGGCTCCGTTCTCAAATGAACCAAGCACGTTTTACTCATTTGTCCGTCCTGAACACTCACAAGACAAGACTGGATAAAATTTGCCTGGTATCAGTTGCAAATGCCTTTGTTTCGCTCAATGACAATCGCAAGAGAAATTTTGGAAAATTCACCGTAGTCGATTTCCGTTGAGGACTGTGTTGAGGTATAAGTGATTCCAGAAGTATGCTGTTGCCACGCTGACTATTGAAATATGGAGCGAAACTTGTAATACAATGGCCTTTGTAAAACGCCATTTTATAGTTTTTTAGGTATCAAATGTAGTTACTGTTATTGACAGTTGTAGCCATTCCAGATGCAGATGCAGATATGCAGATGTTGTTGCCATTCCAGATGCATGGATCGTTTTTCAAAGCATTGTTGACTTTATAGCAAACTACTTCTGTTAATGTTATTTCGATTCATGTACAGTAGTTATTCGAGAAAATACATAAGAGTATTTGCCAGATGAAACTAGTGTTTAAATTGTTATTGCCTGATTAAGTAACAAAAATTTACAAAGCTACAACTTTATACAAACCTCGTCGGAAACTTTTCGCGTTTACGTATTTTTAACATTTTCTCAGCGTGTGCTTCCTTCCCACAGACGGGAAGCTTGTGTCAAAAAGCCGCAGGTTAGCGTAGGCGATCGGAAGGCTGAGAAATATTGCTGTAAGCACTAAAAGTACCTTTCATTTTACGCTTTATCCAGGCTAATTATTTCAAGAAGTATCTCGCGGAGAATGCTGTAAATACGATTTACGAGACTCTAGATTTCAAAATTTTCTGGGGGAGGATGCCCCCACACCCCCCTACCAACTCGCGCCTCCAGCGCTCGTTTTCACCCCCCCCCACTTCAAAATACGCTCCGCCGTCCCTGGAGTTGAAAGCAAAACATCCGAAAAGTGACCAGCTCGCCCAAGCCAAAACCCAAACCTGTCAGCGGAGGAAAGAACGAGCGAGAGAAAATCGTCGAGATTCGTCAGTTAGACATGAATTTCGACGGTGGAGATTATGATGTTATAGCGAATGACAGCAAGGGTTTTTCACAGGGCGGAAAGCAAAAACAAAAACCCGGAGGGGAACGCCATAATGCAGTGTACGACTCATTGAGTGTCATGAAGCAGGCATCGTAACAGCAAATGGATTTATTCCGTTGCATGATGTATTTGATGACCCTGCTTCTTGTGTTAGTCTTCCTGACAGCCGCGGCCAGCTGGGCTTTCACAGTCATGATAATGATGTCTGAAAAATCCTTCAATTTGAATCAACCCACTCCCACGCCAGGTAGGTTACCCGAGAAAGGGGGGGGGGGGGTGGGAAGGTACCTTGTCTGAGCAATGTAGGTTACCGAATGGGTACCACAAAATCCTAGATTCAACTCTCCCCCTTGTAAGACCACCCAATTAAGCGGTTATAGACCCACCAGTTTGGCAACCCCCGCGGGGGGTACTCCCTCACTCAAGCCATTAATGTAGGTATGGGTTTTTTAGCCATTTGCGTCTGAAAATGAGAGTGGATTTTACCCATTTTGGTCTAAAAGTCTGATATGGGTATGGAGTTCACAGATCAGGTCTGAAAATCGTATGGAGGCGAGGATAAAAACGGGTATTGGAAATACGGATTTTGGTATTCTGTTTGGTATGAAAAAGGGTCACAATGTCAGTGGAGAACCAGGCGGTTAAGTTACAGTAAAATCGACTAATCTATTAAGTTGTTTACTGCGACAATGTTTGCGTTTGGCAACCAAAGAACCTTAAGCGCAGGGTTATAATCGGGATTTGGGGGATATGCTGAGCTGGTTGTTTTGCCTACCGTGTTTAACGTAGGATACAGTTTTTAGCCACTGGCTTCAAAAGAAGAAAGCCAAGTTTTTACAGGGGTGGTTTGTTGAAAGCAAAAATACACCCACTCAAACCTGGAATATTTTCTACGGCCCGTTTTAAACCAAACGATCAAATTTGGTCATTTTAGGGCGGTAATGGATTTTCAAGGTATAATGCGAAACATATCTTTCCATGCGCTCAAGACACTGAGTATCGCACCAAGATTCGAGAACATGGCATATCATTGTCACTGTTTCCGACAAACTTTAATTTTTCAACTACTCAATTAGATGTAAACAGAAAACGTATCACCCGGATCATAGTAACTTTGGGAAAGCGATGTGTACCCTCTCAGAGCTTGAGACAAGAGGGTCAACAACCCGACGCCATGCGAATAAAGCGTGCAGCACGCTTTATCCACAGAGCTTTCATGAACTTCAACCTCCCCCTCCCTCCCTCCCTCCCCACCCCCTTTCCCCCACCCCACTATGCAAATAAACGCAAGCACCTTCGGGCGAAAGAACCAAGAGGTAATCAGAGACACGAATAAGAGATGCATTACTAATATGGCTTCAAGGGGCAAATACGTGGAAACTGACCCGGGGCTCCACGGCAGTAAAATTAGCTAAACCAGACGGCTTTTAATTGGCAATAGAATAGACAAAACCTGCCGCAGAGGTATTTCATCCAAGTAACCCTTTCACCTTCAGAGCGCAAATCTCAAGACGCCCAATTTGGTCCCAACTTTCACGACTTCGGATGAAATGCTACAAAGCAAACATTCGTACGTGGTTTCCTCTAATCTCAAGTACTTTCGTGAGGTGCTTATTATGTGTATATGGTGGTTCTAACGATTGAGTCTCTGGACGAAATCCTAAAGTGCAACCATCCACATGAAAGCTACTGAGCAGTACCTTCATGTGGTGATGTTTATAATACTGTACAAAGTAGTTCTAGCTTTTGAGACTGTGGATGAAATCATTACGTGTCAAGATCCAACTCAGCAGTGCTTTCACGTGATTTAAGAAGGAAACTGCTTACTTTTCAATTTCTTCTCTACATTTAAGTTTAGCAAAATCTGAAGAATGTAGTTTATCGTCTTAGATGGTAAAGGAGGGATTAGGCTGTCAAAGTCATCAGTATCTAGTTTCTCTTCATATAAAGCATAGTGATTGCTATGCACGACGAAGCACCACCAACTAAACCGGTAATAAACACATTTAGACGAGGGAATCAAAGATAGAGACCTCTGAGCGAACTCGTGGCGGTTTGCGGTTCAAATTGATGAAAGATAACAGCAGAGAAGTAATCGAGAACGTTTCCTAATCACGCGATCTAGAAAATTGAAATTCACCAGGTCTTGACAGAAGTATCACTTTTACAAACCCGATACACCTTACAGTGAACCAAATGTTTATTCAAGGTATTTTAAAATCTGAAGTTCTAGTGTGGCTAACTAAGACCAAAAAAGAGTTTCTTAAACCAAGAAGGTCAACAGCATGCACGACCCCATGCGGATAATACGTGCAACACGTTTTATCCGCACGCTTTGTCCACCGTTTATAGACTCCACGCTCCCTCTCCCCGCCCCCTACACACACACCTCCAGGCGTAAGAAGCAAAAGCTAAACAGAATCTTGAATGAAAAATGTAGCACTACTATGGAACTTCTCTCGACTGGTCGAACACGCAGAAGCAACGTAGGGACAAATAGCATCGCTTCTAATCTTTTGCATAAATCTCTCCACAGCAGTAAAACCAGCTACATTAGACGAGTTTTTAGTGGTAATAGGACCAACAAAACCCGTTGCCAAGGTATTTAGTCCGGTTCAGAACCTTTCAATGCTAGAGGCAAAACTCAAGTCATGCGATTTGATTTCAATTTTCACGACTATGGATGAAAACTCAGACTCCTCAGATAACTAATTCATAACTAATACTTTTAAATCGTGCTTTTTATGGTGCTACTCAAGGTTGTTCGAATTCATAGTTTTAAGTCAGAGGATCAAATCCTAAAGTGTGACCATTCAAATAAACAGAAAAGCTATTGAGCAGTTCTTTGCTGTGGTACTGCCTATTATTACAGTGGTTCTAGGTTTTCAGTTTGCAGATGAAATTAGCAGAACTTTCAATTGATGCTACTTATGTTTCAACTTTTTTTCCAGGCATAAGGGTCGGAAATTTTGAAAAATTTGTGGCTTATCGTCTTAGATGGTAAAGTATTTTAATACTTTGAAGGTGTCAGAGAGATCAGAATGTAATTTTTCTTCACGGAAAGCATACTGGTCACGAGAATCAATTGTTGATTAGAAACAGATTCGGCCAACTAAACCGTTAATAAAGATATAGAGACAAGAGAATGAGTAATACAGGCCTCTGAATGGATTTGCATTTGGCAGTTGGGGTTTACTTTTGAAACTCAACAGGTCTTAACTGGAGTAAATATGCACTGTTCACATGACCGATACATCTCACGGCGACCCAAATGTCTATTCATGGCATTTTAAAACCTGAAGTTTTGAAGATCAAGTGTGGCTAAATAAAATAATACAAGATACAATAGGAAGTAGCTGACTTGTATCCGAAGCAACTGTATCTTTTTTGTTACAACAGAACAGTGGACGAAAGTAACTAAATGAACATCCACAGGACAACAACGATATTTTGCTGCGAATCTACCTGTCGGTACTTGTTTTATATTTGTATTGGTTTCTTAACCGAGGGTAATTAATCGCCAAATAAGATGTTAAAATACATTGTTTCTGGGTACAACATTTAGAAACACGACCAAGGATTTTCAAAATTTCCATTACAGAAGAAATACTCAGTGGAGTTTCTGTCGCCATGAGCAGTCAGCAGTTTGAGTTATCCTTAGGCATGCTACAATTCACATCTCTTTAGGAGGGATTATCATGATTACAGTATAAAAAATGGGAAAGGGTTGTAAAAGAGGATAATTTTTTTCCACTCATCACCAGACACACCACCTTTACGTAAGAGCACTTGGGCATGACTTACAGCCTGTTTTGATGTCTATCTCCTTATTATTTTATTTTTTTAGAACCACCTTGTGCGGCGTAATATAGGCAGTATTCGAATGGATTTCATCCACTGACTTAAAACTATGAATTTAACAATCTTGAGTAGCACGACTTAAAAGTATTGGTCATGAAGTAGTTAACAAATAACTGACCCTCGTTGTTTGAGGAGTGGGCGTAAAAAGAAATAACGTTTTTCATCCATAGTCGTGAAAATCGGAACCAAATCGCATGACTTGAGTTTTGCCTCTAGCATTGAAAGGTTCTGATCCGGATTAAGTACCTTGGCAACGGGTTTTGTTGGTCCTATTATTATGCAAAAGATCAGAAGCGGTGCTGTTTCTCCCTACGTTGCTAATGCATGTTCAACCAGGGAAGTTCCAAAGTGGTGCTACATTTTTATTCGCGATTCGGATTAGCTTTTGCTTCTTACGCCTGGAGGTGTGTGTGTGTGTGTGTAGGGGCGGGGAGAGGGAGGGTGGAGTCTATAAACGGTGGCCATGGATAAAACTGCTGCACGTATTATCCGCATGGGGTCGTGCTGTTGACCTTCTAAGTTTAAAAAAAATGTAAGAAACTCTTATTTAGAAAAAATAAAAATGTGCTAGAAACGAGCGCCATTTTGTTTTGAGCTGACAGGAAGCATCTTTTTTAATTAAAATATGGATAACTTCAAATTCAATTTTCTCTCGCGGGGTCAGCTTGGGAGCGTAGGTATTGATAACTTCTTCTTAACTGTATTCAAAATGTTACCATGCTATGAGTATTTTTTGGTAACTTTATTTTTGCACTTATTGCTCGTCGTCACCACCCCATTCCTATTCTTGGTAAATCGCAAAAAAAAATTCTTACATATTTATGGAAGGTCGCACTACACACTTGTGATAGTATTTTTGATTGAATGAAACCTCAAAGAGATATAAGTTGGCCGATTTGGGTAGGAGAGCTTACACTTTTTAACTTCTCAAGACATCCCTGACTTACTTCAGTCGTCCCCTAGGCCCGATAGTCGAGCTAACCCAGGTTAAGTGACAATTTTTAAGTCAGTCTTATAACCAAGCGATGAGGATTCCTGTAAACAATTTTTGCCACGTCCACTTTGACTTTCGTCACTTTCAAACGGCCACTTAAAATTAGCTGTGAAAACTGAATGAATAAAAGAAGATTACTCTGTCACGTCAAGCTTACATACATCACTGCTCACAACCATGTATGCTAGCATAAGTGATTGTTGTGTATGACTGCAATGTCCGACAAAACTCCGGTTGAGACACATCGGAATAAATGAGAACTTCGACCGTGAAACTCACTTACCACAACAATTCTTTCTCCGTCTCCCCCTTATCAATGTTGCTTTGCCACTAAAATTCCCTGATGAAACCTCATCCCTTCCGGCAAACAACATTGAACGAGGGGAGGGGGAGGGAGAGCATTTCTGCTATCTTGTCGGTGTTTCCATACAGAGAAATTAAGAAATACGCGCGTTAATTGCGTTTTCTCAACTAGTTCTGTCCAAGATTATAGTTCTGTGGGCGTCGCCCTAGGAGAGATGTCACTTGTCCCAGTTAGAAATAACTTAAGCGTTTCCTCGTGCTATGAAAACTGGAGTTAATCATCGGGCTAATGTGCCTTTTAGAGGTAAACTATACCAGACACTATTTAATTCGTGATCTAATGTCTCTTCCGAAATTTCAGGAAGTGGATCGACCAGATGTGTGGAAACGGTGTACATTCAAGAAAAGACCGTTGAGATTTTGGAGCTGAAAGAAGCGTTGAATTTCACTCGTCGTCAACTTGACGAACTTAGAAATGAACTAAACAAGCAAAAGAAGTCTGTGGCGAACTTAACATCACAGGTAAAGAGAAGAAACGTCAGGGAGCTTTGAAACCCTTTAATTGCATAATTTGCCCACCAACGGGTGTCCAAAGTTTTGGCGTCACTAACAGAATAGTCGTATTAATGATGTTCGTTTAAGTACTATTGTATTCCTTTAACTTCCAAGTGCACTTAAATTTGAAATCCCAAATTTCAAATTATGGAGTACTGAATGAAACTGGAACTTAGGACAGTACTGCTGAATTGAAAGCCAAGACTATCATTATTAAATCATAGTAAAACTAGAACATAACTAAACTGTAAAATATCTTTTAAACACAACAAATATGCCAATTATTAAAACAAAGTAAAAATACTTTGGATGGTGTAATCACTAAATTTAAGACAATATTTGGCCATCTATAATGCTCTCGTAAATTATGGACATGCATTTGCCGAAGTAGACCGACCAGTCAACTGCTTGACCAGCTAATATAAGTTGTGTTGTTAAAACTTTTTTTTTCACCTCAAAGCCGAGGAAAGAACAGAAAGCTTCCAAGTGGTAAGAGATAATGGAATGCCACAGCCCTTAGTATCAAAATATCAGATTTAGTTCCCAAGCTGAGAAGTCAACCCGCGCCACTCACCTTGAGGTGCAGTTAGTTCAGGAAGCAAATCTAATAAGAAGAGTCAGTCCCACTGCCTTTATATAACTTGCATAAAGTTTATTTGAGCATTTTATAGTGCAGGTCTAGAAACCGGTTTATGTTGAAAATGAGCATTCTAACGCTGGCCAGCTGGGGGTTCCAAATCAGTGTACAATATTCTTAATGAAATTCCTTGCAAGCTTTTGGCAACTTCATATTGTTTAGAGCGGTGTCACAGCTGGTTTAACATGGTATAAAACGGAGCGGGATCGTTATTTGGAATTTCAGAATGTAATTTTTCTTCACGGAAAGCATACTGGTCACGAGAATCAATTGTTGATTAGAAACAGATTCGGCCAACTAAACCGTTAATAAAGATATAGAGACAAGAGAATGAGTAATACAGGCCTCTGAATGGATTTGCATTTGGCAGTTGGGGTTTACTTTTGAAACTCAACAGGTCTTAACTGGAGTAAATATGCACTGTTCACATGACCGATACATCTCACGGCGACCCAAATGTCTATTCATGGCATTTTAAAACCTGAAGTTTTGAAGATCAAGTGTGGCTAAATAAAATAATACAAGATACAATAGGAAGTAGCTGACTTGTATCCGAAGCAACTGTATCTTTTTTGTTACAACAGAACAGTGGACGAAAGTAACTAAATGAACATCCACAGGACAACAACGATATTTTGCTGCGAATCTACCTGTCGGTACTTGTTTTATATTTGTATTGGTTTCTTAACCGAGGGTAATTAATCGCCAAATAAGATGTTAAAATACATTGTTTCTGGGTACAACATTTAGAAACACGACCAAGGATTTTCAAAATTTCCATTACAGAAGAAATACTCAGTGGAGTTTCTGTCGCCATGAGCAGTCAGCAGTTTGAGTTATCCTTAGGCATGCTACAATTCACATCTCTTTAGGAGGGATTATCATGATTACAGTATAAAAAATGGGAAAGGGTTGTAAAAGAGGATAATTTTTTTCCACTCATCACCAGACACACCACCTTTACGTAAGAGCACTTGGGCATGACTTACAGCCTGTTTTGATGTCTATCTCCTTATTATTTTATTTTTTTAGAACCACCTTGTGCGGCGTAATATAGGCAGTATTCGAATGGATTTCATCCACTGACTTAAAACTATGAATTTAACAATCTTGAGTAGCACGACTTAAAAGTATTGGTCATGAAGTAGTTAACAAATAACTGACCCTCGTTGTTTGAGGAGTGGGCGTAAAAAGAAATAACGTTTTTCATCCATAGTCGTGAAAATCGGAACCAAATCGCATGACTTGAGTTTTGCCTCTAGCATTGAAAGGTTCTGATCCGGATTAAGTACCTTGGCAACGGGTTTTGTTGGTCCTATTATTATGCAAAAGATCAGAAGCGGTGCTGTTTCTCCCTACGTTGCTAATGCATGTTCAACCAGGGAAGTTCCAAAGTGGTGCTACATTTTTATTCACGATTCGGATTAGCTTTTGCTTCTTACGCCTGGAGGTGTGTGTGTGTGTGTGTAGGGGCGGGGAGAGGGAGGGTGGAGTCTATAAACGGTGGCCATGGATAAAACTGCTGCACGTATTATCCGCATGGGGTCGTGCTGTTGACCTTCTAAGTTTAAAAAAAATGTAAGAAACTCTTATTTAGAAAAAATAAAAATGTGCTAGAAACGAGCGCCATTTTGTTTTGAGCTGACAGGAAGCATCTTTTTTAATTAAAATATGGATAACTTCAAATTCAATTTTCTCTCGCGGGGTCAGCTTGGGAGCGTAGGTATTGATAACTTCTTCTTAACTGTATTCAAAATGTTACCATGCTATGAGTATTTTTTGGTAACTTTATTTTTGCACTTATTGCTCGTCGTCACCACCCCATTCCTATTCTTGGTAAATCGCAAAAAAAAATTCTTACATATTTATGGAAGGTCGCACTACACACTTGTGATAGTATTTTTGATTGAATGAAACCTCAAAGAGATATAAGTTGGCCGATTTGGGTAGGAGAGCTTACACTTCTTAACTTCTCAAGACATCCCTGACTTACTTCAGTCGTCCCCTAGGCCCGATAGTCGAGCTAACCCAGGTTAAGTGACAATTTTTAAGTCAGTCTTATAACCAAGCGATGAGGATTCCTGTAAACAATTTTTGCCACGTCCACTTTGACTTTCGTCACTTTCAAACGGCCACTTAAAATTAGCTGTGAAAACTGAATGAATAAAAGAAGATTACTCTGTCACGTCAAGCTTACATACATCACTGCTCACAACCATGTATGCTAGCATAAGTGATTGTTGTGTATGACTGCAATGTCCGACAAAACTCCGGTTGAGACACATCGGAATAAATGAGAACTTCGACCGTGAAACTCACTTACCACAACAATTCTTTCTCCGTCTCCCCCTTATCAATGTTGCTTTGCCACTAAAATTCCCTGATGAAACCTCATCCCTTCCGGCAAACAACATTGAACGAGGGGAGGGGGAGGGAGAGCATTTCTGCTATCTTGTCGGTGTTTCCATACAGAGAAATTAAGAAATACGCGCGTTAATTGCGTTTTCTCAACTAGTTCTGTCCAAGATTATAGTTCTGTGGGCGTCGCCCTAGGAGAGATGTCACTTGTCCCAGTTAGAAATAACTTAAGCGTTTCCTCGTGCTATGAAAACTGGAGTTAATCATCGGGCTAATGTGCCTTTTAGAGGTAAACTATACCAGACACTATTTAATTCGTGATCTAATGTCTCTTCCGAAATTTCAGGAAGTGGATCGACCAGATGTGTGGAAACGGTGTACATTCAAGAAAAGACCGTTGAGATTTTGGAGCTGAAAGAAGCGTTGAATTTCACTCGTCGTCAATTTGACGAACTTAGAAATGAACTAAACAAGCAAAAGAAGTCTGTGGCGAACTTAACATCACAGGTAAAGAGAAGAAACGTCAGGGAGCTTTGAAACCCTTTAATTGCATAATTTGCCCACCAACGGGTGTCCAAAGTTTTGGCGTCACTAACAGAATAGTCGTATTAATGATGTTCGTTTAAGTACTATTGTATTCCTTTAACTTCCAAGTGCACTTAAATTTGAAATCCCAAATTTCAAATTATGGAGTACTGAATGAAACTGGAACTTAGGACAGTACTGCTGAATTGAAAGCCAAGACTATCATTATTAAATCATAGTAAAACTAGAACATAACTAAACTGTAAAATATCTTTTAAACACAACAAATATGCCAATTATTAAAACAAAGTAAAAATACTTTGGATGGTGTAATCACTAAATTTAAGACAATATTTGGCCATCTATAATGCTCTCGTAAATTATGGACCTGCATTTGCCGAAGTAGACCGACCAGTCAACTGCTTGACCAGCTAATATAAGTTGTGTTGTTAAAACTTTTTTTTTCACCTCAAAGCCGAGGAAAGAACAGAAAGCTTCCAAGTGGTAAGAGATAATGGAATGCCACAGCCCTTAGTATCAAAATATCAGATTTAGTTCCCAAGCTGAGAAGTCAACCCGCGCCACTCACCTTGAGGTGCAGTTAGTTCAGGAAGCAAATCTAATAAGAAGAGTCAGTCCCACTGCCTTTATATAACTTGCATAAAGTTTATTTGAGCATTTTATAGTGCAGGTCTAGAAACCGGTTTATGTTGAAAATGAGCATTCTAACGCTGGCCAGCTGGGGGTTCCAAATCAGTGTACAATATTCTTAATGAAATTCCTTGCAAGCTTTTGGCAACTTCATATTGTTTAGAGCGGTGTCACAGCTGGTTTAACATGGTATAAAACGGAGCGGGATCGTTATTTGGAATTTCACTGGCGCAGTATTCTGAACGACTGAACCCATAAGGCTTCATCCGCTATAGTGCGCTGCCGTTTCAAAACGCAGTCTTTCATAATGTTTTTTCGCCTTTTCCGTGCAAACTAAAACGATCGAAAACGCTGATGAAAACGGAGACTTTTAAACGTATTCAGTGCTTACTGTTCCCCATACATTTCGTATGGAACTAGTAAGAATAATTTGTCTCAATATCAAAACATTCATCCTTGGTTTTCTCTTTCTTCATTCTCATCACTTGAATGTTCAAACAAGTAGTTTTAATGACACAACTAGTGACTCGGAGCTGCAATCTAGTAATTCAAAAGACAAACCAGGTGACTCAGAAGACGATGCGCAATAAGACTATTTAGAAATGGACGGATTTGTCGAACATCGTTTAATATGAGGTACTGTTTGTCCCAGCCGCTGATGTCGAACGCATTACAGGACAAATAAGTGAAGCAGTGAATTTAGGTATAAAATTGTTTAAGCTGTTACTACAAATGTAGGTAGAAGAGGGGGGTGGACATAATTTTTGGGAGATCAGGAGAGGGGTCAGAGCTAACTTGCCTTGGTTGGCAGTGGGGCACTACATAATATTTCTCTATGAGCGGCTCATTTTTCAGCCCCCCCCCCCCTCCCGATAATTACTGAACAGTCCCTAAGTGTGTAATTTGAATGTGTTTTCAAACAAAAACGCATCTGTGCGACCATTAAGAATGATGTGAAAACGCTTGCATGAAGAAGCATCTGGAAATTTAATATTTTTACGTTTAGCAGGCCAGTGACCAGTATACACACTGAAAGAAGTATATAGAAGAGAAGCAATATCAAACTGATTAAACATGGGAGGATTAAAAATGTCTCTCTTTGTTTTCCTTCGGACAAGTAAGTTCTTTAATTTAAAAGTTTGCAAAGGTAGCGAAATTATGTTTGATTTCTTAACGTGATAAAATAAAGGCTTCATTGTCATTATAATTATTTGATCACGTGATTGAGGTACTTCAGTGTAGTTTACCCGAAATTTAGGCTGGATTCATTTGCAGCATACGTGTGTAGCTACCGCTTTGGCACATGCGAATTTTATATTGTTTTTTTGGCTAAAAACAAAAGAAAATTACCACGCGCTAAAGCGACAGCTATACGCGTATGCTTAGAGTGAATCCACCCTTAAAAAAAGATCACACAAGCTACATCATGTAAAAAAAAGCAAGGTAAAAAAGCAAAGAAATCGCAGAATACAAAAAGGTGTCGGGCGAAAAAAAAAAAGTGTATAATGTAATACATTGTTAGGTAGCAGAAGTTGCAGGCTTGTAACACACTGGCAAGACAATAAAGGATACATCGTACGGGGTGGGAGGGGGGTAGAGGAAAGCACTTTCTTAAAAAAAAGACTTCAAACCCACCCATTTCCTTCGTACTTCAACACAGTGAGTTTTAACTTCGATATCGCACATGGAATTCGGTATTTTAGCCTACTATTCTTGAAGCAGTTTCGTTCTTTTTATAAATCCAGATGCAGTATCTAGCTAAGAGACAGCAAAAGTTAATTTGCCGGATGATGGCAGTTTGAAGAGTCTGCCCTCAGTCCTAGTGCAACAGAGATCAGTTCCAAATTTGTAGTTGTCCGTAATAATCTTGCGTCCATTTAACTGGGCGGTTAAGGAATTCCAGTAGACGAATACATTAGAACATTGCCAGAAGAGATGTTGCAGCTGATTAGACCATTTATAGCTGATAGACAAGTATATTTATTATACACTGTTATCACTATCTCTTATTTTGATTTTTGATTGGCTACAGGCACACTGTTAATTCCGACTGGCCCTATTTTCGTAACGTCGTTCCTACAGACAATAGTTTTTATGCACGTAGAAGTAACGTCATTTTGCAGACAATAGTTTTTATACAAGCAAAGAACTTTGCAGACACGTATTCTAGCTTTTCAAACAACTTTTTTTACAAATAGTGAATACTCTGTGTTTTTATGCTGAAAAGTCGAGACAAGTTTTTGAACTCCACCATGTACATAAGTAGGAGGTCATCACTTGGTGGCCTCCTCTTCGAAGTCAACTCTAGCTTCGCTCCCGTTCAGTGGCTTGAGAACTGAGCAGCACAATCCACCGTACGGAAAAGATGGCGGCTGTACATTCTACCACAATACCTTGGGAACCTAACACAGCCAACATGCACCTAAAAAGCCATATTTTTTGCTTTAATTTGTCCCTGTCCTAGCAACATGCTGTATGTTATGTTTGAAGTTTTTAGAACTTTTCTTTGCGTTGTAATGAGCGTTTTTAGGGTTCTTGTTCGCTAAGGACTATGCCTCTAAGGACCATCTTTTTCGGTACGGTGGATTGCAAAGTGGGCGATCGATTGTGCTACCTAGTAACGTATTTCAAATAACAATATAAAAAATTAAAAAGCCTTTAAATGTTATTTTAAATAATCCTGTTTCTTTACCTTTTTGCAGTTTTGGCTGCCATTGTGTCCTAGCATCATTCTGTATGCTAAGTTTGAAGTTTTTATAACTTCTCTTTGCGTTTTTATGAGCGTTTTTAGGGTTCTTGTTCGCTAAGAACTATGGGTAAATCTACCATTCGCCAAGGTACGGTGGGTTGCAAAATGGATAAAAATATAAAAGATTAAAAAGCTTTCAAATATTATGTCAAATGATTCTGTTTCTTTATCTTTTTTGCAGTTTCTTTTGCCATTGTGTCTGTATCCTTGTTTCAGTTTCCGCTTCACATAGCCATGATAGTCATGGGTAGGTTTATCCAACAAGCTTTTAGGACATTATGTAATAAGGACCAAGGGCTTCTGCTTTTTTGTCAGTGTGGTAATTAGAGCTAATGACTAACCTAACCCCTTCACACAAGGACAAGCAATGTTCCTTTAAAGTGCTACTATGATCAAAAAATCACTTTTATTTTTTCTTCGGATTTCGAAACTATGTTTGTTAAACACTCCTCAAGCGAAATTATAAGCGTTAATTTTCAGAAGAAGACCGTTAATTTAAACTGCAATTTTCCGGTTTAATGGTCCGCCATTATTACACCAGAAAGGATACAATGACGTCATACACGCAAGAGCTGTAGAATGTAGTGTGTGAACGCGGCTTACAAATTATGCAAAACACGAGTTTGAGAGTGTGAAAGCTCAAAACTCCCGTGCTGCATACTAAATAAGGCACTTTCACACACACTGCATTCTACATCTCTTGCGCGTATGACGTCATTGTATCCTTTCTGGTGTAATAACGGCGGACCATTAAAACGGAAAATTGCAGTTTAAATTAACGGTCTTCTTCTCAAAATTAAGGCTTATAATTTCGCTTGGGGAGTGTTTAATAAACATAGTTTCGAAATCCGAAGAAAAAATAAAAGTGATTTTTTGATCATAGTAGCACTTTAACACCAAGAGGAAGATGTCAGGGAGATATTGTTCTTAGATTCTTGTTCTTGATTATTCCTATTTCTTGTGATGAAGCAAGACAACTGTAGTAACGAGGAATACAAATATATTTAAACTGTTCTATTGAAAGGATTTCGGTGGCGGCTATTCATGAGCGAGGAGGAAAACTATACATTTGTTTCTCTCAGTAATTTTCCATGCATGTTCATGTTTATTTGGCCAATCATTCTTTGTTTTTTGAAGATACAAGTATAAGATTAGTTGCCATTGAGACCACTCCTATGGCAACTTCCTGGGTCCGCCTAGGGCACCAGTTTAGTAAATTTGTCACAAAACTCTTCCATTATTTATAGCTTACTATTGATACAAACAAGGCAACTTGCTGAGGGTGACCCGGCGATAGACCAGCATCCCATTCAAGGAGAGTAGTAATACTCCTTATTGCTCTCGGCATACTACCCCACCGTCAGGACGGGGTCTGGTAATACCCGTTTCCCCTCCCCCCCCCCCCCCGTCAGGACGAGGTCTAGTAATATCAGTTTTTTGTTTTTTTTGGTGGTCACTTGCCCCAGACCTCCGCTCGGTCAAAACAATACTTGCCGGTAATCTTCGACCGTTCGTCTAGCGATTATTCGCCAGAATTTTCATGAAAGTTGGTGTAGAAAATTACTGGCGATTTAATGGCATAAAAACCCCTTCGATGAAAGGAAAAATGAAGGTGCTAGCGAGCTTTGAAGCTGGCATGAATTCGCCTTACTTACCCTGGCGCGTAAACATTACATCACCGTGAAACACAGAGGCCGATTCGGGGCCGGGAAGTCCCTTGCTTTCGCCAAGTTGAATAATTTAACAGTGAAATGCAAGCATTTTTTGGCAGTTTTGCTTTGCTTGGCCAAAATCTTTAGGGAAAGTTGTGCAGAAAAGTACAAGAAATTCAAGAAAGTTGACTTTTAGGATTATTTTTCTTTATCAATAAATCTCATTTTTGCGCCCTTACGCCGAGATGTTAGTTCATTTAAAAAAAAATGTGACGTAACTGAGTCATGCTATGGTCAAACTATTTCATCACGTTCTTTTTTCGCGAGTGCTGGAACAGGTGAATGACCAAGAAATGAGGGATGGGGAAAGTGTTCATACTGTTAGGGATTCATGGTATCACAAGGAGAAGGGTGCAGAAAAGACGTGGGGGGTTGGCAGCAAACACGTTAAAGGTACGATTAATCACCAACTTCATAAATTTACACCACTTGACGTCGTACCTTGAGTGACCGTAATGTATTTTGCACCATGAGGGGAAGGGGAAAATGGCGGGGTCTAATGGCCCTGGGGCTTTTCTTGTTTTTTTGGTGGTCACTTGCCCCAGATCTCCGGTTTTCGCTCGGCCAAACAAATAATCGTCGTGTCTTTGAGTTTCGCTACACAGGCACGGGCTTTTATCTTGAGTGGCCGTAACATATTTTACACCCCGGGGGGAAGGGACAACAACAGTGGGGTCTGATGCCCCTGGGGCTTTTTACCCCGCCGTCAGGACGGGGTCTAGTAATACCCATTTTTTTTTTTCATTATTAGTTTTTTTGGTGGTCACTTGCCTCAGACCTCCGGTTTTCGCTCGGCCAAAAGTATACGTGCTGCAAACGTTTGGTCACCATAAACATGATAAGCATTATCTTCGTTCAGTTAACACCGATTCGCCAAAGTCTTCATGAAAGACGGTGTAAAAAATTACTACGGAAGCAATGTAATGAATCTCTTTTCGACGATAGCAGGGACAAAGATGCTAGTAAGCTTTGAAAGGCACCGATTCGATCGGGTTACCTGGACCAGCGATAAAAAAACAAGGTTAAATCTTCACCAGTAAAATGCAAGCATTTTTTGGCAGTTTTGCTTTGCTTCGCCAAAATCTTTAGGGAAAGTTGTGTAGAAAAGTAAAAAAAATTCAATGTCAAGAGCGAGGGAAGGTGCTAACGAGCTTTGAAGCTGGCATGAATTCGCCAAACTTGCCGAGGCACGTAAACATTACGTCATTGAAACACAGAAGCCGGCTCGGGAAACCGTAATGCATTTTGCACCCTGAGGGGAGGGGGAAAACGGCGGGGTTAATGCCCCTGGGGCTTTTCTTGTCTTGTTTTTTTGGTGGTCACTTGCCGCAGACCTCCGGTTTTCGCTCGGCCAAACTTAGTCATCGCTTCTTTCGCCTTGTATCTTGAGTGACCATAATGTCTTTTACACCCCGAGGGAAGGGGGGGACGGCGGGGTAATGCCCTTGGGCTTTTTTTGATTCATTTACATTTTCTAATTTTTTGTGGTCATTTGCCTTAGACTTCCGGTTTTCGCTCCGCCAAACAAATACTTGTCGCGTCTTTCTCTGTACAAGAGAGGGCTCGTATCTTGTGGCCGTAATATATTTTTGCACCCTAGGGAAGGGACAACAACGGCGGGGTATAGTGCCCCTGGGGCTTTACTTGTTTTGTTTTGTTTTTTTTTTTTGTTTTTTTACCCCGCTGTCAGGACGGGGTCTAGTAATATCGTTTTTTTTTTGGTGGTCACAGTGCCCCAGACCTCTGCTTGGTCAAAACAATACTTGCCGGTAATCTTCGTTCGTTTAGCGTTTATTCGCCAGAATTTTCATGAAAGTTGGTGTAAAAAATTACTCGCGATTTAATGGCATGAAAACCTCTTCGAGGAAAGAAAGAACGAAGGGGCTAGCGAGCTTTGAAGCTGGCATGAATTCGCCTAACTTGCCCTGGCACGTAAACATTACATCACTGAAACACAGAAGCCGATTTGGGGAAGTCCCTTGCTTTCGCCAAGTTGAATAATTCAACAGTGAAATGGAAGCATTTTTTGAGCAGTTTGCTTTGCTTCGCCAAAATCTTTAGGGAAAGTTGTGTAGAAAGGTACAAGGAACTCAATGGAGTTAACTTTTCTTCGCCGAGAGCAAGGACGAATGTAATAGCGAGCTTAGGTTTGAAAGCTGGTATGAACTCGCGATCGCTACGAACTTAGTAATTAATTATGATGTAAAGTGTATGTATGAGTGCCAACAAATGAGAAATACTGCCCTCCGAGGTTTCTCTTCGTCACGCACGCTAAAACAGGGTAATTAGGAAGTTCATGTCTTAATTTATATTATTATATTATATTTCTGAAGGTTTAAGATCACTTTGCTGGCTAAACGTCAAGCAAAGACTTATGATCAATGATGCAGTTATGATGCATAAATGTCTCAATGGTCTGTCACCCAGTTATTTGTCAAACAAATTTTGTACTCGGTCTTCTATTCACGACAGACACACAAGACATAGGCGCAACCTTAACATTCCGTCTTGTAGAATTGCTGCCGGCCAGTGCGCCTTTTATTATCGTGGTGTAAAAATATGGAACAGCCTAAATGAGGATTTGAAGCAAATAGCAGACAATACAGATTTTAAGAAACGTTTAATTAATGAATTAATTTGTGATGTAAATTAGGATGAACAATGTTGTACATAGCTTTTCTAGTTATATTTTAATTTTTTTTGCATTTTAATATTGATGCTGAAAAACTCTTTTCAGGGATACTCAATAAAGTGTATGTATGTATGTATGTATGTATGTATGTATGTATGTATGTATGTATGTATGTATGTATGTATATTATCGCAAACACGTAAAAGATACGATAAAACACCAACAAGCTGGTATCTTACGTGGCCGTAATATATTTTGGACCCCAAGGGCAGAGAGCACAACGGCGGGGTTAATGCCCCTGGGGCTTTTCTTGTTACCCCCGCCGTCAGGACGGGGTCTAGTAATACCCGTTTTTTTTTCACCCCGCCGTCAGGACGGGGTCTAGTAATGCCTGTTTTTTTGTTGTTTTTTTTTTTTGGTGGTCACTTGCCCCAGACTTCCTTTGGCCGAACAAATATGGGTTGCAAACTTTCGGTCATGATAAGCAATGTCTCCAGTCGTTTAGGATCGATTCACTAAAATCTTCAAGAAAGACGGTGTAGAAAATTACTAGGGATACAATGGCCTAAAAATCTCTTCGACGAGAGCAAGGACAAAGATGATAACAAGCTTTGAAAGGCGCCCGATTCGATACCCGAGCCTGCTAAACAGATATTATTCAATATTGAAATGCTTGCATTTCCTGGCAGTTTTGCTTTGCTTGGCGAAACTCTAGCGGAATTTGTGTAGAAAACTACAAGGAATTCAAAGGAGTCAACTTTTCTTCGACGAGAGCAAGGACGAATGTACTAGCGAGCTTTAGTTTGAAAGCTGGCATAAACTCGCGATCGCTGTGAACTTAGTAATTATGATGTAAAGTGTATGTATGAGTGCCAAGAAGTGAGCAATATTGCCCTCCATAATTTCCCTCCAACCACAGGCCTTAAAAAAGAAATTAGAAATGAGAACCAAGATAAAAGAAAAATCTTTGAGTGGTCAAAATATTTCATCACGCTCTGCGTCACGCTCGCTAAAAAAGGTGATTGGGCAGGTCATGTCTTGGTTTAAATTATCATTGCAAACACGTAAAAGATACGATAAATCACCAACTTTTAAAATTTACACCACTTCGGCTTGTATCTTACGTGGCCGTAATATATTTTGGACCCCAAGGGCAGAGAGAACAACGGCGGGGTTAATGCCGCTGAGGCTTTTTTTGTTTTCTTTGGTGGTCACTCGCCCAGACCTCCAGTTTTCGCTCGGCCAAACAAATACTCCTCGCGTCTTTCGCTACAAAGGCTGGAGCTTGTACCTTGAGTGACCATAATATATTTTACACTCCGAGGGGAGGGAGAGCAACAGCGGGGTTTAATTCCCCTGAGGCTATTCTTGTTCAACGTATCACCAGGCCGCCTTATAGCAAACAAGCTTCTCAAACTTATTAATAATGCATAAAGAGAAAACAAAGAAAATTACTACCGTGACGGTGGTTTGGTTACCGGATCTTAATAACCATTAAAATTTTGCGAACTTTTGCTTTGAATTTCTCAAAGAATTATTAATGGTTTGAGAAGCCATGTAAAAAACTCGAAAGAGTGTTTCATCATGTATCCAAGCACCTCAAAGTCGGTTAAAAAATATTGGGCTGCGCCTCATTTTTTCAACCCACTTCTCGGAGTTTGAATATCCTGATAAAACACCCTTTCTCGTGTTAGGTAT
The DNA here is from genome assembly GCA_964017195.1 of Siderastrea radians. Lineage (NCBI taxonomy): Eukaryota > Metazoa > Cnidaria > Anthozoa > Scleractinia > Rhizangiidae > Siderastrea > Siderastrea radians. Next base: position 34,247,297 of record OZ024892.1, read on the forward strand.
ATTACTTATAGGACTCTTCCCCTTGACATTTTTTATTATCTCTTGGCAGGTGCTAAATATAAGGATGACTGCCCTGTGGAGGGCATGATCCCCATTTACCTGATTGTGGCTGGAGCAGTTAGTATCTCTGCAAACTTCTGTTTTTGCTGTTCAAACTGCTATATCAGACACGAAGAAAGAAAAGGAAACACGTTTATGATTTCAGAGGAAGAAGTAAACCTAAACCCCTTTCTGGCTGTAGCGCAGCTGTTTCTCTTTGCTTGGTTCATTTGTGGAAACGTATGGATTTACAAAAACTACGAGCCTAACTACAGCAACCCTGGCAGCTCCGACTTCTGTGACAAGACCCTGTACCTGTTTGCATTCTGGGTCACTACTTCTAACTACATCATATATGGTGTGGTGTTTATTATAATGTGCTTTGTAAGCCTTTGTTGAACGAACAAACGTACGTGGGAACGAAAAAACGAAACGAGGGACAGGCGAAGGGACGAACAGACGGACTACGGACGAACGAATTAAAGATCAACCGAATAAATAAAAGAACGAACAAACTAAGAGAACGAACAAAAGGATGAAAGAACGCACGGAATGAACTACGCAGAATAGAAATAACAAGGAGTCAGAAAGCAAAGATTAACGAAGTCAGAGAGCATAAAAGACTAAGCGATGAAACAAATAACAAGCGAACAGACGCAAAGCAAACAAATAAACGAACGAATCAGTAATGTGGGGAAGACGAGGAATATGCTTTTTAAACTAACCGGGAGCATCTTAAATGTAAGATAAAAGCAACAAAGGTATATGTAGAATAGATGTCATAGATCACTATCCCATGTAATACTAAGAAGCAGTTGTCAATACTTTGTACGGGATTATCTTCAGCATCGAATTTAGAACCTTAAAATTAAAAAGGCTGTAATAAACAAAATGAGCTTTAATGTAAAAAAAAACAGACAACCTATTTACACGTACTGACAACAATAACAATAATAAATAAATGTTGAAACAGTAATCAAGCTTGATTAATTGCATTCGATGAATAAAGGCTTATTTTAATGGCACAATTTTTCGTCGAATTTTATGACTCTGTGGAGAATCATTTTTTGATTGACGTGTTTTTGAGGGCAGGAGGGAAGGCAACCAGTGTGATGTCATTTGATACAGCAGTTGAATCTCCCTGAGCGACATCTCTTGTAACCGACCAACTTTACGAAATCCCGTTTAAATCAAGTCTTAGTCACAGACTGTGTTAAGAATCTCTAGTAAGCGCCCACTATTATGAAATCCCGTTTGAATCAGTCTTCAGTCAGACTGCATTTATAATCTCTAGTAAGTGACCGTCGTTATGAAATCCCGTTTTAACGGCAGTTCTCTATCACATTGTATTTAGAATCAGTTCAGTATCCGCTCTTGTAAGCGACCGCCTTTGTGAAATTCCACTTGAAATCAGTTCTCAATCACGCACTGTATTTGGAATTCCTAGAAGGCAACCATCGTTACGAAATCCAGTTTGAATCAATCAGTCCACACACTCTATTTAGAATCTCTCGCAAGCGACCATCTATATGGAATCAGTTCTCAAGTCAGACACTGAATTTATAGCAGCTCTGTGAAGTGATCACCTTCATGAAATCTCGTTTGAATCAGTTCTCAGCAAAACACTTTACTTAAATTACTCATAAGCGACCATTTTCCTCTCGATTGAATCATTTTCAAGTGAAGGCCTGTTATATTACTGGAATCTCTTGTAAGCGTCCATCTTCATTATTCGGTTTGCAACAGTTCTCAATCGAACACATGTTTCCTTCTGCGGGCGTGGATCAAATGAAAAGCCATACAGATTCATTTGCTTGTGCTCGTTATGGATCGACGCAATGACGTTAGGGGCTTTTTCTTGGAAAAAAAAGTTGAGAGTCTTCAGGCAGAGTCGTTCCAAGAGTGCCCGTAACTATTAAACTATATGCAAATTCGCTAATTTACCAGTTGGAAAAAAGAAAAAACCAAGAGCAGCATAGGAAGGTACCTCTAGGTATCTTTCTTCTACGTTTCCCAAAATTTTTACTTCCAAATTTGAACATGTTCTAGCATGATTTTATTAATCAAATTTTGGCTGTTGTATCTGTTCAGTATAGAGAGTCATAAGATGCTTTGGCATATTTTATTCATCCTTTACGTGGCTTTTTAACTTACTTTTATTTTTGAGCACTGTTCCCATTTTTGCTTTGGGAACATTTCGATTAAGAGATGATTGTTCCTCTTTGGAGTGGTCCTTTTAGCATCAAAAGGAACAAATTGCTGTTAAAAATAGGAACAAAGTGTTCACTTAGAACTAAAAAGAACCTGTTGTCCGAATTTTTAACATTGAAAGGAACTGTTTGCTCCTAAATGAGTGGCCTAGGAACAGGTGTTCCCAATGGTATTGTTCCTCTTTTATCATTTTGGTCCTTTTTAATCGCTTGAGGAACAATTGTTCCTATTAATGCGTTCCCTTTTAGAGTGGCTATTCCTTTACGCTGACACGAGGAACTTTGCTCCCAATTAATTACGTTCCTTTTTTTTTTGTAAAGGAACGTTTGTTCCTTTCTAACATTGTCCCTCTTTGAAAAATTGGTTCCTTTTTATTCACTTGAGGAACAATTGTTCCCATTAACAGGTTCCGTTTTGAACGAAATGTTCCTTTTTATTGGCACGTGGAACAGTTTGTTCCTAACCATTAGTTCCTATTTATGTAAAATGGTTTCTATTTAGAAATGACAGTTCCTTTGTACATCTAGTTCAACAGAAACATTCTTCTTTTCTTGCCATCTATGATTTTATCGCTTTATAATTGGCAAAAACATTTGGTGTAGTGTTTTAAGTTTCAAACAACACGAAGCAGTGTCAATAGCAGATTTTTAAAGACTTTTCGAGGCCCTTATAGACATGCCCGGGCAAGGTTGAATATAATCGCACCAACGCCATATATCACCTCAAATTTGTAAGCTTAATTAAGAATAATGAACAGTGGCAAGCAGACACATGCCTGAGCAAGCAGGGGCAAGTTGGGGCAGGTTGGGGCAAGTTTAAACTTGCACAATACAGCCATTGTTTTTTTGTCGCCTTTGTGTGTGTTATGTAAGTGGAACAAATTGTGTGAATCACTCAGATGTCCGACATGAACAAAAAGGGTAAGGTTGACTGGTCGAAAATTGATGGCTCATCACCAAAACCAAAACGGCTTCACTTGGAAAAAGAAGAAACAGATAGCTTATATCACTGTCCAATACAAAACGTGTGATCACGATGGATTTAAAAGTCAACGTGGCTGCAGGAAACACGTGAACACCAAGCACAGTTGGTTCTTTTTCTTTGACGAAAAACCCGACGTTTCAAGTACCAAAGAACTTGCCGATGATGATACATCGGGTGAAATCACAAAACAAACTGCCAGGGTAATGCCTTCGTTTTCAGTTTCCAGCCAATTGGCGAGTTATTCACGAAATGGTTGACTGGAAGCGGTGGGGGTTGCAAGAAAGATCGTGCAGCTCAGCAGATAGCCAAGAGATGCTTTAAATTTCTCAAATTTTGCTGCGAAGATTAAGAGGAATTGAGTTTTGAAGTGCTGGACTTTAGCCTGTGTTCTCATAGTCTGTTGTTCAAGTTTATCGACTACTTGCAAGATGAATGCAAACTCGGACATGGTGGCCGATTGGGCTACATTGATGCTATCTCCGAATTAATCGACTTCAGAAAAATAAACGGCGCATCAGACACAGTTCTTCGAAATTTGTCCTCAACGGAGTTGTACCTTAAAAGAGCGCGCAAGACGGTGGCAAAGATGATGAGACTGCAGTGGACACAAGATCTAGACATTGAAACTTTGGATGCTAGGGGGCACTGGGCAACCATGGAAGAACTGTTAGAAGTGGTGACATTTCATTTGCCTCGTTACGAGAACACTGTGAAGACGTGCAAAACTATTCCAGGTCAAGTTAATCCTTCGGACTTAACATTTGCCACGAAATTTGTCGCAGTGTATTTGTTCATCAAGGTGAAGGGATCTCGGCCTATGACTTATCAGTATTTGACAGTGGACGTGGTCAGAGCAGCTAAGGAGAACGGGGGATTCATCGACCAGAAAAAGTTCTAGACTGCTAGTAAATATGGATTTGACTCCTTAATTCTGACTGATGCAAGCATACAGGTGCTCGATAGCTACATCAATTTTGTGAGGCCATTGCTAAAACCCCAGTGCGAGTTCGTTCTGGTCACGAAAACTGGAGGCCAACACAGCAAATTGGGCGACGTCATAAGTAAACTAGTCTTTGATGCAATCGGAAAGTACATTCATCCGACGCGCTATCGTCAAATTGTCGAAACAGAAAGCCTTAATCAGCTCACTAGTAAGGAACAAAGGATTTTGTCCGAAGACCAAAAACACAGTTCAGCCGTTGCCAAAGTTCACTATCAAAAGCAGAGGTCGTGCGAAGTTGCTGTGATGGCCCACGAGTGTCTACAAAAACTACAAGGTATCAAGGGATCGGAAGTGGACAAGGAAGTCCACACGAGGTTTGGCCGTTCAACTTAGTTGAAACTGCAGAAAGAACAATCATGCCTCCCAAATAGGTTGTCTCCTCAACTACGCCCTTGCGCATTCAACGGAGCCATCGTCGGATCTTAAAATTTACGACCGACGAAGACAAATTTCTAAAAGAAGGGATAGATAGACACAGATTTGGACAACGGACTGCCATCTTGAAAGATTCCGAATTCAAATTTCAAGAGGGAAGAATGGCAGACTCTTTAAAGAAAAGGGCCGAGCTCAAATTCATGTAAAAAAAGAATTGCCTTAGTGTACACGCTGTTTGTTGGAATCTCGAGATTGTGCGTTTAATCACGGACAGCATAACTCAACAGGAAATCTTTATTATGGACTTATGTAGTTATTTAGTACACTCTTTCAACATCACTCTTTGATACATACAATTTACTGAAAGAATGATTTTAATAGTAGTACATTTGCAATTATGAACATTACACTAGAAAGAAGTAGTTGCATGTCAGTCTTGCTACAATAACTCAGTCAATCTACGACTGCCACTGAAAAAAACTCGTCAATTTCTTTTGCCTCTTTTCATGTGCCTGACTTTGCACCCGACACCTCTTTTCTGGATTGAAAGCCATCACTGGGGAAGGTGGACAGAGAGGTTCCAAGTCGTTGTGCGCGGTGTACGTTGGGGTTCTCGGCGTAATTAACCAACTGTCTTCCTCTTCTTCTTCGACTGAGCTGTGACTGCTTCTCGGCGGAGTACCGGACCACTGGCTGGCTGGGAGGAGCTTCACTGGTAGAGGGGAGTACAGGTCTCGGACCAAATTAACGCAAGAAGGGTCTACCAGCTGGTTCCTCAGGTACAGCCTCTTACGTTCTTCCACAGCAGCCGGCAGCTTCAACGTTCCGTGTCGCTCGTGGCAACTGCGTAGTTTGTCGCAATTTATTTCCAGTAGACTTTGCATTACTTGGCGCTCTCCTTCGTCCCTTGGATCCTCCATTCGTATGCTTTGCTCTGTCATTTCCTTCTCCATATTTAATAACCACGGATTTTCAAACGCAATCCTGATCTTCTCCTGTTCCTTACGGCGTTGTTTCTCTTCAAGTCGTTTTTGCTTCTCTTCGAGGGCCTTGTTTTGCTCTTTTTCCAAGTACGCCGGGAGTGGCTCATCGGGATCTGTGACGACTTGGCTCACCTCCGACTGATCGACAACGCCCAGGTCCACCAGCATCGCTCTGTGGCTGGCCAGGCGATAATTCCGTACGGTCTTAGACAAACACTTCTTGGCTTATTGGCTCTTTTCCAAGTTTGCAAGCATCGTCTTGAGGTGTCGTTGTCTCAGACTTCCTTCACTGGCCTTCGCATGTTCGACGCGCAACACCTCTGTCTCAGCCGCGTCGCTGTCATCTGCGTCGCTTTCCGACGAAGACTGTGTGGACCGGGTGCCTGCTTGACTACATTGTGGCTGGTTGGAATCGTCGGCTTCCTCGCCAATCAAAGATACTGTTAAAATGTTCTGCAGGTCATCCTCTGGCAAGCCCGGTTCGGGGACAACGGGCTCGGGTGTGGCACTGCGCGCGGTGCTGCCTACGATATTCTGTGCCCACACAATGCACTCCATGGCGTGTTCCCTCGGCCACTTGCTTGCATCTGGCTCCACGCGAGGCAAACTTTTGAAGTAGTACTTGTGCAACCGTTTATCCATGGCTTCATTGTGAGCAACCCCAAATTCCATCTCTGTTTGGCAGGTTATGTACGTGGACGCAGTGCAATGAAATCCCTCGGCCTTCTTCCACTTGACGTCATGAGAAGTAAATCCCCTCTGGCACAGAATCTTCCAGTCATCAATTTCCAGCAGGCCGGGAAATGCTTCATCAAGAAAGATAATCTCGGTGGAGTTGTCAATCATTGCCTTGTTAAAGCTCTTTTGCTTTGTTACACGCGCAATTCGGTTTAGGGGAACGATCTGGAACACAGGGGCGAAGAGACTGGTCTTGCCACTGTCCGCGGACCCAGTTGCACACGGTACCGGCTGTTTGTGCTCTCTAGGACGAAACAATGCCAGGAAATCTGCGCAAAATTGTTGAATGTTCTCAAAAGAAAGACTTAAACGTAAAGAAGATCCTCGCAGTTATTAACGCAACTTAGGCAGTTGCGAAGAGAAAGCCTGAAAAAATCAGGCTTGCCGGGATTCGAACCCTGACCTCTGCGATACCGGTGCAGCGCTCTAACCAATTGAGCTATCAAGCCAACTGGGAGCTGGTTATTAAATTGGTTCGTAATATACCCGGGAAAGATGAAGATGAAATTATGAATATACGAAATTCATATATTTGAACTGCGGAATGAAGAAATAAACGTAAAGAAGATCCTCGCAGTTATTAACGCAACTTATGCAGTTGCGAAAAGAAAGTCTGAAAAAATCAGGCTTGGTGGGATTCGAACCCTGACCGGACGACATTTTCTGCCGGGGCTGACTCTTGGGACTGATCAACGATGTCTAGTTCATCTTGAAGAGCTCTGCCAATGAAATAAAATAGTTTTTTTCTAGCGTAACACATAATGTAACACAATCTCGCTGTGTGTGCTCTTTTGAAATCAAACTTACAGTGACTGTTATTTTTATTTTGAAAACTTAATTAACAGCAATGTTAATCTCACCATGTAAAACATTTTATTTAATCTCCTCGTAATTAGCGGTAAAACACATGATTAAAAAGAGTTGAAAGTTATTCACTCACCTAAGGCAGTGTTGATATGACAACTCCACTAACTGCATTACGCAAGGGTTTTTTATGATCCTTCAACACTTGGCATAGCATGTTTACGTTTTCACTATTCCTTTTCCGAGACGCTCGGGATGAATAAAATTCCAGGCCACAACTACCAACCGCTTTTTGGACTTTCAGCGAATTTATAGGTGCACCATTATTTGTCTGACACGCCAGCCAGTACGATATGGCGGGAAATGTTTGTTTTCCCGGTAATGACAGTTGAGAAGAGTTGAGAGTAGTTTCGTCGTTTGAATCGTCACTTTCGTTGGTTTCTTGTGATTTTCTGTTGGCTTTTCGCTTGCTTAGTGTCCCTTTTCGAAGTGCTAATAGCCGAGAATAAAAAGCAAACTTCTTGCAATTTGGATAAAGTCGAATCAGTACACTCGTCCCGTTTCTCACATATCCAATTCCATGCGTTTTCAATTTCCTCGTCGTCAACCCGCCAAACGCATTTAAACGCAACGATCGAACACAGGTTTTCCACCCTTGCCACGACTTCGCTTTTTGCCTTATTTCTCATAGCCTTGCTATTTAGCTGTGAGCAAGGTCTGCTCATTTTGCCTAATCGAGCAATGCACTGGGCCGTTTTGAAGTTTTTAACCCTTAAATACAAACCAGACACAATCATAAACCAATCGGTGCCAAAAAAACAGCCTTAAAGAATAGCAAATATCGTGCCATTGGCTAAAGAGTGACACATTTTATGTTCCTTTGTCTTTCCCAGCCAATAGCTTTGCAAGGTTCATTAGCCAAATGTATGCAAGAAGGTATGTGATGAATAGGACTCAATATCGCCACCTAATTTGGCTTAGTTCCCTTAGTTTAAGCCACGCCATACCCGTTAAATGCGGCAAAACCGGCAAACACGCCAGCAACGAAAGGAAATGTGTGCAGTGTGCTACAGTGTGCTAAGTAGCTGATGTGAATTCCAATAGTCTTTGAAGTATTTACCGGGTTTAGCATATTTGACATAATATGAAACGAATGAATTAACTAATGCCACTTCCACACACAAGTACTACTATCGTGAATGACTTTCTCGCTGTTGGTAGAGTGTTTACCGGGTTTAACGTATTTGACGTGTATGAAGCGAATGAATTACTATTGCTGTACCATGCACAAGTACTACTACGGTGACTAAGTTTCTCCTGATTGTTCAGCGTGTTTACCGGGTTTAAGGTGTTTAACGTGTTTAGAAGAAATTTACTACTGCTACTATTAATAATAATAATAATAATATAATTGATAATAAATAATAATAATAATAATGTTATTATTATTATTATTATTATTAGTAGTAGTAGCAGTAGTAGTAGTAGTAGTAGTAATAGTAGTAGTAGTAGTAGTAGTAGTAGTAGTAGTAGTAGTAGTAGTAGTAGTAGTTTTAGTAGTAGTAGTAGTAAATTTCTTCTAAACACGTTAAACACGTTAAACCCGGTAAACACGCTAACAATCAGAAGAAACTTAGTCACGATAGTAGTACTTGTGTGTGTAGTAGCTTTAGTTAATTCATTCGTTTCATATACGTCGAATACGCTAAACCCGGTAAACACTCCAGTAACACATAGGAAGTTAAAGTCACAGAGCTGTAACAGCAGGAATAGTTAATCTGTTCATGGCTTGTCCGCTGGATACGCTAAATCAGGTAAATACGCCAAAACCAGGATAAATTGTGCGTGCTACAGTCCATGTGTTCATGAAAATTTAGTTTTTATTTTTGAGTTATGTGTATGGCGTGTATGACGTGTTCAACGTATTTGGAAAAAAGACTAATGCTGTCTTACTACGATTACTAGTTAAGGGCATTCAGCCCCGATATTCTAACTACAAGGGAACAAAAAGGACTGTTTTGTCTTTGTTCCCTTGAAATTGCGGGTATCTCAGTAGAAAAGTGAGGCTACAAAATTTTCATTTTCGCTTGCTAGTTCAACATCAGTTCTCTTAAAAGCTGCCAACAAAGAGGGACAACATTCACTGTGTTATATGATGTAAGATCATGCTTTAATGCTAAAATGTAAAAGGAACCAAGAAGTCTGGGAAACGATCAATTGCACGGTCACACATGACGGATTCACCGACGAGAGAGAAGACAGAGAAGGAGAGAGAGAGAGAGAGAGAGAGAGAGAGAGAGAGAGAGAGAGAGAGAGATTGAGAACCGCTTTGAACGGTAAAAGAAACAGCACCACCGGAAAGTAATGCAATAGAATCCGTTGACTCGATCGCCGCGGTGGGCCATTGAAGTGTGGTCCGATTAACGGTGTTTTCAGATAAGAAAATGACCTGAAAGAAAACTGAATAGTAGAGTAGAGCCACCTACTACAGCATAAAAAACAGCACCACGGCAAAGTACTGCTCGGCAGGTGACATTGGAAAGGTCACACTTTTAGAAGCCTATACACAAACTGAAAGGCTGGGGGCTCCTTGCACACCATAATAACCAGATAGATAGCTTTATTAAGAAGAAAAAATCATTGCTGCCCCCGGGCCGGCTGAAATGTGACCTACTTTACAGTGTAAATATTAAAAATATATATATATATATCTGATACTACCGTAAAAAGGATAAAATTTAACCTATAATATAATACAAAAAGGGAAATATCAAAAATACTAATAATTAAAACTGTTTTCCATAATAAAAGTGTTTTTGAACCTATTTGTCTTACAAATCGGTAGTTTAAAGTATCCCTGGCTTCGGGTGCAATAGGTGGACCCGTTGCGTGGCGGCAGCAGTTCATGAAGCTTATGGCTTTGATCCCTTACAATTTGATCGAATAGAGCTTTACCAGCTATCATTGGTAACCCTTTAGGGTCTTTATACAGTAAGAAAGTCATAGAGCCACCATGACCAGAACAATAAGCAGCATCACATGAAAGTATGATGCTAAGTAGATTTAATCTGAATAGACACACCCAAGGATTTCATTCAGACATTCAACAATTAAAACCGCCTTCCACAGCATAATAAACCGAGTACCACAGTAAAGTATTCCGGAGTCACTGTAAGTTGACCATATTTATGATTTCATCTGTACATTAAAAAAGTTAGAACCACAGTTACACGGCGTGAATAACTGACATAGCACCACATAAACCTACTGTTAAGTAGCTTTTGCTTTTTTTTTTTTTTTGCGAACAAGAGTCAAAACCAACTTGCACAGGTAGCACCACAGGAACGTCACACATAAATAAAGAATTGTAAATGGTCACCCTTAGGATTTTTACGTTTACAGAGGCATTCACATGCTCAAGTTTAGCCGGATTTCATTAAAACTCATATGATAGAACCACTTTGCACAGCCTGACTGACAAAACACCGCATAAACAACGTACAGGTCAACAGTTTTTGTTTGAATGGTTGCACTTTAAGTTAGAGTTCCTGTACAGCATAAATAGCTTCACATGAGAGTATGCTCTGCTCAGTAGCTTTCGTTTGAGTGGTTGACTTTAGGATTTCATCCACAGAATCAACCATTTATAAACTCATGTTACATAAACTCGAAGTTTGAGCCTAAGAACTGGGGTTGAGGGCACCTGTCAAGCTATTAATTATGTTGAAGAAAGCCGCCTTATTCACATATGAGTTTACGACAGATTAAGGGTAAAATAACGCACTGAACACGAACTCCAATTAACGTGAAATCTCGCCATCACACGGAACCTGTTTTGCTTTACCACAGTAAATCACGATAACGAGCGATTGTTACTAGATCTAAGAGAAGAAAATGAATATTCCCTATATTGTTACAGTTTATGTTTATTTACATCGAACGCAACGAAACACTTTAAAGCTGCATGTTATTACGGAAATTTCTGTGTTTCCGTTGAGGTATTTATTTTCAGTCTGGCCTCCCATTAAGAATCCAAAAGTTAAGTGTCGTGAAACTGATATGATCAACCAATGACAGACGGCAATTTCCTTAACCGGTTAGTGCGCGTAGATCAGTGTTATATAACATGTAGAAATAATATAACGAAGTCGTTTTCATTTTGGTATACAGCACTACCAAAAAGGTCTGCTCAACGACACCTATTTCTGCTAAACGCCGTCTATTTCAATGTCACACTTCAGGATTTAACCTACATAATAAACAATGGCACAAGAATATAGTGCTCATTAGCTTTCATTTGAGTGGACACACCGGGTAGGATTTCATCCACAGACTCAAAATTGAAACCATATTACTTCACAAACGAGTGACATAAGGAAAGAGAGGGCTAGAGAACAATTTTTCGCGAGCCACACTAAAAAGATTACATAATCGTAGTTCGCACAGGAGCCATCACATATCCCAGCTATTTAAGGCTAGTACCATTAATTAGCCTGACTAATTGTGACTGTAGCTAAGAATTTTAAAGGAAAATCGGATCAGGACTTGTGACAAAGACGATCCTGCGTCTTTGTATAGAGCGGAAATTTGGAAAAAACATTCAAGGTTCGTTTTGCAAAGTCAGTAATCACATATGCACAGAAATAACAGCACTTCATAGCAAGTACTGCTGAACAGTTGGTTATTTTCATGTTTAGTTTTATTGATGTATTTTTTGGTTCGTTACACAATATGGGACTATGCGGTTTCATCCACAGAATCACATGACATGAACGGAGCTTAAGCCCCAGTTGTGACCAGTGTCTTTTTCTTCTCACCACGTTACTATATGATCAATCATACAGGACTTGAGAATGAATAAAATGATCAATGAAATGGCTCTCTATGTGGTGTAAGGGCCGCCGGATTTACACGGTACAAGTTTTGCTTACGACTGTCGTGTGCGACTATTGTAGCATGGGCTGCTCGCGTTAGGCAAAGATCGTATACAACTCGTCATTCTAACATTTTGGTTGTGGCTACGACTGTTGTAGGGTTTTAAAACATGTTTCAAAATCCTACGACATTTTGCGTGTTGTGTACAACTGTCGTGATGATGTTGTACGTCTGATTTAGACGACACGATTCTTGTTGCAGACATGACGAAGAAAAAGTTGTAAGCAAAAAATGTACGGTCTAAATCGGCCCTAAGGCGCAGTGTGTAAAATTATCAAAGTTAAAAGATGATTGGTCGCTTGATGCTTCACTAAATTCTCTCAACTTGACCGTAAGAATTTTTTAAATGGAGGTCAATGAGCAAAAAATATGCATGTTGTTATTGGAGCTTGACGGGTTAAAACTGGAAGTGAAAAGTTTTTAACCACAAAATCAGCATTCAAAATTTCCTTTCAGACTCTTACACATTACTCAATAACAAATTACTTTTAATATTAAACATAAGATAAAGGTAAAGAAAGACAGTTAGGGTTTTCGATATTCTCTTCTTCGGTTTTCTTGATTTTGTATTGATGCCAGATGGAGAATTTGGAAGTCGTAAACTATCAGGACCAGCAAAACCGCTTCAAGATATTTCGAACCGGTTTTAAATCTTCAACTTGTTTGATATTCCAAATAGCAATGGAGAGTCAAGAAATAGCATTCATAAAAGCCATAACAACAAACCATTAACCTTGAAAACACACCTTGGGATATTACGCAAAAAGCTGACCTCGAGATCAACATACAGGTGGAAAAAGAAGGTTACAAACACCGGAACAAAATGGACTTTGCTTCGTTATCAAGATTTAGAACTATTTTTATCCGTGAGTGTGTAAACGTTCTCCGTGCTTTAGACACTGAAGTGGGGTCAAAAGATTACTGAAATTCCGAGAACGTGGGTCGAAAGCACCAGTTCGCTATTAAAGCAAGGTGTTGCGATTGCACTGATCAACAGAACCTCTTTGAGGAGGAACATAACCACGATAAAAAGCTCAAACGCACAATGCAACAACCAGGAAATATACAAGAAAGTCCAAGATACGAAATGGTGCCCTTTGATGGAAATCCCTTATGGAGGGACGTAAGAGCTGAAAGCAAAACATCCGGAAATGAGACCCGCTCGCCCAAGCCAAAACCCAAACCTGTCAGCGGAGGAAATAACGAGCGAGAGAAAATCGTCGAGATTCGTCAGTTAGACATGAATTTCGACGGTGGAGTTTATGATGTTATAGCGAATGACAGCAAGGGTTTTTCACAGGGCGGAAATCAAAAACAAAAACCCGGAGGGGAACGCCATGATGCAGTGTACGACTCATTGAGTGTCATGGCGCAGGCATCGCAACAGCAAATGGATTTATTTCGTCGCATGATGTATTTGATGACCCTGCTTCTTGTGATAGTCTTCCTGACAGCCGCGGCCAGCCTGGCTTTGACAGTCATGATAATGATGTCTGAAAAATCTTTCAGTTTGAATCAACCTACTCCCACGCCAGGTAGGTTATCCGAGGGAGAGGGGGGGGGTACCTTGTATGAGCAATGTAGGCTACCGAAAGGGTACCACAAAATCCTGGATACAACTCTCACCCTTGTAAGACCACCCAATTAAGCGGTTAGAGACCCACCAGTTTGCCAAGCCCCGCCGGGGGTACTCCCTCCCACAAGCCATTAATTTTAGCCATTTTCGTCTGAAATAAATTTCGTCTGAAAGTAGATTTTCCCCATTTTGGTCTAAGAGTCTGATATGGGTATGGATTTTACAGATCAGGTCTGAAAATCGTATGGATCATGGAGGCGAGGATGAAAACGGGTATTGGAAAATTACGGAGTTTGGTATCAAATAGGGTCACAATTTGGAGGACCAGGCGGTTACGTTACACCAAATCGACTAATCTATTAAATTGTTTACGGCGGAAATGTTTGAGCTTGGCAACCAAAGCTACGCATTTGTATAAAGCGCAGGGTTATAACTGGGATTTGGGGGATATTTGTGCTGGTTCGTTTTGTTTACCGTCGACTACCGGGTTTAACTTGGGATACAGATTTTAGCCATTGGCTTCAAAGGGAAGTCTTCACAGGGGAGGTTTGTTGAATGCAAAAATACACCTACTCAGACCTGGAATATTTTCTCCAGTCCGTTTTAACCCAAACGATCAAATTTGGTCATTCTAGAGCGGTAATGGATTTTCAAGAAATAACACGAAACGTATCTTTCCATGGACTCAAGACACTGAGTATCGCACCAAGATTCGAGAACATGTGGCATAACATTGTCACTGTTTCTGAAAAACTTTAATTTTTCAAATACTCAATTATATGTTAACGGAAAACTTATCACCCGGATCGTAGTAACTTTTGGAAAGCGATATGTACCCCTTTCAGAGCTTGAGACTACGAGGGTCAACAACACGACGCCATACGAATAAAGTGTGCAGCACGTTTTATCCGCAGAGCTTTCATGAACTTCAACCTCCCCCTCCCTCCCTCCCTCCCTCCCTCCCTCCCTCTGTCCCCGCCCCCCCCCCCTTCCCCGAACGGGCGAAAGAACCTAAAGGTAATCAGAGACACGAATAAGAGATGTACTACTAATATGGCTTCACTGGGCAAATACGTGGAAACTGACCCGGGGCTCCACGGCAGTAGAATTAGCTAAACCAGACGGGTTTTAATTGGTAATAGGACAGACAAACCTGTCACTAAGGTATTTCATCCTAGTCAGGAACCCTTTTACTTTCAGAGTGCAAATCTCAAGACCAGCAATTTGGTCCCAACTTTCACGACCGCGGATGAAATGCTACAAAGTAAACATTCGTACGTGATTTCCTCCAACGTCTGTCCCTCAGATGACGAGGATTATATAATTAACTAACTCAAGTACTTTCGTGAGGTGCTTTTCATGCTGTACAAGGTATTCTAAAATTTGAGTCTCTGAACGAGATCTAAAGTGTGACCATTCATATGAAAGCTACTGAACGGTACTTTCATGAGGTGATTTTTTGTACTGTACAAGGTGTTTCTAACGTTTGAGTCTCTGGACGAAGTGCTAAAGGGTGACCATTCATATGAAAGCTACCGATAAGTACCTTCCTGTGTTGCTGTTTATAATGCTGTGCAAAGTAGCTTGTAGCTTTTGAGTCTGTGGATGAAATCATTACGTGCCAAGATCCAACTTAGCAGTGCTTTCACGTGAAACAAGAAGAACATTGCTTACTTTTCAATTTCTTCCGTCTACATTTAAGTTTAGCAAAATTTGAAAAATGAAGTTTATCGTCTTAGATGGTAAAGGAGGGATTAGGCTGTCAAAGTCATCAGTAGCTAGTTTGTCTTCATATAAAGCATAGTGGTTGCCATGCATGACGAAGCACCATCGGTCATGTTAAATTGAAACAGAATTAGCCAACTAAACCGATAATAAACACATTGAGACAAGGGAATCAAAGATAGAGACCTCTGAGCGAATTCGTGTTGGACAGTTTGGGTTTCAAATTGGTGATAGATAACAGCATAGAAGTAATCGAGAACGTCTCCTAATCACGCGATCCGGAAACTTGAAATTCACCAGGTCTTGATTGAAGTATGCACTTTTTTCAGGCCCAAAACACCTTAACAATGAACCAAATGTTTATTCAAGGTATTTCAAAATCTGAATTTACAGTGCGGCTAAATAAGAGTTTCTTAAACCAAGAAGGTCAACAGCACGACCCCATGCGGATAATACGTGCAGCACGTTTTATCTGCACGTTTTGTCACCGTTTATAAACTCCACCCTCCCTCTCCCCGCCCCTTACACACACCTCCAGGCGTAAGAAGCAAAAGCTAATCAGAATCGCGAATGAAAAATGTAGCACTACCATGGAACTTCCCTGGCTGAACACGCAGAAGCAACGTAGGGACAAATAGCACCACTTCTGATCTTTAGCATGAATATCCCCACAGCAGTAAAACCAGCTATATTAGACGAGTTTTCGTGGTAATAGGACCAACAAAACCGGTTGCCAAGGTATTTAGTCCAGTTCAGAACCTTTCAATGCTAGAGGCAAAACTCGAGTCATGCGATTTGGTTCCAATTTTCACGTCTGTGGATGAAAAACGTAATTTCTCTTTACGCCCACTCGTCAGACAACGAGTATCATTGATTAACATATGCAATAGTTTTACGTCGTACTTTTTATGGTGCTACTAAAGGTTGGTCGATTTTTTGGTTTTAAGTCAGTGGATGAAGTCCTAAAGGGTGACTATTCAAATAAAAGCTACTGAACCGTTCCTCGCTGTGGCATTGCCTATATTACGCTGCACAAGGTGGTTCAGTTTGCGGATGAAATTAGCAGTACTTTAATGTGATTTTACTTGTGTTTCAACTTTTTTGCCCAAGCTTAAGTGTCGGAACTTTGAAAAATTTGTGGCTTATCTTCTTAGATGGCAAAGTATTTTAATACTTTAAAGGTGCCAGAGAGATCAGAATGTAATTTTTCTTCCCACAAAGGATAATGGTCACGAGAATCAAGTGTTGATTAGAAACAGATTCGGCCAACTAAACCGTTAATAAAGATACAGAGACAAGAGAATGAGTATTACAGGCCTCTGAATGGATTCGCATTTGACATTTGGGGTTTAAATTGCGATCCACAAACAACTGTATCTTTTTTGTTACAAGAGAACAGTGGACGAAAGCAACTAAATGAACACCCACCGACAACAACGATACCTTGCTGCGAATCTACATGTCGGTACTTGTTTTATATTTGTTTTGGTTTCTTAACCGAGGGCAGTTAATTTGTAATATTGCCAAATAGGATATTAAAGTACATTGTTTTTGTGTACAACATTTAGAAACACGACCAAGGATTTAACAAAATTTCCCTTATAGGAGAGAAATACTCAGTGGAGTTTCTGTCGCCAGGAGCAGTCAGCAGTTTGAGTTATCCTTAGGCATGCTACAATTCACGTCTCTTTAAGGAAAGATTATAGTAAAAAAACATGGAAAATGGATGCAAAGGAGGGATAAATTCTTTTCCACTCACCACCAGACACGCCACCTCTACGTAAGAGCACTTGGGCATGTCTACGGCCTGTTTTGATGTCCATCTCTTAATTGTTAAGACGGATTTCGGCCGCTCAACGTTCGAGCAATAACTGCAAAAATTTATTACTAAAATACTACTCATACCACGGTAACATTTTGAATACTATTTGAATCATCTATCTTTAATTCACTTCTCCAAGCACTCTCGAGAAAATTAATGTCAAATCTCGTAAAAAAATTTGCTAGAAACGGGCGCTATTTTGTTTTGAACTAACATGAAGCGGATAACTTCAAATTCAATTTTCATTCTTGGGGTCAGCTTGGGGGCTTGAGTATTGATAACTTCTTTTTTTCTATTCAAAATGTTACCATGCTATGAGTATTTTTTGGTAACTTTATTTTTGCACTTATTGCTCGTCGTCACCACCCCTTTCCTATTTTTGGTAAATCGCCAAAAAATATTCTTACATATTTATGGAAGCCCGCGCTACCGTCACCTGTTATAGTATTTTTTGATTGAATGAAACCTCAAAGAGCCGGTATAAGTTGGCCGGTTTGGGTAGGAGAGCTTACACTTCTTAACCTCTCAAGACAACCCTGACTTACCAACCCACGTCCCCTAGGCCCGGTAGTTAAGCTAATTTTTAAGTGACAATTTTTAAGTCAGTCTTTTAACCAAGCGATGAGGATTCCTGTAAACAATTTTTGCCACGTCCACTTTGACTTTCGTCACTTTCAAACGGCCACTTAAAATTACCTGTGAAAACTGAATGAACAAAAGAAGATTACTCTGTCACGTCGAGCTTACATACATCACTGCTCACAGCCATGTATGCTAGGGTAAGTGATTGTTGTGTATGACTGCAATGTCGGACAAAACTCCGGTTGAGACACATCGGAATAAATGAGAACTTCGACCGTGAAACTTACTTACCACAACAATTCTTTTCCTCTCTCCCCCTTATCAATGTTGCTTTGCCACTAAAATTCCCTGGTGAAACCTCAGTCCTTCAAAACAAAATTGAGTGAGGGGAGGGCAGGGAGAGCATTTCTGTGATCTTGTCGGTGTTTCTTTTATGGGAAATTAAGAAATACTCGCGTTAATCGCGTTTGTCTCAACTAGTTCTGTCCAAGATTGTAGTTCTGTGGGCGTCGCCCTCGGAGAGATGTTACTTGGCCCAGTTAGAAATAACTTAAGCGTTTCCTCGTGCTATGACAACTTACTCATCGGGCTAATGTGCCTTTCAGAGGTAGACTACACCAGACACTATTTAATTCGTGATCTAATGCCTCTTCCGAAATTTCAGGAAGTGGATCGGCCAGATGCGTGGAAACGGTGTACATTCAAGAAAAGACCGTTGAGATTTTGGAGCTGAAAGAAGCGTTGAATTTCACTCGTCGTCAACTTGACGAACTTAGAAATGAACTAAACAAGCAAAAGAAATCTGTGGCGAACTTAACATCGCAGGTAAAGGGAAGAAACGCCAGGGAGCTTTGAAACCCACTAATTGTATAATTTGCCAGCCAACGGGTGTCCAAAGTTTTGCCGTCACTAACAGAATATAAATGATGTTCATTTAAGCACAAGTGCATTTCTTCGACTTCGAAGTGCACTCAAATTTGGAAGAAATTTCAAATTTCAAATTATGGAGTACTGAATGAAACTGGAACTTAGGACAATACTGCTGAATTGAAAGCCAAGACTACCATTAAATCATAGTTAAATGTTGTCTAACTAGAATATAACTAAACTGTAAAATATCTTTAAAACATACCAGTTCAAAATCCTGCCAAGGTCAGTCTGAGGTGGCAAACATTTAGTCAGTATACAATGACTAGCGATCACGAAGCTCAGTGATCAATATCACGAGCTATATAAGAAGATCTATATTGTGTAACAGACTCAGTTCTTTCTTTTAAAGGGCTCTAGTTGCAGCTACTGCGTGGGACCACCAGGGCCTCCAGGACCAAGGGGACCTAAAGGGCCACAAGGAGCGACTGGCATACCGGGCCCTCAAGGGTCCCAGGGACCTATGGGCTTCAATGGTTCTCAAGGCCCACCTGGACTCCGTGGCGCCCAAGGACCTAGGGGCCCTCCTGGATACAATGCATCTCAAAGTCCTGGTGTACCAGGCCCGCCAGGTCCTCCAGGAGCTGGGAATCTGACTCTGTGCCAGTACAAGAACAAAAAAGAAGTTGCGCAAACCGCAGGAAGCTCTGCAGATTCTGTGGTTCAGCTTCGAGAAGATGAACATAAAGTAAGCGAATTCTATTTATCAACTTTTCTAGACTCCTGCATCTATGTTGGCTCTTTGATAATGTGTTGATAGTCAAAGTTCGCAAACAAAGTTGTGTCCTTATAAAGATAAATTTAGTTTTTGAACAAGCCTGGGAAAATGGTTAGTAGTGTTTTGTTTTGTTTTTTTGTTTTTTTGGTGTTTTTTTTGCTCGTAACCAACAGTTATTCCACACAATCGATCCGTTTATGAGTTCATACTGGATAACTCGCTGCTACACGCCTCGTCAACTATGAACCCCGGAGTGGGTACTTCTCTGTATGGCCTATACGGGACCGTACCGCTGGACAGCGTGAGGTTTTTGGCCCCTCTGCCCTTGGACAGGGTTGGTTGAACGATTGTCGTCGTTAGATATGGTTCATACAGTCTTAAGCATTCGTAGATCGGAGACGTGTGTTGGTCTTTCAATACTTTAAAACTGTGTAATACAAGGGAGTTTTTATTTTGTCCTTTGTCCTAAACAGGGCGGGTTCTCAAACCCCTTAGCGGCACCCCCATACCCAAACGTACGTCGGATGCCCCTCCCCCCGGGCTCTGAACTGATTGTGGTACCAGAGCGCACGATTGCTCATATCAAAGGGGTGTGTATAATAATGTATCTTATCTTTTCAGGGTATGAAAATTGTTGGAGCGACGTGTTCAACAGAGAGAGCTGCAGAGTACGTTTTCAGGGACGCAGTTGTTGACCCTAAAACAAACACGATCGTGTACAGCTGTCGCTGTAAAGGAGCGTCAATACTGTTTAGTGGTGCAAACAACATGGTGTGTGTTATACACTACTGGATTTGTCCTATTATAAGTTGAACATATTTCAAGCAATGCATCTTTGCTGATCCCATCGATCTGTTCTCTTAGTTAAGTGTGCAGGACTGGTAGACCCTCGAAAATTTCACCCGGTCCAAAATGACAGATTCCTTTGTGAGTTAAACAACTGCAAATGATTTCCAAAGATCGTGTTAGAAAAATCTAATCAAATATCGAACCCGTATAATAGGAACATAGGTTTTCTTGGTGAAATTTGCATCCCACTATGACGCGCTACTACGAACATTATACACCAAGACACCAATATAATAATATAATCCCTCACAGTCTGGCTTGTGGTAATACCGCCCAGTCTGGCTCTAGAATAAGCCCTTACTTTACCCTAACTTATTTTTTCCCATAACTGCACGTTCAATAACGTCTATGACTCAGTCGCTAGTGATGCGGTCTAAAGGATGCGACAAAATCTCCAAAGAAACAACCCCCTAAAGTAGCGAAAAAATTGGTCGTTTGTTAGAAAATTCCAAAAGGTATTAGGCCACCCGATAGTCCCTAGTTAAGACCTCAAGGATAACTTAAATTGGCCTAATGGGACGGAAAAAACCTATACTACCGCCTCTTACACCGTTTGTAAGCTAAAGAAACGTAGCGATAATAAAAGGCTGCTAAATCGGAAAGCCCGAGGGTTGTTACTTTCGGAACTTTGTGGTAAATAGATAAGAATAGTTGAACATCATTAGTTTTTGACACTCTTAATGTTAATTAATTAAGTAAGTGAGCAAGTAAGTAATAAGTTAGTAAATAAAAAAGGAAATAAACAAATAAATTCACAGATTTCTCGACTTAATTTCGTCTTAACCCTAACAAGGTGCAAAATTTAATTCTACAAACTGCCTTTAATTTTTCATAGAAAGATGATTATTATCTTTATATCCTATAATTTTAAGTTTGAATTCTTTGTTTCTATGATTATTATTCTTAATTTTGTCGGCCTATAATTTCAGAATAACCATTTTGTAACGTATTGCAGTGTCACATCATCTAGCTGGATTAGTTATTCAAAGTAATTGATTCAATTTATATGTCCAAAAGTGAGGTTTGCATTTCGTTGTAGTTTGCTCTGTCGTATTGGTTGACTACGGCTATTTTTATTGCGATTTCTCGACTTCGTCTTAATCCTAATAAGGCGCAAAAATTTATTCCACAAACTTTCTTTACTTTTTCGTAGAAAGACGATTAAGGTCTTCATATCCTATCATTTTAAGTCTGAATTCTCTGTTTCTATGACTATTATTTTTAATTTTGTAGCTAGCTCTTTTGCATGTGAAAACAACCTCACTGACCGAATCAAAACGATGATGACGTAAATGATGACGACAACTAACAGTCATAAGTTAGTTCGATGACTTTATACAATTTCTAAGTAAGAATTCCGTTTTTTTTTTGGAAATATTTGTACATACAGTTTTGTTACTTTCTCGCTATTCTTGACGTGATTTCTCAACGCCTTTGTAGCTATGTATATGGAGCAAAAAATTATACAATCAAATTGTAACAAATATATACTATTTAATGATGCATAGTGTCAAATTTTATAAGAATATTTTATCTTTAACATTTTTTAAAGTACTTTTTTAAAGTAGATAGTCTTCAAGGCACCTCTTTTACGTAATACTGTGTATTCATGCTGAGTGCAGAAACAAACGAATAAATTGTTTTAAAATCTATGGAGTCCCTAAGCTTTCCAAGTCCCGATTGATATCCTTATCTTTTAAAGTTAACTGTAAAATTTCATTGGTACCGGAAGGAAATAATACAACTCAGTTGTCGATTTTTTTCACATTCGTTAGGCATTTGTTGCAGAGTTTTTCATGGCGTGAAATTGTGCGTGTCCCACGCAAATTTGGGCCAAGAGATATGTCACAACCATCGTGTCGTGTTCCTAGAATTCAAAACAACTTTGCTTAGCATTTCTCTTTCCATATCTATGAATGGCTATTGCGAATGGTTATGCAGCCCGACAAACAGGCACGTGTCGAGCTTACTTTCACGAAAGCGGGGTCGTTCCGAAATGCTCAAAAGTTATCGTTCGTAATGCAGCGGTGATCAGCCGGTTTATCCGTGAATGAATTTTTCATCGCGACTGGCACGTAATTGGAGGGAATAAACAAGCACTATAAGCCTGACCCTTTAAATTGCAGAAAAAAGAGTTTTAAATATATGTAAGAACACCGGAATTCCTCAAGGGAAACTTCTTATTGTACAATCTGCGAGTTTTCCAGAACACGCTAATGTTTTATTTTCCACTATCGACGAGAAACTCACATAACTCATCAAGTATTTGCCAACGTGTCCAGGTGGCGTAGAGTATTGTGCTAAAAAGATAACAAATTCCTCCAAAGAACATTCCCTCTCTTCAAGAAATGCTTCAGAAATACAAAGCTCTGAAAATAAGAAAAATAACAAATCCTTGCTCTTGTTTTGAAAACAGCTTAACCTGTTTCAAATTTAGCCAATATTGTACAAGCAGAAAAATCAATTTTTACTAGTTTACGATGGGATGAAGTAAGAATATGAGATGACAATGAACCTTGCCAAATTTTACAGTTACAAATGAAGTGGCGATTATAATGCAATTCCACAATGAAAATGACGGTATCCCAGGGGTTTCACCCAAAGATCTTTTCCCGCCATATTGAGCTCACCAGCAACAGCTCCCCCCTATTTCCCTCCAAAACCAGCGGCAATTATTGTAGAAGTGGCCATAAAAGGTGTACTCGAGGAGGACCCTTGTTTAGGAATAGGAGGGTTGTACAAGTAAACACTAACACTCTTTTTGCATGAAACTTTCATGACCAGTAAACTGGTGTCAATCATTCTTGATTTTTGTTCCTAACAGAGTCCATAACCCTTAATTTTCTACATGACTGTGTCTCTTTTTGCACCCCCAGTACCCTAACTTTAAAGGTTGGTTACGTATCCCTCACTATGTACAGTTGGGCATTGGTTTTACCAGGAACAATGACGAACCCCTGCACAAAAGTCAACTTGCCCTCTTTATCTTGTTTAAAGATAACAAGGGGGTCAACAAGGTTCCAACAAGGTGGCCAATATATCCGCACACAGCACGTGACAAATTACTGACATGCGTGCTTCAGCAGCCGGATCAGAGCAACACAGCAACAAACGCTTCACCGATTAGCACGCATCTCTCTGCATGACCTGAAAAATAAAATAAAATAGCATAAAATAGCAAAAAAAAAAAAACGGGGTGGCTAGATGAATAGAACTTGTTAAGTGAAATGCGAAATATTTGCCAAATAGTTTAAATTACGCGACCGCGATAAATAAATACCCGGCTGAGGTTTGCAAGGCATCCTTTTATTTTTCAGTACCAGTAACAAATTTGGAACATTTAAAATAAGAACTGACCATTTATCATTTGACGTAACACCTTTCATTTCTTCGTCCTCCATGCGGATAAAACGTCCAATATATGCTCTCTATTATTTCTCCCACAGGTATGCAAGTGTATTGTAATTAGCTTACAAAGGGACTAGAACGGCACTAGTTACGGTAGACATGCAGGACAAGAACTGGTAACTTCTCTGTATGACTTTGAAAAAGTGCCAGATTAATAAACGGTGCTTCTCAATCAAAACGTTGTCAGGGATCTACAAGTGATGGTCTTCTTGGATTCTACTGTTAAGCTTGCCCTCTGTTCACTTGAATATAAAAAGGCTTTCTCCACGTACAAATTCCTTTATCCAATATGGTAAGTCAGAAACTTTTGCCGCGATAAGGATTTTTGTTAGCTATTCTCGGATGGCGCAATCTGGATTTTCGTGAACATTTCCTCTAACTCAAGTTCCTGCTTTCAATTTTCAAATGAACCTTCTTTCCTCTCAAGATCCTGATGTTCTTTTAAGTATCCTTACAACGCTCAGTTCCGGTACGCTGGCGATCTCCGTCCTCAAGTACAGCTAATGATAGCATGCGCTTTATGCAAATAGATATACATTGGCGGATCAGAAAGAAGACTAGGCGACCGCTTCCTCGAACAACTTCGAGACGATGAAGTGGCAAAGACACATCCAGAGCAGTTCGCGCTCGATACTTCAGTCTTTCTGATCACGCCAACCAAAACATGACTGTCTGCAACCATTCCTACGTCAGGGCAGAAGGGAAAGCGGTAAACATTTCGAGCAAAATCCATCTTTCAAATCGGAATCAACGAATGCTTTTTATTAGTGTGATTTATTTAATTCTTCTTTTTTACCAATAGCGTAGCTCCATGTTTCCGCCAATAGCGTATAGCTTCACTGTTCAATATATAAGCCACGGCACAGCCCACAATTCCTTGATTCACTCTGACGATCCTAAGAGCTAACGCTGGAACCGCAGCCCATTAAACGTCATCCGTTGATAAATCCAAATTTTCTTGTTTCACTTCCCCAACGAAGCTGCACCACAGTTTCTGTAAGAACTACCCTCGTTATTTAGTCGGTATACTGTGAGTTCAGTGTGAATTCCAATTTCTAGCTCTTCTGAACAGATGGCTTCTAGTGACGAAACTCCCCCCGTAAAGAAAGCTGGCTTTGAAATGCAGTTTCCTGGAAAAAGAAGCGGCATGGAGATTCAACAAGTCAAGATGGATTATCAAGGAGAGGCAGAACGCGGCGATGAAGCTGTGCTTGCATCATTGACCGCCATAACGTTAGCAACGAAACAGCAAATGATTTTATTCAGTCGCATGATGTATTTCCTAAGCCTGCTTCTTGTGATAGTCTTCCTCACAGCTGCAGCCAGCCTGGCTTTGACAGTCACGATATTGACTTCCGGAAAAACTTTGAATCCTACTTCTGCAGGAGGTATGTAATCGTTCTCACGACTCTTAATATTATACCCTTCGTTTTTAGGGTAAAAACGCTGATTTACAATTTGTGTTGTGCTCGTATTTTGTTAGGACACTAGTACAATAAAATATCTGACATTTTTTATTCACCGGCAAAAGCATAGTTGTTCTCACGGCTTGTTACAAAAACGTTTCTTCGATTTCTGATTGGTTTTGGGTTGTCAGCATTTTTTGTGATTGACCAGAGCTGAATTTGCGGCAAGGTGTATGAAAGCAGTTATTTAGAATTATCCTGCTGATGCTAGATCTTGATCAACGAGACCGTACGAGCCGAATTGGCTTAATTTCAGGGGATATTCCGCAAGATTGTGCAGGACAACTGTTTCACTATTCTACAAATTCTGGTCAACTACCATTTACAGAACAAGAAAAACTATGATTCTATGATTAAAACGCCTAAAAAGCAAGATTATTACCACAACAAATAAACACCGAGGCAAAATTTCAAGAAAGCGAATTTACTACCGTGCACTTCAACAAGTCTTATTTACAAACTCATATTTAGTAATGACAAGTTAAAAGTAAAAAAATGTTGCAAGATTTCCAAGAATAAGTCCTCTTCCTGTGAATTAAAATCTTTTTAACTTTCCCTAAGCAAGTGAGCTTGAAGTTTCTACCTCGCTCGCAATGGTATTTTCTCGGTAGAGCTCTCACTTTTAAAATTTCAACTTCTGGATATTCTTGTAAGATAAAGTAAATATTTTTTGACTTTTTGAAAGCGTTGCGTTTTGGAAATTTCTTCCAGTGAGCAGATATTGAGGACTTCCTGACCATATACGAGCATCGTGACAATTTGTTGAATAATAATAATACAGTGCAGCCTGCGTGGTTGGTGGTATTCAGCTCTCGTGCGAGGGAAAATATGAGCAGCGAGGCTGTGAGAATTCAAACGCTTCCTTTACAGTCCTCTCTCATATTTTCCCCTTCACCAGCAACGCAGATGAAAAATATATTAATTAACATTTTCCAAAATTTTTTCCCGGCAAAAATGAAGGACAAATATCACTCAAGAACGTCTCGCTCAACAGCGGTTATTCAGAACCAATTCTTGCAACATATAAACAGCACCACAGGAAAGTCCTCCTCAATAACATTCATTTGAATGGTAACAATTTAGGATTTTATCCACAGATTCAAATGTTAGAGGGAACTTGCACAGCACGATAAATAGCACCACAGGAGAGTACTTCTCAATAGCTTTTGTTTAAAAGGTCACACCACAGGATTTCATCCACAGGCCCAAAATTTGAACCACGTTGCAAAAATTCAGCATTTTGTTTAAATAAGAAAGTACGGTTACCTTTTCTTTAGGTCAGTAGTGACGGGTCAGGGCCTCCAGGAAAGGATGGCATGAAAGGCGCGAAAGTTGACTCTGGTGAGCAAGGACGTCAAGGGCCACCGGGACCAAAAGGACTTAAGGGACCTCCTGGAGTGAAGGGCGAGATCGGAGAACCTGGAGAATCTGGACCAGTTGGTCATCCGGGAGTTAGAGGACCCGAAGGACCACCAGGACACCCTGGATCTGACGGACCTTTTGGACCTAAAGGAGATAAAGGAGAGGAAGGCTTTTCAGGGCCTAAGGGAGAAAAAGGCTCTTCAGGGCCTCCGGGACCACCAGAACCCTCTGGGCCTGAGGGGCCTAGAGGACCACTGGAAACAACGCCACAGGTTCAGGTGCACCGGGCCCTCCCGGTCTGCCTTGTAGGCCTGGACCCGGGAATCTGACCCTCTGTAAGTACAAGAACAAAAAGGAAATTACACAAAGCGCGGGAAACTCAGCAGATGCTGCGGTTGTCCTTCGAGAAGATGAGCATAAGGTTACGACTGGAAAATCCTACACGTGGTAGTTTACCTTTTGATGACATATAAATCTTCAGCTGCAACGTGATAATTAATTTAAAAAATAGGTGAAACAAAAGTATTTATATTGTGTTTTGAGAAAATTGTCATTGTCTGATATAGTCTCGGATGTCAAAAACATGACTTAAACTTTCATTTCCTTAAACGCTTTTAGATCTAAATTTCAAACGTGGAGATATCAATTTTTGGAGGGTGCATTTCAAAATATTCTCTGCCAAAATTCAGCCGAATCCATAAAAATGTGCATTACGACGCACTAATTCAACCAAAACCACCAAGAAACAATTCATGTAACTTTACTTAAATTTCTGGGTTCAATTTACACTTTTGTATTGCTAAAATAAGTAATTTGCCGTATGTTATCAAGGACTCGCTGACATTCTTGTCGACAATTCTGATTCTCTTGCATGGTTGAAAAAAAATCCTAAGAAATCTATTATTATTGATTTCTTAAAAACAAATGAATTTCTCAGTCCTATTTATACTTTTCAAGCGCCCAAATAAAGCCGCAGCCAGTTGCTATTAATTAACTTGTTTAAGGAAGAATTCCAAACTCATAAGGTTCTCGGTTTCTCTTTTAGGTTTCTGCTTGTTGTCAACCATTGTCATCACCCATTGCATATTTTCCCACTTTGTTCTGTGTAATTTAATTGTTGCAGAAATCAAAACCAAAACCAACAGAATAAATTAACAAAAAACTTTTCTGCAATCGGTGCATCCTCTGTTCTGTAGTTCGTTACGTCGCGCAGTATTTTAAAAAAGTGTTTTTGCTGTGTTTCTTTTCCAGGGCAGGAAAATTGTTGGCGCCACGTGTTCATCAGAGCCGGAGAGCTGCAGAGCACGTTTTTCAGGACGCAGTTGTCGACCGCAATACAAACACTATCGTGTACAGCTGCCACTGCAAAAGGGCCTCAGTGCTGTTTACCGGTGAAAACAACATGGTCTGTGTAATACACTACTGGATTTGTCCTATTACAAGTTAAACACACTGTTCTTAGTGGTACTTAGTACTCCACCTAAAAATGTGCAGGTTATAGGTGTCGAAGAACTAAATACGTTCAATTAGAACTCCGAAAATTAACGCTCATTTGTGTGAAGTTTAAGGCTTGATATAGTATACTACTGATTCTACTGCTGCTGCTGCTGCTACTACTACTACTACTACTACTACTACTACTACTACTACTACTACTACTACCACTCACTACTACTACTACTACTACTACTACTACCACCACCACCACCACCACCACCACCACCACTACTACTACTACTACTACTACTACTACTACTACTACTACTACTGCTGCTGCTGCTGCTGCTACCGCTACTACCACCACTACTGCTACTGTAGCTGCTAATGCTGCTACTTCTGCTATTGCTACTACTTCTGGAATCAGGTCTTTCAGAGACTAAGACTTGTTTCTAGCCAGATGGCTGGTTTTTCAGAGACCAATGGCCAAGTTATGAGACTTGTTAGTTGGTAAGTGTAAGTTGCTCAATTACGGTCGCAGTACTTTTAAAATAGCTCTTTTGGGGATCACTGACAGTTGTACCCTAATTTATGCATAAGAGATGAAAGCACAGAGAGCTATTACGCAACAACTTTAAATGAATGAATAAATAAGTGTATTATTTGAGTGTATCTTATCTTTAAGTTAGGACTCTTAGTATATTTTTGCCTTATCGTTTTATGTGAATTTTTTTATCTCCGGTCTCGGTCATTGTTGAACTACTACGGATATTTCCATGTCATATCGCTCAGCGGCCATACCTTTAAGTCCCAGTTTCCTCGAGAAATAAAATTTAAAGGCAGGAAATCATAATTATCAAAGTTATTTTTTAGATATACAGTCGAGCTGGCGAGTTTTGCAGACCGGCGCCTGGCGCAAACGTCTGCAGACGACCATACTTAGCGACCATACCTTTTGGTCTCAGTTTCCTTGAGAAATAAGACTCAAAGGCGGAAAATCATAATTGTTAAAAATATCTTTTAGATATAAAGTCCGGCTAGGGAGTTTTGCAGAGTGGCGCTTGGCGTAAACGTCTGCAATAACCCTGAATCTTGAGGGAATTGATTTTTCAACTAATAACAGTGCGTCGATAAAAGATTTTGCTATTTGTTGGATCAACCTGGAATGCAGAAATTTGATGAAATCTACGACTATGCATTTATCTCGTCTTCTTCGCGATCGCCCGTCATATTGGTTCCAGCATTCTTACCAGCTCCATGGCAAACGTCAGCCAATAGGAAATAAGAGCTTAGGAATTGTTAATTGGCGTGACACGGAAAGTTACACTAATTTCTTGGCAAGTGGTTGGGCCTCTCTCTTCTCCATCTCGGGAGAGGGAAGATGTAGG
The DNA here is from genome assembly GCA_964017195.1 of Siderastrea radians. NCBI lineage: Eukaryota > Metazoa > Cnidaria > Anthozoa > Scleractinia > Rhizangiidae > Siderastrea > Siderastrea radians. Next base: position 34,276,629 of record OZ024892.1, read on the forward strand.
GCTATAAATGTAAAGTTTCGAAACTTGAGGGGTCATCAATTTCGATCTTACGTTCGTTACTTTCGGGTGTCTATAATGTTTCCTTTGTCAACTGAAAAAGTATTTATGGGTTAACATATCATTGGTTAAAGTTCCGACCCCTTTGCGTATCACCGATTGCATGTCAGTCTTCATCATACTTAAATTACTTTCCTGGGCGGCTTCAGTTAGCTTTAGCGGCGGGTATTTTACCTCTCGATAATTTTCTTTTTTAAAACTCCTCACTGCAAAAATCCATTGATTGATTGATTATTTCCCATAATTCAAAAGCAAATTACAAGTTTGGTCATTATTAAAAATATACCTGGGAGGGAGACTGCAGAAACCCTTACAGGCTTTTACAGGGCAGACCCCCTTTTTAGCTAACATATAACTTCATGATAATGATTAGTGGGTATCAGAAAATTTACAAAAGAACAGCAAAATAAGTAAAAAAAAAGGAGAAACTTAATTGCTTGATAGGGTTGAAACTGTACTAATTGAAAGACTGTTTCTTTTGCAGAGATAAAACCAATTATTTATAGAACAACCGAGCTCCTTAAGATCTTGCAAGAATGTTCCAAGCAAATTTGGAGCGCACCTTAATGGATTGTATATGTTCAGTGAGCCAATCAAATGCGCCCATTTGCCGCCCGTTGGGAATTGTGATTGACGGGGTGAGACCGTCAGCCTCAACTTATAGGTTCGCTCCTTGTTTAAATAACAAAACGCAAGAATATCACCCTATGCAGCGAGCAAAAGAAAATCAAGAAAATCCTCGGCATGAGCCATGGCCTCGACTGATGAAACTTGCTTGGTAAATAACTGGGTACAAGAAGCTAGCTTCGAAATGCAACCTCCTGGAAAAGGAAGCGACGTAGAGATTCATCAAGTCGGCAAGGATTGTCACAGAGGAGTCTACGAAGTTGCTGCTAGTACAAACAGTGGTTTGCAGGAGCGGTTGGAATCAAAACTAGCAGAGCGCAGCCATGACGCTAGGTTTGACTCATTGACCGCCATAACGTTAGCAACCCAACAACAAATACTGTTATTCCGCCGCAAGATACGTTTGTTAACCCTGCTTTTTTGTGTTAGCCTTCCTGACAGCTGCAGTCAGCCTGGTTTTGACAGTCATGATAACGATATCTGTAAAAACCTTCAGTTTGAATCAACCCACTTCCACACCAGGTAGATTAAGCGGGCGGTAGGACTACCGTGCATGAGAAATGTACAGTAGGTTGCGAAAAGGCCATCCCCCTTCATAAACCTTCCCAGATAAAGACCCAGCACTTTGCCAAAATACATCATTCCGAGTTTCAATCAACCCACTTCCACACAAGGTACGTACCCACTAGGGGAAGCGTTCAACTCGTTGTCCGCCGGTTCTCGTGGGTCTCTGTCCGTATTTTGTCAGGGTAGCAGGTTATGCACCTCGTTAATGACTTGTGCGAGAAGCTAGCCTAAAGAAGTTGAAGCCGAGAATTGAAATCATTGAAAAAAGAAAGGCTTCGTTTATCACAAGATAATGATAAAATATAAGATTTCGGCTCTATTCCAGAATCATAGTCATGTGATCACATCAGGATAGAGCCGAAATATTGTATTGATAATTATCTTGAACTAAACCAAAACTTAGTTTTTAAAGGTGATTTCAATTCTCGATCCCGCCTTCTGCATGTTCTATTCTAAACTGTAATGTGTCTCTCTGAAAGAAACTGCATGTAACTGATGGGTGGCATTAAAGAATTCGAGAAGCTAGCATCTTGGCCGTTTAGTTCTCGGAAGCACTCTTTATATGTTGTAAAGGACAGGGACTCTTTATATGTTGCTGAGGAGAGGGACTGCTTCGATAGTTCTTTTTTTTTTTTTTTTTTGCTTCGATATTGCTTTTCAATATCTTGTACTTGATGTTAGAAGTATTGTACACGTTCAGCAAAAACCACCCATTTAATTTCACAGTCCGACGCCTACTAGTACAATTTAATCGCTACCGTACCGCCGACACCAACTCATTGTGTCAGTGTTAGAGTTGATAGAATAATATTCATTGTAGGTAGGAGATCGACAGAATGCGTTGAGCGAGTGCAGTTTAAGGAGATGAAAGCGGAGAATTCAGACATGAAAGAAGCGTTGAATGCTACTCGTCTAGAGCTGCACGAGCTGAGGAGACGAATCAGGGAAATGGATGTAACCTTCATTCTCAACGAACTGAAACGGCAAAAGAAGGCAATAGCAAACCTAACAACACTGGTGAGGGCAACTAATAACTTGTTGGAACGGTTTTCAAGGCGATGTCATAAGTAATTCTCGTTTGCTATGGATTTCAGTCAGCGAGGCTGGCGCCACTTTCTAAAACCGAAAACAATTAACAGGCGTTTTCAAGCGCTTGGCGCCTGTTCAGGTATGAATTTGTTAAAAATTGTGATTGGCTTGACTGACTTGTGATTAGCCCCAGTGATAACTTTGGTTTTCGGTTTTCGACTCTCGATTGAAACCTGCCATATTGACAGAAGTATCATACGTTAGTGAAGTATGATCGTCCGAGTGAGTGAAATCCTTAGAAGAACTCTTTGTGGTGACAATGACCGACGTTTCGTCAACCTGAGCAGAAGTCATCATCAGAGTCAAGACTTCTCCGCTCACGTTGTCGAAACGACCACATCACCACAAACAGTCCGAGTTCTCAGGACTACACTCTCCCGTACTCTCATACTATGACTCCTAGGCTCAAGCCATTTACAATGACTGAAGTATGGAAGCTATTGTTTTTAGTTATTTTCAGCGTATCTACATCTATTCATCCCAAGGATGCCAAACAGCGTGGACGTTACTTACATTTCTTCTGGTGGTGGATTGACCAATATAAATTTTTAGTATACAGCACACAAGTAAATAGTGTTTTTTCGCACGCTCTGATTGGCAGACTCGGGAAACCATTTGCTATTCACCTCCGAGCGAAGTAGCAGTCGGCTTGCGCGAAATTTTGCCCATTTACTAGAAATAAATAACTTTTGGGGGCTGGCTATTCAATTGTGGGGAATACACTAAAACAATTATTCACCTCAGTGTCGGTGAACAGTGGTAGTTATTTACCTCCACATTTGTCCGTTATAATTTATTCGTGGCTATTATAGAATAGCCTGCCTAGTTGGTGGAATTCAGCGCTCGTGCGAAGGAAAATAAAGCGGTGAGGCTATGAGAGGAACGAAGACGGTAATTCAAACGCACCCTCCCCGTTCCTCTCTCGTAGTTTACCCTCACGCAAATAATACCGCCAGCTGCACAGGCTAGAAATTAATTTTAATTTTAATTTGTTAAAACAAATTTTCGAACATTTCATTCTGGGAAAAATGAAAGACGAATAGCACTCAAGAGAGTACTGCTCAACAACTCTTATTACTTCGAATGCTCATACTTTGGGATTTCCACAAACTCAAATGTTTACAGCATTCAAGGTTTGCTTTAAACATCAAATGTAATTCCTCTGTTTGTAGGTCAGAAAAAATGGATCAGGGTCTCCAGGACCTCCGGGACCACAGGGGTTTGCAGGACCCAGGGGCTTAAATGGGACACAAGGACCTATGGGACCTCCTGGAAGACAAGGACCAAGAGGACCTCAGGGAGTTAGAGGTTTTCCAGGGCCACAGGGACCTCAAGGACCTGCAGGACCCAAGGGCTTTAATGGGACACAGGGAGCTATGGGACCTTCTGGAACACAGGGGCCAAGAGGATATCAAGGAGTTAGAGGCGTTCCAGGACCTCTGGGATCAGCAGGACCCAGGGGCTTTAATGGGACACAAGGGCCCATGGGACCTCCTGGAACACAAGGCCAAAGAGGACTTCAAGGGCTCATAGGACTAATGGGCTTTAATGGCTCTCAAGGCCCACCAGGACCCCCTGGACCTGAAGGTCGCAGAGGCTCGCCTGGACCCGGGAATCTAACTCGCTGTCAGTACAAGAACAAAAAGGAAATGGCACAAACTGCGGGGCAATCAGCAGATTCCGTGGTTTTGCTTTGGGAAGATGAACATAAGGTGAGGCCTAGAGAAACATGCAAAACCTTTAAATAGTTTAAATAGCTTTCCAATAGCACGTTACACTTCAGCTGCAACGCGACAATTAATAGAAATATGTAAAACAGCACATTTAACTTGCTACTCTTGAGAGAAAATTGGCATTGTTTGAGATACTCTCAAACGTGACTTGCTTTACCATATTCCCCTCATTCCCCCTGAAGTTTGATTTCCTTGTCAGCTATCAACTTTCCCTGTCATCAACTACGACCCGTATGTACAAAGAGTCCTCTACCATTAATGTAGTGACGACGCGGAATGCGATACCGTCTGAACTAAGAGAACGAAAGGACTTCCAAGTAAATAAATAAATAAATAAATAAAATTTCTTCTGCTGTTGGTTAACTCCCGAACCATTTGAAAAAGGTGTGGTTTTTTTCCAGGACATGAAAATTGTTGGCGTCACGTGTTCAACAGAGTTAGCTGCAGAGTACGTTTTCAGGGATGCACGTGTTGATCCTAGAACAAACACCACCGTGTACAGTTGCCATTGCAAAGGACAGTCACAACTGTTTTTCAACATTCACATAAGAACCATGGTGTGTGTTATACACTACTGGATTTGTCCCATGATAAGTTAAACACACTGAATTTAGGGGTACTTCTTAATACTCCACCAAAAATGTGCAGGTTATGGGTCACTCAAGATCTGAATGACGGTTGATTGATTGACTGACTGACTGACTGACTGACTGACGGACGGACGGACGGACGGACGGACAGACCGACGGACAGACCGACCGACCGACTGACTGAGTGATAGCCAGATTAATTGCCCTACTGACTGATAAACAAAAATTACAACAGACTACGACAATGAAATAAAAATTAACTACGTAGCTACATTAAGTGAAAACAATAGTAGAGGAACGTAAAGGAATGAAATGCAAAATGTACTTTTAGAAAAGCTGTGAGATTATAACATTGGATGAGCGCAATAGGGGGGGAGAGCAGTGGGCAAATGAAATGGATCGAATAAATTTTTTTAGCATAAATGGGTGTCATTTGTCGTTAAAAAGTTTGGCAGATTTGTTTTTGATTGCGATGTATCGTTCAATCATTACATTTTCCTGGAACTGCAAGTCAAACAAAGAAAAAACGGTTCTTCAGCCAAATTACTTTGTGTATGAAAAATTTCGCGATTAGAAGCGCTAAGGTAAGTACCTGATGGTATTTGCAAGGTTGAATAAGTCCATAAGGAAGTGTTGAGTCGGACAAGCTAATATTTTTGTTCGTGGTTTTTTTGTCCACCAGGAGTAAAATTGGCTTTTTATAGTGATCCTAAAAACAGGCGACAGTCCCCCTTTAATAAAAGGTATTAGTAGACATTCACTGCGGTGTGCTACGAATACGCGAATCTAATTGGCTAATTAAATTGCTGACATACATCGATCGTGCACGCTGACCTTGGAAAGTAAAATTGCTCTAGGTCTCTTTGTCTTGGAAATCATAACACTGATAGCCAGAATTGCGCTGCTTTCCGACTGCAATCATTTACTAGTCTAACAAAACCCTTCGAACACTCTTCGTCGTTTTTTATGATCAATAGTTGGTGCGGCTGCGCCTCGATTACTACTTCAAAAGATGCAATCGCCCGGATGGGTTTTCTCTCGCCCAAAAAACAACTTTAATATGCACTGTGCACCTATGTCATGTTTTCTTGGCGTCTTTGTTCAGTGTTTGCCAAAGGTGTCATAGAAAACGAGAATGAGTACACTTCCTGATTATTTGAGACATTTTTGGTAGGCATTGGAGATACATCCTTCACGCCAAATACGGTCAGGCTTGCGGCCACAGGATTTTAACACTGGTGAATTTAGAACAGACTCCTGCAAATGTGATTTATTTCGGTTTGCTCTTTTAATAAAGATTATATGTTATTAAAAAGTTGGTGTGGTGGAATTGACCGTTATTTCCAATGTTTAGAGTGGCTTAGGATGATACGTGACAATTGGAGTTTTTTTATGACGAAGGGTAATTTAATTTTTCCCTTTTATAATAATTCCATTAGAGTTCAAAGCAGCTGTGATGGGACGAAGCAGCGGTTAAAGGGGGAGGGGGCTTGTAAACGGGGCGGGGAGGGGGACAAGGGGGCTTGTGACCGGGATTTTACTGAACTGTGATGCATGCTTCCCTCGGCAATGGCAACCTTGCTCCCAGTACCTATAAGCCCTGACTCGTCCCCAGTCGTCTTCATAACGCACGCGGCACTGGAGGTGTGAGAGCAAGGGGTTATGGGACAACCCTTGCGCTCCCGTGCCGCGCGCGTTATGAAGACGACTGGGGACGAGTCAGCTATAAGCTTACATGATAACTTGACAAGCCCGAAAGAAGGCCACGTTTTATGTCATCGAGCCTTTACCATCCTCTAATCAGATGGAGACCGTGCCTTCAGCGTTACCGCGCCTAAACTGTGGAATTCCGTTCCTTATAAAATCAGAACTGCTGAATACTCAAACCAATTTAAATCTAAAATGAAAACTCGTGCGTTTCGTATTGTATATTTTTAACCTTTTGTGGACTTTGACATTGCACTTTTTTAATCGTTATTATTTTCTGATTATAGCTTTTTAACTATTGTCACCACAAGATTTATCGATTTCTAGAAAAGTTTTTTTACTCGTTTTAATTATTTTATAGTTTATATTTCTTGTTAAGCACTTTAGAGCCTCAGTATAAAGCGCTCTAGAAATAACAAACTAGTATTAGTATTGGTACGGTGCAGGCTCCTGTACGGGGGAAGCCCCTCAGGTGGAGCCTCCACAGCGAAAATGAAATACCCAGGGTATTTCATTTTTCCTGTTCCCTTCTGGTCTTGTCTGATCGCTTATGGGAGGTGTAAATGAAGGTAAGAACTTACAAATTTTCTAATAATTACGTTAATTTCTTATCGAAATGGATAACGAAGATTGCGTGCAATTCTCTCATTCAAAAGTATCAGCGTAGAGCAAGGTCATGAATGCCATCAAGATCATACTTGCTGTGGTTGTCAAATATTTTCCACCCAAAGTTGGGTTTCTGGTTGCCCGATTTAAAACCTTTCTGGCCTTGTCGTCATAACATGTTGTAATAGAGTCGAGTGAGGAACTCTTTAACAGAGAGCCTTATATTTGCAATTGAAGCTGTCCACCATAAGACTGTTGCGTCGTTTTAACAAAACTACAATTGCGGAAAAGTTATTCCTGAAACTGGTTTGCAAACTCATCGGAATTAAGCGACAAATAAAAATTATGTCGTAACAGCACTCTATCTTTTCAGTCTTATCCTTTAGTATTAATTTTCTTAAAATGAAAAAAAAATTCAGTTTCAATGATTTTCGAGTGGGCGACAACTTCGCTTGGGCCTCTCTCTTCAACATCTCGAGGGTATGAATATATGTATGTCTATCAAAAGTAAAGTTTCGGGGTCATCAATTTCGATATTTATACTTTCATTACTTTTGGGTACCTATAACGAGTACTATGTCTACGTGAAAACATGCCATTGTTAGTTCTGTGAATTAAACCCTGCGCGAGAATGACTCCGCCAGACAATATAAAGAGTGTTGAAGAGATTAACTTCACCACAAGCTTATTAAGTTTGACTTGCCTTTTCATGCACTGTTTGAACCAAATTTGAGGTCAATAAATTGCACTATTGCTGTTGCCGGGACACGTATTTTTCACAAACTAGGAAAACGGAACATAGTTTTCTAGTTAATAAACGAGATATATTGTGCGTCCTCAACAGATGTAAATTGCAATTTCTAGAGCTAGTACTGAACAAACAACAAAACGCCAAAGTATCTCCCTATGCAGCGACCACAAGAAAAGCAAGAAACTCCACAGTATGAGATGATGGCATCAGTTGATAAAACTGACTCGGTAAAGAAAGCTAGCTTCGAAATGCAACCTCCTGGAAAAGGAAGCGACATAGAGATTCCACAAGTCGAGATGGATTGTAAAGGAGGAGTCTACGAAGTTATTGCCAATACAGACAGTGGTTTCCAGAAGTTGGAATCGAAACCAGCAGAACGGGGCCATGAAGCCGTGTATGAATCATTGACCGCCATAACGTTGACAACCCAACAACAAATGCTTTTATTCCGTCGAATGATGTATTTGATTAGCCTGCTTCTTGTGATAGCCCTCCTGACAGCTGCAGCCAGCCTGGGTTTGACAGTCGTGATAATGATGTCTGGAAAAACTTTGAGTTTGAATCAACCCACTTCGGCACCAGGTACGTACCCAGTACGGGAAGAGTTCAACTTGTTGTCGGCCGGTTACCGAAGGTCAGACCTGACTCTAAATATTATCATGCTCTATTTCAGACAGGCTATGGTTAGTTAACGATTTATTGTTTAGGTTCAAGCGCCGTTTGTCTGCTTGCTGTAAGCAGTGATTTGGAATTTGTGCTGTGTTCGCATTTTGTCAGGGTGGCATGTTATGCATCTCACTGGTGACCTGGATGAGAAGCTAGGAACTTTGTAGTTTGGTTTTGGAAGCTTTATTTATGTTGCCAGTTTAGGACAGGGCGATGTTTCGATAGCGCGAGGTATCCTTAGGTTTCCACATTTTTAATATCTTGTACTTCATGTTAGAATTATCGTTTACCAACTTCATTCAATTCACTTTACTTGATTTAATTTTACAGTCCGATACTTAATTACAATGTGCGCCGACACCAACTCATCGTGTCCGTTTAACAGTTGGCAAAATACTTTTTTGCCGTAGGGAGTGGATCGACAGAATGCATTGAGAGAGCCCATTTTGAAGTGTTGAAAGCAGAAAATTCAGACGTGAGACAAGCGTTGAATTCTACTCGTCAAGAGCTGAACGAGCTGAGGAAAAGAATCAAGGAAATGAATGTGACCTTCATTCAGGACGAACTAAAACTGCAAAACATGGCAATAGCTAAGTTAATAAACCTAACTACACTGGTGAGGGCAACTAATAACTTTTTGTAATGGTTTTCAATGCAGTGTCGTCAGTGAAGGTGGCGCCACTTTCTAATCCAGTCTGAAAACCGAAACTACTTCAGCGGTATCTCTTGGTCGCAGGCGTTTTCACGCGCTTGACGCCTGTAATACGCATTTGTTTCATTTTGATTAGTCTAATTGATTTGCGTTTGTGATTGGGCAGAGTGACTTCTTAAGTTTTAAGTTCACGGCTCTCAACTGAAAAGGTCATAAGTCAGTGAAGTATGATCGTCCGAGTGAGTGTACTCCTGAGAAGGACTTATTGGTCACATTGACTGACGTTTCCACAACCTGAGTTAAAGTCATCATCAGAGTCATGACTTTCTCTAAGGCTCTCGAAACGACAATGTCACCACAACAGTCCTTCTCGCGACTACAGGCAACCAGACGATCATACTTCAGCAACTTATTATATGACTCCTAGTATAGAAGCTATTATTTGTATTCATTTCCAGCGCTTCTACAGTTATCTGTTGAATCTTCAACCTCCCAAGGGTGCCAAAGCGTGGACGCTATCCAAACTTCTTATTGTATAACAATAGATTTAATAAAGAGTGGATTGACCGGTATAACTTTTTACTATATACCACACGAATGAACAGTGCTTTACACGCGCTCTGATTGGCCACTCAAACTAACTCGGAGTATTGGTTGCAATATTACTGCTTTGAATGGTCATACTTTAGGATTTTGACAAACGTTAACAACATTTATGGTTTGCTTAAACATCAATGTAACTGCTTCTTGTTTAGGTCAATAAAAATGGATCAGGGCCTCCAGGGCCGCCAGGCAATGATGGCATGAAAGGTGAACGCGGTCCTCCAGGCCTACAAGGACCTGCAGGACCCAGGGGCTTTAATGGGACACCAGGGCCTACGGGACCTCCTGGAGCACAAGGACCAAAAGGACCTCAAGGGACCATAGGACCGATGGGCTCTAATGGCTCTCAGGGCCCACCAGGACCCCCTGGACCTGAGGGCCCCAGAGGACCACCTGGATACAATGGTTCTCAATGTAGCGGAGGCTGCACAGGTGCACCAGGCCCTCCCGGTCCACCAGGTAGACCTGGAGCTGGGAATCTAACTCTCTGTCAGTACAGGAACAAAAAGGAAGTTGCGCAAACAGCAGGAAGCTCTGCAGATGCTGTGGTTATTCTACGGGAAGATGAGCACAAGGTGAGGACTAGAGAAACATGCAGAACTATAAATAGTGGCTGTTAGTTGCGACATGATAATTACACGAGACCCACTATCTCGAACGATCGAGGGAAACCAAAATATGTTCCAGATAACGGGAGCTCAAGACAGAAAAAAGTAAATACTACTAGTGAACAAATCAACCAAAGAAAACGCGTTTCAGTTCGAGGTAGGAGGGAATTCGAGTTAGTTGGGGTCTACTGTTTGTAAAACAACACACTTATCAGTGTTGTTTTCATATGTAGTGTTGTCTTAAAGAGAAAGTTCTTATGTCTGCCACAGAGGAGAGGTCTGCTATAATTCAGCCAAATCAGTCAATAATGGGTCAAAACGATTAAACTGAGCATCACGACGCCCACTTTTTGGTAAATAAATAACATCACTTAATTACTTAATAATCGATACTCCCTGGACCTGGGAATCTGACTCTCTGTTTATCCAACTTGGAAAACAGCTAGGTTGCTCCAAAGATGACGAGGCTGAGAAACGCAGAAAGAAACGCGCAATTATAATGAAACTTGACAAGAAATCAAGGTTTCTTCCAAAGAGCGTTCTCATAGACATTCAATTTTACTCTGGCCTTGTCGCGTGGGGTTCGCCTCAAATGCTCACCTTTTTGCTTCCTCGGAAAGACTACACTGCAGAGCTACGTAGCCAATTTTTGGATTTTCATGCTTATAAAACCCACCCTACCAAAGGGTCTTTAGAATTGACGTAGCGAAGACATGGAATGCGCTACTATCTGAATTAAGAACTGAAACACCTTTTGAGATAAATAAATAAATAAATACTGTAAATAAATGAATAAATTAAATAATTATTCTGTTGTTTATTAACTTCGAACTATTTTAGGACGTGTTGTGTTAATTTTTGCAGGGAATGAAAATTGTTGGCGCCACGTGTTCAACAGAGAGAGCTGCAGAGTACGTTTTTAGGGATGCAGTTGTTGACCCTAGAACAAACACGATCGTGTACGGCTGCCATTGTAAAGGAGCGTCACTACTATTTAGTGGTATAAGAAACATGGTGTGCGTTATACACTACTGGATTTGTCCCATTTCAAGATAAACACAGTAACTTTCAGTGGTACCAAACAAGTGCAGTTGATCTGTTACTAACTGTCCGAATGTGGGACTCATTGATTGTTGTTTTGGTGTACTGATTGATTATGATAGCTCAAGTTTTCAACAACGTTTTTCGCTAATTAATTACCTTAATATAGCTATGGAGTTGTTATTTGTATAACGTAGCTTTTTAATGCACAGCTGTAGTGTAAGTGTCAATTTTTGCCGCCATTCTCTCGCAGAGCTCACAAAGTTATGTCAAACACCAAATTCAATAGAAATGTCAACAAAGTAAATATGATTTGTGTTATAAGGGGTTCAAAATCGAATGTTCGACTTCAAATTGAGTGAAGTCTTTGAGCACTTTGTTGTTTTGAGTCCGGCCCCGCGCGGACACGCTTTACAAAAAGCCCAATTTTGTCAAAGTTTATGATTGAGAAATAAGTTTGGTCGGCTCATTCCGTGGCTGACTGATAGTGAATGATAGATACGTAGTTTGATCAAATCAGCAGTATTACTGAAGAAAATAAAACAAAAACAAACGGTACATACTTGGATAACAAAATTTGCAATTTAATTGAATTGCGGTAGAAGGGGTACATAGACGCCACTTAAAATTAAAATTTTAACATTTGATAGTGAACTAGCGATTGATCACCGCTAAAGCGTTCAGTTTACATAGAGCTCTGTGGTGACGAGTAACAAATTCCTCCAAGGAACATTCTTGCTCTTCAAGAAATGTCTGACTGATGCCGAGCTCTGAAAACAAGAGGAAGTAGACAATTAACTACCGTCGAACCTCTCTTAAGTGACCACCTCGGGAACTGGGAAAAGTGGTCGCAACTACAGCTATTCTCATAAGCGACCACGCTTATAGGGATGGGCTCTCATAAGCGACCACGTGATGAAACAATATAAGGTGGTCGCTTAAACTTGGCAAATGTTGGTGGTTACTAATAGTATTGTAGTAATAACATCAAATAGTTTTCTGATTACCTATCACAGAGAAGAGGTTCGCGTATATACAAGTCAACGAGCCACTGGCGCTTACGTTATGTATTACTAGACTTGGTCAAGAAGTGAGTGATCTTATTTAAGTGTTGACTGAGTGGTCGCTTACGAAAGGAAAAGGAAAAGACCAGTTGGAAGTCTCAAAAGTGGTCGCGGTCGCTTACGGGAGCTTTTGAATTGACAATGCAAACGGGGTTTGCCGATGCTCGTCGTAACTAGAGTTCGTCGCTTACGAGAGTGGTCACAAGGAGAGCTTCGACTGTACTATTCAACGAGCACGCGTTGGATGTGAGGTGATGCATTTTTTTTAATCAACGAGACGTTTAGCGCCGAGTTGGATACAATCAACGATTTCTTCTAAAGCAAAGAACAGGGTTTCAATAAGAAAGCTAGAAATAAATCGCTGACTATTTGCTGGCACAGAGTGATCGCACACGCTGGCCTTGGAAAGTTAAATTTCTTGAGATTTTTCTTTTGGAAATCATTAAGTGAACAAAATTTCATTGTTTTCCGATAGCAATCATTTAGCTGTCTTATAAAACCTTCAGACTACTCCTCGTCGTTTTTTATGGTCAATAGTTAATGTGGCAGCGCCTCGATGGAAACTTAATTTTGAGAGCAATCGCCATTGGGGCAAGTAACTTTAAAAATGCACTCGCCCGGCTTGCCTTTTACTCGCCCAAAAATAATTTTGAAAATGCACAGCGAACCCATGATTTCTTGGCTTCTTTAATCCATATATGACAAAAGCAATAAACGAGTCATTTTGAGAAGTTGCTAATGCTTTTATAAATTTTCCTTACTCAACCAGACTCAAGAAAAAAATATTTTTCTTTATTCTTAAGACATTCTATATACAATACTGCGAATCCATAAAACTCGTTGCGGGTTGGCTCATCGCTTTCCACAATTTTTTAAAAACCCTTGAAGTCTCAATATCAACAAGCATGTTCTCCTCACTGTTCTCTTTAATTTCTTATGGCGCTAGTTAGGAGAATTTGCCTAAACATCAAAACAATCATCTTTGGTGATAATTTCCTTTATTCTCGTGACCAGTACATTTGATCAAGTAGTGATATTGTAAGAAGAAATTAGATGTTTGTCACTATTAGGGCTTAACGGGTTAATAGCCAACGATCAGGCGCGTGCAGGTGGTCCACAGAAAGTTAGACTTTTTGTGACTTTTTTCGTTAAATACTAACAACAACAACACCTAAAATTGTTTTCAAAGATCATCATTTTTTCGTGCACTTCAGCAATTGGACCACGAGCCCGAAGTTTCCTATAACAGAACAGTCAACGCGGCGAGCCATTTTGACTGTACTTTCACAGAAAATGACATCCATATTTTTTTTTTTTATCAGTGATGATTTCTGCACGTCGTATGTTCTTACCTGGGACAATTAAAAGCCATTTTTTGTAAAAGGTAAACCTCCCATAACCCAAAGTCAAGCTAAATCTCTACGATATCTAAAATGCAGTTGTTTCTTATAAATTCAACAAGAACAGGCAATTACCTTTGGCTAAATACATGTTTTAAGTCGACGGTGCAAAGACCGGTGGTTGTTCAATCTCTCCTTTTTTTTTGCAAAGGGTTGCAAGTATTTCAGAAAGTTGTTCTGAGACCAACCGATGGTCCTCAAATTGTCTAAAGCGGGATGGTATAAAAATTTTTTTACGGGTGGTGATTTCTGTACGTCGTATGTTCTTACCTGGGACAATTACCAGCCATTTTTGGCTGAGTTTTGTCTGATCTCCACCCTCAGAATGGCTCTGTTTGAAGATTATCAGGTTGTCGATAGAGCCACATAACTGATTTGAACAGCTGTGACTTAGTAGATCGGGGTAACAAACTGGCAAACGATTTACAGTCACACGGGTATCTCCGTGATCTGAAATATAAAAAGTAGAAACAATAACTGAAGCCACGAGAGAAGAAGAATCGGTCATAAATGTAAGGAAAGCGCAACTCCGCAATAACGAAAGAATTGAAAGATGGAAACACACAATGCAATTTGCCACTCACGGCAGTGTTGCTGACAACTTTGTGTATAATGTTGTGTAAGTGACTTACTTGGGTGAACGTTTATCCGCAGGATTTCTCCCGTTCCCACCTTGTCCAGCTTCATAATAATAAATTGAGGTTTATAGGGATTTCCTGACATCATACATCTGACAAAATACACAACAAAGAGAGAGAAGAATGCTCCTTTTTGTGCATTGAGTAGTAGATCGATCTATATGCGTATAGCCTTTATTTAACTGAAAGTTGTCATATCGGCAATAATTTGTATACTTCACTTTTACTGAACGGCGCAGTTGCTATTGCTTTACATGTAATATTGACGACACGATAAACATTCGCCATGAACAATTGTTAAAATGACTCCCAAAACAAATCACTTGCTGTTGCACATGTTGTTGTTCAAACAAGCAGCATTTCCATGGACTGATTTAAGTTAACCACACCCTCAACAATCTATCATACGGACTGAAAATCAAACGTACAACTTTATTTGTAAATTGTGAAGGGATGCCGGTATGGTGCAGTGGAGAGAGAGCATTCGGGCGTATAATTCATGGTAGGGTGTCAAAAAATATATATTCTCTCCTGAATAGTCTCCCCACCATCAGGAAAACATAAAAGACTTTACAGGAGACTATATGTTAGGCTACCCTAACATGAATTAGCCTGTCCAGATAGTGGCGCGCGAACGAAAATATTGAGAGCGGAGAAAAAAAAAAGAAAACAAACGGAGACTCTTCTCGTTTTTTCCTCCTCTCCCAATATTTTTCGTTCGCGTGCCACTACATGAATGCCTGTAACAGGCTTAACATAAATTATATGCCAGCACTCGCCTCCTACCGGTGTGGCCTAGGTTCGAATCTCAGTCGACGTCATAAGTGGGTTGAGTACATTGTTGGTTCTCGTCCCGGTTCTCGTCCCGGTTCTCGTCCCGTTGGTTTTTTTTTTCTTTTTCATATTCCGATTCGATCCGGTTTGTAACTTGTAAGTCGTAAGACTATTGAGTGTCCCCTCGTTAAAAAAGTTTATTTATTTTCACACCGTAAAATTCTGATGATAGGCTCTGGGCTTATATTTGTCCAAATGGGTACTTTGGTTGGCTTATTTTCGGGGTGGGGGGGGGGGGCCTTATTATCGGAATCTTACGGTATTTTATTTCAGACTGTTGGTAAAATCTAGACTTAGCACAGAAATGGCTGTAATAGTCCTTCTTTGGGCGCAAATGCGCCAAGGGATTATTCGTTAATTGCCAGTTGTGACCCAACACCTCCTTTATAAAAAGTTTACGAGATCTCAGCCTCTTTTGCCATATTTCAGTTTCACGATAGCATTGTTACAAACATCGTTCTTTCCTTGTAGAAGCTTATTCTAAACGTGACCTGCTCAGGAACTTTGCCAGTATTCTCTGTGTTAACCTCAGACCTTTACCTTTGCAAACCACTGTCAGTGCCAGAGAGGACTTCGTGCGACGAATACAGCATTTCCATGGACTCTAAACACCAAATCTTAACTCTTCCATCGTTTGTGACTAGAGCAAGGTATTTATCTGAAGAAGAAAAAATTGGAGTGGCAAATTTCTTAGTAACGTTTCATGATTGTATCTGCCACATTTATACAACTAATATTGAAATAGGAGGTGATAGTTAGCCTAGTTTATACTCTTCACTGACCCTCTGTAATACAGCAGCACTTTACTCCACAGGGAAACAGCAACGTTCTCCATTCTTCATTTGTATGGTGGTACACATAAGCAAGCAAAGGCAAGACGGCCACCACAACGTAATTTGTTGAGTTTAATAATTGAACGCTGCTGCCTGACAAAAATGGCGAGCTCTCAGAACAAGCAATTTGAAATAGTCTTGGGTTGAGAAACGGTGCTTCTATGGAGCAAACACCATTAGATACTCTGGACGTATGACCGGTGACATCCGGTGTCTTTGGGTGACATTCGTTTGTTGGGGAACCCAGTGAAGTCTGACCACTTCCTAGACTCCCACAAATACTTTCATTCCTCTCTGACATCGAGGCCATGTTGCCCCGTTGAGATGTATTTTGTAAAGAACCTTCTGTATACCCAACAGCAAGGTTATCTTCAGACAGTTCAGATGTTCGCGGCTCTGCTTCTTCCAGACTTTTGTGTCCATTTATTATGATTTCCTTTATCTCAAGAGCCTGGACACCTTTTTCTGTAATACCAGTGTTCAGCTCTCCACTTTTATCACTATCCTCTGCTGATTTGATGCAGATCTCGCTTGTTTTCCCATGTGTACAATCTGCATTTGATTTGATACCATCACCAGCTTGCGCCTTCGACAATCCAGCTTGATCACAACCTACACTATTTGACTCGCGCATTGGTTTACATTGCTGCACATTAGATGGTTGATAAAAGTCAGTGATATCGGACTGTGTTTTACTCATCTCTCTAAGCAGTGCAAGGTTCTCTTGAGATGTCCGTCTCCACCGTAGAGTCACTCCACCCTCAGTTGACAGTTCTACAAGTACAGAACCCTCAAAAGATTCTTGAAAAAACAGCTGAGTGGTTTGTTTTGGAGCAGCCGTAGTCTTGACTGGGACTACCGGGTGGGATATAAGAAACACAAACAAATAGTTAGTATGGTACCACAAAATACCGAAAGAGACTCAATGAAAGTAGCAAGCCTGAAAAATAGCGACTTCCTGAAGGTAGCGAACTCCTGAATGGTCAACAAGCGAACTGAATTTTTTTCAGGACTTTCTCAGCCTTTTTTGATATTTTTATTAGTCAAGCTTGCTACCCGGTTTAAGGAACTCAACCTATAGCGACTCTTAGAAACAGAGAGTTTCTCCAATTTGGCATTTTTGTGGGAAGTCTATAAATGAACATGCGAACGTAAATCTCGGAAATTGAAAAAAAAAACTTGCCTGTTGAAACTTGGAGAATATCGCAAGGGTGTTATGCTCAAACATCCAGAATATTGAGTCACGTGAAACGTTTTGACCAATGGCGTTTTGATCGTTGTTCGCCGTGTCTAGATTTGCAAAACGGAAGTTGATAGTCATTTGTTATGAAGGTAAAAAGAGCCTGACTCTGCCCCCTTGGTTTAACTCAACAGAAAACCGTTGCCAGCAATGGGTACAATACACATTCTCCGCGGTTTGGCCAGAATCTTGCACTTGTCCATACAAATTACCGACTCATTTAAGGGAGGCAGGGTGGTCGAGTGGTTAGGGTGTTGGACTTCGAGTCCGTAGGTCCCGGGTTCGAATCCCACTCTGAGCACTTCATGGATTTGTTTCACGGCAGTCCCGAGTTATAATTCCTTCGGCTGCGCTTGTAAATAGCCAACTGGTTTGCCTCCCGCCAGTTGGGATTCTTAAAACATGTTATGTTTCATTTACAATATATGTTTCATTTGTTTGAGTGGCACGCCTGTGAAATAGCTGGTCTGTCGTAAGGCAGTACCAAGGATAGCTAAGCGCGTTGACCACTATAATCATCAATTTACATTTACATTTACATCAGCAAGACAGAGCCAGACACGAAGGGGGCAGGACACGGAAGTCTAATGCTGTTACTTGTTTTAAACCTCACGGCTCCACGCAAGCCATGCGGGAGTTGTGGCTGGGAAAAAGAAAAACAGTCCTCGGTAGTACGTATGAAAATGGTGTCAGTCAACGGGTAATTTGGCTTCCTCCATGTCTTAAGGTTCTGGCCAAACTAAGGAGATTGAGCAGTGTTTCCATTCCTGTCAAAGGTCTCATCCGAGTTAGTTCATGAGATATGCATTGTGATTGCACTGAACTGAGCTTCGGTCGGAGATATTGACAAAATAGATTATCTTGGACTTTCGCGGCTAATCACTTACCCGCTTGGTCAGAAGGCCATGGCACTGCAAAACATTGCTTTGATCGCAGGAAGCAGAAGCTGTAGTTACCTGAGGGTTCCCTGTCATAACACATACCATATGCAAGATCTTGTCAATTTTAATCGTCTCATTTCAGTCACTTTAGCCTACCTTCACACTAAACCGGATCGACTTTTGTGCCGATACAGAAAAATGTTCGGTATACTGTATTCTAAACAGGAACAACAAAGACGGCACATTGCTGATTACACTCATACCGGATAGGTGTCACACAGGGGTAAATCAGTTAGACTTTGTCTGGTGTGCCAATCCCCTTCACACTAACTTTCTACACTTCAGTTCAGACTACGTTTTATAGTTTCCCAGGGACTCTCTTCCCGTTTTGTTAAGTGAGAGAACTCCGGAAACGAGGTTATCATCGGTAAGGAAACCTGTCCAGTACACATGTCAGAGTGGAGCAGCGACAATGCGACACAAAAATCGGGTCCAAACCTACTTTTATGTGTGAACAAAAGACCTATCTGGTACGGTTTTCAAGCTACCATAAAAGCTTATTTTATCCAGTAAAATATGAACAAAGCCTTAGTGTAAACAAACGTAACGATGATTACATGGACCTTACACCGCAGCTCACGTTTAGTGGGAACAAAAAATAAGAATACGTCATAATAATTACCTGAAACTTGCTACTCCCTTAACAATGCCAGCAAGAGGAGTAACAGTGGTGATTGAAGTTTGAGTGTCAAACGTTGATAAGAAAACCTTACTTTCTTTATACTGAGTTAATCTAAAAAAACAAAAACTCATATTAAACTTTGATAAGGTTGAATGATCAATGTACTTCTCCGCTTTCAACGGAGATGATGAAAGTGGTCTGATATCGTGGTTTTCAACTGAGTGTCGCGAAATCCAAACCAAATTTTTTACTCTGGCCAATCACAGCTTACGCAAACAACAAAATGAACCAATCAGAACGTGAAGCAAAGACATGCCGGTAGTGCCAAGCGCGGGAAAACGCGTGCGAGCAAGTCAGGGTTGATCTCGGTTCTATTTAGTTCTTCTGATTGTCTGATAAAGTACGCCAGTTTTTGAGCTAATCATGAGCGTAATAAAGAAAAACCAAAGAAAACATATCCTACTTTTCGACACTCAGATGAAAAGCACGCCATCAAAAACACAAAGCAACAAAGATAGCAAAAATTGACACAACAGTGGTTTGACAAGTATCATCATCCAGGTGACAGTTGCAGTTGTAGGGGGGGGGGGGGGGAGGGTTTATCCTAAGAGTGAAGTGGTCAATGTGTTTTCAGTAAGTGGTGTCAGTGACCTCATAGATATGATTATTTATGAAAGCTTTAACTGCAGTGATTTCTGTGCTTTGCCAGGCCCATTTATTCCCATTCTAATTACCATCAGTCTGATGTAATCTAAGGATGGGTAGTTCTTTCAGTGTATAACTTGTCATTTTTGTTACTTTTGAACAAGACGTACACGGAGCGTTGATATTACCTGATAAACCTGTTATCCGGTGACCAGCTGATGAATGAGCCAGGCAGATCTCCAGACACTCTATCGGGGCTTTTGCCATGATGAAACTCTATCCACGTCATCCTTTCATTTTGAACTGTCTAAAAAGAGAATATCAAGACGAAAAATACAGACCTTTAAGCTATAAACGGTTAAGTTTTTTTTTTGGGGGGGGGTTCTATGTTTTGTTATTGTTTTTTTCATTACAGGTTCCTGTAGCTTGAAGCAGCCTGGAGTATTGCTATCCCACCCCCCCCCCCCGGAGTATTACTATCCCCAACTAACTCACGCAAACCATGGACTTTCTCATCTTAAAAAAGAAATTAATTTTTAAAAAAATAATGTTCAACTTTGTAGCTTCAGTTTCATTAATCTTATGAAAACGATTGGACTGGAGAAATAATAAATACAAATTAATACAAAAAATACCGTCTTGCAGTCAACATCATCAGTACCTTTCTGTAAGAATGCCAGGAACCCTCCCAGCCTGCCACAGCAACCATGCTGCTGTCGGGTGAAAACTCCATGCTGGTAATACGCACTGTTTTCAAGTGGACGTACCAGAACTCTGTTAAGAAGAAAATAGAAATTGTGTCTGAAATACGGTAGAGGAAGGGTTTAAACAATGCAGATTTCAGTAGAACAAATAATAACTTTGTTAAGAAGGAAATGGAAAATTGAGTCAGGAATAAGTATAGGGACAGAATTACTACTGCGGATACGTTCTGCGCATTTCGGGATGGTCCGCGACACTTGGGTTTCTTATGGACGGTGCCTGCTAATCCAAGGTATTTTTGCGCGGTTTATGACTATGCAGGAAAAGCAGTAAGGTCTGTTGGAATCCAAAAAGGAAAGTTCGGGGTGATCCCCGCATTTTTCAGAGATAATTGAGCTTAAATTTCGAAAGAAAATGCCATACGTTGTTACCCACAATTTTCTTTTTGGATTCCAATGGCGCTTGCTAAGACCTGCTTCTTTCCCACAGTCATAAACTGCGCAAAAACACCTCTGCAGTGGGATGCAGTTATTGTTAGGACAGAATAAAACTTTGTTATGAACAGAATAAAAATTGTCCGGAAATGGACATAGGAAGCCAATTAATAAATGCAGTGAACGGTAGGACAGACCAGAACTCTGTTAGGAAGAAAATAGAAATTGAGACAGTGATATAGGATATGCCAGACCTCTGTAGAAGGAAACGAACTAATTCGTTGAAAGGTGCCTAAAAAGTAATAAGAAGAAGTTAAATTGGCTAGCTTCAGCGGCACTTGAGGGACCACTTTGAGCAAACGTCAAAGAAATACTCGATAGCTGCCCTGTTTTTGCTTACCTTTGTGGTCGGTGTCCAAGCTTGAGACGGTCCAGATACCAAAATGACCATCTAGCGCAGCCTGAAATTCCAAGAGATATAGGGCCGATTATTTATAGACTTGCTCCAAGTCGCTTGTTCTGATTATGAAAAGTGCGCAAGTGATACATGAGCGCGAATCAAAATGGCGGCTGGTCCTGGGCTGAGTTGCATAATACCTAATACCAGGCGTAACTGCTAAAACGTCAGACGTTAACTGAACAGTTACTTTGACTGTTGTGAACGTCTGACGTTAGACGTTACACTGGACGTTGAGTTTCATACAACTCACCCCTGGTTCACTGATTTGCATCGCGCGTGTGAAGGAAGTTATCGCCCGCTATACACGAATGCACGTATCATACGTTATCTCCGCACGGTAATCATTGTTTTCTTCCTTTATAAGGAAATACGAGCGACTTGGAACAAGTGTAATTATTTAATTGATGTGTAAGTTAGTCCTGGTTTTAGTAGTTCTTAATCTACTCATAACAGAAATCCTCATAACAAAGACAGTCTAAGTTGCTAAATGGCTGTTTAGTCCGCGTTACACGCCTTCGAAAAGGTGTTTACGGTTAACCAGTTTAATTTCACGTTAAGCTGTAGTTTAGTGAAACCTGTCTAAAGATGCTTCATTTAAAGAAATATTCGGCCCATAGAGTCCATGGTTCCTTTACAAATAGAAACGCTCCGGTTCCAATTATTCTTGTCCAGAATACCTCTCTTGAACTTCCTTGATTATAAGTATGCACTTGCTGTAGCGCTGAAGGATCTTGGGGGTATTTATACCTAATCGTACCTTTTTGGTACGCTTCGGCGGCATATCAGGCGAGTTTGGTCGAGCCATGGTTCGTATTTTGGCGAGACGCAGTCAAGCCAAAATACCCATGGTGAGACCAAACGAGCTTGATATGCTGCCGAAGCGTATCAAAAAAGGTGCGATTAGGTATTTACCGTACCCAAATTCGTCCTAAAACCCGGCGTTTTTTTTTCAGTTACCGTGATCAGTCAGGTGTTGTAGAGCGACACGTATTTACACTTTTCTGGTCATCAATACTCTTCTCTAACTCGTCATCTGCCATTTTATTTAATTCTTTTGTTTGGAGTTTTATTTTCTGAATCTTGGAAGTCCAAGTTAAGAAAGAAATTTGGAAAATCCGGCTCCATTTTGAAACCAAAAAAGTTTCAGCGCTGTCCGTAAAGTTCACGCGAGCGCCCGCCAGTGTAGCCGCTTCCAATTTTGGCGCGAAATTGTATTTGTTTCCCCTCTCTTACCGTTAAACAAATTACTTTCTCTTTTAACAAATGCAATAGTTTTACGTTTCGTTGTATTTCTGTTGTAATTTTTGCCTCTAAAGTCTGCAAAAAAAATGCGAGTTTCACAAACTGTCCATGATATCGTAGGATATCAGGTCAGTGACTTGATATCGTAGAAAATCATGACAGTAAACAAGGCTTCTGATTGGCTAATTCACAATTTGGGTACGGTAAGGTTCCAAATCATTCATTGCTTCTAAGAGTTGCCAAGCAAAATATTACAGTGTAACAGGTATTTTCATCATTTTTATTGGCAAACAACTCGCTTGTATCAAACAAGTTTATACGTCTTCCAGTATCATAAATCTTAATTATTTATCTCCTAAAAAACCGCTACTGCTGTAACTGTGACTTTATGAACTTGATATCATTATTAATACAAAAACAGTACTAAAAAACAGTATCATAATCCTCAAAAAGTAGTTTAAGTAGCAACAGTGGCGGAAGGACAGTCCAACCGACCTTACAATACTTTAAAAGTAAAATATATAGCAGCAACATACCACAGCCAAGTAATGTTTGTCTGGAGAAAATTGCACCAACGCAATGGCAAGATCTGAGTGAAGCGATGAGGTCTCACCCTGAAGTTAAGATCAAGGAATCTTTTTAAAAGGACCTTACCAAAATGTTATTTTTGGAAAAACTGAATTTTATACCATGCTTAAGGTGTCTCCTATCTCCATTTGATAGAGCTCGACTCCATTTGGTCCGGCAACAGCTAAAGTATACATCTGCAGAATAAAATGTAGATAAATGACCTAAGATTCAAGATATATGTTGATATGTTGTATAGTTAGTTTTATCTGTGCCGATCGACAAAGTTAGTATGTTCATGATATCCGAGCTTGGAAGAGGTATAGTTTGATTTTGATTTCATTTACGGCTCTCAGGGATTTACTTTTGTTTTTGTGTTTTTAGTGAGGAGGGGGTAGAAAAGTGATATACTGTCCGAAATATCCAGCACGCGTCTGATGTGTAAATGGGTCAATGTAGTAAGCTCTATTACCCCTCTAATAAGCTTCCCCCCCCCCCCGCTGGGGTATCCATTAAGCCTCCGTCATCTCCAGTTGGAGTGTTTTTACAAAGGCAGGAAAAAAATGCATGAAGTTCGCCGGTTTTTATTGACAAGAAGTAAGTTAACATTGTTCAAGTTTTGTGCAAAAATTATTTGAAGGTTGTTTTAAAAATTTGAGATAAGCCCCCCGTTAATGAGGACTGAAATTAATTAAGCCCCCCCCCCCCCCCCACGACCCTGGGGCTCAACAGACTTTTTGCGTACGGTATATTTAGTAACACTTTGAAAAGTCGCATATCACATTTACATCAGCGAAAGCCTAAAAATAATGGACTGGGTTGAATCGAAGATACAATACAAAAGTGCAGTGAAACTTTGTGTATTCGGCCACGGACGGTCAGGACGGAAAAAGCTGTGCCAACCTTTTCAAGTGTTACGGTTGTGTCATGCAAAAATTGTCTATGACTTAAATATGGTTTGCTTTCCTAAAACAATTTTTTATAAAGTATTTTCATAAAACGCCAGCAAAATCCCTCTAACAAAGTCCCTCTAACGCGAGCGTTGTATAAAAGTAAAATATAAATACTGTACGAAATTAGAGAAATAGTGGAATATGTCAGCTTACCTTGTAAACTGAGGATGAATCCCGCACGATTAGGGAGATATCTTTAGGCATGTAGTACAAGGGAATTGTATGAAGGCTGGAAAATCCCTTTGAAACCTGGCCAAACATAAGACAGTTTGGTTACGGTCAAACCTGCGAGTCTAATGTGGCAAAAAGCCTTAACAAAAAGTGACCAAAGTTTGCAATAGTAAAATCCTTTGGTTGACTTCATGCTTGTCTGACGTCATCTGACGACAAGCTGTAAACTAAAGAAATAAGGTTTAGTTACACGCGCGATGGGCACATGTGTCAATTAAGCCTAAACCTTTCAAGTTTTGTCATTTGCAATCCGCCAGTGATCCGCGTCAATCTTCTCCATCATTAACCATCCTTGTTCCCTTTTGTTTTATTCTTTCCTCTTTGATGTTTGTCTACCCTGGCAAACTATTATTTTCAGGTTTCCTTCCAATTAACGACAATTTTCAACGGCCCAAAACAAATCTCAAAATATCGTAACCTAGCTCCTTTAAACACTCTCACGCTACGAAGAAAGGGAGAGGGAATTTCTAGTTTTCCTATCGTGGCACTTGTTGCCATCCTGTAGCAGCTATATTTGGCAATATCATGACACCACTAACTTCTTAAAAAAATCGTTTTGAAACTTGAAGAACAGACGCTTTACCAAAACTGAAAGAAATTCTGAAAAAGGAAATTGAAATCAAGGTTTATATACCAAGGAAAATCAAAGGGACCAAAACACCATACGTCCTGTACAAAACAGCTTGTACTTTTCCGCCCAATTCCAATCAAACATCTTTTGAGGAGCTGTTTTGTTTACTCAGTATACGAAAGCTTGCCGTGGGAGGACTGTTTTGCTGGTTCCCAGCCAACGGGTACCACATTTTACGGTGGAGCTGGCGCTTAAAGGAGTGCTTTGCACTCGCCTCGGCAGTAAAGGGCAAGAGATACGCTGATGAGGCCTAACAAGAACAAAACAGCTGTCCATGGCTGCCACTGCCCGCGTGATAGGGCTGTGCGCATGTGTACGGTACTGGCCATACCGCGGGTTGGTTTTGAGTGTGCCACTTGCTTCATTGTTTGTTATAGAAAAAAAAAATGCCCACCCCCCTCAAAAATATAATGGTCCATCCCTTTCGAGCTTACTTATGGACTCTCAAAACAGCCTCGACCCCAGGCCAATTCACGCTATTCGAGTGAGCGGCGGAGGCTTCAAACCGAGCGTGATAGCGAATTTTCCCGCCGAGCTCGTTGAGTGACGTCACATTTGATTACGCGCCGACGACGACTGGGAACGACGCTGCTATCAAAACACATTCCGGAAATTAACGTCAATCAAACACGTTGTAGCCTTTTCACCCAAAGTTTGCCCAAACTTCGATCATAACAACATACAATGTAAATTCGTATACGAATAACGACCACTATTTAGACCACCAAGACCTTATGTAAGTTTTCATGTCGTGTGTGTTTTTGTCTTGCTTTTTCTTTCTTAAACAAAAAGTTTTGTGCGTCAGTTTTGAAAGCAAAGCTAAATACAACTAACACAAACGACACCTTACAAACGCAATTCAACGAACAGCAACAAAATGCTGATGCTTTTTAATCAGATCAGCAGCCACAGCAACGCCAACAAATCTGACAACCCCATTACTTTTTACGCATACTTTTAATTTTAATGTGAACGCTTGTCACGGTAGGTAAACAGGCGTGATCTCAAGTGTACTTGAACTCCGGTCATACTTAAGGTCTACATACTACGCTGGTATGAGCCCACGTATTGTCTTTAGGTATTTCACCTTCCTTATCGATTACACATCCAAACGAAGCACGCCTCTCCCGAAGCAAAGTGAGTTTCAGAATTTGGTCATCTGCAGCAAACGTGACTCTACGAGTCGAGCAAAACCATGGAGAAGCTGATGTTTGTAATGCTGGTCTCGCTCGCAGCATGTCCGGCTCAGAAACCTGCCACTAGACCTTTGAACATTGCACATCGAGGAAGCTCCGGACGCCTGCCAGAACATACCTTGGAAGCTTACAGGTAAAATCCCCGTCTCAAACGCGGACGTAAAAATATAATGGGGATAGTTATAATAAAGATGTGTACAAAAAGTACACCCTCTATTTTCTCGGAGAAACAAAAAGCAACTTTAACGCAACAGACAGGAATGCCCTTGAAAATCGGCGCGCGTTCTTAAAATTCGTGATTATAAGTTCGTACAAGTTTATATATAGCACCTTTTATGTACATTAGTACACAATTTTTATTCTTAGTTTTCGAACGACAAAAAGAGTTTCATTTACTTCAATGCTAGACTGCGAGCAGTCTCTCTTTTGCTCTAAAATCCGTGCTGGACGAACGGCAAAGCCACGAGGGCGATATTCGAGCGGCGAATATCGCACTCGCTTTCTCGCCGCTCCTCCGCGGCGGGGATTTTAGAGCAAAAGAGAGACTACTCGCAAGTCTACTTCAATGCTGACGGGTAGTTGACAACCACACTAATTTGTAAATTGGATTCAAAGTGCCCGATGATATGAAAACGCTAGGCGGTAAGAACATGAATACAAGGAGACAAGGGTATGCATGGAATGGAAATATTTCCACAAGAAATGGGGTTCTTAAAAACAAACAGAATTTGGAATTTAAAAGAATACACAAAAGGTCAATAAGCTCTTAGAACAGGGAGATTAATGTCACATTCCAGATGACACTGCTACACTGTGGACCCTGGACCCAGCGCACGTACGAAAACGACCTAAACATGGCCCATATAATGCTACCACGGATGTTTTATTGAAATGCGGTCGTATTAGCCAAGTGGTCGTTTTCACTGGAGTGTCAGATAAGAAAATGACTGCCTTATAATGTGACTGACTACTGACAGCCGGACCGTAGAAATTGACTGCGACTCATTTTACCTTCGAAATTCAACTGATTGTTGTCCAGTCCTGTTATTGAATGGACAAGAAGCAATTCGAAAGTACCGGTCGAAACTTCCTGCACGGTCACCTCTTCTTCCTCCTACGGTCGTCACGCAACGCTCCTCCCCGAAAGAGCGTTGCGTGACTACCCAAATAACAGCTGCGTAGGAGACTAACCTCTTCTAAGCGACCACATTACAATCAGCAACAACTTCTCCAAAATACCAAAATTAAATCACACACAGTCAAATCACTATAATTGGAATCTGTTGTAGGCGACCACTTCTTGTAAGCAACCGCAGAGACTTTTTGGGTTGACAGTAAAGAATTTTCCTATTGGTTATAACCTCAAGCAGGCAACCACTTGACACGTGATCACGTCTAATTACACTTTAATTAATCTGCATTGTATGAGTATGTCAGTCTGTGCAAGGATTACTGAAAGTAAACCTCTGAAACTAAGCTCAATTAAGAAATCAAAATTTTGACTCTTTGCCCCTGTGGTCTGAACTCTTGTAAGCGACCTCTTCGGCTTAACATTTTGGATGGTCGCTTATGGGAGGTTCAACCTTTTCTTCTAGATAAATTTAATCAATTAATTAACCAACTTTTTTGACCAGATACCAAGGGGTACATCTCAGAATTTTTGAAGGGGGAGTGCTGCCCAGTTCTCCAAACCCAGACCAAAATACGTAATTTTCCAGTACCAGTTTTCAGATCCCCGTCTCTTGAATACACTTATGCATACCCATTTTCCAGCACAAAAATCCAAAACCAAAATGGCACAAAAATCCTACCCCTTAGGAAGGAGGGGGGGCACATACCTATATAACCAACAAAAGAGTACCCCCGGGGACCAAATACAACAGGAAATTCTTCATGACATTACCCCAGTGTACCTTGTCATGATTCATTAGGATTGATCTTTTGTCCTGGGGGGGGGGGGAGGCTGAGGGTCTAAAAACTTGACCCTGTTTAACACAAGAAAAGGCCCTAAAATACCAATCCCATTAAGAACAATGCCGCCACTTTCCGTCCCTGTTTAGGACAAATGTTAAGAATTAAATACGCACTCTCCTCTTACACAATTTTTAAGGTGCCTTAAAAGAAAGTGCTTTAAAAAACGGCAGTCTCCAATCTAGGACAGCTGAATACGGGAGAAGTCGTATGTATTTTAAAAACAACAATGGTGCATCACGCCCTGTTTATAGGACAGGTTCAGACCCTGTTTAGTGCAGACAAGCATAAAATTATATACCCTGTTCAGGACAGAGCAGTCAAATACCATACCCTGTCCAGTGGCATGTCACCGTATAGGCCACAGAAGGGAGTACAAACACCTGGGTCTTTTGTGATCTGTGCAGCACACCCTTGCCATAAATATTTATAAATGGAATGTCTTGTGTACTATAAGCTAAACTATTTTCTATATTCATATGCTTTTAATAGACTGGCCATCAAGGAAGGAGCAGATTTCATTGAATGTGATGTCTGTCTCACCAAGGATCTTAAACTCGTCTGTCGACATGAGAGCTGGTTGAATAAGACTACCAACATCTGGGAAAACACAACTCTTCGTTCGAAACAAAAGACTTACAACATAACAGATTATACAGGTGTAACAAAGACAGTCACGGATATATTCACTGTGGACCTTACCCTAGAAGAGCTCAAAACCATCCGTGTCAGGCAAAAGTACTCATTCAGAGATCCAAACTTCAACGACATGTACCAGATTCCCACGCTTGAAGAACACATCCAAGTGGCTAAATCAGCTGGAAGACCTGTAGGAATTTACCCTGAACTCAAGAATCCAGAGTGGGTGAATTCTTTGGACATTCTCGGCCAAGCTAACACCACTTTTGAAGACCTTCTTATTGGCATACTAAACAAACATGGTTACCGCGAAAGAGATGCCCCTTGTTATATTCAGTCTTTCAGCGAGGACAGCATCAGGGCATTGTCAACAAAAACCCAGCTGCCTTTAGTTATGCTGTATGATCAGGAGTGGCTGATTTCGAATGCCAATTCCAAACTAAAAGATATTTCCAGCATCTGTTATGGCATTGGAGTATGGAAGAATATGATAATTCCGGTTCAAAATGATTACCTTCAGCACACGACTGATCTTGTCCCCATCGCACACAAATACTACCTGAAGATTCATGCCTACACCTTCAGGAATGAAGACAGATATTTGGCGTGGAATTACACACAGGATCCTTATAATGAATACGAAACCTTCCTGAACACTCAGATTGACGGCTACTTCACTGATTTTCCAGGCAGCTTAAAGAGATTCCTGGACATGAAGTATTACACCACACCATCCCCTAAGCCTTGTGTTAGTGGTGCTCGTGGGGAATGGATGGTTGTTTTTTCTCTGTTTCCTCTCGTTTTTGAAGCTACAACGCTTTCCATTATCAATGTCTTCTGAATAAGTTTTGATTTGCCTGTTAAGCTGTTCTCTCTATTACATGTAACTCCTGACACAGTTAAACCTCTCGTTAGTTACCATCCAAAAGGCAAGGAAGGGACCTTTAGCAGATGATTCAAACAAAAGGCTGGACATAAGTTGCACAGTTGTGTTCTAAAGCTCTTGTTCTGTTCTAGAGTTCTTGTGCACTCTCAGTTTTCGAGTGCACAAGAGCCAATGAGAGTGAATGAGAGTACTTCCAGGCCAACTGAGAAGGAGAGTTGGAACTTCCATCGAATCTAATTAAAATTTGAGCAGATTCAGACTTTTCGAGAGTGCACAAGAGTAGTTGAGAGTAAAAGAAAAGAAATTCAGTGTCACTGACAAGGAATCACTTGAAACAGGTGGTCATATACAAGTGGTGGCTGCTTGAGGGAGGATCCACAATTACTAATTACATAACCCGACTGTAATGAAAATAACGTGTACTGTATAGATAAAGTGTTTCATAAATATTTTGTCTTGAACAGCCAAGAATCTGTGTGGGGGGTTGATCCACGACTTTATGAAAGGGGTCGGGGGAATGTAAGTTAGCAAGAATACCTAGGGGAGTCAGGGGGCACAACCTTTCAGGCAGTTTTGAACCTGGTGTTTGCAGAAAAATACATTTTGTATGTTTTCTACTCCGCAGAGGTAGGTTGCAACTCCTTTACATTATATTCTAATGCGCTCCCCGCTCAACCGAATGTAAAGCATTTATCATGTAATAAGCAACCAGTATTGGGGTGTGTCAACACGAGCCACATTCAACCCTCTTTATTATGTCTTACCATCAACCTACATGGCAGACCTGCCAACCCCTAATCCATGCAAATCTGGAGATTTTGAAAAATAGCCCCAAAAAACTTGGAGATTGGGACCTCAAACCTGGAGATTTCCAAAATATGTGTCAAAAATGAGTTTGAGTTTGAGATCCTGTTTCACTATCCGTGTCGAGACAACAACTAATAGTCATTTTGAGTTTGCTGTTCAAAGGTTAAGCTTTCCCACAGACCTTAGCGCACCTATGTTTCACGGGAATGAGCTTGGAATTGTACCCAGGTTTCCCTCAAAAATTAGATTTGACACAATTCGGCCATTATGAACACGGATGTTTTTATATTACTTCATTCCTACCAGAATTGTTTGGCAATTTCAAGATTTTCAGATTCACCGTGAGATTTGAAGGCTAAATCGTGAGACCATGAGTTGATAGCCCAAACCGTGGGTCTCACGGTCAAACCGTGAGAGTTGGCAGGTCTGCTATATGTTAATAAAGTTTACAAGCAGAATACAAAAAAAGTATTATTTAAGTTTGAGGGCGAAGGGACGGATGTACGACTAAAGTGAATATAAATGAATACAATGCACTATAGCGGGAGCGTTGGTATATTATACCAACGCTCCCGCTAATGAACCAATTGTAACATAACACCCCAGAGGGTTACGTAACCCATGATAAATATATCTCTGTTTTCTGTTAAGGATATTTACAAGTGTAAGTGCATCCCAGTTTCTTCATAAATTTGTGAAATTGCCATGATACTCTCTCTCTTTTTTTTAATAGATACAGCCCACTCAAACTGTTTTGTAGTTTTGGACGACAGATGATACTGTCTTTCAGAATGCTATAAAAATTTACTTAGCTTTACTTAGGGTTAAGCCTATCAATAGTTTTCTTTTGTACAAGTTCTAAGAGCCACTAGCCAGTGAAGTCAAAATGTATTATTTTATAACATGTCATTGAAAAAAATTGGTTTTTTTTTTTTAGAAATAGCTCTAGACCATGAGCTTAAAAACAAAGATCCTAAATTATCATAGTTATTTTTATTCTTTAATTTGCGTGATAACAATTGAAACCTATTATGATTATCTCTGTAACTTCACATTGCATCACAGTTGAAGAAGGCAGCGTAACTGTGGTAAAGAAGTCAAACAGCTGCGTACACACTTTTTTGGCTGTTGTCTTCAATTTTAAGGGACACTGTTACCAATTTTTAGGATAACTTTTTGAAAAGCCAAAAGACATATTCTAATCAGAGGAAACCCAAAAATTATGCTGGTTGAGTTTCATTTTGAACTACTCTACCAGTTCTCTGAGACTAGAATTAGTGTGTTTGCATGGCCATGAATAGCTAGGATGGAAATGGCTTACAATTTGAAAACATCAGGCTGATGTTTTAAAGCTTCTCTTTTGTTTTTGGAAAAATCACCAGAACATCATTTGATTTCCTTCTCTTGACGTTCTAGGAGTATTCTCTGTACGAGAAAAGGCATTTAATTTAAATTTCAGCACATTTTTTGCCCCAAAATGTGAAAATCCCCATGAGAGTTCCTTTAAGTTTGTGAATTCAAGATCACTGCAATCTCTCAAGTTCATTTTAAGGTAATTGTGAATAACATTTCTTAATATGTAAACTAAATCAAGCAAACTAATGCATGCAGCCCATGTAAAATAACTCCATGGAATTCCATGGAGGTATTTTACACAGCAGGTATATCTCATTCTATAAGCATAAGGCAAGTAATGATTAAGCTCGTGAACCTGCAGATCAAGAGCAAAGCCCAAATGCTTGTGAATAAACACCGAATAAAATACCAAGCAAAACCCTGTTTAGGTCAAAAAAAGCCCTAAAATACTAACCCTGTATAGTGCAACACTTGCCACTTTAGGTCCCTGGTGTGTTTAGAACAAAATTGCACAATATCTGACACTTTTACACAATTTTTGTCAAGTGTTTTAAAGACCAGAAAAAGCCTCCAATCTAGGATTGCTGAATACTGTATGAGCCACATTTAACAACTTTTGACAATCGTGCAACCATCCCCAGGTTAGGATGTGTGCAGGTTTATCCGTGTTAAAATAAAGTTAGTTTTTTTTTTTAGGACAGACTCGCATAAAATACAATTAATTACCCTGAGGCCAATTAAACCGTACGTACCCTGTCCAGGGGCACATCCCCGTAACAAACAACCAACCCCCCCCCCCCCCCGAATGTTGTAACCATGTATACCTTTACTTTAAAGAGGATTTCCCAAGAATGGTCACCACTCTATCTAGCTTTATCGAGAAGTAATCAAAATATTATCTTACTTGAAAAAGATAGATCTTACATCCAGCCACTGCAAAAACTTGACCATCACTGGACCAAGCATGACCTTCAAGAATTTCACCTTTGTCAAATGTGAGTTTCTTTACTGCGACAGTCCTGAAACTAGCACCAGTATCTAGATTGAAGGTCATAAAACAGAACATTTCAACTCAACCCAAAGAAAACTCTGTTACAAATACTGCAAAGCAGTACATTTGTAATTGAGAAGTAAATTTATTTAATTTTAACATGATTTTACTAGCTGGGTATTAAGCAGGCTCTTAAAGCACACTTGTTCTAATGAAAAAATGTACAACATGCTCCAAGCAATAAAAACAGGTATGCTGTTTTAAATACAATGTACCATCACTTTGTTTATGCAAACTAATCTGGGCTGGAATAACCAGAATCTACCTTTAAAATGCTCACTTGTTCATGCAGCAGTCTAGGAAGAAACATTTGGACATTTTTATGGGGTGGGGCCATCAGAAATGGCAGGCAAAGGTGTAACAGCTGATGCTACATGCAAAAGTCAGATGGCAGGGGTGCATTTCACGTGAATACCACACCGAGATATGCTACTAGTGTCTTCAAAACTTGATACCAAACATCACAAGTCTTTGCTTCCAAAAGTGCTGCAGTTGCATGTAAAATTTTATCGGCTGGCTGACTTTAGCTTGTCAGTGTGCATTACAATATGGCATCAAGACGATAGCACCCCAAATGTCCATGTCCAAATGTTTACGCACTTTACTTCGGAAGAGTGATCCTCTGGACACCCCAAGACTCCAAAGGGATTGGAAAGGGATTAGTTGACTTTGGATAGTTAATTTCACCATGGGATAGGGGTATTATACACCTTTGGTAATGAACATCTAGACCTCAGGGATCCTCCATGGGATTTGTCCAAAGGGGAAAAGTGGTATTCTACGTTCACAAGGCAATATTTGCCCCCACTGGTATTCCATCGCATCCTCGGCTCATATTTGTATCATCTGCTTTTGACTATGAAAACAAATCCCTGGGGGTGTCCTGGGCATCAACCCAGGAAATGCCAATGACAAGTGCATCACGCTTAGCCCTAACAGTGACAAAAATTAAATTTCTCTTTATGTTATCACTACTCGTTCAAACAATCAAGTGATGAGAATATAGAAAGTGACCACCAAGGATGGGATGTTTTTATATTTAGAGAAATTCTCCTTACTAGTTCCATATGAAATGTAGCAACAGTAAGGAGAATATGCATTTTTACTTTTATATCAGGGCTTTAATAAAGGGTTCAGACTAGACAGCAAGCAGTGCCAGTGTGGCACACGCTTTGAAAACCCACAAAGAATGGACATTGACCAAAACCTCTCTTTTATTTGAGCTTAGCTGCATTAAATTGCAAATTATTCTTCCAGACTAACAATGCTTTAATTACCACAGCTCCTCCTAGCCACCCACATCACTTAAGTATCCACCCCCCCCCCCCACCACCAGCAGGTATAGTTTTAAATTATAATAAATTATTGCACATTCCGGTGTTTCGTAATTTTCTCTTCTATAAACAATACATTTTCTAAGAAGTTGCATTGATGTATAAATCACTGTCTTTCTAATAATGTTATAAAGGAAATCATAGAAAAACTGTATCAAATGCAATATACCATGCATGATTTAGCCTCAAAAACTTAGACAACTTTTGTGTTTCAACACTGTTACATGTTACACACAACAGGGTTAAAAATATGCAGAAACATACGTATTTTAATTAAAATTACAGACTAGTGCACTAGGTTAAGAGTTTGGGTTTGGCTCAGGTTAGGGTTAGTAACACCCTTTAACACCTTATAACATCGTGTCACAGGGTGTTAAAGGGAGTTACAAAGTGTAACAGGGTGTTACACAGTGTTACAAGGTGTTACACAGTGTTACACCCTGCAACACTGTGTTACACCCTGTAACAAGATGTTACACAGTGTTACAAGGTGTTACAGTGTTACACCCTGTAACACTGTGTAACACCCTGTAACGCTGTGTAACACCCTGTAACACTGTGTACCACCCTGTAACGCTGTGTAACACCCTGTAACACTGTGTAACACTGTGTAACACCCTGTAACACGATGTTACACAGTGTTACATAGGGTTACATAGTTTTAAAGAATGTTACTACCTCAAACCACTCTAAACCAACCATTCTTGTTTTTAGTTCTTACATATTTCTCAATTTGAGACAAGTGATCTTGATTTTAAACATCAATTTAAGGTGGCTCCCTAGAGTTTCTACAAAAGTGACCACACGAACTGGCAAGAGTTACAAAAGAAACCCTAGTTCCGTTGTCTTGCAATCTGTTCGTGAGATTTGCCAGTAAGATTACCAACATTATTCCACTTATTTTTCAGTTTTTGCTTCTTAGGCATAGGCCATTGTCATGGCAACAAAACGTCTAAAGAATGATGAATATTTGCCATTAATTCATCTTTATTGTTTAATATTTTGATTTTCCCTTGGTGAAATTTTTTGAAACTTTCCTATCTTGTGAAAATGATTATTACTAACATTTTGCAGGGGAAAAAATATGGGGTCGTTCAGACAATTTCACCGATATCATGTGTTTTGTTATTTTTGACCATTAAACTGAATTGCTCTGACAGAATTTTTCCAAAAAATAGTATGTGGAAGGTAGCAATAGTATCTCAAAATGTGCAAAAATTTAAAAAAATTCACCGAAGGAAACGCGAGAAAATTCACTGTTAACTTTGCTTTTTTTGGCTATGTTGACGACATAAAATGTCAGGAAAATCTTACGATTTTCTTTGAGCGCACGCGCAAATTACTACAGCTCACATCATCAGCATGCGTGCGGTCATAAAACTATAGGGGGCCACCTTAAGGAAATTTTTTTTACTCAAAACTGGGACACAAAATTAAGAAATGTGCTCTTGACTTTAAACTTCATTTTAAGAATAAATTTGATCTTAAAACTAAGGCACAAAAAGAAGAAAAAATTCTCATTATAAGAATTAGTATGATCGTGTCTTAATCGTTGTCTAAAAATGAGAATGTGCTGGCTTTCGCAACAAGCGCAGCAAAGAAAACAATCTTAACTACCTCCAAACCAAGAAAGGTTACAATGCCCACAAACAAAAGTCCTCTGCGAGAAGACAGCGAAAATTTTTTCATTCTTGTGGAGGCAGCTAGCCTCCTGCGATTGTACATAAACAAATAGAAGTTATTCGCAAGTTGTTCGCGGCATTAGTTCGTCTTTATATTAATTTTTTACCAATCACGGCATGCGAGTGCATGTCTGTCGAGTGGTTAACATGGGCGACTTTCAACCTAGAGTGCTGGGTCGATTATTCCTTTTCTTTGCATTATTAAATGTGAAATCATTATTGAACTTAAGCATCTTTATTTGCAGCTGAATCAAAACAAAAGAGTAGGCCAAACAAGTAAAAGTAAGTGTTAGATTTCCGTGTCTATCGTCGTTTACGTTGAAGAACTAGTAGCGCACGATCGCAGCGGACATATAGATTTCTTGAATTCAGAACATATTTGGCCTGAAATCAAGTAAAAGAGACTTTTTTGCTGAGTTTTAAAACAAGAAAAATTCTAGAATTTTTCTTATTTTTTGCAGATTCTTAATTTGAGAAATTATTCTTGTATTAAGATGTATGAAATAAGATTACTTGGGCCCTTACTACCGGAAAAAAAAAGGAACTTTTTCGTCTTAAATTGAGAAATCTGGTTTTAGAGTGAATGCTAACCCTAATCTAACCCTAATGCGCCGATCAATTGGAAAGTTCAACATCCCCCCCGGGCACCCCCCGGGCATTTGAACTTTTGAAGTTTGGCTTGTTCAAATTCCCTCCCCTCGGGGCAAAACAGCCATTCAAATGCCCCACCAATTACTACTAAAATACCTCTCCTCAAAGACAAATTTCATCTTCAATCAAACACTTTACACGCTTTTCAGAGAGATATGCCGTAATGACACCTTCAAACTTCTTTTGAAGACCCTTTTGAAAGAGTTATTCACTGACAAAGGGGAAATTCTGTCTTGTAAATCCGTGAAACCCTGCAAAAACCGAAAAAACTCACGGGCGTATTACGTCAGAACAAGAGATAAATCCAGTTCAAATTCCCCGCTCTTCAAACGCAACGTTCAAATTCCCTCCTCCCCGGGCACGATGCACAGTCAAATGCCCGGGGTATGCCCGGGGGGGGGGGGGATGTTGAAGTTTCGAATTGATCGGCGCATAACAATAATTCTAACCCCAACCCTGAACTCAACCCTAACCATGTAACACTGTGTAACACCGTGTAACACTGTTACACAAAAGCGCCCAAAAAAATCGACCCTAAATCGGGCAGCACGTGAAACGTAAGCTTATTTTAAAAATCCCCAGAAGAAATCAAGCAGTCGTGACCGAATGATGATGCGCTTACCTTTCAATTCACAAACGCACACAACTCCAAAGTCACACAAGACACTGAAATAGCTACCATTGTTTGGAAATTTAATGCAGTTTTGTAGTGACGGGCTTGCTGGCTCCAAAATTCCATCACAAGACACGTTCTTCGCTTCGTGAGTACCTTCCGCCATTTTGAAAATCCCGCTCTTAGTAATCTGGGTACGAGTTTAGCAGAAGCGGACGTACGGGTGGGTAAAACCGCCCTGGTAAAACAGAACTCCTTACCGAGGCCCGAACGGGATTTCTTGTTTGTTCTTCTCTCCGGGATTTTAACTTATTTTAATTTTTCCCCTAAATGATCGCCATACATCTTTACTTCAGAATAATTTCAAGGAAAGTTCATAGGTAGTTTCCTGTTCGCCTGGAGTGGGGTTTGGTGGAGGAGAGGTAGGATAATTGCAGCCCCTTGTAATGTTGCTATCCCTATATAAACCCAATGTCAACCAAGATGGACCATTTTCCTTGCCCTATATCGGCCCTAACACCAAAAATCTTTCCCAAGATACCAGATAGATAGATAGCTTTATTAAGAAGTAAAATCATTGCAGCCCCTGGGCCGGCTGAAATGTGACCTACTTTACAGTGTAAATATTAAAAATGTATATGAATATATGATAACTACTATTAAAAAAAGGTATAATATAACCTATAATATAATACAAAAAGGGAAACATCAATACTGATAATACTAATAATTAAAATTACTACTAATAATTAAAACTGTTTTCTATAATAAAAGTGTTTTTAAACCTATTTGTCTTACAGATTTGTAGTTTGAAGTATCCCTGACTTCGGGTGCAATAGGTGGACCCGTTGCGTGGCGGCAGCAGTTCATGAAGCTTGTGGCTTTGATCCCTTACAATTTGGTCGAATAGAGTTTTACTTAAGGTCTGCCTTCTCTCATACAGTGACATGATGTCTAGAGCTACTAGAGCCTCAGCATAGGATAAGTCGGGTTGTATTGTCTGCAGCGCGCGCTTTTGCAACCTTTCCATTTCATTAGACAGGTACTGCGGCAGAGAATTATGGAAAACTGGGCACGAATATTCTAATGCAGGACGTATACATGTCGTGTAGAAAAGTAGCATATCCTTGGGTGGGACTTTAGCGCGCTTTAGCTGTTTTAGGAAGTACAGGCGCGTCGCAGCCTTTTTGCATATAGATTCTACATGCGCGTTCCACCTGAGGTTGTCCGAAACTACCACTCCTAACAGCTTTGCGGACGAGACAACTTCGATTTGCTTATCATTGATAGTGATATGATCTACAGTACTTCCTGACCTAGAGAATGATATTCTCAGTTCTTTACATTTAGACTCGTTGAGTTGGAATCCATCAGCTTCAGACTGCCGTACAGGCCCAGGGGGGTACTCGAAGTATACCTGACGGGGGGGTCCGACGGAGCTTCATATTGCAAACCCAAAAAAATATACAAGCCTGAAATTTTAGACCCCAAAAAATACCTGGGAACAAAATTTCCAACCCAAAAAATACAAGAACACGGAACACACGTCGCTGAAAAAAAGTTCGAATGAATATTTTTCTGATCCACTGATAGCAACGAAAACCCGAAACGAAAAGTTCGCTCGGAGGTAAGACCCAAAAAAATACGCGTATTTTTTTAAGACCTAAAAAAATACATGACAGATCCCTTGACCCAAAAAAATACCGAGCGTGTAAATTTTCAACCCAAAAAAATTCGTCGGACCCCCCCCCCCGTCATGTATACTTCGAGTACCCCCCCTGGGCGTACAGGTTCATCTACGCGTGACTGCATGAAGCTGATCTCGTTCTTCGATACTGATTCGATACTGGAGATGTAAGGAATGTAATGGACTACGACAGGAAGTGTACTATATACTATCACCATTGCGTATAGTTTGACTTGTGCTTCTATAACGCATTACAAGCCAAACCCTAGTTCTGACAAGTAGCTAGGTAAAATATTTCTGAGCGATCTCTCAGTCGCTTTGGTAATGGCGATATTCATCATACCTCCATTACCAAAACAACAGACTAAGTGTACGTTAACAGAGGAAAAGTGACAAAAGTGGCTTAAATTCACGTCCTAATTATAGTGGAAAAAACATAGTGAAAATAAGCAAACAAACAAACCATTGTGACTTCCTCAACAATTATATGCAGTCACAAGCGCACAAGTGATCAAAACATACCTTAGCGGCAAATTTGGATCGCCTCCCCACCCCCACCCCCACCCCTCTCGTGTTTTCGATGTTTTGTCATTATGAACCATCGGAAAAAAGTCGCCTTTGCGATCAATTTCTCTGTTTAAAATGAAAACAGGGAGATGTAAGGAATGTAATGGACTACGACAGGAAGTGTACTATATACTATCACCACTGCGTATAGTTTGACCTGTGCTTCGATAACGCATTGCTTCAATCAAGAAGCTTTAAATACTTACCTTTTCAAGGTGTGATGTTTCATTGCTTGTTATTATTATTGTAGCATTTCATTTTTTTTCGCTTTTATATTTCGTTCTCTTTGACTCCTTTGTTTGTTTCTAATTTATTGCTTTCATTTTAAGGTTACTCGGGACCTTGGCGGGTGTCCCCCGGGAAAAAATTCGTATGCGCGCTATTTTAAAGGAAACACGGCAAACTATGTATCGTTGGCAAGCTTAATAAATGTAGATTTTGGAAAAAAAACACGGAATTGCCGGTTTCTTCAATTCCGCAAAAGAAAATCGCAAACAACCGCGAAAATGGCCATGTGTCATTCAATTGAATTAATAGGGTATCAAATCCAAGCGCATTGGCAAAATAACTGCACAGTGCTTATCACAAAGAATCAATCATCAAAAGTAGGTCAGCATTCTTCGATATTCTGACTGGTTATTTTTTAACTAATCTTTCAAGTTCGGGCAGCAAAGAATACGCGATGCACATTGCATTGAAGATCGGCACGGATGAAAACTTACAAAATTTCAAAAATCTCCGACACACTTTTGTTTCACAACATCTAAGGAATGTTCAGGCCAAATTTCACAGTTTTGGTACCCTATAAATTAATTTGTCTGATTGAATGACGCATAGTCATTTTTGCGATCATTTTTGCAATTTTCTTTTGCAGAATTAAAAAGTCCGCAATTCATTTTTTTTTTCCAAAATCTACATTTATTAACCTTTCCAACGATGTATAGTTTGCCCTGTTTTCCATCAAAATGGCGCGCATACGAATTTTTTCCCACAAGACAAGGGAGGATACCCGCAAAGGTCCGGAGAACCTTAACCGGAGGTTCGTTGTCAAGTTCTGTGTAGAACCTGTTTTGATTAGAGGGGTGGGACCAGGCATTACAATGTCAACAGTGGGAAGTGGTTCTAATCCTTAGTAATGAACAATTCGGATTTTAGTGCGGTGAAGAAGCCACTTTGTAAGGCTGGTATGTACGCAATGCGGACCTACTTTTAGCTCTGTCTCAGCGACATGCCTCCTGGTACTGCTCTTGCACAGTGCACACGAGGCAGCTTTTGAAGAGACCTGTCTCTGCGACCTGCCACCAAATCTATCCCGACCTTTAGGGCTTCAGGGTTCCAGGCTTTCGTTAAGGAAAAACCAGCATTTTCGTCTGGATTCCAAGTTGAGATAGATAGGCTTCAGGCTTCATTGCAAAAATGTTAGGGTTCCAGGACTTCCCCCTTTCCAGAGGTCCACACATTACTTCGCTAAAATAATAATAATAATAATAATAATAATAATAATAATAATAATAATAATAAACTTTATTAACGTGTCTTAAAATATCTAGCTTACACTAAAGTAAGCTAATTGGGGACACCTATCTATACCTATCTAAAGTAGTAAAAATATATAAAATATTACAATATATACAATATAAAATATGAAATATAATATCACATCATATACGGTGCGGTTCCACGCAGAGATCCAGGTCGCGAAGTTAAAAATTAGTGGGGATAAGGTACGTTGTCTTGCCAGTCAGCCATTTATGCAAGTTTTTCACAACAACAACAATTTATTTGCATTCCCATATACATAGATGATATGGTAAAAAGTGATGATAATAATGATGAAAATAACATTACAGCAACAACAGAAAGCAAGTTGGAACGGACAAATTTCGTTTTGAAGAAAAATGTTTGAAAACTAATAGTTAGTGTTACAGGAAAGCACAATTGAAGAGCTTTCATTGAATGGTCAGACTGTTTCATTTCAGCCACAAACGTTCCAAAGTTACAACCCTGGCCATTAGTCTTGGGACACTTTGCTCATGCAAATCGCGTCCCGTAAGCGTCATTTGAAAAATACTCTTGCCTCGCCTCCCTCCCCCCTGTACAATGTTGAAGTTCGGGTTTTGAAACTGATGACTGACCTTCAACATTGTTTCGGGAGGTGTGGAGGGATGCACAGATAGTCATAACACTTGTGAAAGACTTCTAATTACAGCGGAAACATTTCCTTACTTCTCACCTAAGTGTCCCAAGGTCTAATGGCCAGGATTGTAGATCCATCTTGTAGATGACGTTTACAACAGCAACTTCTCGTGATACATATTTATGACAGCACAGGAAAGTACACTGCTCAAAAGCTTTAATTGAAATGGTCACACTTTTGAGATTCATCCACGGTGTCAATACTTAGAACCGTACTTCGGTAATAATAAACAAGCCTCACTCTATAAGGAGCAATAGCTTTCAAATTTGGAATGATGACATTCAGAAATTCATCCACAGGCTCAACAGGTAGAACTAATATATAGATTTAGCCAAGCCTAAAAGCGGAGCCCCCCTTTTTGTTTTGTCTG
Source organism: Siderastrea radians (assembly GCA_964017195.1). Lineage (NCBI taxonomy): Eukaryota > Metazoa > Cnidaria > Anthozoa > Scleractinia > Rhizangiidae > Siderastrea > Siderastrea radians. Next base: position 34,318,370 of record OZ024892.1, read on the forward strand.
TTTTTTGCTTTTGTTTTTTGTTTTGTTTTGTTTTTTTTTTGTTTTTGCTGGCAGTTATTAATTTGTGAAAATACTCTCATCTAAGTCGTTTTATTAAAAAAAAAACAAAGAAAAAAAAAAAGAAAAAAATTCTTGCTCCCGCTGAGTGTCGAACCCGGTTCGTTGGCGTGAGATGCCGGTAACTAGTCCACTAGGCCATGGGCGTTTGACATTGTTTTGGTAGTTAATTTTCAATCAATCAATCAATCAATCAATAAACTTTATTTACCCTCGAATTTACAGTGTAGCACTCAAGTGCTAATATCTTCGAGCCAACTACATTAATAAATAATTATAATAAAAAGTTAATTCTATATAACAAAATAAGATAACTAACTACCTAGACAACTAACTTGCAAATTATCATAATGTAGAAAGGTTTGCAGTTCCAGCCCTTTTAAGTAAATTATTGTTCCCCGTAGATATCAGTCGTCGAAAAGAAGTAAAATCAGAAATAGTGCGGTAATGGTCAGGAAGAGAATTCCAAGATGTTGCTGCCAAGTAACTAAAGGAATTGAGACCATAAGAAGTGGTCAATGGTTTGGGCAAACAGAGCATATTATGTCCTCTTAAAAAATAGGTGCTAGAGCGTAAACGAAACATATCTTTTAAATATCTTGGATAATCAGAAAAATGAAGACATTTAATACTTATTTCTTTCTTCGCGACAAGCTGCCTATCAGCATGAAAATGCTGGTGTTTTTCCTGGCAAAATGTGTTCGAAACGCCGTAAAAACCATGGTTGTGGACAGAAAAAACCAAAAAGCACTAGCTCTGCTATATTTGGCGTCGAAACCGCTGCGAAAAGCTGCGAACTCAAGCGGTGTGCCGACCGAGTTTGAACAGAACCGACGAGGCAAATTTGAACTTTTTGCCTGAACTTTATCGCCGAATTTCTTTCGCCTAGATTGAACTTTTCCCCTTCCACCAAAAAGACAACTGAGTGTTCTTTTGAACTTTTTTTTTCCACTAACAAATTTGTTTTTGACTTTTGTTGTCTTTGCTTGTTTTGCTACAACGCGGGTCAACATGCGATTTCGCGCCGAAAACACACGGGATTCAGCACAGCATTCTATCCAGTGTAGGAAGTGTATTGGTAGGCCTGTGGTGCGGACGGACGGACGTACGGATGTACGGACGGACGGACGGACGGATGTACGGACGGACGGACACGTGACTACTACGTCACTACCAAAATTTTTTGGCTTGATAGATTACCAAATTTCCTTAGCAATGGAGCTCCGCTGACGCGCTGGCTCCGCTACAATACTGACTCCACGTTTGGCTTCTGGCTTTGGCTTTGCCGTAATGCCGTTCGCCAGTGCAAACTTTACTTGCACTTTATCCCTCCTCTTGTAGTTAATTCCTCTAGTTTAGTTCAAATAACACAAATAAAACTTTGGTTTGCATATGACGTCATGGCGGCCATGTTTGTGGTCGTAAACAAAAGGATTCTCGTTAGCTTTCAACTGTTCTGAATTGGCTTTCACTAGCCTGTCATGTTGTAAACTTGAATTGGTGAGTTTCAAAACATATACTTCCAAATATTTGTCTGAAATGTTCACAACACTTCTCCAAACTGGTGAACATGGAAATGATATCAACATATGTAAACAACAAAATGTTTTAAAAAATGTGAAAAATGCAGGCATTGTTGCCACTACATAAACAAACTATTATCTGAGTCAGGCATTTAGAAGTCAAGTGGCTGTTGACAGATTAAAATGAACAAAAAATTTTCCCAGAAAAAACTGTTGTAGAATAAGTGACTTAGGCCTCTATGTACCGTCTAATAACAAGTCAAAGAATTAAAAATTTCACAAAATTTGTTTGCTTGCGTATGACGTCAACGCCACCATGTTGGTAGTCGTAAACAAAAGTTTTCTCATAAGCTCCTTTTTGCCTGTACCACAAACAAGGTCGCCATGCCATTTTCTTTTCAATTTGCAAACCCTCAATATGAGCCTTTATTTTAGCGTTTTTTTCTATAACGCGAGAGCAGCGAAAATAGAATTAGGTCTTTCTAGTGTTCCATCAGCCGTATTACTTAAAATCAGTCACAAACGTTGTTTATTTCGTCAACAGCTCTATCATTCGAATAGGGCTCTCATATGCATAACAATAGCCTGCGAACAGGCTGTAAACAAGTTTCCTGGGGTGCGCTATTGTGACCGTCCACCGAGCGCTCCGGGGAAAACTGTTCGCAGGCTACAAAACAAACTACCAAGAAACCATAAACAATACCAAATGAGCTTTTTCATTGGATAGAGATCAAATCCTGGCCCTCTGTGATAAAGATCTTTTAGGGTGTGCCGAACAGTATTTATTGCAGCTTCTTCATCGATAACACACTCTCAAGACGTACGCCTCTCGAGAAGCAACTCGAGCGTAACGCTACGAGTCGTGTGAGACCATGGACAAACTTGTGATGTTTGTAATGCTGGTCTGGCTTACAACATGCCTGGCTCAGAAACCTGCCACTAGACCTTTGAACATTGCACATCGAGGAAGCTCCGGACGCCTGCCAGAACATACCTTAGAAGCATACAGGTAAAATCTCTGACTCAAACGCGCAAGGGAAATTTCACGGGTACTTAACTTCGCGATTTTAGCAAGGCAATATTTCGCGAGGCTTTAATTTCGCGATTTCAAGAAGACAAACTGAAAAAAAGAGCACACAAATTTCGTGAAAATGTGTCAACAAAATTTTACCTACATAAAGCTTTACAAAGGTAAAGAATTTATATCACCATATACCGTACAAAGGGATTATTTCAAACAGGAACTTTTCATACACCAAATACCATCAGTCATTTGGTCAGTCCGATAGTTCTTGCAGATCTAAACAACCTCCAGATCCTCAGAAGGATCTTCTGGGAGAAGTTTCTTTTCTCCAAAACGGTAGTAGGTAGATAGGTACCAAGTTATTAATAACATTTATTGATTCATTTGTTTGATTATGTAAAGTTCTAACGAGTGTATATTAATTCAAAGTGCCCAATGATAAGAAAACTCTATGCGGTAATTCAATTAAGAAACAACCTGTGATGCCATTTCCTTCCAAAAATACTTTATAACATCATCTCAAAAACTGGAAACTAAAGTTTCCAGTATTTCGGTTTTATTTATGAAGTGACGAGCACGAAAACAACAAAGTCACAGTATATATTGGGCACAGGGGTATGCACGAAAATGTAAATGTTTAGTCACGAAATGAGGTTACTAAAAATTTGAACAGGATTTGGAGTTGCAAAGAATAAAAGGTCAACAATTGTGACTCAATCATGTGCACGTCTTCGCACAGTCAAGGAGATTAATGTCAGATTCCAGATGTATAATGTGCAAAGAAAAGAAATGAAAATATTTTGAAGAGGTCGTAACTTTCACGACCCTTGGACTGGACTACGGACCCTGGACGCACGAGGGTCAGAGTAAAAACTTCTTACATCCTGCACCCTTCATCCCCAGCTCGCACCCCTTTTTTTTGGCTCCTACCTATTTTTTTATGGTGCAAACTATATCCATGCTGCCAATTTTCATTGTATTTTAGCATGAATTGGTCTTTTGTGCTCTATGCAGCACACTCTTCCCTGCAATTCCTGCATACAACAGGTTTTAAGTTAACGTGGAATATTTTTACTACTTTGATTAGGCTGGCCGTCAAGGAAGGAGCAGATTTCATTGAATGTGATGTTTGTGTCACCAAGGATCTAATCCTTGTCTGTCACCACAAGAGTTGGTTGAATGAGACCACCAACATCTGGGAAAATGCAACCCTTCGTTCAAAACAAACAAGTTATAACATAACAACTTACACAGGTGAAGTAAAGACATTCACGGATATATTCACTGTTGACCTGACCCTGGAGGAACTCAAAACCATCCGCGTCAAACAGAGGTACTCATTCCGCGATCCCAATTTCAATGACATGTACCAGATTCCTACGCTTGAAGAACACATCCAAGTGGCCAAATCAGCTGGAAGACCTGTAGGAATTTACCCTGAACTGAAGAACCCAAAGTGGGTGAATTCTTTGGACATTCTCCGCCAAGCTAACACTACATTTGAAGACCTTCTTCTTGGCATACTAAGCAAACATGGATACCGTGAAAGAGATGCCCCTTGTTATGTCCAGTCGTTCAGCGAGGACAGCATCAGGTCATTGTCGACAAAAACCCAGCTGCCTTTAGTCATGTTGTATGATCAGGAGGGGCCAATTCCGAATGCTGATTCCAAACTAAAAGATCTTTCCAGCATCTGTTATGGCATTGGAGTGTGGAAGAACATGATAATTCCAGTACACAATCATTACCTTCAGAGCACCACTGAACTCCTCTCCATTGCAAATAAATACAACCTGAAGATTCATGCCTTCACCTTTAGGAATGAAGACAGGTACTTGGCGTGGAATTACACACAGGATCCTTATAATGAATATGAAACCTTCCTGAACCTCCAGATTGACGGCTACTTCACTGATTTTCCAGGCAGCCTAAAAAGATTCCTGGACATGAAGTACAACACTACACCATCTCCTAAGCCTTGTGTTAGTGGTGCTCGTGGGGAATGGCAGGGTGGTTTTTCTATGCTTTCTCTTGTTTTTGTAGCTACAATGTTTTCCATTATGTCTTCTGTATATAAGTTCTGATTTGCTGGTTAGCTGTTCTCAGTGTCACGGAAATAAATTCCGCATTTAGCTATTTTTCGGTTCAAACCGTTATTTCAGTCGTTTATCATATTTTGTGCATGTTTATCCGATAAAACTTAGTTTAAGTAAGCTTCACTATATTTATTCAGCTTTCAGATTAGATTGGTTTAGGCTTTTAAATGTTTTGCTTTTGGCTATTCATATTTAGCCTTTTGAAAAAAACATATTTACAATACATATTTAACCTTTCAAACGTTTCATTTTCAATAATGATAAGGGACAAAAATAATTACAAAAGCCAACAGTAGTTACTCAGAAAACAACTTGATTGCTTGAGCCGTACTTGAATAGGTCTAATCAACGTAGAGCTCTAGAAGTGTTACTTTAAGTTAATAACTTGTTTTCGTTTAATTTATCTTCCTTAATAAGTTCCGTTCCGAAATTGCGTTCTCTTTCAATTCTATAGGATTAATTCAGAACTTGTTATCTTGCTGACTCATTATCTTTATCGAATACATTGTGCTGACTTCCAGGGGCGTTCCTGTCTTTACGCGAAATACGCAAGTGCGTACCGGAATTTTCCGCCCTTAATATGATTTTTCTTTATTTGACGGATTATAATACAGAAGTGAAAAAAGATTAAAAATTCGTATAGATGAGATCATAAGGTAAAACTGTGCAATTTCAACATCGGCATTTTCTTCAACGCTGTCGCGATCGCGGATGAGTGCACCTGGGCGTGGCGTAATTCGTCGAGTCCAAGAACCCATTGAAAGAGCGACTATTTGTATAATTTATGTTTCAATCAGTTGTAAGACTTTGACTAATTGTTAGTGTTAATACCGATAAGTAATCCAAAATCACTAAAATTTCCGCTATTGGATAAGTATCTACAACCTTTTGTATCTGCACTAACAGTCACTAGCATTTCCAGAAAAATCTTCAACAAGAGAACACAGTGAAACCGTACAGCCGAAGCTATAAAATATACGGCAAAGAGGGATTCGGTGTTTGTTTGAAATCTTGGTGACACGTGGAGAGAATGTAATGAGACGTAAAATTTGAATTTTCCTCATGAAATCTTTTATTTTTATGTCTATTCTCTCGACTTGCATCGTTTACCTTCACGCTTCTAAGTCTGATTATTTTGTACACAAACGTAACAACGCAGTTAGCTCACTATTCTTCTTTCAATGCTTGTTTCTACTGTGACGCTAAAGCAGTCATTTAGTACCTTGCGCAGAGACAAGAGCAACACACGCTCAACCATGAGAGCGGAGCAGCCCTCGTCTCTGGCCATTTATGCTTATAGAAACACTCACGGAGTGACACCAAAAATATATTACAGGAATTTTGCGCTAAGAAGAAAAGAAGTTTCTCTTCTGAATTGGAACTACAGTAGTTCTTATGTGTGATTGTCCCGATGTAACTTTCAGTCGTGCGTTCTTGCATCCACAACCAGTCTTCAAAGTCCCATTAGCGTTTACTAGTGTACTTGATGAAACTGAATGTAGTGTGTGCGATTGTCGTGGAAAGGAAGTCGAAACATTGCTGGAAAGTACAATTAGCCTAAGCTGATATTTGAGAACGATAATATGATTGCAATGATAACGTATTTCTGACCGTGGTCAATGCAATTCAGTATCAGCCTGACTTTGTGCGTACTGCTAAAAAATGCCTGGGAACGCCCTTGACTTCGTGTGTTTTTCAAATTGAATAGGAAACTGAAGGAAAATGATCTATTAGTTTTTCAACCTATGAATATTTTAAGTACTTATTGTTTAGCTGACAGCCGGCACGAGCCGCTCATTAGCACCTTACAAGGTCTCATTAGTTATCTACTCAGTTTAATTTACCTCGGAAGTTTTTAATTTAGCTAAGGCAATTTCCGAGCTTCCTAGCAACACTTTCAATAATAAACTTAGGCGTAAAACGTAGACTTTTTAATATTCTCCGCTATCTTCAAAGAACTTTCCGCTTAGTGTAATTACTCACATCTGAATGTTAGCACACGTATTGTACCCTGTTAACAATAGACTCGTATACAGATCGTATATAAGCAATTACTTTGTTAACTTTCTTCGATTACATTTCGGGTACATTTCGATTACGATTACGGATTTGATAAGAATAAGTGCTGTTTGACCCAACTCAAGTCGTCGCTGTTATTTCCCAGTCCAGTTCGTGGCTTAGATCTCCGAGTACCAAGAGAGTGACAGCTCTTTCCCGCAGCAAGCGAGTGCCTCCTATGAGTCTAATTGCCCCCCTCCCCCCAAAGTGTGTCCAGAAGTTCCGTAGACGCCGTATTTAAGTTTTCAAGTTCCCCGTTCGTTTAGAGTGGAAAATCCTACCGTCACAACTGTTACATGTAACTCTTCTTGCAGTTGACCTCGGGTTAGTTATAAGCCCCAAAAGTGACAAGCATCTTATTTCTCCTTACAGTGTTACTACTTGATCAAACAAACAGGTCATGAGAATAAACGAAATTTTTCCACTTATCATTTGTCTTGATTTTTAATCAAATTCTCCCAACTAGTAACATAAGAAACATCAGGAGAATGGTGAGGAGAATATGCCTTGGATATTGACACTGTGCACAAGAGTTAATCAGAGTGAGTAAAGTTAGAGACCAAACAAGATCAAGAGTAGGAACTTCCATCGATTTACTTGTAATTAACATTTGAGCAGATTCAGACTTCTTGAAGGCACATAGGAGTAGCTAAGAGTGCATGAGAGATTCAGGATGAATGAGTGCAAGGGATGAGCTCTCTTTAACTCGATCTAATGCTCGTTTGAAAACATATCGCACGTAAAAACATAACTTTTTTGGTATTAAATGCTGCGTGATTGATCATCAAATGTTTTGAAGTCTGGCGTTCAGTTGCATTAATTAATGTTTCTGAAACTTTCATTTTCATGCCATGTTCAGGCTAAGATGCAACCAGTGAAAAGAAATTCAGTGCACTGACCACAGGGGGCCCAAACAATCTGCTCGACTTGAAATTTGAGGGATTTGTATGGGAATATTACGAGGTTCGCATTTAAAGCAAAATATTAGGGATAATGTTGATATTTTTCTGCAAAACAAACGTAAACTTTTCTTGATTGTTGAATTTTGTCGTCCTTGCAGCTGTAAATGGTGAATATAGGCGATTTTGAAGGTTTTGCATTCAGCATTTACCTGAGAGTAATAAGCCTTTCTCAATATTACTTTTCTGAATATAAACTATTAACAGATCGAGAGTTATTTCCATTTTCAGATAATCAACAAACGTTTGCATATTAAGTTATCTTTATTTTATTAAGCTGCCTGTAACTGCCAATTTTCATTACTCTACGAACACAAGATAAGATGAAAAACAATTAAAGGCCACACCAATTCAAGCCAAACAGGCAAACATATTTACGTATACCTTTTTATCACAAAAAGTAATATTTGCAACACCCTCTACTTATCCAAACTTCAGGTGATTAAATTTATTCATTTAACTTATTATTAGATCCTCAAACACAGTCACTAAATTTTTTAGCTTTTTCATGACTTAACTGTATGCATTTCATTGAAAAATAGCCTTGCTTTTTGCCTTATAAGGAAACTCACTGGATGGATGCTAAATCAAGTGCCACAGCATTCAACACTGAGTTCTCAGCAAGAGACAACGAAGAAAGAATGCTGAAAAATTATTCATTGACAATTTTTGAAGTTGAGAATTAAATGAGTCATAATATTTATTATTCTACTCAAACTTCCTGGAATTGCCAGCTAGCTCGGCAATTGTGCCTAATTGGTTCAACACACTGTTTTCTTTCTGCATTCTTGAAGTCTACAGTCACTGTGATTTAAGCACTATCTCTTAAAGATCAATTTTAAACAAATTAATTGTTTGAGTTATTAAGGTTACTCCGGACCTTCGCGGGTGTCCTCGGGGAAAAAATTCGTAAGCGCGCTATTTTAAAGGAAAACACAGCAAACTATATACCGTTGGAAAGCTTAATAAGTGTAGATTTCGGAAAAAAATATAAATCGCAGGTTTCTTCAATTCCGCAAAAGAAAATCGCAAACAACCACGAAGATGACCATGTGTCATTCAATTGAATTAATAGGGTATCAAATTCAAGCGCATTGGCAAAATAACTGCAGAGTGATAATCACAAAGGATCAATCATCAGAAGTGTATCAGCTTTTTTCGATATTCTGGCTGGTTATTTTTTAATTAATTTGTCAAGTTCGAGCAGCAAAGAATGCGCGATGGACGCTGCATTGAAGATCGCCACGGGCGAAATATTATAAATTTCAAAAATCCCCGACACACTTTTGTTTCACAGCATCTAAGGAATGTTCAGGCCAAATTTCACATAAATCTGCCGCATTTTGGTACCCTGTTAATTCATTTGTTCAACTGAATGACGCGTGGTCATTTTGGCGGTCATTTTTGCAATTTCCTTTTGCGGAATTAAAACAACTAGCAATTCATATACTTTTTTCCGAAATCTACATTTATTAAGCTTTCCAACGATATATGGTTTGCCGTGCTTTCCTTTAAAATGGCGCACATATGAATTTTTTCCCGGAGGACGCGGGAGAACACCCGCGAAGGACCGGAGTAACCTTAACTGCAGTGCAATGTTTTTCTTTCTTTTTCTGGTCCTAAATTTTAAGCACTCTTGTCTAGTCATTCAACTTTTAACATTACAAGCACTTTAATTTAGTTCCTACACCACTCAAAGCAACTTACAGCTCCAAGGTAAATTTATTCCCATTTTCAGAAATTTTGACTCTACAGAATTTCTGCACAGCCAATATCTCAGTTTCTTCAGCTGCCTGCATCTGTCAATTTTCATTATGCTATGAACACAAGATGAGGATGAGAATACAGTGGGTGGAGGCCAGTGAGTTCTGTAATCCCTAATAATCGGTGCAGCTGCAGTAGAAAGACCTGTGTCTGCTGTAACTCAGACTCAACTGGATCAGTTACAGCAGACACAGCTCTCATTTCTACTGAAGCACTGATTGTTAGGGATTACAGAAAACACTGGCCTCCACCGCTTTATTCTCATCCTCATCTTGTGTTCATAGCATAATGAAAACCGACAGCCGCAGGCAGCTGAAGAAACGTAAAATTGAGGACAAAAAAGAAAAACACTGCTATCTTTTGTTATTGGTTACCAATAACTGACAACTGATATTGGATTTTCCTCAGTACAAAAGGCAGAAGTTCTTGTCTGCCACCCCACTTTACAGACAAGCGAGGAGGGGATCAGTTTAGAATTGCTGGAGATTGGAAATTATGAAGAAAGTCAGGGTATTCTTTATGTTGGTGTTGCTCACAACATGTATGACTCAGAAGCTCAACACTAGACCACTAAACATTGGACATAGAGGGAGCTCAGGACGTCTGCCAGAACACACCTTGGAAGCTTACAGGTAAGATATAAAATCTGCATTAGGTAAAAAATTAAGGATATTTGGTGACCAACAAGATGTCTTTTGAACAATAAATTGCTATTACTGGAAATTCTCTGCTCGATTACTGCCATTCACTTGGAAATTCTAGTTTGTGACACAAAAATGCATGATGCGAGCAGTTAAATAAAATCACAGTGTTGTCACACCGTAGTAATTATTTTAAAATACCATAATTTCATAACTTTTACCAAAGACAAAAATAATAAAATTATTACTCCAGATTCTCCTCTGATCTCTGTTGTGTTTATACACGTGCTGAAGCCATCCATTGATCTTACACAGGGCCTACTTTGCTAGTCAGTACTATATAGATTTCATTTCTATATTTATATGATGTTATAGGCTGGCCATAAAGGAAGGAGCAGGTTTCATTGAATGTGACGTCTGCATCACCAAGGATCTTAAACTTGTCTGTCGACATGAGAGTTGGTTAAATGAAACCACCAACATCTGGGACAACAAAAACCTCCGATCAAAGCAAAAGACTTATACCATAACAGGGACACTTTATGGCCAGACAATCACTGATATATTCACTGTGGACCTTACTCTGGAAGAGCTCAGAACTATCCGCGCCAGACAGAGGTACTCATTCCGAGATCCCAATTTCAATGACATGTACCAGATTCCTACGCTTGAAGAATACATCCAAGTGGCTAAATCAGCCAGAAGACCAGTGGGAATTTACCCTGAAGTCAAGAATCCAGAGTGGGTCAATTCTTTGGACATCCTTCAAAAGGCTAACACCACTATTGAAAAGCTCGTTGTTGACGTACTACACAAAAATGGATACCACGAGCGCGGTGCCCCTTGTCTTATCCAGTCATTCAGCGAGGACAGCATCAGATCATTGTCAACAAAAACAAAACTACCCTTAGTTATGTTGATGGCAACACCCTTTCCAATCCCTGAGGCTAAACTGAAAAACCTTTCTGAAATCTGTTATGCGATCGCAGTGCATAAGTATATGATCATACCGGTAATTGATAATTTCCTTCAAAACTTCACCACTGATCTTGTCACCAATGCTCACAAATACAACCTAATGGTTCATGCCTACACCTTTATGAATGAGGATGAATACTTGGCTTGGGATTTTGCTCAGGATCCCTATAATGAATATGAAACCTATTTTAATGCTCAGATTGATGGCTACTTCACGGATTTCCCTGGTACGCTAAGAAAATTCCTGGATGTGAAATATACCCCACCTGTCCCTGCGCCCTGCATTAGGAGACTGCCAAAGAAGAAAGGAAAGTTTCAGTAACATTGTACAATGGACACAGGTCACTTATCATTGTAACGGAGCACCTTTGATTTCAAATAGACAAGTAGTTTTGTATAATTATCTGAAAGCTACACCAAGCGTTCTTCATTAAGCTATGAGTTCTGATAAAAATTATTCAATAACAGCTTTATTTGCACCACCACATAATAATAATAATGATAATAATGATTTTTATTATTTATTACTATAATTTAATAAACATTTCTATAGCAACCTATCCTAAGGCTCTAAAGTGCCACCAACCTTTGAGATGCGAGTACCTCACTAAGTGGAAATAAAGCGCCAATCACAGAACAGAAATTACAATAAAACTGTTGACAGTAAATCAGATGAGTCACTGAATAGCTGTTTTGACTGTGATTAAAGAAATAGGTGATTTTTCCTACAACCACAATCCACCGTATGGAAAAAGATGGCAGCTGTACATTTTACCACAATACCTTGCGAACCTAACTCAGCCAATAAGCACGAAAAGTCATATTTTTTGCATAAATTTGTCCCTGTTCCAGCAACATCGTGTATGCTAAGTTTGAAGTTTTTAGAACTTTTCTTTGCGTTTTTATGGGCGTTTTTAGGGTTTCTTGTTCGCTAAGAACTATGGGTACATGTAACAGTCACCATCTTTTTCGGTACGGTGGATTCTGTCTTAATAATACTGTTTAGTGATTAATTTCAAGGTCTTCTTGTGCATTCATTAATGAAATATCATTATTATTCACAAGCCAACAGTCAGTACTTTAACTCTGATTTTTGGTACCACATGATTTACGTAAATTACATTGTCAAATGGTCTTGATAGTACAAGTGTTGTAATTATTTTTTAAAACACAACAACGCTCTTCAGTTTTCGGAACATGTTTCGATGTTTCAAACACCATCATCAGCCATAATAAATATATATACTAATAACATGAACAAGGTTTACAGAATGATCATGTTATATACGTAACAGCCTATACAATGAGCCTTTATAAATTCAAAAATACGTATAAATTAATGCAAACTTATTTAAACTGACCAATAAAAATTTAAAAAGAACAATAGTAAAAACCACTAAGCTGTAATAGATACATTTAAAAATGTAACGATAAATTGACATGCTCAACTTGTTTGTTGAGTTCGGGGTTCAAGCGTTCGATATGAAAGCTCTCCCTAATTTTAAGTTGAGAGAAGGTCTTAGCATACCGGTAATCAATAGTTTTGAAACAAGAGGCATCACAACTGTCTCAGCAATGCCTAGAACAACTGAGATGTCTAAAAACATGGGAATTTTTGTCCCGAAAAAGATGATCATTAACACGTGTATGAAAATGCCTATTTTTATTGGTTAGTTTAAATAAGTTTGCATTTATACATATTTTTGAATTTATAAAGGCTCATTGTTAGGCTGTTACATATATATATAATACGATCATTCTGTAAACCTTAGTATATATTCATTATGGCTGATGATGGTGTTTGAAACATCGAAACATGTTCCGAAAACTGAAAAGCGTTGTTGTATTTTTTTTTTAATTACATTGTGTAATACACCTTTTGCTGTTCATTACAAGAAAATACGCAATCCCCATTCATTTGCATGAAATGGCGACCAATAACACGAAGATACATTTACTAGCGCCAAAAAATGAACATTATTTTTGTGCATAACTCAGATTCAATAATGATTTTTGCATTTTAATCAACATTCAATAACATTTTTGGGCATTCTTATGCGTCATTCGGCACACAAAAGAGAAAAATATACTTTCATTTGTGCTATCATTCACATTGTTACCACCATCTTGAAAGTCAATAGAGACAATAGACAAACATTACAGCGCATAAGCCATTTATTAACATTTTTATCACACTGTTTGCAATTCAGTAGCATTCCTGGAAAGTGTTAGTGCAGAATTAAGACAAATATTAATGCGCTTGTACAAACAATTGAGCATTCTTTACATTCAATATACAGAAATCGATTTTCAATATTGAACAGTACAATTTCAAAACTTATCTTGTTCTGGCACCGGCAAGGACAAATCTGGATCCCGACGAGTCGGTGATCTGAGTTTATGTATCGGAGCGCCGGCTCACCGAAACCCGGCCATACACAGAGCTTAAAATGCTTCTCCCCTACAGTCCTTCCCTAAACATCGTGGAGCACGCAATATTAGCTGTCTGAAAGCAGGAATCAAGGCCGAAATCTCGCGTCTGGAAATTCAGAGACGTATGGATAACAGAGATGAGGAGGCCAGAACCCGAGGATCCCACTGAGGGAGCCTTCAACACAAAGCTCTCGAAGCTCTGCACAGAAACATCGACACTACGGCCGCAGCTAAAAGTGCCCAATTCTTGGCCAAAATAATTTTTGAAATTGTACTGTTCAGTTGAAAATTGATTTTTCTATATTGACTGTAAAGAACGCTCAATTGTCTGTACAAGCGCATTATTAATATTTGTCTTATCCACACTAACACTGTCTAGGAATGCTATTGAATTGCAAACAGTGTGATAAAAATGTTAATAAATGGTTTTTGCACTTTAATGTTTGTCTATTGTTTCTATTGACTTTCAAGATGGTGTTAACAACCTGAATGTTAGCGCAAATGAAAGTATATTTTTCTCTTTTGTATGCCGAATGCTGCATAAGAATGCCCAAAAATGTTATTGCATGTTGATTAGAATGCAAAAATCGTTATTGAATCTGAGTTACGTGCAAATGTTCCTTTTTTGGTGCTAATGAATGTATCTTCGCATTATTGGTCGCCATTTCATGAAAATGAATGCGTATCTTCTCGTAATGAACAGCAAAAGGTGTAATTCTTTGCAACTGCATGCTCAGGGCACAGTCTCACATCAATTCCCCCGAACTTATTCCTACACACTTATGAGGACATCTGTCCTCAGGACCAGTCCACCTCCCTGACTCCAGTCCAGCCTATCCAAGATCCTAAACAAGGTCCTATAGGATCCTACAGGATCTATCATAGGATCTTATCAGGATCCTGGTTAAGATCCTACAAGATCCTGTTAGGATCCTATAAGGATCTTATTAGGATCCTGGGCAGAATTTCTACCAGGGTGTATATATTTTAAGGTCACAACCCTTGTGAAAATGAATCTCAGCTGCTTGGTGAGAAAGGATGCCCATGGTAATCTCTCTCTTTTCAGCTGTGCTTAACAGATTAAATTTTAAAAAGTGTTCTTCTGGAGTAACAATGCTTTGTTTGACACAAGGTAGGTTTGTGAAATCTGCCATGTCCTTGCCCCCCACCCCCTTACACCTTCCGGAGCAACTACAGAATACAGGGCCATTTTTTGAGGTCTATCATTTGAACCAGCTCGTCAGCTTGCCCGGTGCGTTAAGTGTTTATAGAACGAGTAAGGTATATTATTTAGTGGCTTGGCAGCTCGTCAGCTCGCCAGTCGCGTTGAGTGTTTATAGAACGAGTACAGCATATAATGTAGTGACTCGTTGGCTCGTCGGCTCGCCAGTCGCGTTGAGTGTTTATAGAACAAGTAAGGTATATTATTTAATGGCTCGGCGGCTCGTCGGCTCGCCAGTGGCGTTGAGTGTTTATAGAACGAGTAAGGTATATAATGTAGTGGCTCGGCGGCTCGTCGGTTCGCCAGTCGCGTTGAGTGATGAGCCGACGAGCCAGCTGAATAACATATCTTAGAATCGACTGACGAGCGGCCGAGCCATCTCAATTAGAATAGCTAGAAAAGTGCCCCCCTTCAACTTGCAAACGTTGCTTTGTCAGCTGACAGTATTAATTAATATTACACGTGTTTCGTAAGTTTCTCTTCAATAAATAATATAATATGTGTTTCCTGATAAGTTGCACTGATATTACACACCATAATTCCGTGAAAGACATCATAGGAAATCTGTGAGAAACCCCAAGAAAAAATGCGAAATCAAGCAGTCATGATGTTGAAAAACTGAAGTTCTAACCTTTCAGTTCACAAACGGACACAACTCCAAAGTCACACAAGGCACTGAAATATCTTTCACTGTTCGAAAATTCGATGCAGTTTTGCAATGACGGGCTTGCTGGCTCCAAAATCCCAACACAGGACGCGCTCTTCGTTTTCTCAGTGCCTTCCGCCATTTTGAAAATCCCGCTCGTAGTAATCTGGGTACGAGTTAGCTGAAGAAGAGGGGTGGGGTGGGTAGGAAAAACAGGACAACTTTATAGGGAGTTTTTCTTTGTAACTCCGGGATTTAAACTTATTTCAATTTTTCCCAAAAGTGATGGCAACGTGTTTTCAGCTCAGAGTAATTTCAAGGAAATTCATATGTAGTTTCCTGTTCTTACAGAGTTTTTTTTTTAAGAGGGGAGATGAAATAGTAACTACAGACGTCACACAGATTGCAAGCAATGTTGCCACCCTAACACAATGTCAAACCAAAATAGATTATTCTTTTATTTTCCCTGTCCTGACCTTCAGTTTTCTCTAAAATTTAATATGGAAACCTTGTTGATATGGACAAATTTTCTGGCCTCTTTCTTGGTAGATGGCATCACTAAGTCTGAGAGAATGAAAGACTGTTTGCTCTGGACATGTTATCACCAATATGTGACAGGGAAGTTAAAGATTCAGAATTCTTTTACAAGTCCTTGTACAGATATACTGACCCAAATCCTTTAATCAATATCTAGATATTACTATATTTTATACGTATACTTTATAACAATATTTTAGTTTTCTTGGCCAGGTTCTTCACATGGGAATTCATGTCCCATTCTGGCCCTTCCCATTAGACCAACTTCCCTTTTTTTGTGTATTTGTTTGTCCAACAATTCACCATTGTTTGTTGCACTAAAAAATGTGGCGAGATACACCTGAAAAATGACATAATGCAAGCTCAGATCCTTCGGTGCATATACAGCAGCTATATTCTAATGGTTTATAGAATTCGGCAATTCAAAAGAAAACAGCCAAAAACAGTCAGAACACAAGGCTCACAAAAGCTAAAACATCCAGCAAAAAACATTGAAGTCGTCGAATGGCTCAAAAGTGATGTGATCACACAGATGAAATACGTGTACACGCGCCCTCTATGTTAGTAAATTGGGAAAAAAGTAAGCAGATAAACTTAAATTCCAACAAAAACAAATTATTTTCTTTTAATTTCCGACAGCAACATGAGTATTGATAAGATACAGGACATTTTAAAATTCAGACAAGTGACATGCCCCCCCTCCCCCCTTCCTGGCAGGGCCTCAACTATTACAGCTCTGGAAGTGCTGGACAACAACCAATGGAAAGTAACAGCTGCAAAGGAGATTACATACAGAAACACAAATCAAGAGCTTACCCACCCTATTCCTAAGGCTTCTACACCTGGACAACACTAGTGCAGTAAAGGTGTTTTTTTTTTTTTTATGGTGTCCGAAAGCAGTGCTCGCAATTTTCCCTGAGACTCTTTTGACTCGCCTCAACCGTCTGCCTGGTTTGTAATCCAAGATGGCCTCTTATTCAGTGCTCTCACCCAAAATACGCCTGCACTGCAGGTTAGGACAACACTGTGAGAGAGAATGCTCAAGTACCATGCTGAAATATGCCTGCACTGCAGGTTAGGACAACACTGTGAGAGAGAATGCTCAAGTACCATGCTGAAATATAATTTATACACTCTTTATTAAAACTCAACATCAGTTCTGAACACAAAATTTTCCCATCGGTTTTCACTCATAACACCATTTCTTTGATAGTCTGAAACTCTGCGCTCATAGAAGTTAGCCTTGCCTTCCAAAGAAATATTCTCCATAAATGGAAATGGATTTTTGGCATTGTAATGCTTCTCAAATCCCAGTGCAATCAAAAGGCGGTCAGCAACAAACTCAATGTATTTTCCCATGACATTGCAGTTGATACCAAGTAAATGGCAAGGTAATGCACTTATCCAGAACTCTTTCTCTATGACAACAGCATCACAAATAATCTCATTAACACGTTCGGAACTTGGCCTTTGTCTCAAATGTGAAAAAACCAAGCAAGCAAAGTCACAATGTAGGCCTTCGTCTCTGGAAATCAACTCATTAGAAAATGTGAGACCCGGCATTAAACCTCTTTTCTTAATCCAAAAAATTGATGCGAAAGCACCAGAGAAGAAAATCCCTTCTACTGCTGCAAAGGCAACAATCCTTTCCCCAAAAGAAGCACCACCGTTTTTATCCATCCATTTAAAAGCCCACTGAGCCTTCTACTTGACGCAGGGAAATGTTTCAATAGCATTGAAAAGTTTTTGTTTTTCCTCTGGTTCTCGTATGTAAGTATCAATCAACAGGCAATACATTTCAGAGTGAATGTTTTCCATTGCAATCTGAAAACCATAAAAACACCTCGCTTCAGGGATTTGTATTTCTTGGTAAAACCTTTCTACCAAGTTCTCTCCCACTATTCCATCACTCGCTGCAAAGAACGCCAGAACATGAGAAATGAACTGCTTTTCTTGTGGTTTAAGACTCTCCCAGTCTGTGAGATCATTTCCCAAGTCTACCTCTTCCACTGTCCAAAAGGAAGCAACCGATTTCTTGTAAAATGACCAAATGTCGGGGAACTTTAAGGGAAACAGAACGAATCTGCTTGGATTATTCTGTAGTAGAGGTTCTGCAACTTCTTCCTCTTGCAAATTTTTATCCTTTTCGGACATCTTGAATATTTTGAAACCAAAAGCACGTGCAATCGGGTTACGTAAGCCGCAAGCAAATCGGGTTCCTATCGTTCTTGATGACAATTGTCAAAGGGAACAGATTGTCCTCAAAAAATCTTTTAGCATTATAGCATCAGTGAATTGCTGTCGTTTCAATGTTTTATCGTCTGTCGGTCGTGTGTCCTTTCTTTCCTTCAGGCGTTCACCAGCCAGTTTATATTATTTTGCTAAAAAGTAACCAAGCCGACAGCGCTGAATAACGTCTGCGCATGTGCGACACATCATGTCGCGCGCGACACAGCGGCAAAATGAGTGCGCATGTTCGGCTTTTTCGCGGGCTTCCGGTCATTTTCTTGTTTCCGGTTATGATCAGAAAGCTATTATAACAGAGAAAGTTCCAGTTTTGTGTAGTTTGTAACCAGACAGCAAGAGTCAGCGAGGTAACGTTGGTTTTCTTGAAAGGGTTTGAAACTTGTTATACTCATACACTTTGCATAAAGGGTTTGGTGCTTACAACAAAAGGGAAAATTAGTTCGGGGCCGCTAGTGTTTGATCTTATTGCGTGGCTTGTGTTGGATGCAGCGCGTTGATAAAAACGCATGAAGAGAGAGAAGACCGAGACTAAAACTCTATTGTGTCTCCAGAGAATATTCCTTTAATATATCAGAAGAGTTCACTCGGGACGCTCAACTTCCAATGGACCGCACTGACATCAAATTGGGAAAAACAGCAACAGTTGCTCCGTCTTAGTTCCGAAAACTTGTTCACGATCACGAGGGCTGCGAAAACAGCCAATTCGATCAAGACTTTTCGCTGTTTTGGGATGACCTGGCGAATTCAAGTTGAGGTTACATTAGCACCGATACAAGGTAGATGGTGTTACGATCGCTTGCTAAGAAAGAAAAATTGTCACGCATCGGTTATAAACAGCTGAATCACAATGTTTTGAATCGCCTTCTTTCGGCTTGTATGAAATAAACCCTCAGCGTGCTTTCAGCTCTTAAAATCATGCGTGATTATAGTTTCTTTCTTTTTGCAACGAATTGATTTCTAAAATCACTTAAATTTAAATTTATAGATTTGTAGAAAACTCTTCCAGTACTGCGGTCTGATGCCAGAACGCCGTGATCGAAGATTATATTTTGCACATCTATTTCATTACTTTAACTTCTCCAATTATATAAAACCTTTCCGTTTGGTGATTCTAGAGTAGTTCTCGCTTTTATTTCTTAAAAAAAAAGCTTCTTGAAATAACAAACTTTCCTCTCTTTGCTCTCTGTCTGTAAAAAGTCGATTAATTGCAAGTTTGAGTTGTGACTAAGGACGCCTTGTGTAGCATGGAAAATGAACCAAAGAAAAAATAAGACTTCCCATTATTTGCCTAAGGGTTTCAGAATTTTATTCCTGCAGCTATCATGCCAATCCAAGTTAATTAAGCACTTTAGAAAGACGTATAAGTAAGAGTCAATTCTATACTTCGTGGTGAACAAAGCAAGCAAAAGTGTCGTTTCCTCGGCGGTCCGCATGTTGTTTTCGCCTCTAGCCTGAATTTCAGGCGAGTTTTTCTGTGGCTTTAATTTTGACTACCAGCTTTTGCAATCATCTTTTTCTTGCAAACAGACTTATCCCGAGTTTTAGCCCTCAAACAACAGCTAAGTAATTTACCTTTAGAAAAGGCGAAAGCTAGCAGGCTACGACAAAAGTATAAGCTTATCTGACACAATTCATGTTTCACTTACGAGCCATTGACTTCGAGCGAAAAATTTACTATGGTGGCAAAGACAATTAGTTTGCTAAAAAAGATATGTGGAAGAAGAGTCTCTCTAGGAACTGCCTTCAAGGTGAAAACCTTATCTGTTTTGTGACGGCCTTATCTCCGCGAAATGAAAACATACGACGCGAATTTTTAAATTGCCACCATTTTCCCCGAATGGTTTCTATTGAATCCAGTCTCTCTGCTCGCGCCCGCCCGCGAAAATGGCGGGAACGAGTTCGCGCACGCGCACTCATTTTGCCGCTGTGTCGTCGCGCGCCGACTGGGTATAACAACAAACCCTATGAAAATGGCGGCGTATTCAAAATTTTGCTAGTAGACCCCGGTTTTTCGTGAAAAAGAAGAGTTTAACAAAAAACAGTAGCTTGAAAATTTTGAACTACCTTCTTCGTTAATGACCCATCATAAGTCTTTTTGTACACTGGGGTTTTAAGTTTGTACAAGGAGTGAAAATATGGAGCGAAAACGAGAAATTTATCGCCAGAGCTATCGGGTATGGAATGGTACGCTTTACTGCTGTGGACTACGTGCCTTTTGACGCTCGTGGACGTAAACGCCCAGCCTGACGATCGAATTTGCTGGTTTCTGAAAAAAACACGAGCTGGAGAAGGTTGCCACGGTCCTCTGAGGCAATTTGACGAGGCCATTGCTCGATACGTAAATGGAAATTTAAATTGTTGGGCCTGCACTCGACACTGGATGAGAGCCACTCGAGAGGCAAATGGTTACTGTGCATCTCCGCTGTTGGAACACTCAAGTGAATTGTCCAAAAGGAAAATTCCAGCGAGGTTTTACCGCTTGTTTGATCGCGTGGGGGCAAATGTCCCGAATTACCGGCCCGGAACCCGCTGGTGCAACAAGTGCGCGATGGTTTCAGACAATGTATTTTCTAACGAGCCAGATTATATTTCTCCTGCAAAAGTACGTGTGATATTTTTTCTTTGTCTACATTTTATTTCAATTGATAGAATATACGTGCAAATTTTTGAAAGAGCACCCGGAAAGAATGAAATAATGATTGAAATTGGTAACTGATATACAGTAAGCACACAACTATCAAATCATTATCACTGACACCTTTGGTTTCAACATTATAAAGCATTACAAAACAAAAACAAAGCTGATAAACGAAACCACTATTTTCAAAATTAAGCCATA
The DNA here is from genome assembly GCA_964017195.1 of Siderastrea radians. Taxonomy (NCBI): domain Eukaryota; kingdom Metazoa; phylum Cnidaria; class Anthozoa; order Scleractinia; family Rhizangiidae; genus Siderastrea; species Siderastrea radians. Next base: position 34,339,394 of record OZ024892.1, read on the forward strand.
CAACAAGAAACAAACAAACAAACAAAAGGAAAAAAGTATTCTACGATAGGTAACTGGGACCACAAATTTTTTTGTTTTGTATTGTTTCTGGCCTGACAAAAAATTATTTATATCGTATTTTTCTACCTAATTAAAAAAAGAAACCTCTGGAACCAAATTAACATTATATCACGATTATCTGTTACTGTACTTTCATTGCAGAGACAAGCTAAAACCTCTGCCTCTTCCAGCTCCAACAAAACCATCATAACGCAATCGTCTGCCAATAATCAGGTATAATGATAGGAGCCATTTTTTAGAATTTCATTTCTTTTATATATTAATAATATTATTTACAAAGGATAGCCCCATCTGTGTAAAAACACTGGTGTCAAAGCGGACACTTTCACTAAAAAAAAAACAAATTATTTTAAGGACATAAGAATAATTTTCTTAGTGTAAATCTTCTTAGGACACTGTTGCATCACAGACCTCCACCAGTCAGCCTGCAACAACCCTGCAAAATAAGGAAACATCTTCAGGTAAACTAGCTTCCAAGTATTTACAATTTCCATATTATACTTTTCCAGTTTTTACCATGTATTTATTACAAATGGAAATGCTTTAAGCACTGGCATTCAATAAAAAATGCTTAAAGGCAGGATGTCAGACAAACAGGAATTGTGCAACATTCTTCAAATAACTGCCTGAACAAACTCCCCTTTGCATAAACTCCCAGTGCAAAAAAATTCATTATTGGCCTTTCATTAAATTTAAAAATTGCATTTAAACTAGGAGTGTTTATTCAAAGCAATACAAATGTCTGGCACTTTGACTGTAGTAGAAAAAGCTTTTTTTTAGTAACCATATACAGCTGTACATTGTATTTAGCAGACCTTACCTTCGACCAACTGGTTAGTCAGTTCCAGACTGCTATGTTCCGGTACTATGAGAGCAATCCAGAAGTGCCACTATACAACCCAGCTGTGATGAGGGACTTTTGTGACAAGAATGCACCTGGGCTGTTTGACCTTTTACTTAGTTCGATCACAAGGGAGGACAACAGGGTATCACCTGAGAGGGAGTCACTGCAAAAGCAAAGAACAGTAGCACTTTTACACATTCTTTCATACTTCAGGTATGTACAGTGGCTTAAAACTTACATTACTTTGGGGCATTGCTGAACGGATGCATAGTTGTTATTCTCTGTATTTAAAAACATGCTGATATATGGGTTACTTATATAAAAGATGTGCAATTCTAATAATTTTTACTATTAACTCAATTATTTTAAATAATATTGCAGGTCACAAAAGACATGCCAGCTGCAAAAGGACAGCGGTCTATATTCATCGCTTGGTGGGCTGTCGTTGCAGGGATTATCATCTGGGCCAGTTCTAGGGTTTTCAGTGAACCCGAGAACAGTCCAAAATATCAAGAAAGGCATGGCCAAAAACCACACTCACCATGTTACTGAACAACTGCAACAAGTTCTTGCTGTACGTACATAGTTACACAGTATAAATGTACTGTACAATGCTACCAGGCACTTATGGAAAGTTAGTCTAATATATCAAGGATAAGAAAAATCTAGAAATTGTACACGTACTTGCATTAACTTGTACACATACAAGTACATACCATTACAATGATGGATTTTAGTATTTTTTAAAATTTAGAAAATAATAAATTTTGTAAATCTAATATGATTTCAAACAAAATTTTTCCACAGCTTGGCTGCTTCATGATTAACTTTCTTGATGACTACCACAACATCCACACAAAAAAGGTTCCGACTGACTTACAAAAAACCAAGATAGCACATATGGCCTCCTCTATGGTAGACGTTCATCCAAGCACTCCTGCAATAAAAAGAACCAATGTCAGCCCGCATCGACAAGTCATAGTTACCATCAGGGGGGAAGAAAAGATGTGCCTTGGAGGAGCAGACAGTACTGCAGTGATGGCAAACATAGAAAGAGGGCTGAAAGACATGAAAAATCACTTCCTTGATCAGCTTCCCACTCAAATGAAAAATCTGAATCCTGGAAATTTCAATAAATTGGTGCAGAATTTTAGGTAAGTGGCCCACTTAGAAGTAACATGGTGATGTATGTGAATCAAATAATTTTATTTTAGGTTACATGTACCACGACAATGACGACAAGAAATATAATATGTATTTAATAATAAAATAAATCTTAATTAAAATGCATGGAATTAATTAAATATTGTTTAATTGAATGTTTCCTTGGGTATACAATCACCCAGATGATGGAGACATCGAAAGCCTACAATCCTGTCAACTTTTAGATGAGTGCGAGCAAGATTTAAAAAGCCTTCAGAATTACAAGGAGTCTTTAGACCATGTGATGTCAAAGTATCCTGACATTAAAGAGTATCTAAAGCAAAATCTTCTTCCCTTCCCTGCAGACTGGCCTGGCTGGTATTACCCAAAGAAACTTATAGCTAACAACTGCAGTGGCAAGTATACCTCACTAATACCAGAGCAAGGTCAGTTTCATGTAGCCTTGAATGCCGTGGAAGATACTGTAATCATATTTAAGCACTTTTTTGATAAATTGTTTTCACACTTATTTGGTGGAACATTGCAAAAGAAGCCACGGCCATACCAATCATCACTCTGTGTAACTGCAGCTTTACTTGGTTGGATAATGGTGCGCGACAAAGTCTTGAAAAAGTTCACCCTCTGCAAGAGCCACGAGTTTGTTTCCACACTCTACCTGTTGGAAGATGTGATACCGTTGGTATACTTCCAGTACCAAATATTCAGAACGGGAGATTTGGAATTCTATATGTCTGTGATGTCACAGATGGCAATACTATTTAACATTTGGCGCAGGAGACATTATGACAAATCAACAATATCTTTCCTGAGAGACTGTGATTACCAGAAGAACTTTCTTCCTGACTACTGGAAATGCAAACAACACTGGTTGTATTTATTTGTTGAAAAAAAGATTGAGATATGGCATTCTCTCTTGCGAGCCCATACTCAAAGCCATGATGATGCTGCAACCATAGAGAAAGTAGCAAAGACTGTTGCATCATCTGGATTTCTGGCCAGCTTTTGGGGTGCATTTGTACCAGGATATACACGGGGAGAATCAAGATTTGACTTCTGGTTGATTGCTGGAAAATCAGCAGAATTTATCCTGCAAATGTTTTCTGAAATAGCCAAAAACACTGGAAGAGCTCATGTAGTAAGTATTTCTGAAAAAACGCATGAATGAATACAACAAATTGAATTAATAACATCCACTGTGAAATTATGTAGTTCAATGAAAAGAATTTCTCAAACTGGACTTCATAAATGTACACAAAATTTTGCTTAAAGCAAGCCTTGAATTGTGATAAAGAAAACACATCAAGTGTCCTTAAGTCTTTAATGGAGAACCTTTATTATTCCTTCTAGATCCCAAGTGAATGCTACAGTAATGGCAAGCCGAAAAGCTGGCCAAAGTACAAATTCCCAACCTACGGTATTGACGCTGAATCTAAGTGTCTGCCCCTGTCGTACAACCTAAGTAAAAGCTTGGGCAAGGAACCAAATCCACAAGTTTGCTGTGACCTGTCCACCTGCAACAACTGTATCCAGGGTGGTGATTTTGTTCGCCTTGCATGCTATCACACATTTCATGAATCATGTTTACCAAGAGACTACTGTTGCAGTATATGCAAAGAACCATTAAAGCAATTGATAGAGAATAAAATCCATCAGTTCAATGAGAGTTTGTTAAAAAATGGCAGTGTAGAATCGGACAGTGACTCTAGTGACTCCGAAACAGACAATGACGCAGAAAGTGTAACCAACAATGAGCCAAATGATAGCAGTGCACAACAATACTACACCTCACCAGTTTGGGGACAAAAAGTAGACGGCATTCTTGCAGCTATTGGAAACATTGATCAACCAAGACACCCCAATGTACAATCCTCCTATGCTCACACTCAGTCAAATTCCTCAACCGTCCAAACACACTCCATTGTTCAGCAGTTATCTATCAATCCTATCAAGTCTCACCGAATTACAAGCTGGCACTTCCCACCGCAATATTCGCAGTCAACATTAAATGGAAGATTAGGAAGTAACGCATGCACTTTTATTGCCTTAACATACAGCAAACTCTATTTTAGCTCACCTGAATCTCTCAGCAGCAGCCAGGCACTGAGCAACACATGGATGTATAGAGTTCTTGCAGCAATGATGATTGGCCAGCAGTTTTATGACAAGTGTGCAAGCAATGCTGGACAGCTCTATGGTGTTCGTGAAGCTGCCTTGAAAATGGAGCAAAGCAGAGCTCTTGGATGCATCAACATCTCTGCAGAATTACCTGCCAGCATAATCAAAGAGCCAATACCATCAGCATCCCTGCCACATTACTTTGATCATGCTCGTAATATCAGCAAAACAGCTTGCATCTATGTAATCAATGACAAAACAGTGGCCTTTATTCCGACACAGCAGGGAATAACTCTTTTTGACAGCCATTTCCATGGAACCAGTGGGGCATTTTTAGCCATGGCCCCAGCCGATGCAGCATGGGAATTACTATCCTGGTTTAAGGCCGTCAATAGCATCCCTCATAACCTGGGAACAGTAACATCTGTTACATTTTAACTCTTTTCAAAAACAGTTTACTTGCACATGTATCTCCAGTCTTGTACTGAAAATTGACAGTACTAGGGCTACAAAAATAGTGAAAGCATTGAACTACATCCTGTAAATGACCCACGACTGTCGGAGTAGGAAATAAGCTTCTACATGTAGCTACAATACACTGTACAATGATTGAGTACAGAAGAATCTTTCCATTGAACTTCCCCCTTCAGTTACATAATCGCAGTTTTTTCACGAAAAAGCAGTACAGGTTTCAAAACAAATACTTTTTCGGGAACTGTTACAGCTGTAACGTGGGCAGCAAACATAAAACAAGACTTAAAGTAAAGCTAAATGGTTAAGCTTAAGCTTATATGTTCATTGAAAGCAATAATTTTGTTTTACAGTGTAATCATTTGAAGTAAAATTTCCACTCACCTTTACCCGCATTTTCTACAACTTCTCACTGCTTTTATTTCCACCATTTCTATCAATAAAACTTCATTTCTCTTAGGAGAAAAGCAGATAAGCGAAGCAACTTGATGACGGTTGAATACGCTCACAGTGACACGAGGTACATGTACGTAGTTCCAAACATGTCGTCTTTCTGTCGCATTTTCTAACATTTCTTGGTGAAAAAATGGACTTATCGATTGCGAAGCGTCCTTGTGACTCTGTTACGAACAAAGATTGGGAAATGAACGCGTTTCTGCCGGAAAATAAAAGACATTTTCTCCCACAAGACACACTCGCTACAAAGAACCACTCATCACATTTCGCGCCGAATCTTACGCTGTTGCTTTTCAAATTCGCACATGCGCAGACGTTATTCAGCGCTGTCAACCAAGCCTTAATTTTGTAGAAGCCAGGCTACATAGCACATAAGGGAAGCCAAGATGGCGGACGGCGCATACTATAAGAGTGTCATTTGCAAACTTTCAAGCGAGGATTCTACCACGTTATATTGTTCTGATATTCCGTTCGTCCAAGGAATAATTTCTGTGACTGATAGTGATTTTTTTTCTAATGATAGGAAAGGAAAGCGATTTGCAATAGTGCTGAGAGCTGCTCTAAAACATTTGACACCAAAGACAGACTCGGTATTGAACGTCAGTTCCTGCAGAGAATCTGATGAAAAATTTCAACAATCTGGTGGAAATATGAACGTTTATCTTTCAGACGACATCCTTGAAAAGCATGACTTGCATATTGGCGATGCTGTCTGGGTAAAAAAGGTGAATCCTTTTCCTCTGGGAAGAGTTATAGTTGGAATTTCGTCAGAAGAGGGATACCTTTGGGCACAGAAATTCCTAGCAGCATTTCTTCTTGATAATCTCTCGTCAGGACCTGTAGCAGTACGTGAAAATGATGACATTTACCTCCATTATGATCAAGAAAAGAGTTTGACTGGCAACAAGGAAAAGGAATGCCTCCAGATGTCGATACTACAATGTGAACCAGTGTCACAGGGCTGTATCACATCAGAAACATCACTAGTTATCACCAAGCTGACTGGGCTAGAAAAATCATTAGTCCCTAAAATTGGTGAAACAAAGTCTTTGGTTTCATCTTCTGATTCACTTGAGAATTTTCTTGTTTCTGATTTTACTCACAACCTTCATGAAAGTCTGTCACATGATGCGTCTAATGACAGTGCAAGTAGTAGGACCCATCAGTTAAGAGTGAGTATTCTTGACTGTGAAAAAGGAAGTTTTAAAGATTTGACTTGTGATACATCAAGCAGAGTTTACGTGTCACTCACAACTTTGATTGATCTGCACTTGTTTAATGGAAGCTGGGTCAAAATAAGTGCAAACCATCCACATGCATATTGCAATGGCAAACCAGACAAGGATTGCATAGAAATGAGCTCTTCTAGCCAAAACAAAGGGCTCTGTGAAAGCAGTCCTACCACTGGTGACTGCCATATTGTTCAACTTCTAGCAGCAGGTTCCAAGAATGAATATAACCACTGCTTTGGAGATGAGGACATTTCATGGATTTGCCCATTAGCAAATGGCAATGAAATTGAAGATGGAGTTTTATACACCACACCTTTACTTCACTTCAATTTGTTCAGCAAAACCAACTTGAATGATGATCCAGCTCCTACTATTTGCATTTCCCCAATCTGCAACACAACTTTAGTTCATGACGAATCATTAACAAGTACGAGGAGCAAGAGTGGAAAACCTCAATTTGCTACAGAAGCTCACATTGCCCTGGTACACTCACCCCATTATAAAGCTGGGGATTCCTTTGATAAGACCCTGGCATCTCATTTTAAAGTTTCCAGGATGCTGACAGTTGGAGATGTATTCTGTGTACTTCATGATTGGCAAGAAAACAGTGATGCAACAAAGATAACAATGGCAGGTGATGATTCAGGACTGAGGAATCTTAGAGTTTACTTTCAGGTGACAAGGCTTTTTACTGAGTCTGGAGAAGTCAATTCCTGTCTTGTTGATGTGGAACATTCATCTTTGTATCAAGTAAGTAAACTATATGGATAGTCACATTACAGTCACATTACACTGTGTGTCAGTGTACCTCAAAGGGTGAAGGGAAAGCACTAGAATTTTTTGTTTTGGGTGCTTGGACTGATACATTTTGATTGTTTTGGCTCAGTGACTGCTCCCTCTGAGAAAGCCACCTTCATTTACAATTGACCATTACTAAATCTGAGCATTGAAAGAAGATTAAATTTCTAACAGTTTTATTGTAACAACAGTAAATTAATTTTAGTTGAGCAATATATTGGCCATAGCTATGAGCCTTCAGGCTAAAATATTATACAGGTCAATGCTTAATACCCAAAATGCCCATTTGTGGATCTGTAATCCCTCTGTACAACAAGCAAATCAATTTTTAACATGTCATTTGAGTCTTATTTGGAGGCGCAGTGATTTAGTGGTCAGTGCATCTCACTTTAGATTGGACTTTTGATTGGAGAACAGCAGGTCAGTGTTTCAAAGCTTGGTCTCTACAGCAGGGAGTGGTGTTGTTTCCTTAGACAAGAAACTTACAATGTATCTCCATGTTGTTTTTCTGTACCCAGTGGTACATTATTGTGACGGTGGGTACCAAAAAGCCATTAGGAAAGCCTAAAAAGATCGTGGGTAAACCTCCGCTGTGATGGACTAGCTACACTGTAGCATCCCTTCCTGGGGCAGCAGTAATACTCCTACATGTGGTAACTCTGTGGTGCGGTGCTGGCTTTACATGTGGTTACCCTGTGGTCCAAGTACAACTTTACCTTTACGTTTGAAACTTATAAAAACCCTTCCTTATTAGCTGCATCTGTTGGGTTATTGTGGTATATTAATAGATTTATTTATTTTTGACAGCGAGGGTCAGTCCACAGTTATGTGCCATCTGGCCTGGAGTCTTTTGATTCAAGTCCAAGTTATTGGGAGCAGACAAGTCCTGCAGGACTAAGCCCTCATATTGATGCCGTGGAAAATATTGTGAAACCCTACTTGAATTCCAGGTTAATTTCTTGCCTATCATACGTTATTGTGAGCTGCAAACTTGAAAGTTGACAGTGAAATATTCATCAACAATAAAATAACAGATGATTTCTGATACATTATAGAACACATTTTCATGCAGGTGTAAATACTGTATTTTTTGTGCCAATGTGCTGTGCTAATCTCACTGTACATTACATGTATTTCCTCCATCTTAGCCCCCTCCTAATGCCGGTAAATTAAACTTGGGTTTCAAACTTTCAAATGAAAAACAAAATTTAAATAATGCCATACTTGTATACGTTGAATGACCAGATTGTGGCAAAATAGTGTGCTTAACAGACACATAGTTGGTTATTGAAACTGTATTTTTGTGTTGTTTTAGAGGTAAACAGTCTCTTCCTCCATGTGGAATTCTTCTATCTGGCCCGGCAGGAGCTGGAATGAGGACAGTTGCTAAGGCAACAAGCAAACGATTGAACCTGCACATTTTTGAGGTCAGCTGTTATGAGCTGATTGGAGAGTCAGTTGCAGCTACAGAAGCAAGATTGAAAAATGTGTTCCAGAAAGGTCTGTTAACAGCCACTTTGTGCCCGTTAGATTACCAGTAATAAACTGAGGTGATTTTATTTTACATTCTTTCTGCATAAAAATATAATTTATACCGGTTCAAAGAAAGTTCTGTAATTTCCTACATTTTTCCGGCAAGAATTATATAAATTAATTGTAATAACATTAAATAATGATACTTTGCCATCATTAAGGCTAGTTCTGCCACTTGGGCTGTTATTGATTCAGGCTGAGAGATATTTATCCCTGTAACTCAAATTTCTTTCACAGCCATCTTCTGTTCTCCTTGTATCCTTCTGCTACGGAACATTCATGCTATCGGCAAAGACAAAGAGGGAAATGATGATGAGCCCCGGATAGCCATTGCAATGCTGGAATCTATCAGTAGCCTCAAGGAAGAATCTGATTGGCCTGTGGTTGTCATAGCAACATCATCCTCACCAGATGACATGACTTCTGACATGTTTTCCTGCTTTCTTCATGAAGTGAAACTTGAGGCACCCAGTGAGAATGAGCGATATGACATGCTCTGTGGATTGGCTGCAATGACTTCTGTTGGGAATGATGTGTCATTTGGCCAACTGGCGAAAAGAACAGCAGGATTAGTGCTGGCAGATCTTGTTGCACTTTTTTCTCATGCTTCACATGCTGCTACAAAGCGTCTGTTGGTTGCTGATACTGAGAAATCAAAATTCGCGGCAGAAACTAGCAGCGAAACTTGGTTTCCGTGGAAACATGATCAAGAGCTCAGTACAATGGGCGTAAAACTCTGCAAGCAGGATTTTGAGGATTCCTTGGAAATTCTCCAGTCTTCACTTTCAGATGCAATCGGAGCTCCTAAGATTCCAAGTGTGAGATGGGAGGATGTTGGAGGTTTGGCTGATGTGAAGGCTGAAATTTTAGACACAGTTCAATTGCCTCTTCAACACCCTGAGCTGTTTGCTGTAGGACTAAGGAGATCAGGTAAGTCATTTGAATAACAAAAGTAGTTGGGTGGTCCACCCATAACAATAGACTTTTTATACATTATATCCTTAAGAAAAGAGTTTCAAAGTAGTAAAACATACATTGTTGCACATGTAAATTTACTTTTTTAAAAAAACGGGATCTACCAATTGGCATTTGCAATGAGAACTGTACAATGTGTAGTAAAGACTTCACCTTCTATGTCGCAATTCCTTACATTTTTAATATCTTTCATAAAGTGTGTGTAACAGATCCCGTTAGTTTTGTTTCCAGACCATTTTGGTTTTTGGCATGAATACGGTTGTATAACTTCTATCGTTCTATCTTCTAGTCTGCCTGGAAGGCACTTGTCTCTCACTTTACACTTGAAAATTTCTCCCCTCTTTCTCTTTTTTTCACCTTCCATGCAGGCTAGCGTTGATTATTCTTTGTTACTCCACAGGTGTGTTGTTATATGGTCCTCCAGGCACAGGCAAAACACTACTGGCAAAGGCAGTGGCTACAGAATGTTCTTTGAACTTTCTCAGGTACTTTATATTATAGTAAACTGATTTAGATAAACAAGGATGCATATATATATTTTTTTGTTCTTGTGGTTTTCCTTTCAAACGGTCCTAATGGACTTCTTCGCCAAACGTGATACCCTATCTCACACCAAAGTGTCTTAAAAAACCTTACCGTTCAGGGCTGCACACTCTCCTCTCCCTGTACAGAAAACAGGTTCAACATGTTAGACATTTCGTTTCTCACAAACCTACATTAGGCGAATCCATAACCACTTCCCTAGGTGTCTGTAGGTGGGTAATACTGTAAATGTAAGACTGTATTTCACCTGGTTATAGCCTTAGGCTATAGCCATAACAGAAAAGGGTAGCAATACAATGAGCAGGTTCCTCATAGCCTTAGGCTATAGCCATAACAGAAAAAGGTTACAATACAATGAGCAGGTTCCTAATAGCCTTAGGAGAAAGCCATAACAGAAAAAGGTTACAATACAATGAGCAGGTTCCTTATGTCTCTGTAGAAGCTCATCAAGCTCTTTGCCCTTAAGTTTAGGGTAGTTTTTCTCCTTGTTGACACCCAGATAAGAGTTATCCCCAACTAAATTCTGAAGGCTTTAGTGAGGCACATGTAACAGTGTGCGGAACCAAAGCGCTTATTTTTTTGACTAGAAAATCCACTGGAAATGGCCACTGTTTTGAAAACCCAGGAATTAGGCCCACTGACCAATTTGAACTGTGTTTTTCTGCTCTGTCTGTAGCTACATGAAATGGATAATCTCCGTATCATTTTTTCGTATTATGTTGAACCAGAAACTCATAAGGACTTCAACTCCTTATGAGTTTCTGGTCGAATTTGTGATGTCCTTTAAAATTGCAAGCAACAATTTATTTGGAGCATGTGGTAGTGTTTATCTACACTGTATCCTGAAAGTTATCTAAAGTACATGTAGCTATTTGTTTATTATATAGATTAATTAATTAGTTTGTTTATTTAATAATAATAATAATAATAATAATAATAATATTTAAAACTAAATATATAGCACAAATTTATTTATTTATTTATTTATTTATTTATTAAATATCTAGTTATACACTTATTTTTTATTTAACTATTTTATTGTACTTAGTTGTTACTGTAAATGTCAATGTAAATTTTGATGTTAACAAAATGCAATTTTCAAAAAAGTCCCCTCACCATTTCTTCGGTGGCTTTGCCAGTCAGTAATTATTTCCCACCTCCTCTACTGAAAAAGAAACGTCCCCAGCTACATGTACATACGTTTTTGGTGATGTACATGCCCCACTGAGTGTTTTTCATTGTATGGCAGTGTGAAGGGACCGGAGCTGATTAACATGTACGTGGGTCAGAGTGAGCAAAATGTCCGAGAAGTGTTCAGTCGTGCCCAGAGTGCAAGGCCTTGTGTGATCTTTTTTGATGAACTGGACTCGCTGGCACCGAACAGGGGGAGGAGTGGGGACTCTGGTGGTGTCATGGACAGGTACGTGTCAATCAATTTAGAAAATTTGGGAAACAAGTAATTATTGGACAAACGAGTTTTACGAGAGTCTAAGAGTATTGATGAGGGTTCCTAGTCCTGTGGCGTCATTGTGTCAAGTGTAACTAGTCTTGATGTACATCAGACTTAGTCTGATGTTGGGGGGGGGGGGGGTGGGGGCATCAACCAGCAGATTTTACCTTTGTTCACTATCTGCTAAATTTCTCTGAGAAACAAACTTTGGTCCATGTAGCTCGGTTCTAACTTCTTAATCTGTGAATGAAATCCTTAAGTGTGACCATTCAAATGAAAGCTACTGAGAAGTTCTTTCCTGTGGAACTGTTTATTATGCTGTACAAGGTGGTTCCAACTTTTGAGTCTGAAGTTGAAATCCTAAAGTGTGACCATTCAAATCAAGCTGTTGAGTGGCACTTAACTGTGATACTTCTTATTATGCAGTAAAAGGAAGGATTAAATCCCAAAGCTATTCAGCAGTACTTTTCTGTGGTGCTGTTTATTATGCTGTACAAGGTGGTTCTAGATTTTGAGTCTGTGGATGAAATCCTAAAGTGTGACCATTCAAATGAAAGCTACTGAGCAGTACTTTCCTTTGGTGCTGTTTATTATGCTGCACAAGTTGGCTCTCGCCGTTCTATTTTTTCGTTTCTACCTTCAAGTCTGTGGATGAAAGCCAATAGTTGGGCACTCAAATGAAGGCTTTTAAGGAGTGCTTTCTCAAGGATCTATCTCTTTTTCCTGATATTTAACAAAGTGTAATTGGCGATTTCTTTTCACTTTCTAATTTGGGTTCTTTTGGCGGGAAGGAGTTAAATCCGTTTATCAATATACATGTGTACGTGACAGTGTTCCCTAATGTTCCTCAGAGTGGTATCTCAGTTGTTAGCTGAGCTGGACGGGCTCCACAAAGCGTGTGACGTGTTTGTGATCGGGGCCACAAATCGACCTGACCTCCTGGACCCTGCACTTTTGAGACCTGGCCGATTTGATAAACTGCTGTATCTAGGAGTGAGTGAGGACCGTGAATCCCAGCTCAACATATTGAGAGCTCTGACTAGAAAGTAAGTTCACTGTTTTTCAGACTACGAGCAGTCTCTCTTTCCGCTCAGGGATAGTGGAGGGAAACGAACAAGCGAGCCGGCGCGGAAATCGCCCGCGGCGTTGAAACGTGATAGCGCGCGTCGAGCTGCTAGTATAGTGAGCCGGCCCACTACACTAGCGGCTCGACACGCGTGTCACGTTTCAACGCGGCAGGCGATTCCGCGCTCGCCCGCTTGTTCGTTTTCCTCGACTATCTCTGAGCGGGGTCTAACTGTTGTTATTTTTGTTGCACAGCAGGTATAAACATCACATTTCGTACATGATATTTTCTCCAATTCTTGGTAGTTACGTGTACATTCGGTACTCTGAGACTCTCGTGTACACAGAAAGCTCGGCGCTCCGTAGTTAGTACAACTTCATTTCGTGAAATCAAGGTGTTGGATAGAAACTGGAAAACCTTATGCTCTTAGTGCACTAGAAAATATTTGCTAGCGAAAGTTCTTTCCACCAGTTCTTATTTTTCTTCTTCACGTGCGTTTTGCTATCCCTCTGGTCGTAGTCTAGAAATGTGTATAATTTGAAATCTCAATTCTTTCTTTTCCTCAAAGGTTTAGCTTACACCCTGATTTGCGATTAGAAAACGTCGCGGTCCTTTGCCCAACCAACTTAACTGGAGCTGACTTTTATGCACTGTGTTCAGACGCCATGTTACAAGCTGTGAAGAGAAAGATTCAGCTGCTTGAACAAGGTAATTGTCTGCGATACGTAGTGCAGTTGTTTCTTTTACGCACTGTGTTTAGACGCCATGTTACAGGCTGTTAATAGGGAGATTCAGCTGCTTGAACAACGTGATTGAGTGCAATGCGAAGTTTAGTTATTTTTTCTACGCACTTTGTTACGGGCTGTTAAGAGGGAGACTGAATTGTTTGAACGAGGTAATTGTGTGAAGTTCATAGTGTAGTTGTTTCTTTTACACACTGTGTTCAGACGCCATGTAACAGTCTGTTACAGGAAAGATGCTACGCTGAGACCTATCGATGGACTACAACTATTGTAATTTATGGCTGTTATACCTCCTGGCACCTTTTTGAACACAGATTATTCAACCTAGTGGAAAGAAACAATTTTGGTTGACTGTCTCTTGACAAAAAACCTCTAGGCTATTATACGCTTTGATGCGACCTTACTTTTCTTTTAAGGAAATGTTTTCTCTACTTGGCTGAAAAGGCTTGGCGATTTTTCTTCGACTTCGTTGGGATTTGAACCCACGACCCCCCACATTTTTCAACTAAATTATCTAAGACTGCCTCCCGTCCAGCCTTGTACCTAAGGTAGGAGAGATCAATATCTGGGGTCGTGGGTTCGAATCCCAACGAGATTAAGGCCCGGTTTAAGCGTCGAATATCACATGTGCCGAATCTAGTTCAGGAATGAACTACATGTGAAGTTCGACATTCAAGGTGATTCCCTTGAATTGCATTGCGCATCCTTTCTGCGCATCAAATTTTTTTTTTTTTTTTTTGCATGATTAGCGTGCGCACGAGGGCGCGCACCTTCGGAATCGAATTCATAAATTACGTTAATGCATTTCTGAATATAACAACCTTACTGATTGGCTTAAAACCGATAAGCATGACAACTCATCTATTAATCCGTGACCAGTCATGCATTGAACGTTCTTGCGTTTGACTAAAAAGAGATCTGGGCCACTCAAACTATAAACGCTCTGTGGACTAGAATCATTACTTTATGTACATGTAACGGATATCATGAACGTCGAATTGTTTTCGCTTGTTGTTGTTGTTGTTGTGTTTTTTTTTTTTGTAGATAGCTATTCTGAAAATAACAGAATACAACAAAGAATCGATAGAAACTGTATTTATGCGAAATTGGACGAACGAATTCGCTGGGACGAATCTTTGCAAAAACTCACTGGTGAATTAAATGCGACTCTATAAATTCGATCTCTTAATCAAATGTCGATTTTAACAATTCGAGTCGACCCAAATAAGTGTTAAATTTCGCACGGGAAATTCGACGTTTAAATCGGGCCTAAGGCACTGCTTTTACATCGTGTTGTCCACACTTCCTTCAGCTTTCAAGGATAACGCTTCGTAGGATTTTGATGGGTTCACTGTAGCACTTAGACTGACACTACAGAGTTACATTCTCTCAGTTTCTCAGCGAAAATTAACAGTACAGTTTGATGTACTAGGCTCGTCGCTGTATAGAGGAGGTGTGTTATCGGGGAGTCCGTTAAGTATAGGTGAAGTGTTGATATTGTTCTGGCCCCGGTTCCTGGAAAGCCGATTAAACTATTCCCCGATTAGCAATTAATCCACGATCAAATTCGTTACCTCTAGAATAACTAATCCAGGGATAAAAAGGCGTTCCTGAAAGCAGAGTTATTCCTCGTTTAAGTATCCCTCGGTTAAACTCATATCAAACCAGTTAAACAAGTTACCAGCATATAAAAGCGCGGGAAACGACAGAGCGGGAGAAAAATTTCGACTCCGACGGCTCGTTTTACCGATCGATACTTGTTGTAGTATGCTCGATTCTCGCCGCTCTCTCGAGTCCGGTCTTTGTTCATTTTCCCAAACAGTGGCTGGTAATCGAGCCTACTGTTGTAGCCTATTGTCGATATTTGACTGCGGTACGATTTGCCCTTTTTCTGGTTGTGCAAAAACAAAACTTCAAGCCTTTCCTCGAGCAAAACAAAGTGGAAATCACGGTTCACTGCAAAGTGATGCTGATTCGAGGTAAAATGTGGGCTATATCTGAAAATCGGTGAGTTCACCACCTCTTGATTCTTTCAATCTTCGAAACTATTTTCAGCTTAAACAAAGCAAGACTTGCCTCTCGGAAAAATGTTAACAATAAAGCACTGATTTGTGCCGAATAATTGTATTTCATACTTGTAGCCTATCTTTCTTGTTATGTTCGTCGGTTTAATACAGAAATTGGACATTTTGTTTTTGTTTTAAATCAGTGAAAAACCTCTGTTTTAGTGTCTGCGTTGTTTGAGAACGACAACAACTTCGCTTTAATTAATCGTGAACATTTTCGTCTTATATTTACGTTATTTCAATAAAACATCTCCTTCTGCTTTTGCAAAATTGCCATAAATATTTTATTTCATTCAATAATTCTTCTGTAGAAACCCAAAACCGGCGAATAGTTCCGTGAAAAGATGATTATTCGCGCGCGCTATCGCTTGCTTTCAGTTAGATCGGTTCACAAATTCTGCTTTGTGAAGATCCTATTTACTGCAGCCAGAATTACCTTTTAATAGATTTTTATAGAGCTATTGCTGGAATTGTTTAATAGTGTTTTAAAATATATACTAAAATCTAAAACTTGACTACACGATTTGCGTGTTTGTGGTCCTTTTTGCTCCATCACATTTCGCCGCAGGACTTTGCGCTCAAAACTCAGTCGATTACCGCCCGCTCGAATTTGTGCAGACAAAAAAATTATTTGTTATTTAAGTTCCCAAGAGTAATTTAAGTAGTATAAATTGCCTTCTTTCTTTTTCCTTACTCAACTGAACTAACAATATCGCAAAATTTAAGTCCGCCATTTGTTTGTTTTGATCAAGTTTTTCCCCTGATTAGTGAGTTAATCGACCTCGCTAGGTGGATTAAATTTAACCCCTCGTTTATCCCTTGATTAGTGTTAATCGTGCTTTCAGGAACAGAATCTAATAGAAGGATAAGTTTTAATCCTGGATTAGCGAGATTTAACCCTCGATTAGTGCTAATCGGCTTTCCAGGAACCGGGGCCTGGAAAGTAAATTTCCGGGGCGCTGGCAACTGCCCGCGAAACAGAAGGTGTACGTTTCATGCCCGTTAAATACATGTCTGCTCAATACAAGAGTCTTAAGAAAGGAGTGGCTAATTGAGGATGCCAAAATAGCATTTTTACGGTAACAGCTAACTTAAAAAATGCATTGTAATGTGCCCGTTAGTGTAATGTTAAGTGTTGAATTACTGATCAGGCCCCGGTTCCTGGAAAGCCGATTAAACTATCCCCCGATTAGCAGTTAATCCACGATTAAATTCCTTATCTCTAGAATAACTAATCCAGGGATAAAAAGGCGTTCCTGAAAGCAGAGTTATCCCTCGTTTAACTATCCCTCGGTTAAACTTATATCAAACCGGTAAAACAAGTTACCAGCATATGGAAGCGCGGGAAAACGACAGAGCGGGAGAAAAAAGTCAACTCCGATACTCGTTTTACCGATCGATACCTGTTGAAGTCTATTGTCGATATTTGACCGCGGTACGATTTGCCCGTTGTCTGGTTGTGACAAAACAAAACTTCAAACCTTTCCTCAAAGAAAAACAAAGCGGAAATCACGGTTCAGTGTAAAGTGATGCTGATTCGAGGTGAAATGTGAGCTATATGTGAAAATCGGTGAGTTCTCTACCTCTTGATTCTTTCAGCAATCGAAACTATTTTGAGTTTTACAAAGCAAGACTTGCCTCTCGGAAAAATGTTAACAATAAAGTACTGATTTGTGCCAAATAATTGTCTTTGATATTTGTAGCCTATCTGCTTTGTTACGTTCGCCTGGTACCAGGGTACAGAAATCTGACATTTGTTTTTGCTCTAAATCAGTGAAAAACCTGTTTCAGTGTCTGCATTGTTTGAGAACGACAACAACTTCGCTTTCAGTAATTAATCGTCAACATTTTGTCTTATATTTACGTTATTTCAATAAAACATCTCCTTCTGCTTTTGTAAAATTGCCGTAAATATTTTATTTCATTCAATAATTCTTCTGTAGAAACCTAAAACCGGCAAATTGTTCCGTGAAAAGTTGATTATTCGCGCTATCGCTTGCGATGAAAGATGGCTTCGAAATTCATGATTTCAGTTTCGTTTTATCATAAGCTTACTCGTCGTCCTGAAGATCGGTTCATTGAATTCTGCTTTGTGAAGATCCTATTTACTGAAGCCACATTTTCAGAGTTACTGTTTAATAGAATTTTATAGAGCTATTGATGGAATTGTTTAATAGTGTTTTATAATATATACAAAAATCGAAAACTCGACTACACGATTTGCTTGTTGTGGTCTTTTTTGCTCCATCACATTTCGCTGCAGGTCTTTGCGCCCAAAACTCAGTCGATTACCGCTCGAATTTGTGCATACAACAAAATTATTTGTTATTTAAGTTGCTAAGAGCAATTTATATAGTATAAATTGCCTTCTTTGTTTTTCCTTACTCAACTGAACTAACAATATCGCAAAATTTAAGTCCGCCATTTTGTTTGTTTTGATCAAGTTTTTCCCCCGATTAGTGAGTTAATCGACCTCGCTAGGTGGATTAAATTTAACCCCTCATTTATCCCTAGGTTAGTGTTAATCGTGCTTTCAGGAACAGAATCTAACCGAAGGATAAATTTTAATCCTGGATTAGCGAGATTTAACCCTCGATTAGCTCTAATCGGCTTTCCAGGAACCGGGGCCTGCAGACCGCTGTACATTTCAAATTCAGTCCTTGTACTGCCATTTAACAATTATAATAAGCGCCATCATTAAACATTCTCGGTTGACGGGCGACAATTTACGTCATTCGTCAGTTGACGGCAAAAATTTACGTCACTTGTCAGTTGTTGGTAAAAAAAAATCCCTCCTTTATTGGTTGACGGCAAAAATTTACGTCATTTGTCGTTTAACGGTAAAAACTTCTCTCATTTGTCGGTTGACGGTAAACATTTCCCTTATTTGTCATTTGACGGCAAAAATTGCCCTTATTTGTCGGATAACGTTTAAAATGTTATTAGTTTGACGCCTAACGCTTTATTGTTCTGCAACAGTTTTGCGGAAAAAGTCTCATTTATCGATTGAAGGTTAAAATTTTAGCCATCTGACGATTGGCAGTTTACCCTTGGAGATTCTTTAATGCAAGTTGGTTTGTTCTCTTTAATTTAACGATTTTCTTTCGGTAATTCCAGGCCAGTGTGACCCCAGTAAAATTGATGACGATATTCAAGTGACTGAGGCAGATTTTCAGTTGGCGCTAGAAGCTCTGGTACCCTCTGTGTCCGTCCACGAGCTTAAGAGGTACAGGGATCTGCAGCATCAGTTTACACTGGCTAACAGCGGAGCTGCCAAGAAATGAATACAGGTATGTTTGATTAGATAAAGGCGTATTTGCGTTAAAACTCATGCGCACGCAACGTGTTGTAATCAGTCACTCAGAGCCCGGGCACACTTGCTGTTTTTGTACATTCGTTTACAGAAGGCCTCGGTGAAACAGATTCAACGTTGTCTATCGCTGGTCAATACAATTTTGTTGTACGAATGATTTATGGTAATCAATCTTTGCTCTACGCCACTTGAAGGATCGAACTCTGTCACGGCGTTTTCATTCATTTTTCTGATCTGACAAAATTATTTTCTCATTGAACGAGTCTCAAAATAACAGTTCCTAAGGTAGAAAAACACCAAAGAAGTAATAATAAACCAAAGCTAAACAAGGATGGTTACGGCTAAGGGAGATTTAGACGGATTACGAATGTGTTATCCGTGACGTAGCTCCTTTAACATCATTCGACGTCCTTCAGAATCATTCAACAGGGCGCGCAAACGCTTCTGAATTCAGCAGCGTTGAACGGTGTTGGATGGAGTTGTTGAATCCTGTTGGCCGTGGACTTAACCCTTCCACTCCCAAGAGTGCCTAAAATCAAAATTCAAGACAAATCCCAAATTTCATTTGTAAAATACTTAAATATAAATAGGACCACGTGAAAGTACTGCTGACAAGGTTTCATTTGAATGGTCACACCATAGGATTTTATGCGAAGACTCAGAAGTCACCTTAATGTCTCCATAACTGACTGTGGGAGTGAAAGGGTTAACCGTTGAAGTGGCATCGGGATTAAGAAATGGATATTTGCCCACTGAAGAACTGAAGTGAGGAATTAGAAATACACATGTTTGAAATTGATTAACACCTTGAAAGAGGCTTTGGGACTAGGAAAGTTGTCGTAGTTAAGAGATCATTGAACTAGAACCGAAGATCGTGAGAGAAGGTTTTACTAGCTGTTGTTTATTTCGAGCGTTAACCTTTTTGCAGACGACCCGCAAAGTCATACAGTGTGAACATTCAAATGAAAGCTATTTTGTCTGTTTTTTTACAACAATATTTTCCTCTGATTTATTTATTAGGCTGAACAATGTGTTTCCAACTTTAGATTTTGACTAAGTCATACAGTGTGGCCTTTCAAATGAAGAGTTTGAGAAATATTTTATTTCGTTCCTGTTTATGGTTCGATAGCTGAGCGATGTGGTTTTAACTTTTCAGATTTTGACTGACGAAAGTCTTACAGTGTGACCTTTCGGATGAAGCTTTTGAGAAATATTTTCAATCGTTGCTGTTTATCATCGATACCATGCTGAGCAATGTGGTTCTAACTCTTTAAGATTCTAACTAACATCATGCAGTGTGACCACTCAAACAAACGCTATTGAAGAGTGCTTTCGTGTGGTGCTGTTTATTGTGCTTTGCGGTTAAAATCCCACAGTATGACATCGAAATGAAGGCGGCTACAGCTACAACGCGAATCCAGCCTTAGAACCTGAACTTGGACACTTGTGGAGTAAAAAAGTTAAAATCTTGACCTTACTGGGTCTTACTTCATAGTTGACAGGTTTTTGCACTTCTGGCCCCGGTTCCTGGAAAGCCGATTAAACTATCCCCCGATTAGCAGTTAATCCACGATTAAATTCCTTATCTCTAGAATAACTAATCCAGGGATAAAAAGGCGTTCCTGAAAGCAGAGTTATCCCTCGTTTAACTATCCCTCGGTTAAACTCATATCAAACCGGTTAAACAAGTTACCAGCATATAAAAGGGCGGGAAAACGACAGAGCGGGAGAAAAAAGTCGACTCCGATACTCGTTTTACCGATCGATACCTGTTGAAGTCTATTGTCGATATTTGACCACGGTACGATTTGCCCGATGTCTGGTTGTGACAAAACAAAACTTCAAACCTTTCCTCAAAGAAAAACAAAGCGGAAATCACGGTTCAGTGTAAAGTGATGCTGATTCGAGGTGAAATGTGAGCTATATGTGAAAATCGGTGAGTTCTCTACCTCTTGATTCTTTCAGCAATCGAAACTCTTTTGAGTTTTACAAAGCAAGACTTGCCTCTCGGAAAAATGTTAGCAATAAAGTACTGATTTGTGCCGAATAATTGTCTTTGATATTTGTAGCCTGTCTGCTTTGTTACGTTCGCCTGGTACCAGGGTACAGAAATCTGACATTTTGTTTTTGCTCTAGATCAGTGAAAAACCTGTTTCAGTGTCTGCATTGTTTGAGAACGACAACAACTTCGCTTTAATTAATCGTCAACATTTTGTCTTATATTTACGTTATTTCAATAAAACATCTCCTTCTGCTTTTGTAAAATTGCCGTAAATATTTTATTTCATTCAATAATTCTTCTGTAGAAACCTAAAACCGGCAAATTGTTCCGTGAAAAGTTGATTATTCGCGCTATCGCTTGCGATGAAAGATGGCTTCGAAATTCATGGTTTCAGTTTCGTTTTATCATAAGCTTACTCGTCGTCCTGAAGATCGGTTCATTGAATTCTGCTTTGTGAAGATCCTATTTACTGAAGCCACATTTTCAGAGTTACTGTTTAATAGAATTTTATAGAGCTATTGATGGAATTGTTTAATAGTGTTTTATAATATATACAAAAATCGAAAACTCGACTACACGATTTGCGTGTTGTGGTCTTTTTTGCTCCATCACATTTCGCTGCAGGTCTTTGCGCCCAAAACTCAGTCGATTACCGCTCGAATTTGTGCATACAACAAAATTATTTGTTATTTAAGTTGCTAAGAGCAATTTATCTAGTATAAATTGCCTTCTTTGTTTTTCCTTACTCAACTGAACTAACAATATCGCAAAATTTAAGTCCGCCATTTTGTTTGTTTTGATCAAGTTTTTCCCCCGATTAGTGAGTTAATCGACCTCGCTAGGTGGATTAAATTTAACCCCTCATTTATCCCTGGGTTAGTGTTAATCGTGCTTTCAGGAACAGAATCTAACTGAAGGATAAATTTTAATCCTGGATTAGCGAGATTTAAGCCTCGATTAGCGCTAATCGGCTTTCCAGGAACCGGGGCCAGGTTTGTTAGGTGTGCCGCGACTATTTAAGACGATTTCCGCCCAACGTTCAAGCAGTGAGTGCAAAAATTAAGTTACCAAAAAAATACTCTAAGCATGGTCACATTTTGAGAACAGATAAGAAGAACTTATCAATAATTTTGCTCCCAGGCTGACCCCGCGAGAGAAAATTGGATTTGAAGTTATCCATATTTCAATTAAAAAGCACTTCATGTCAGTTCAAAACAAAATGGCGCCCGTTTTTAGCATATTTTTACGAGATTTGACATTACTTTGCTCGAAAATGCCTGAGAATTTGATCGCGGGGTCATTTGGAGAAGTGGATTAAAGGTCAAATAAGCCAAAATTTCGACATTTGTTCTTTCAATCCAATTTACTTGTTATGTGTTGATTTGGTATCAAATAAACATATTCTGAAGTTTCAAGTCAATTGGACTTAGGATCGCAGAGATAATGGCACGTGAAAAGTGCTACTTTTTGGCCTTCATAATCGTAGAGTGGTCGGGAAAGTTGTCGGTAAATTGTCGGAAATAACACTAGTGACGTCACTGTTGGCGAGCTGGAAAATTGCGGTGATTCGAAGTGTGAGAACTTGAGCGGAAAATCATGGTGTTTTGTGCTGCTGTGAGAGTAAAGTAAGTAATTTTAAGTTTCCAGAAGATCCAGAACTGCCTCAAGAATGGCTCAAAGAATGAAAGGAGGATCGTTTCAACCCACAAAACACTGATTCACGTGTCTGTGGAGACCAGTTTACTCCACAGGTAACCAAAGCGATTCGATCGAAAATAATCGGCGGTTTTCCATGGAAAATACCTAAAGATCCAAATAAAGTTTGAAGAACCTTACCTGTTATATGTTTGCTGTGTTTTTGCCGGTTTTCCGAGCTTGTGGAGGTTGTTTTGAGTGGTAAGTTACAGCGGTATAAACCATCCATGTCCGCCCAAGAACGGAGCAACTTCACACGGGAATTCCAATTGCGTGTTCAGCATTTGCACAACGTAGAAATTTAGAGGTAAGAATTTTGCATTTTGTTCAATATAACTATGACTAGCTTGTATCTTCTGATGGTTGTTAGCTCTTTCAGTTAGTTTAATTGAGAATTATAAGTCATAGCAGTTACTAAGCATTAACAATAACGTCGGGTTTTTGGCGCATAAATTAATTAGGCTTCAATAATTATAAAGAAACGTAAATTTCGAGCTCTGAATGTAATATTTTTCACACACTAAAATATTTCAGTTTTATCGCTTTAATACAGCGGCTGCAGGCCCTTCTTAAGCCTCTCACAAGCCAACACTCAAGACAACCAACAACATAAACCCAGATTTAATAAACTGGCCTAGTTTCTAAGTGTTGTGGCTTTTCACTGGCAAGCAGGTCCCAGGGGGGTACGGATTTCAAGTGACGGGGATAATCGAAGGATTTTTTTGGGGGGGGCGGGGTTGAAATTTTCCATTCCGGAATGTTTTTGGGTAGGAAAATTTGGCAAGTATTTTTTTGGATGGCTTGATTTAAATAGAGATTTTTTGGGTATTCAAAACAATCTGAAGAATTGTGGTAGTGCCTGTGTATCCTGGCCGCGTAGTTCTGCGAATATTAAGTACTGAAAACCAAACTTGTTTTGCAATTGTTTTAATTATATTTAACGATGGTGTCACATTACATTGCATCTGTTCCATAAGACCGGCTATACAATAGTCCGCATTTAGTGTCCCGGGTGTATTTCACAAGGCTTCAATTCATTCAACTGATTTCTCATCTATCGTGTTTATCACTCGGCTTTATCCTCACTGGAATTCCCTTTTGCTTCAGTGAATTCTTGATATCTTTCGCTTGTGACTTGTGGGTTAATCCTTTCTGGAAATTTTTGAGGCTCGAAAATTCGGCATGGGATTTTGGGGGGTTAATTTTTGATCCAGGGATTTTTTGGGTTCCTTGGAGGCCCTAGGGATTTTTTTGGGTTTTGATTTTTTGCCCCCATTCGATCATCCCCGTCACTTGAAATCCTTAGTACCCCCCTGGGAAGCAGGTGTTCCAGGCTGTTCCATGTTCATGATTTTTAGGGGAGGTTATCAAGACGAACATGCCCTATCAAGGTAATGACAGGTGTATCACTTAATATAATTGTGGGGTCCACCCTTTGTACAGCTGCTATCTAAGTATTTTCAGGAAGGGGAAATGGTTGACCCATAAAAACTGAAGGAATTGATTGTTGTTTGAAACAAAAAAAAACTTCTTTTGTGGGTGTGGCATATGTCCCTTGTCACTCCAAGAAGTAATAATACCTCTTAAAAAGTTGTTCCTGCCAGCATGAATTTCTGACATTAGAGTACCTTAAAACCCTAGAAAGTATCAAAACACGCTGACAATGGTCATTTTTAATTCAAACACCCTAAGTGGTGCCAAAGCATGATTTGTAATCACGGTGACCCCTTCACTACACTATGGGAGCCCCTCCCCTCTCACCTCCTAGGTTAAGCACCACTCTGTAGTAATTGAAGAAAATACAAAGTTTAGAAACATTTCAAAGAGTAGTACAACTATCAACCAAATATGATGTTAATATTATCTAGCAAGACTGCCAAGCTGTTAATGGACATATTCAAAGCCCTTTCAGTTTCCACTTTTACTTGGGAAGCTCTCTCTAATTTTTAAAACCAGACAAGATGGAATGGCTATTGGGATTTGTCGTCCCAGCTTCATACGTATCCAGTAAGTGTATTGCCTATAAGCAACATTACTGTATACATGTTCTGAGAACGAAAGAGGAAACAACAGACTCATAAAAAAGATACACAGATGAGTAAAAGGTAACTCATCAGTAAAGGGATTAAATAAATATGTCAACTACAAAAATAAATCTATATTAAATAAATAAACAGGTTAGCTAACCAGTAACAACAGCAGAAAAACATTAACTCGATTTCACAGTCTTCGAAATAATGAAATCACATTTGATTTGTTTAAGCTAAAATTTGAGAGTTTGTTTTTCCTTTCAACTGACAATTCTATTACTTCTATGTTGAACTGGTAGTACAACTGATTGTAATCTGTCTCAATGACAGCTGGATTTAAAAAATTCTCTTCATCTGTATCTAGGACATAGCAGGTGGTATCTTATCACAGGATTTGGGAATTGCACGACAGCAAAACACTTTCTGGCCCAGTTGGCATTAGTACACAGTTGCCAAAATTTAAATGCCCCTAAATTTTGAGCCTAAGATTGTATACATGCAAAACAACAAACAAACACAGTCACTAGTAACACTTTGCGATGTAGACAGATACATTCAACAAGATTCAAATACATTCAACAAGAACTGTAACCTGTTTTTGGCTATGTTCAAAATTTGAGCTGGATTTTGCTGCCACTGTTGCCGCGAGGATGAAAACCGTACTCACACAGGAACCATAATGGATATATGTATAAGAAGCTTTGCTTTACTCTAGTCAGTCTAGTCAGTAAGGCATAACAACAAACATCGATCATGTTAAGTGTACAAAAGGGCTGCAAAGAACAACAAAAATGCCTCAAATAAAGTGGTAACGCATTTATTAACGATTATACGGCGAACTTTTACAGTGTAATGAATAAATAAGCTTAAAAGTTCACCATTAAACTTTACCAATTCCGTCGTTTACTTTCGAAGCCATTGCTGTCGGTCGAATATCATCTGAGATTTTGCAGTCCGATTCTGTGGCAATTAGCTCAAACTGGTATGGCTCTACGTTAATGTCACAGGTTTGAGCTCCTCGGCCATTTTCAACGCAAAGAAAACGGGTGAAAACAGAGAATTTTCCAAAAAATAACAACAATACTCTTCAATACTCGCCTTTGGATCTTGAGCTTTCTTTGCTCATCAACAGTGACGTCACAGAATCAGCGGTCGTTTCCATTCCTTCCATTTAAGCGCGCGGTCATTTCAGAAACGATTTCGTGAAACCTTCGGATATCTTCGTACTTTTGGCTTTATTACTCCTTTTAAGGTCTCAGGAAGGAAAATTTCGGTCCAGTTTGGCTTTATAATGATTTCTTTTTGTGTCAAGACGCGTTTAAACGGATAAAGCGGAGTTATCAAAATTTGGGTTTATTTGACCTTTAAAGTGAGATGGTTCAAATAGCATTGAAAATGTTATCATGCTAAGCCGAGTAGTTTTTCAGTAAATATTTTTTGCATTTATTGCTTGACCGTTGGGCGGAATCCATCTTAACTATTTAAAGTTATTTCTCACGGTCATTATGAGTTTAAAATTTCGCTACTGAGAAAACGTCGCCCCCTGTTGACGCTTTAGTTAACATTGTCTACTTAAAGTAAAGTAGATGATATTAAAGTAGTTCTTCCTTCCGCTCAGGGGTGCTCCAGCGAGAAGAACGTATGAGCAAGCTCACCACACGCACGTGACGTCTCCACGCGGCAGACGACTTCCACGTGAGTTCGCATGTTTGCATGTTCTCGCGCGACTATCCTTGAGCGGAAGGAAAGATTGGTCGTAGTCTAAAAATAAATCGCTGTTCTCTGGAAAATTCTTTTAGCTTTGCGCCATATATATAGAACTGTCCTTCGTTGCATTCTTGGTAGACTGTTTTGTTTTCTTTTTCTTCTGTAAACAACACCGATATCCAGTGGACTTCCCTTTAAGTAAGCCTTTCGGAGGTCGGAATTAGATTTTAGGGATGGCTGAGGCAAACCGATTTCCGATTTTCCTATCACCTCTCGCGCTTCCCTCTTGACGAGTTTGAGTGGACGAGTCATCGACTTAAGTTCAGTAAAATTTGTAGAAATTTTACATTAGCCCTTTAGTCGAATAACCCTTTTTATTATATGGCTGAACTGGTTCACACTGAAAGGAGGCTTTCTGATTGGTTCCCTGGGTGGTCCGAAGTTTCCTTACGGACCGCTAAGATGGACCGCTCACGAAAAGATCTCACTAAATTTGAAAGGTTTTTGAAAAAAGGACAGTCTGTTACGAAGTGGAGACCTTGTTCTTGCTTTCTTGCCTATAATTTTGGCAAAAACCTCTGCGAAAATGACATTATGAAAATAGTTTGTTCCTTTACTTCGTCTTTATAGCGCGCGCCTACTAAAGAAAAAACCCTTTGCTGTTCGCAAATTTGTAAAGAGCCATAATAATAAATCCTTTATTGATCTAGCTTGTTCGGTCCGTACTGGGAAAATATTGGTCTCCTTTCAAGAAAAGGAACTCAACCAATATTTTCCCAATACGGACCGAACAAGCTAGTTCAATAACATACATATACGAGGTAATAGTGCTAAAGTACAAATTTTCTAAAATTCACACTCACGAAACCTCGTTAAAATCAACTGCATAACTTAAGGACGGTGCCTCCTAATACAGATGTATTTTTGCAAAGGTTATGACTATGGGGAAAAAGTAGATCTTAGCAAGGGCTATTGGAATCCAAAAGCAAAATGTGGGTAGCCACGCATTTTTCAGAGATAATTGAGCAACCACAATTCTAAAAAAGCGTTAAAATACAAAGAATGTATGGCAATTTCTTTCCAAATTTAAGCTTAATTATCTCTGGAAAATGCGTGGTTACCCCCAATTTTCTTTTTGTATTCTGATAGCCCTTGCCAAGAACTGCTTTTTCCACATAGTCTTAAACCGCGCAAAAATATTGTTGCATTAGTGGGAAACCCGGATATCCCGAGATGCGCAGAACGTATGCGCAGTAACAATAGGAGGCACCGTCCTTTATGCCTGTTATTTCGTGGGGGTTAGAATTCGCAAAAATCTTCTCAAACAGACCGGTTATATTTTCCCGACAGAGACACGTACAAAAACTGAGAAAGGACCAATTCTTCAGTGTGAGACCACTGATTGTTCACGCCTAAGGATTTCATCCACAAACTGAATCGTTAGAGCAACCTTGCTCAGCGTACTGGGCTTGGATCGAAAATTGAAAATTCCCACAGGAAAGAACTGCTACATTGTGGATGAAATCCTAATGCCCTGGCCGTTTGGCCATGACTTGCGTGTACTTGCGATGGCTTGCGATGGCTTGCGATGCGTTGCGTTCACTTTGATGAAGCTCAAATTCACACGCAAGTGATCGCAAGTTTTTTCCCGTTTGGCCACCCAACGCAAGCCGCTGAAAATTATCTCAGGGAACTCCGGGAGGTTATCTACGGGAGCGCCCGCAAGGCTGCACTTAAATGGCTTTTTTGGCAAATTACTTCTAACTTGCGTTTACTTGCGAGGCCGTTTGGCCACCCATCACAAGTCTGCCTACGCAAGTTGGCATTACCAAACTTGCGTTGACTTGCGGCTCCGTTTGGCCAGGGCTTAAAGTGTGACCATTCAAATGAAAGTATCGGGTGGGACGTCCCTGTTGTACTGTTTATTATTATACCACCGAACAACCCCGCTGACGCAATTTAATAGAAAAAGCATTGGCGTTTTGACGTGTGTAGGGCCGGACGGATCGGCGCGAGCCGGTTCGGAACAAGCCGTCCGGCTCCGCACACCTCATCTGTTCATTAGCTAAACTTTGTTTGAGTATTCAAAAACGAATTCCCAAATTTCTCCAATAAAACTAAGCATAACAAAGGTGGTATGATAAAATACTTGTTGACTGAGTTAGGTCGGTCCTGACGGAAAAATATTTGGCTCTCGGTCATGGCACACGGGCCTCACCGCGCTCGGTCCGTGCGCCATGACCTCGTGCCAAATATCTTCCCGTCCGGCCCTCCTACTCAGTCAACAAGTGCATATTATGCTGCAGAAGAGGGCTCTAAAGCCCCATGCATACGAACAAATTTTCTTGGACAACGGAGGAGCAGGCATCCGAGAAGGAAAACCCGGCGCATAAAAGAAAGCCATTGGGGAAATTCGCCCTATGATAAATACTGAGGTCATTTGGCTTGGCAGCAATACTTTCTTTTGCGAAATACGGCAAAAATGGAGTGCGGAAACAGGTAGTGTGTTTGCATGGCCCATGGTCAATCGAGGCTCGTTGTTTCCGTGGTGTTAAAATGATTCTGAACGCATATAAATCGAAACGGCTAAATTACGCGGTCAGATCAGGAGTCATAAAAGCTCCAAAAAAAAAAAACTTGACAAGTGCACGAAGGGACAGAGACCGAAGGTTTCCCAAATATTTGACAAATTTCCTCTGCTAACCCACTGGACAATTTTTCTGTAACAAATGAAAACTGACGTAAAGCGCCTTTCTCTTCTACACGAGCAAATAAACTTTAACAAAAAAAATTTGCTCGTTTGCTTTGGGCTTAACATTTGCGTCTAAGGAGGAAATCCTTAATTATGACCATTCAAATGAAAACGTTCGAGAATTTACTTGTCTGAGATGCCGTTGGTTTTACTGAAATATTTTACAATTAAGAGAAATTTGGATTTTTTATCAGACTACTTCAGACTACTTTTTTTTTGCGTAGTACTGGAAGTGTATGTCTGAAGGGAAAAACTAAACGCTCTCGATAAATCGCGTTTTGTAGATCAAATAAACTCTTTAAATAAGTGTACCAAAATATAGATTTAACATATTCGGTAACTGAGTTTCCACTTGCGGAAATAAACTAATGGAAAAGGAGCATCATGTTAGAAGATTATTAATCAAGAACTTTAAATGTAGTTAAACGGTCACACTTAGGTATTTCATCAATAAACTCAATGTTTGAACCACATGAGATGACCAATATAACTGACTCAAGGACTGCCTCTTGGCGCCAAAGCCGGTTGATTAGAAAGAAGCTTTTGCGGTTCTTTTGTCGGATGAAGTTTACAATTGGTTTTACACCGAATTTTGTTCTGGAAACTTCGTTGATCTTGGACGAGAGCTTATTTGAGTGACAGCTGAAGTGATACTGGCATTTTGAAAAATTTTAATACTTCGTTAAGAACAAAACAATGACTTTTAACAAGATTTTCTGCATTTTTAATTTTACATAAAATAAACAAATAAACAATTGGCAGTTGACCTATTCGTTTCATGTCATTCGTTCCTGCGTGCAAAAGCAAAAACCCTTCTCGATAGTGTAACTGACACTCGTTGCCCTTGAAATGATTAAATCGTATATCTTTTGTTTGGTGCTAATTAACAATACCCAAAGGGCACAGATGGTTTTCCAGAACGTTCTTTCCGTCCTGTTTTCCTTTCTGGCTTATGATGAGTAGATTTATATCCGTATAAACCTTCTTGTGGTCTGTATTCATGTCGTGCTGATCAGGGTCCCTGCAAGCACGTATTCACTTTAATACTTCCGCGGAGCGCTCATTTGACATGGCTGAAGGCGGAGGGCAGAGAAGTCAGTCGGGAACACCTCGACATCTCGCAGGTTTGCGCTTAATAATTACCTTATTTCTTCTGAAACTTATAAGTCTATAAACAGTGCAATTTCAGCCTTTTTCCTGCGCGCGCTAAGTTAAGCTGTAACAGCGTAGTGTTATTGGTATTACTGTACATTGGACGTCCTCCCACGCACTAAAACATTGATGACCACCAATGCAGTCATTTCCGTGTAAATAGTCAACTCTTCCACGTTGTTTTTAAGTTTATCCGACATGTGAGAATGTTTTTCAAAGGATATTTTTAAAGACAGCAGAACGATTAAACCGGCAGAAAATTTGTTGTCGTAGCCAAAAATGCTGAGTAATCGCCAGAAGATTACCGCACACCTTGTCGCACGGAAGAGGCAAAACTTTGTGAGCTTCAACTCTCGGTAACTTTCCTTTGTTTCGTTTTTATCCAAGAAGAAAATTGTTTTGTAAATAACCTGGGAAAAGGGAAAATAGTCGTTGTGCCTCGCTAGAATAAAGATAAATTATGTTTGTTTAGTTTTTTCTTCGCGAACTTTCCTAACCCTCGCGCCTAGCACGTGATAATAGCATCAACGATCGGATGAAAAACGCGTAAGAGAAGAGGAATCCTCTTTATCTCATTTTGTACTTTTTTGCGTACCACAGTTATATGATCGTTAAACGTTGAGGGGCGGCAACGTACTGAAAAGGGCGAAAAATTGTTAATCAGGATCCCTGTATTATGACCTCTTTCACTCTTTGAATGCTCACACGTTAGGATTTCATCCACAGACTCAAAAGTGAGAACAACGTTCAACGTTTTACAGCATAGAGATAGTACCATGGGGAAGTACTGCTCAGTAGCTTTCATTTCAGTGTTCACACTTTAGGATTTCATCCACAGACTCAAAAGTTGGAAAGATCTCGTACAGCGTAATAAACAATACCGTGGAGAGCTGCTCAGTGGCTTTCATCTGAACGGTCACACTTGGAGATTTCGTCCACAGACTCAAGAGTTAGAAGGACTTTGTACAGCATAATAAACAGCACCACAAGAAAGTGCTGCTGAATAGCTTTCCTTTCAATGGTCACACTTTGGGATTTCATCCACAAACTCAATAATGAGGACCACGTAATACAGCCTAATAAACAGTAACACAGTAGAAGCCTGATATAAAACTCAAACCGTCAGGCGGAACAGAAACCTGTTCGAGATATCGAGAGAAAATTACTGTAACGATTGAAGTTTGGGAAACTTCTTTCGGTTGGAGATATTAGTGGGAATCGAGTTATTGGGATTTGAGTTCTCGAGATTCTACCGAGTAGACTTGCCAAAAGATTCTGCATTTCTGCTAACTGCATGAGTACTCTGACAATTAAGTTAGGACATTTATCCTCTCTTGGTTAGGAGAAGACCATTTTTAAGCTAATAACAATGCAATTAGGCTGCAGTAAAGAAACGTTCAATAGCTCCCTGTCAAGTAGTCACACTGTGTTAACCAACGTTTGCGTCTGTTATCGAAAGGGTTAGTTATCGCGTAATTATAAGTGTAAGCCTCTTTTTAAATTTTTTCCTCTTTTTTCAGATGTGATGGCCAGCTTGACTCGTCAGGGGAGGTAAGCCAGTTACAGTTGAATTCTTGTTTTCTACGGTCAAAGAGAAATTTCTAGGTGAAAGATGCTTGTATAACTGTATTATTTGCGTGGTGGGAAAAATTAGTTTACATTGTTAAGAATCCACGGGCTATCGACCCATCCGTAGTTCTTTACCAAGCTCGAAAATTCGGTTCGCCCTGCTAATGCGTCCTCGCTGTGTGAGATAAAAAACGAAAAACAAATTTATTAGTGTGCTCCAAGTTTGATGCTTCTGGGGCTGTGTACATGGAACAAATATTTCAAACAAATACCACGTATTTATAAGAATCCCAACTGACGAACTAAGCTGGAGAGTGGTCACTTGAATTGGCTATATTTACAAAGCGTTCTGGAGTTGAACTCTTTTCAGGAAAATTTACTGGTTGATTAAGACCGCCACTGACTGACCCGATTACACGTGCATGGCTAACACAAAACGAGCGTCTGACACGCTTCTCGTACCAGCTGTTCCATCATTTCTCTTCAGTTCTTAGTTAAAACAAGACTCATTTTTCAGCCTATAAATGACTCCCAGTCTCTTGGCTGATGATTTCCAGTCTTTAGCTTTCTTTGTAATGCGTTGATGTTGTGTAGAGAAATTACATGCAGATCACGGTACACTACCTACGCTATAGCTGCCAGAATGCCTGCCGGATTCTAAAAGTATATCGACCTTAAGCCAATAATACGTGGTTCAATATCGTTTAAAATTGAGTGAATTCACCCTTCAATGCCTAACTTTGCCCATTTCTTCATCTACATACGAAATGAGTGTTTGGCCCTTCAAACTAGTCAGCCGGTGGCAGGCGTAGAAATTTGCATGGAGGAAGTTGAGCTCAGAGAGCCCAAAGCACTAACGTAGTGTAGAACAGCCAATCCAATTTATCAATGCGGCGTTTTAAGCAGTTGAGTCCGGCAAAAGTCAGTTACCAGCAAAACCCAGCAAGGACGAGCAATTTTTGCTCAACAAATCGGACCAAGATGCGCTAGCTTTGTATCATGTAATTATAACATAAAACTACAATGAGAAAACATCTTGAAAAACTAACGTTTTCCCTTTCTAATCGTACCACACATTGCACGCGAGAAATGGTGTTGATTTATATGTCCAATATGCTAAACAAACGAAAGATTCTAATAGTTCTCAACTTTAATAGTTCTCAACTTAGACGAATCTTCTTTTAAAGTTACATTTAAATTGTTTCATTTTATTTAGAGGTGAAAATATTCGAGACTAGACATGGCTGATCGGTTTGCGATCACAACTCGTGCGTGAGATAGCACATGTCAAACCGCTGATTGCTTCAGTGAACTGTGAACTGTAGGTGACTTTCTACTGAAATCTATTTATTTGTTTTGTTTAATTGAAAATGAAAAAAGAAAAGAACACGAGGAGAATAAAATTTGTTTTTCGTTTTGTTTGTCACCTAAGTTGTCCTTTCTCATGAATATTGGCTCCACTTCTCTCTTGGAAGTGTTCCAGAAACATCTTGTCCCGTCTTGCTGTTAAAAACGATTTTTCCTGGCGGAACAGGTTTTTCCGATGGGGCTAAAACATCTGGTTAGTTTTTGTAGAAAATATGTCATATATAACCTTGCAGTGTTTTTATCAATCTTTCCCACACAAGCTAACACACAAGAAATTTTACAACTGTTTTTGCTCGTGGCTACTATCGAAATAGAAAACAATAGCTTGATATCGAGCATTTCTATTTTTCTCTGGTATGTTTTCGTAGAACCTTCTGCTTTATATTTTAAAGAAATATTTTGAATATTGAAGTCTATAGCAACTAACGGAAATTAAATCAGTATCTTTGTGTTCTTGTCATATCTTCATTTTGAATGTTTGACAAGTACAGAGCTTTGCTCTTCCCTCCAGTACGTTTTCGAAAATATATTCGCAATAGTTTCAATAGTCACAAGTTTAAATTTATAACTTTTCTTATTTAAGCAGTATCTACATGATTTAACTTCTACAAAAGCAAAATGAGTATTCTGCTTATTCCATTATTTTATGTTTTGGCTTCAAGTGCTTTTCTTTTGTTCATTGTTGGTAGTTGTGACTTTTGGAAAAATCTCGAACAAGTTTATTACCAATTAAGTGCTTTTCAGCCTGTCAACTTTTCATCAAGATTATTAATAGTGGTCTTTACTCGAGACCTTTTTAGCCAGGGTTAAGGTGTTTTATTAGAGATAGAGAAGTCAATAATTTTGTGGTGAATTAGGGAGGAAATTACACTTAAGGCTCGTTTAACCCAAAGTGTCCCGGTGATTTCAAAATCGTCCCAACATTGTTTTTCAAATATACAATTACATCGTTGAGCTTGGAACGGCTAAACTGCGCTTTCAGTCAGACATGCAAGTCATCTTGTACTCGCAGACTAACTCGCGTTGACCAGTTTTTGGAACTCACTTGGTCGTTATCCGAAGTAATAACTGCCGCTATTGCCTACCTGAATTTTCTAATGTCACAGAAGGGAATTTTTATTTCATTCCAGAAGGATCGATTTATCAATACCCGCCGCAAATTGACCGCGAAACTTAAGTGCATGCTTTGTCTCGCTTGAAATATAGGTTTTATAATTAGAAATCTGGTAAAACGTGATTTAGCGCTGGACCACGTGTCTTTCATTTCAGATGTATTTAAAACACGCTCATTTTTCTTTTCACGTTAAACGAAATTGTCGACGGTTTTAATGTTCATCACATTCAGTTCTGCTTGTCATATTTTACCGCAGTTCTCTTCGGTGACATGGTTGAGAGTCGATTTTGGACAGAAAAACTACTACAAGGGTTTGTACTCATACTTTATCTTTCGTTTTCTTTCCCGGAGATTTTTTATTTATTGTTATTATTTTTTGTGCACAACAGTTCGTTACGTCCAGCGACTAAATTGAAGATGTTGAACCGCGATTTTGCGTCCAAAGCCTCGGTGATGAAACATTGCCCATCGTGTAGAATGATAAAGACATTGTTTCTTCTAGTTTAACTTTTTTATTCACATGGTTTGTCGTTTAGCTGCTTTCTTTTTAAAGGCAATTTTCGATCGCGGTGTTTGATTGTATTGTCTGTTGTTGGATGA
The DNA here is from genome assembly GCA_964017195.1 of Siderastrea radians. Lineage (NCBI taxonomy): Eukaryota > Metazoa > Cnidaria > Anthozoa > Scleractinia > Rhizangiidae > Siderastrea > Siderastrea radians. The sequence continues at coordinate 34,374,212 of OZ024892.1, forward strand.
AAATGTTCTAGATCGTTTAGCAGTTTCTTTGAACACAATATTTTGGTGACAATGTTTGTTGTTTTAGTTGGTGCATCGAAAGTTTTCAGTCATCGTTTAGCCGTTGTTCATAAAGATAGCTCGAGATGTTAGTCACAGTATATTTTGGTGATGAGTTTTATCTTTTAAAATAACAGGCCAGCTCTAGACAATTATAAATAAATAAATTCATTTCAGAAGGAAATAGTGTTCATGTGATGTCATTAAAATTCTAAAACTTTAACTAAAGAGTACCACAAAGCTCCTGTTGTAGTATTTTCTACACACCAGTGAAACTAAACTTGAACGAAAATCTCATGCCGAAATATTGCTTTGCTTTACAAAACAACACTTTGAAATCTCATCAAATTCGTGGCAGCCCGAAACAGAAGATTTCTCAAAATGTCATAAAACCGATATTTTCGCTTTACTTTGCAAAAGTTCAAGTGTGATAATAATGTAAAAGTGCCATTTCAATAATTCTGACAAGAAACTAGGAATATTGGTTTCATTGTCTGGTTTACTTCTTGTACTGACTTTTATGGCCGTGATGTTGGTGCCCTAAAGAGGGACACCAACATGGCGGACCCATGCTAAGACTTGTAATTGTCTAAAAATTATTTTCTCGGTAACTTTGTTCTGAAGAGTACTATAGAGCCATAATTTTCCCAACGTTGTTTCTTTTTACCTACCATTTTACCTCTTTGTTTCTCAGATCGTGTTAACGCATGCAAACTTATTTTATCACATTGATGTAAACGAAGATATGGTTTCCTTTCACTAACTGACCACACACGTGAATACGAGACAAAGAAACTTGTTGGGAATTCGTAAAAGGGGTAACCGTTTAACAGAGGTCAAGTTTACAGTAAATAAGGAGAAAAACTGGGGGGACTTGAAGCCTGACCTCTCTACGCTTAATTCAAGTTTGAGTGTATGTTGCAAGTCGACTTAACCGGGTTACCGATATCAACAGTCAACAAACTTACCAACTATGGGGCATGAGGCGAACAGTCAGAAGGAAGGCCATCCCAAACTATTTATTAGATAAAGCATTGTCTTCAGGGTGCACCACGGACATCATACGACGTCCTTATGGTTTTCCATTCAATTGTCTTATGTCTTTGTGCCTTTGAGTTCTTCGTGTGGTTTCCCCATTTCTCACTGCCTTTTGTGTGTGTGTGTTTGCTTACCATATTACAGGAAATTTTCGCGAAATCGAAGTTTCGCGGTTTTTTGCGGGTTTTTTTTTAAGGCGAAAATTTTAGACTGCGGAAAACGGACGCCGCTTTTGTTTGTTACAAGAAAGACTCACAATTTCTCCGAGTCGCAACAAATTAGTTTTCGCGAAATTTCGCCTCACAAAATCACGAATTAATTAGTTGTCGCGAAAGTTTTCCGTAATATAAGGTAAACTGTATTTCGGAAGTCGCCTTATCCTTCGAGCTGTCTTGTAACTGGAGAATAGGCTGAAAAGAAAAATGGACAATTTTTTTTTCTATTTTCTAGTTTTCTACCAAGGTGCTTGTTCACAGGGCTAATGTCACCAGTGTGAGGCGGGTGTAGCCGTTTGCAGGACACGTGTTGTGTGTCACTGGGGATAAGTTTGTTATCTTTGTTATTAATGTCCCGGAGGCGTTGATCGAATAAACGAATGGACACAAAGATACAATGTTCTCTGAATTCTTTGTCCGTCCCACGTACGTTTTGGAAGTAATTGTTTTACGACAAAATTGCATGCGTTTGGCGTCGTTCGTCGAAAATCCACTGGTGCGGTTCTTGTCTTCACGCACGACGCCATTTAACTATACAACGAGGTTTTTGCCCCACACAACAGGATTTATAAACTCGAATAATGCTATACGCGAGTTGAGAAGATACTTCTTCGAAAGAAGGTCCCATGAGCCATGATGCCCTACTTTTCCCATTTTCATTGCAGTGACTTCTCTTTGACTCTATTTATTTATGCGCAAAGGGACAGCGCTGCTATCTGAAACACTAACCACTGTGGTTAGTATAATATCACAAGTGTATATCTTTGTAATTGTCGTGAAATGCGGTTATAAAACAATAACATCACGGATGGCTCGCAGAGCCACGATTCGATGGATGGCTGCCAGTCGCATGCGTAGCCGCGATCTCGAAACATTTCGAGACCGCGACCTCTCTTTAGCATAATCCACAACAAACTGAAACGCAGGTTTCCTCCCGAGAAGTTACAGTACAGTGCTCGATGCAGCCGTTGATAAATATGTCCTAGAACATTCCTGATATTTGCGGATTTGTACCACATGACGTCCGCTTTTTCTCATCTTTCCGTTGGACAGCACATTGCTCAGCGCATTGCGCGATGTAAATGCACACTGTTTCCCTATACTATTATTTGCATAATTATTCCAGCGCTTGAAAATACACCTTGAAGAATCTGTGATGAAGTATTGAAAAAATAATCCGGCGGTAACAGAGAATAAGTACATCCGATTATAAGAGATTTGATATTGGCACAGAGATACAGTTCCAAAATTCGGAGAAATACCCAATTAACGGTAGCAAATGCTTCGAGAAATTTTAATAATCCCTTTTTCTCAAGAAGCGTGGGAGTTGTCATTGAAAGAAGTATTCGTTATTGCTCATTATTCTTGTATCTTACATTTCTTTCATATGTTTAAACAGCGTGACCAGTTTTTGAAACGCATCCGGCCTAATCTGAAAATTAACCTGTCTTGAGGCTATTGTGAAACTAGGACCGCCTCTTACTTGATCTTCGATATTGCTCGTTAGTGAGCCATGCCAATTTTGCTACCAGCCGGCTTTTCTTTCTTTCTCCTTTTGTCCGGGACGTACGGCTTAGATATGTTAAAGAAAAACCAAAATACCCGCCAAATTAAAAACTCGTGTAAGAAATTCTGAAGGAAAAAGATTGTATTGGATGAATTTTTGACACGCAATGAGTGGGTTACCCGTCAAGTAACATGTTTCGGCCATCGGGTTTTTGTGCACCATTTTACCGTTTCTAGAACATTCGCTTTTGCATTTCGAGATGTTTGCTGAAATCTAAAACTTGTTTTATTTCTTATGCAAACAACCTTCAAGCGACATGTCGAAAACGAGATAACATATTCAATACACTCCAATTTCGTGGCCTTTTGTTTTGACGTGGAACTTTCTAGAAAGATTGCTTAAACTGGCCAAAACGAAAGCGTCGTAAACAACATGGGTCTCCTTTCGCCCTGACGAATTTTGTGGCAGTTTCCGTTCAAAGAGACCCAGCCTTTTCTACGGATGGCGGAAAGTTCGCTTCGTTAGTAAGTGCATTTTATTTCCGCGAATTTCAGCAGTCATGTTTGAAACGGGATGAAAATAGCGCCTTTAACCCCGTAGTCGCCCTCAGATAAATTAGTTTATTTGATCGGATATTGCGGTCTCATTTGGAATTAAAAAAAGCAGTAATTTTCTTTCACCTATAAACGCTACAGGGCTCCCGGGACAGGGCTAAAACCTAGCGAGGCACAACATTGAACATCATCACTCGTGTCACCCACGCTAGAAAGATTTTCAGGTCTTTACGTATGCATGAAGGCATAAACAAACCAGTGAAGTCTAGCGGTGAAATTGTTTTAGTTATTTCAACTTGACCGTGTTATGGTAGGTCCCGGCACGCACTGAACAGCAATGCCATGCGGTTTGCCAGCGGATAATTCGGAGCAGTTTGCCACAAAGAACGGACGAATATGGAACACAAAATGATGAATCACTTCGAGGACCTAAAGAAAAGGTTTGCTTCCATTTTCTTAATTCACAACGTGAAATTGAAAATAGTGTTAGCTAGCAGCTTTGCCTTTAATACAAATGTATTTTAAAATGATAACAAGCCATTTTAGGGGCTTAGTACGTAATCTCTGTAAAGTTGTCAGAAATGCTGACAGGAAGGGATTTGTGGTTACGTTCGAAATGTTTCGCTATCTAATATATGTAATCCGGGGGAGTTTAGACCGTCTTGGTAAATATACGCTTTCGCAAAAATATCAAGTGCACGGTGATGGTTTATTTACAGTGATGTCTTTGCTGTCAGTTTTCTTGGGGAAAATGCAATTTGTTTTCAAACTCCTCCGAAGAGCAACCGGAAATGCTATTTCCAAGTAATAAGAACTAAAGACCTAATGCAATTTTAAAATGGCCACTTGAGCGAAAAAAAGCATATAGACTGTCTGCAAGATTTTTCAAATCACACCGACATTAGGAAAGAATATTTTAATTTTTTTATCCTAAAGGTAACCACTGGTATTTCTTAAGCAAAACATGTTGATAGATTTGAATGAAAAACGAAGAACATTTTTTTTTTCGCAAAAAACTGGTAACGCCAAGACTACTTTCATGACCTGAGTGACCTGTGTTTAATGTGACCTTTCGAGCAAACCAGCTGACTAAATTGCTGGGATTTCTTGAGGTTTGATAAATCATGTATGACCAACGCAGACAACTGAAAAATCCCTGGAATTTTGCATTGCAATTCATCTTCTTATAGTTTATACAGCAAAAACCGCTACCTTGTAAGGGAAATGTAGTCGAATGTAAACAAGTTTTCGGTCTTTGTAATCAGAAAGTACGTGAATCGAAATAATCTAGAACACTTGTCTAGCCAGCTTATCGTATGTCATTTCTTGAAGTCTCGATCATTATCAGTTTTTCTAATGAAACTCATGCATGGTCCATCGCATGATCATCCCATATAGATCCACTCTGCCCCCCTCCCCCCCCCGGTGTTTTTTATTCCATTCGGCATTCTGAGGTGTTTTAAAACCATCTTTTTATCTCCTCGCATCTATTGTTTTTATTCTATAATTCTTTCAAGCGTTTGTAGGATATTCATAAACACCACCACGAGGTGAAAATTCCGTTCTCCTTTTCATTGTTCAGCCCAAGTTTGTTTTTACAAAAAGCCTTTCAGAAGCAATTATTCAAAACAGTCCTGAATTTTCTTTGTTTGATTCGTGCAGTACCCCTCAAACCTTAGTGTACGGGTAAAATATTTTCTAACTTCTTACTAAGCACTAGGACTGAGGTTCTATCTTTTGAGTCTGCGGATAAAATCATCAAGTGTGACCACTCGAATGAAAGCTACTGAGCAGTACTTCGCTAGCTGTGGGATAGTGTTTATCATGCTGTGACAAGTTCTTCTAACTATTGAAACTGTGACTGAAATCCTTTAGTGTGACCACTTGAATAAAAGCAATGTAAAAGTATTTGAGCAGTACTTTGAAATTCCCGTGATACTGTTTCCTGTGCTGTACAATGTGGTTCTAACTTTCGAAATCGTGGCTGAAATCCCAAAGTGCAAATAAAAGCTATTGAGCATTGTTTACTATATTTTACGAGCTAGTTCTAACTCAGCTGAGTGTGAAGATGAAGTCCATATGATAAGAATTGAAAGCTGCCGTACTTTCCGGCTTAACATTATGTTAAATGAGATCGTTCTAACATTTTACGTTTATAGCTGAGATCTTAAGTTAAAATAAAAAATGTGACATTCAAATGAAAGCTAAGTTACAGCTGGATTTTTAGTTCTTCCAAGATTCATGTCAAGTGTTTGAAAAGAGTGAAAAAGCTGCGTTGAAAACGCAGCTCAAAACAGCTGGGATAGATTTGCAGTAATTGTATTGCACTGAACTTTTACAAGTTCATTCGTCCGTTCTTGCTGAACTTTCTGTGCGAGCTATCAAAGAAATAAGAAATAGAAATAAATCCGCACTTATTTCAAGTGGATTTTCCGACAGATAAGCACCAGCGCGGACCAAATTTTGATCCATTAATCAAATGGTAATGTGTCATGATATTTCGGCAAAATTCAAATTCACATGAATTTAGAACAGCATCAATTTCTAGAAGTTTCGATTTTCTGCTTATGCCGTTTTGCGTCACGTCTTCTTTAAAATCGTCTACTTGGCGTTTTGTTTTCAAATTTTCACCATCCTGCTTTTGTTCATCGCCTTATGAGCCTTTCTTCTAGCGCCTTTTTCTTATGGTGGAGAGGTTCCTTTCGATGTATCCAAATTGAGCCTAATGGTGAGGTGCACGGGACACAACAGAAATTAATAAACATGTTTAATCATTTTTCTTCATTTCTGTCCTCCAATCCCTGCTATCAAGCTGAATTTAAGATATCGGAAGAATTAGCCTATTGTGCTCTCCCTAAAGGCTTACAGCTACTGCGTGAAAGCTCTTTGCAGCTGCAAATGTCCGCAGGTCACGCGTTTAGAGAGCTTTTCAATTGAGTGCCACGAGTTTAATTTGGACTAACCTGTTAAGTCGTTTGGTGGACTACGCAGCTGTAGTACAAAGATTTGGGTTGTTTCTGTCTTTTCTGGAGATTAGCAAAATGGGAGGGGGCAGGATCTCGTTTCACGCACGTTTTTTTTTTCCAATTTACTCGTCAAGCATACTGACACTTAAATTACCTGAAAGCAATTCAGGTGTTGCATTTATTCCTAAATTCACGAACACGTTCCTCTTTTTTCTTACTTTCACGCGTCGCGTACTGATTTTTGCCCTCATCAAGCGTGACGCATCAACTCCTTATTACCCTCTTTTGGAGCTGGATTTAAATGAACGTTGAGGACGGACACAAACGGAACGCTGAGAGAACGCAAAATGTCTTACTGCAAATTGCAGCCGAGCCTCTGCCATCGAGCTCTCGCAAAGCGCGTTAAGGCCTAGGAACGAGGCTATCCAATCCCAGAGTCATCGAAAAGCTTCATACTTTTAAGCCTGGTTTACACGTTCGACGCAACCACAAAGCGTAAGCGTGCTTGCGTGGTACCGTGTAGACCGGTGCCACGCAAGCATAAGAATAAGAAATCATTCCTTTAGCATGTGTCGTGGAGTCGCTCATGAACCAGGAAGCAAGCGTAAAGCCGCGGCTACACGAGCGATTTCTTGCTTGCGATGGTGATGCGATTTTTTTGAAATTGTCGCGTCGCCAGCGCGCGGCGAAAATCGCATGTGTAGCCACCCTCTGACGAAGTCCGTGATTTTGTCACAAAATATTCAACTCATTGAATTTCTTGCGATTTGTTTCTGCGATTTTTTCATCTGTCGCATCACCTGTGGGAGGGTGGCTACACATGCGATTTTCTCCGCGCGCTGGTGACGCGACAATTTTCAAAAAAATCGCATCACCATCGCAAGCAAAAAATCGCTCGTGTAGCCGCGGCTTTAAGTGCATGCGTGATCGAAGAGGCTGTTCCAGTTTGCAGGATTTACGTTGTGACATCACATACCAATCTCACTCTTGAAGTCTCCCTCTTTACTGGCAAACAACACGAAGGAGTGAGGTCTCAAGAGACATCACTCGTTTGAAATTTCAAAGTCGCGCTTGTACTCAATCTCGTACTCGCAGTCCAATCTAAAGGTCGGGAGCGGGATTATTGGGAGCGAAGGAAAGCTGGTGCACGAGAAAAAGTATTCCAAGGAAGAAAAAGACGAGGCGTATTTAGGGAGAGTTGGCGCCCACTTTCTCCGTTTTACTTTCCTCTCATACTGATACTTTTGCTCGCACATCATCTTTACTTCGCTTCCGATAAGCTGAATGCCTGGAGCAGACTGACAAGCGGCAAATAGCGTCCGCTGAAGTTAAGTCGTTTACTAAATTTCAGCCCTGGAAATTTTTTTAAAATCGTTTTCCGTGCTGCCTCCATGTTCTTATACCTGAAGAGGTTTCCAGAATTATTTATTTGGTATTATTTTATTTTGTAGCCTCTCTGGTGACGGCGAACGAATATTAACCGACCTGCTCAACTCGCCTGGGTTTTCCTCGGATTTCTTTAAAGTGGGAGAAGAAAGCACAAACGTCACTGAACAAAAGGCTGGAGAAACTGTTCGTATTGCTTGCTTAGATATTGGTTCTTATCGCCCGCAAGACATGATATGGCGAGTTGAAGGCGAGCACGTGTTGGTCCAAGGAAAGAGAACACAGAGGATAGAAAAGGGCGTGGAAGGAGCTAAATTTTCAAGAGCTATTCCCATCCCAGAGGGAGTGGACCCTAAACAAATAACAACAAGATACAGTTCATTAGACGGACAATATGTAATTGAAGGAGTAAAATTTAAAACGCATCGGCCTAGGAGAAAGACTAGTAGTGCGTTCTTCGACGAGTCGAGAATGACGTTGACAGTCGATTTAGGAAGCGGTAGGGCGCAGGAACTCGTTAGTGCAAATGGCGGTTCAACTGTGAACTTTTTAGCCGGGAACAGTCGCGTTTTTGACGCGGCAACAGATAAAATCGAAATTTAGTGTGGTGTGCTTACGAGTTGTGCTGAGATTGTTTGCCTGCCTTGATGAGGGCATTGAATATTTTGAGCTCAAGTAGCGATACCGCGCTCATTTTCGCGTCGCATGCAACGACCCGTGAGCGAAAAGAAAAAAGTTGACAAGTTTATGTACAGAATGAAGATGTTTAGATGGTTTGCCTACATGGCTGGGAATTCCGGATATTTTGAGCTAAGAAAACCTGTAAAAATCGCAAGTTTAGTTGGTTTAGTTGTTTGCTAAAGCGGTTTTTCCGTGAAATATTGAAAGCAATAATGCGTTAGGCTTCGGTTTGGGTCGGGGGCGGTGCTCCTGTTTGCGTAAATTGAGCTGTTTGATATTGGTTGCAAAAATCGCGCTCTGAACAGTCGGGTCAAATCAGGGACAAAACCAAACTTGGTAGCGATACTCACAGCGGTTAAACGCAAAAATCTAGTGGCACGTCCGTTTTCCAGTATCTTGAAACTTTACCAGTACAAACGTTTACTAGCGCATAGTTCGTGTGAAAGCGTCGCAAGAAACGCCGCGCGAAACCAAAGTTTATCCCAAGAAAGCTGGCGACTGACAGTTGCTTTATATTGAAAGTATTCTCATGATTTATCTGTATTTTGCTTTGCAAAATTTATTTCGGGAAATGCGCAGCTGTCGTGCGTTTGGCCGCTGTGGATACATCCGTACCCAGAGCCTACGATCTGTTTGGTCAGCGGTTGCTCCACGTGACAATATTTGAAAAAGCCGCGGTGCTCTGGGGACGAGAATGGCAGTGATATGGCTTAGAGGTGTTTTCCCGCGCTGATGTTGCCTCGAGTTATGATTGGTTTGTTGAGTCATTTGCGTTTGTTGTGATTGGTCAGTCAGTTGAGATTGCTTTGGTCATTGGCTACCATATCCATTGCAGCAGTGTTTTTTCTCTTCTTTTTTATCAGTTTTAAGAAATGTTAGGTGAAGGGCAAGTGTAATTCGAGACACCAAATTTTATGTTTGGCGTAACATTGATGGCATTGTGTGGAAATGAGATGATTAAAAAACGTTGAAAATTCTATCCTGTCCTTTCTTTTTTTTTTACTTAATAGCTCCGACACGCCCCTGATACTTAGTAACGCTGGTCGGAGTATAAGTATGCGACAAGATTCTTCGTTACTCTGTTGCATCGGTTCTCCTTAACGGTTCGTAAACGTGGACATTAAATCCTCCCTAGCAAAATCGCTGAGCGGGTGCTACCCTAGAATGCTTCGCACGGCACTGCACGTTAGTTGGTGGGGACACAGGACAAACGCAGATCTCTATGGGCTTCCACCCCCCCCCCCCCCTCCTCCACTAAGACGAGACGGGACAAGGTGCTGGGCACCCCAGTCTCGCACCCCGTGAGCAAGTCTCGTGGACAATTTACTTCCGTTGACAGCTGTATTGTTAAAGGGCCAATCAGATTGCGAGATTCCCGCGGCCAAAATTTGGCCGCCGACACGAACTCCTGTGAGAGATTGTATCAGGCCCGATTTTAGCGAGCGACCAAGGTAAGAGAATATGAGAGCGATGCTAAAATTCGGCCTGATCGCAGGTTAGAGATTAGCGGGTAGTTTGCGCCGTTCACGCCTTAAATTCGCGCCTGGGCGGCGCCCCGGGGCGGCGCCGAATAAAACTATTAAAGTGCGGAAAACCACGTGCGCCGTTGTAGACGCACTGTAAAAAGGTTAGCATTTTTCTTTTCGCACCCAGCTTCATAGGAACCTTTATTGATAAAACGGAAAGTAGAGATTGATTACACTTGGACCGAAAAAGGTGAAAATCTTGAGTGAAGTCCCAGTATGTCACTCCCATGGGAAGGTGGAATTCTGCTTGAACGGGTGTTTTGGTCAAATTCAAGACGGTGGGATCATGGGATGAAATGGCACGAACTGCTAGGGCTGCGTACGGTACGCAAATTATTCACCCGAATATGTAGAATCAGAGGCAGCTCCTATTTTGCTAAACAAACACCTGGTTATTGTTTGGTTCAAGTTTGTTTGTTTTTGGCAACGCCAGAGAATAGCGAGCAAGAGGGAAGTTACAGGGGAAGGGAGGCAACAGGTGCAAGGAAGTGGTTTGTCCTATAAGGCCAGTTGAGAAAATCAAAATGCCCACATTTTTTGGTACGTCTTTTACCATGTACTTGGTTTTCCGCACTTAGTTTTCCCCGGTAACGACAGGAAAAACCGAGATGGCGGAATCCGGCGCCGCCCAGGGGCGAACTTATGGCGCGAACGGTACAAACTACACGCCAATCTCGTACGAAGATCTCACTGGTGTCGGAAGGTTGAAACGTGAATTTGGCTGCAAAATATTACCTGGTTTTATTTCGGTTTTTTAAGGCTTAATGTTTCTCCATTTGTTTTATTCACTTCATTTATTGATTTTATTGTTATTACTTTTTTCTGGTCCTAAGGCTTGTTACGACCCTTATTTTGACTGAAGTGCAACATATGATGTGATTTCTAGGGATCTTCAGGAGAGGATATTTTTGCTCGGTTCGTAAAATTCTGTAAGCTTCTGATCCTCCCCCCCCCCTTCTCCCATCCTCCAAAAATAAGCCCTTCCGAGTATAAACCCACCAAAAAAGCGTTTTGGATAATTATAAGCGCTGGGCTTATTATCGAAGTATTTACTATATGCTCTCAGACTTTGTAGGAGGATGTGGGACCTAACCTCCTACAGGCTGATGTTCCTACTGTTGCTCTTTTATCAGTAATAAATGTCTTAGAGGAAAGCTGCGAACTGCCGTACATATGGTATTCAACCATAGGTAGATGTTGCCTAATCCCGGTAATTGTTTTACATCGTAACACAAGTTCTGATCACCGTCTTAATAATATCGAGTTTGTCTCCTTACCCATTATTTTTTTCCCATACCAAATATAAAACCAGCGAGATTTCCTAGTCACTAAAAGTCTTATTTAAAAATCACTCACGCGGTCGACGGTATTCACTTTTCTTCCCTATTTAAGTCAGGTCAAGGTTAGCGTGGCCGTGACGTCCGGTCAGATGTTTCGCAATACTCGAATCTAAACGAAGATTGTTTACGAAGATGATATCCGAAGATGACCTCCCATAGGTGGATGTTTTAAAATTTGTCGCAACCTGTCCCTACAAGGCGCTTAACTAGTACCCAGACTTCCCGGTATGAAAGTCCCTAATAAAACTGATTGAAAAATCGATAATTATCGATTTCTCACAACAAATCCGTTTATCGATTTTTATCGATTCCCGACACAATCAACTAATTTTATCGATTGTTGTCGAATGTCATCGATTATCGATTTTATCGATTGCCCAGGTTGGGGTACAATCCTTAGTTTGTCAGATAGAGTTTTCTAAACTTCTACACCTCTAGAAGTGTAGAACTAAGTAAAGAATGACAAGGGTTTTACATGTAAGCGCGGGGAAATAGTCTGTCCAATCTTTACTTTGTAAGGAACTTTGAAATATTGGCTTTAAATAGCCTTTTGCTCTTCGGCAAATGAGAAAAACTCCATATATTTGGCATATATTTGTGTTCTGCGTGTTCCTAACCGCTTTTGGAGTGGCAAAACCGATATCCCCACTTCCAACGAACAATGAAGAAAACGTACAAGAGAAGTGCGCCATCAGTCCTTTCCCCAATGTTCATCGTTGAATTTCTCCTTCCTAAAGAAACTCTTCCGAATGTGAAAATAAGCTTTCTCGTTTGCCTTCCACTCGATGTTACGTGATTTATTCGCCAAGAGCAAGAGAGGATGAATGGGAAAGAGAGTTAATCTCCCATATAGGCCCTATTCCCATCCTAATCCCTCTAACGGTATTTTTAGCAACAAAATTCAAATTTCAAAGCGTTATATCTTTTGAATGGATAAGCATATTCAAGGTCATTAAAACCCGGACATAACATACCCCACAATACTAAAAGCAAAATTTGGCGCCAACTCTGTGACGTCATTTTACCCGCGAAAAATGTCAAAGATGAAATTATGAATATATGAATTTCATATATTTGAACTGCGGAATAAAGAAATAAATCTAAAGAAGATCCTCGCAGTTATTATCGCAACTTATGCAGCTGCGAAAAGAAAGCCTGAAAAAAAAAAATCAAGCTTGCCGGGATTCGAACCCTGACCTCTGCGATACCGGTGCAGCGCTCTAACCAATTGAGCTAACAAGCCAACTGGAAGCTGGTCATTTAATTGGTTCGTAATATACCCGGGAAAGATGAAGATGAAATTATGAATATATGAATTTCATATATTTGAACTGCGGAATAAAGAAATAAATCTAAAGAAGATCCTCGCAGTTATTATCGCAACTTATGCAGCTGCGAAAAGAAAGCCTGGCTTTCTTTTCGCAGCTGCATAAGTTGCGATAATAACTGCGAGGATCTTCTTTAGATTTATTTAAAAATGTCAAAACTGGAAAAATTAAAATCGTGAAATTTTACAATATGACGAGTTCTATACTGCTGCAAAAATTCAGGGTAATTGCTTTAAAACTCAATAAGTTCTTTGAAATTTGAATTTCCCACCATTCGTTACTAAAAATAACTTAAGAGGGATTAGGATGGGGATAGGGCCTATATGGGAGAGTAGCTCTCTTACCCCTTTACCCTCTCTTGCCAAGAGCTAGACTTGCTTCAAGTCGCTCGTTTTTTCTCGGGGACAAAAGAGATTTTTAACTGGTAATTGCAAAACGTGCTCTGTATATGTGCATGTGTAGCGCGGTGGTCGATGCTCAGATGATTGCAAAACTCGCCCGCGGAACTGATATTTTCGTGTGTTCCGGGGGATGTTATGTTCTCCCGTGTTCTCGCTCCCCTTCCCCTCCCCCGCTTACGCAGGCTAATATTCCGCAGAACCAGCCACCATTTTGATTCACTCGCGTGGGTCGCCGCCCGTCAGAACGAGCGACTTGGAGCGAGTCTGGCCAAGAGCCTACTTTGTATGTCGTGTCCAGGTGGTGCACAAGATGAAAAAAAATGACAAAAAACCTTCGCTTCATGTACAGAGGAACTCCGCCCCTAACTAATCTCCTTATTATGGCCACTTTTCCTCACGTCCGTGAAAAGTAGCAGTCATTTCTTTATCTGAAAACGAGTTGATCTGACCACATTTTCATGGCCCGCTGGTGATTGCTCCACTGTAGATACCCTAATTTCGAATTATAACGACGGAAAAAACAAGAAACAAAACAAGCAATGCAAATAGCCAAGGGAAAAAATATTACACTACGCAAAGTTTATTGGGTAAGTGATTCCCAAAGTATAGATTAATGCGGAAACCATCCTGTCCACTGGTCTTCACACAGTGTAAAAGCAGAAAGGCAGCCTGTGTTGCTCAACATCTCTGTCTTCTCCAGCATTAATTAAGAACGCCACAGGTACAATTAGCCTCCGTGCATTCGTTTTTAGGGGAGTCGTATTACCTCCTCCCCATAATACGACCAGTGGAAGACACCCAAGTACAAGGAACAAAGCTATCTTGAAAATCTTTTAACGCAGCACAATCAAAAGCCTACAATGGACTCCTGCTTTAACAGTCACTCAATTGCCGTACCTTAATCAATATTGGTACATTCTGGGAAATTCGGCCGCCAATTCGGAGATCTGCTCATTAAAAGCATAAAGTAATATTCTATGCACTGAGGGTATCAGGTTATACCCAGGATAGTCATGACTGGGGGGCTTCAGAACTTTTAAAGTTTTATGGTTAAATACTATTTCTGTCAAAGCCATTACTTCCTTCGCATGTGCTAGCATGATTTATGAATCGGTTAGCGATTTTAAACGTTGCCTTAATCTAAAACTCAACATTAAACACTGACAGCAATTTTATATCAATCGCTAATTTCTATAATAAATTTATTATCAATGCTGTTTTTGCCAGTAATGTCGTGTTTATCAGCTTTGGTAGGTTAAGGAGGCTCGCAACAGTTTTTTTGGCCTTGGAGTGTATCTTTTGAAGTCAAAATTTCGCATAGAAGATAAACTTCGATTTCCTTGATACTACACCACCTTTTCAACAAATGATCAAAGATTATTTTCTCACTGGTTTCCTAGCAACAACTGTCGCCATAGCAACGGTAATGGACAACCCCTCATTTTAAATAATGTCGAATATCTTGAAAACTAGTCAGACACTTTATGACGAAACTTGAACTATTTGAACTACTCAACCTACACAACTTGTATGCGAAATTAGGGAAAAATCTGTAAGAGCGTTTCCACGTAAATCGTGATTAATTTTTTACGGGCTGATTTTGGTCATTCCTGCAATTTTGTCCAATATTTCAAGAAAGATAAAACTTAACACTTTCTCTTTTCAGTTGAAGGACCTTTTATGATATCAAAACATTCTTAATGTACATTGAGCTTCCTAGGTGGCTGCGATTTTAAGATATTTATATTTAAAAACTGCTAAAATGCAGCACAAATCAGCCAAAAACAAAATTTGCATTAAATAGAAATATTTCTAAACTGCCCTTACAGATTTTTCTCTTAAATTGACTGACATTAGAATAATAATTCTTTTTGATGTTCCACCAAGTTTTAGACTGAATAAACATTTCGTTTATTAGATAAGAAGGCTGAATCTCTTTCAGGTTTCAGTCGTTATTAACTTTCAACGAACAACAGTATTATTTTGTTTTTCCTGGTCTATTTCTCGGTTATTCACGTGCAATGAATATCTATACACGCTGCGCTTTTGTCCTCTCGTGCATTTATAATTCCTTCTCATAACAATAAAAAAATTTTCTAAGCTTCTTCCTGGAGACGCTTTGCCATTAATTATTCTTTAAATACTGACTGACGTTTAAGCTTTTTTAATTACGGATTGCATACATGTTAACGCCCACGATGGCATTACACTGGGGCCGAAAAATGACGAGAAACAAGATCAGAAGACGAATATTTCTTTTTTTATTATGAGAAGGAATTATAAACGCACGAGAGGACACAAGCGCAGCGTGTATTAATATTCATTGCACATGAATAACCGAGAAATAGACCAGAAAAAACGAAATAAAACTGTTGCTCGTTGAAAGTTAATAACGACTGAAACTTGACCAAGACCCAGCCTTCTTATCTAATAACAGAAATGTTTATTCAGCCTAAAACTTGGTGGAACATCAAAAAGAATTATTATTCTAACGTCAGTCAATTTAAGAGAAAAATCTGTAAGGGCAGTTTAGAAATATTTCTATTTAATGCAAATTTTGTTTTTGGCTGATTTGTGCTGCATTTTAGCAGTTTTTAAATATAAATATCTTAAAATCGCAGCCACCTAGGAAGCTCAATGTACATTAAGAATGTTTTGATATCATAAAAGGTCCTTCAACTGAAAAGAGAAAGTGTTAAGTTTTATCTTTCTTGAAATATTGGACAAAATTGCAGGAATGACCAAAATCAGCCCGTAAAAAATTAATCATGATTTACGTGAAAACGCTCTTACAGATTTTTCCCTAATTTCGCATACAAGTTGTGTAGGTTGAGTAGTTCAAATAGTTCAAGTTTCGTCATAAAGTGTCTGACTAGTTTTCGAGATATTCGACATTATTTAAAATGAGGGGTTGTCCGTTACCGTTGCTATGGTGACAGCTGTTGCTAGGAAACCAGCGAGAAAATAAACTTTGATCATTTGTTGAAAAGGTGGTGTAGTATCAAGGAAATCGAAGTTTATCTTCTATGCGAAATTTTGACTTCAAAAAATACACTCCAAGGCCAAAAAAAACTGTTGCGAGCCTCATTAAGTTCACCTGAGTTGTCAGCCGTGTGATGTGCAAAAAATGTGCTAGAAAACATGATTTTCTCTGACTGTTAGAAAACAAAAGTTCAAAGAACAATTCTCGGAATTTCCCCTCAGGTTAGCAGAGAGTTTCCCTTCATCTTAGCATAGAGCAATCTATTCTTTGATCACAACCGATCAAATTGCAGAACTTTTTCAGAATAAACCGGTTTCTGGATTCCACTAAATCGAAATTAACCGTTTAAGGTTACCGTGTACCTTCAGAGGTGTCTCCAGTATAACAAATGTAGCGCTTCTCAGTTTCGTCGCAGATGCCCCAAAAGTGGCTATTTGAGTAATAGACCACTAACGAATTCTTAAGTTTTCCGCGAAGTCTGAATATGAAGGTCTAAATCGCCTTTTGAAAGCTCCAGCTCAAAAGGAATTTTAAATTTTGCGATTTTTTTTTTCTTGGTGAAAGTCCGGGCACACAAGGGCTAAAAAAGCGTGTTGGGGTTTTCCGCATTAAGCAGTGTTCAAAAGCTTTCGAACATTTCCTCGTCACTACTTATTCAAACATTCAAGTGACGAGGATAGAGGAAGCAATCACCAAGGATAAGATGTCTTGGTATTTAGATCCATGAGAAATGAATGGAGAGCAGTTAAGAGAATATGCAATTTGATATCAAGGCTTAATAAAACTAATACCAGTGTCATCAAACAGAAAGGTTTGTATGAAACTTTGATATATTTTTAGATAGTCTTTCAGTTGCTCTTCGGTCAATCAGAAAAAACTGGATATTTTTGGCGTATAATTTGTGATAACTTGTGTTCCTGAAGAAATACAATCCGCCATTTTATGTTCGTAATTACGGTAGTTGCGGCCTGGAGCAATTTATCGGTGTATATTCCTTGTTTGGGTGAAAGCACTTGCGGCCGGAATATTATAGTCATATCAAGCCACACTAGAAAAAAGCCTAACGGGCCATACCACGGAAAACTGGAGGAAATTTGTTAACTTGCTCAGATCTTCGAAACAAATCGATTGTATCCTACAGGAAAGAAAAGTCACTAAAGAAAATCCTTGTCCGGGTGAAAATTCCTTCTATCAAACCACAATCGATCTCTGAAGGAAACATCTTTAATACTGATTGCTGTCTTTACTGCAGTTTCCTCCTCCACAAATAAGGGCGATCAAAGTCTGCTCCTCTTAAACTTCCACAAAACTAGTTGACCTCTAAGAGTGCGAACATAGAAGCTAAGGACTTTTAAAACTTTGTAGGAATCTGTGCTCACCTTACTCTGTGCACTCACACCAAGTTTTTAAAAAGCACACTGTAACTCTCTCCTCGGCAGAGGCTCCTATTAGTAAACAGCAGTGAAAGAAAGAAACGGGAGCGGCAAGGCTGGGGAGAGAAAACGAGAGCGCAGGGAACGATGGGAAGAAGGAAAGGCCTCCTTCCTCTCTCTTCCCTCCCCAGCGTTCCCCGCGCGCTTTACTTTTCCCCTCTTCCCAGCCTCCGTGCGTTTTTTCCCAAGCTCGCAGTCAAGGCGCGACTATAGGAGGCCTCTGCGGGGGATACAGGCACTGCACTACCCCTGGAGGCTCTGCTTTCTTCCTCTCCTTGAGTAGGAATAGAAAAGGAAATGACGTTGCTCGAACTAATAGATATCACGTAATCACGAGCTCCTGACATATGGATGACATTAACCAGAGTGCAAACCCTAGGCTCGATTATACATGGCGGAAATCGAGCCTATGCAAACCCCTGATGAGAATAAACAGCCAAATTAGAAAACACAAGAAAATGAACAAATCAATTTCGTCTCTTTTTCATCCCACGGTTTCAGAGACCTGTATTCATCCTTCATCAGAAACGCTCAAGATAGATTCTCTATTGCTAGACAAGATGCCGTGGAAGAAAAAACTGTAGAAAATTGTGTTGATGAGCGATCTGGTAACCCAAACATATTTAATTCAGACCTAAATCAGAAATGCATCTAACAGCTGCATAACCCCGAGAATTTACCAGTACTATGTTGAGTGGATTGGGGGGGGGACGTGTATCGGTATATCAAGGGCATATCCTCAAAGTAAACAGAAGATAATAATATAGAAGAGATTTTTTGCTAATAAAATTTAAGTCAAATGCTACAACGAGTCAAGCTTGAGCAAGAACAGAGGTGATCTGCAAACAGTCACTCATTTATCATCAGTAATAACTGACTTACAAAAGTTGCTTAGTGAAGCTTAAGTCTGCTTTGTGAAGATGGTAAAGCATCAGAAGCAGAGGCATTGTTTAATCTGTCACTTCTGAAAGCCTTTGATACTGCACCAAAACACATTAAACAAACGTTTCCCCAAAGATGGCGGCACTTAACAGTAACAACAAGAACATTTTAATTTTTATTCAGCTGGTAAGCATCCAGTTTTTCAATTCAGCTTTTACATATTTTGCATCTGTTGATGAAGTTCATTTTTCCAAGTGAACATTTTCAAAATAGAACCTTTCAAATGGACAAAAGCAACTTGAACAGTAAATAACAAAATGTTTCATGCCTAAGATCCACTACTGACTGTTTCTGACTTCAAGACTAAGATACAGTCAATCTTTAACTTTAACAATAACTACATAAGATATAAAAGTTTGTGCCACCCTTAAGAGTATAACAGTAAGGTTTTGGTTTCCTAGATTGCTCTGAAATGCAATATAAAGATCAGAAATAGGTTACAGTATATTACGCTTCCTGGTCAGAAAAATGATGGAATTTGTAGTCTGAAATACTGTACAAAAAATTATGCATTTAAAATTTCTAGATGTGGGTGGCACTTCAAAATTCTTATCACAACTTTATGACAGAATGAACACCAAATTTTAGGGTTGAACAAAAAGGGAATACTAGCACCAATCAATGTAAAAAAAGGACCATGTCAAGGCGACAATCTGTGAAACAAAGACAGATGTGGGAGAGAGGCAGATCTAAGTTTTCATCAAAAAATGCCAGGAACATTTTTAAAGATCTTTAGGGCTGAACACTCCTCACTCCAAACAATTTCACCCCCTCCCCCCGCCCAGACCATTTTTTTTAACTTTTCACTTTACACCCTCTCTAGGAAGTGCAAGTCTTGGTCATCCACTGGCAACCAATCTACAAAATCAAAACCGTAGGAAAAGTTACGAGAAACAGTGTGGCAAAAAAATGCTAGACTGCCGTAAGGTAGTCCTCTAAAAACTCGTTGCCTTCTTTATGTAAGTTTAGTGACAGCGAAATGGTGAGTTTTCGGATATCAAAAGAGACCAGCCTTGGAACGGTTGCACCGACACCTCCTTATCGTCTGAACTGTGGAGAGTAAAACCCAGCATTCCTGCCACAAGTGCAGCATTGTCCTTCACCGTGCCGGTCTGATCTACGAGAGTGAGTGGTACACTGACCAGTCCCTTGGTCATATCACTGACTCGAGTTACTTGAAATAATACTTTTCTTGGACCTTCCAGAAACCGGGCTATCCACCCTCTGTAAATGTAGCGACCCTCTATGATCATTCCTGAGCCATACTCATTCTCATAGGTTACAATATGGCTCCACCATTTCTTGTCTGGTCTCCCCTGATAGGTATCCAACAATTTGCTGAACACAGTCTCTACCAGATCCCACCATTCTGATTCCAGAGTAAGGTCGCTTTCTATGGGCTCTAACAGCGTTCTTAGCACCTTTAGTTTGGACTTTAGCTTCTTCCAGTCTTCTTCGGTTCCCAGCATCTCCACTGCAGGAATTCCACATCCTGCCCTCAATCCATACCGAAAATACTTCTTCATTGAATACATCAGTGTAATTTGAGAAACGATCTTCTGCACCGGAGTCGTGGTGCCAAAATCCGGAGTCAAGCCATCCACGAATTCGGGAACTTTAACTTTCTCCTTAATTCCCTTTGCTATTTGATCAAAGAACCAATTGTAGTCGACGGTGTAGATAGTAGGGTCGTCCACCTGTACCTCGATGGCTTTCTTTCCTTCAAAATTAACAAACAGATTGCGAACCGACTCCTTGTCTGCATGCTTGTCGATCTCGCAGGCCACTCGGTTAATCACACTGAACCACCAGTCGTCAGGCGAGATTCTTAGTTTCCAGTGATTGTTGTATGCCGTCAAAACAGCACCAAACAATCCACAGTTTCCAAGCGAGTAAATGTTCTCCTCTGATCCCACGGCGGGAATGATTTCCGTGGCAGCGCGCTTCTCGTTTGCACAGCTTTCTTCCCCGAAGATCAAGCGTTTCACATCAGGCGCGTACTGTTTGATCAACTGTTTGGCCTCTACCGGTACTAGCTCCGTATCTTCGATCTTAGAAGGAACAAGGTTGATTGCCAGCATAACACATTTGACATTCGGTTTATCGGGTGTGCGTACAGACGACTTGGCCATCCTGCAGCACAACTTCCGACCAGCGACAAAACAGAACTGCGGTGAAAGTAACAACGTTGCAGCCTGCTTGAATAGAGGAGCGCACGTGCTATATAGCGCGCGAATGTCAATCTGTCATTGATAAAGCCAATGAACCAATCGAACTGCTGTCACGTAGCTTACGTCATTTTCAACCCGTGACCGTCACGCACGGTTATATTGAGCTTGCACAGCCCTTTGCTAAAGGACAATTTTATGGGCCCTTTATGATGATCAGCCAAGGGATTTTTCCACATTTGCACCATGCAAGGGACTTTTCCACATTTTTGCATACATAGATTACCGAGCAATATTTTTTGCAGAAAGCGATCGTTGGCGCCCAATTTATAACTGAGCCAACAGTATCACTCAGAGCAGCGGTCTTAGGTTTTGCGAAAACAACATGGCCAACATCGACAAATTTTTACTCGAAGAGCCGAAGAAAATGTATTCTTTTGGCTTCTTTCTTGTCTCCAATAGCAAGACAAATGACTCCTGTCCCCTCAAGAAGTGAAGGATCGTAACTTAAGACCAAAATGCGGCTACCTTTGAGCTATTTATCATGCGAGAAGATCTTTTTGAAGAACGCGTAAGTTTGCGGCTGGTAGCTTCGCTTGTTGCTAGCGATGAAAACAGATGTCGAATGGGCTCTTTTGAGTCCGGAAGGAACTTATCACAAACTTTGTGAACCGAATTTTTTTGTTGGGAGAGAGGATGACATGGACTTAACGCTCAAGGTAGGATTTATCAATTTCCGCTTTAGTTTTTCCTTGTGCGAACGCCCTGGTGAAAATTTCGACGCGTTGCAACATACATTTTGCTTGACTTCACCCGTAGCGAGTTCTAGATGTATTTTGTTTTTCTCTCCGCATTCTTCTGTGTGATTATTATTACTAACGAGCGAAAGCTATCGCACAAGGTATCTGAGGTGATTTAGAAATTTTTGCACACGGGTGCGAAAGGTGTCACCAGGGTGTTTAATTTGAGGAAAGAAAAATGTCAAATGGATGCAAGTTTAAATCGAACAGCTGCAAAGATCAGACTTGCCTAACTTAATCAACAGAGCTATATAGTG
Source organism: Siderastrea radians (assembly GCA_964017195.1). Classification (NCBI taxonomy): domain Eukaryota; kingdom Metazoa; phylum Cnidaria; class Anthozoa; order Scleractinia; family Rhizangiidae; genus Siderastrea; species Siderastrea radians. Next base: position 34,395,776 of record OZ024892.1, read on the forward strand.
AACACGCACAAGTTACTTATTTTGAGTTTCATTTGCAAATAAGGAAAATCTTGAGACTTTGTTCTTCAGTACAGTAAAATGTCACGCCATTTGTTCGTGGTTGTGCCATGAAAAATAATTAATGTTTGATAACTAAGGGCCGGGTCGCACTACAGTCAAAAACAAAAATTGGCCCACGCGAAAACGGAAGTGCCAAAATTTGAGAACATTTTCAGGGTTGCACTGCAATTTACATATCATTGATCAGATTTCAGATCGACCCGCCAACTGCGCGGTAAATGTGTGATGATTTTAGTAAACATGAATGCGAATCAGGCGTTTTGCGTGGCTATTGCCGTTTTACTTCTTCAAATGATTACCATCCAACAGCGGCAAATGTTTGCATTTCTTATTCTGTATCAGAGATGGGCAAATGAATATAGAGAAATGCTGAACATCGCTTTTCTTAGGAGACGGCAACATTTCCATCGAGTTCGTAATAGGATGTCGGACTGATGGATCGGTTAGCACTCACCAAAATACCGCTAGGCCCTGGTAAGTCCAAGTCCGGTCGAACCTGCGGAGGGTTATAGTATCTGAAGTCCTGATAACTCATTGGGAAAGATCCTGGCGCATAATAATAAGGATATCGTCCGTCCGTGCTAAATGCACGCGCGTAATAATTTCCCGCCAATACAGGTAGGATCGACCTGCAATGGGTCAAATCGATTAGCGATGACAGCTCCGGAAGCGGCTTCCTTTGTTTTCCTCGATTTTTTCAAAATCAGCCTGCCCCACCCATGCACTACGGCGTCTTTGAAGTTTGGTCGGTTTTTCAAATTTTTTTCAAACTGGCGAAAAGCCGGTCGCATTAGAAAACGTGACATGATGACAGATTTTTAATCTAAAACAGACACAAAATTGAACGAAATTCACAAGTGCGACCCGGGCCTAACCTGTAGTCAGGTCAAGGCATTTTACTATTGTTTGTATCTTGTCTTTAGTCCAGAAGTGTGGACATGCAACATGCTGTGATCTCAGTAAATGCAGAGAATAGGGAGTACAAATTACACGATCTTGGAACTTTGAATGGTGTAAGTAGGATTATGGTCATTTCTCATTAGAAGCCATGATTAAGGGCCAATATAACCTGTAATGCCTGCTGTGTCTGAGTGTGCTTGATGGAACATTGATATTATGTGTCAACTTGGCCTCTTTTTGATATAATTTACACACAAGGAAACAAGTTGTTGTGAGTGTAATGATCAAAGCAATAGTTGACATCATTTAGACATGCATCTTTATTTGTTTGTAATTTCTTCATTTACATATGTATATTTGTTACTTGACTTCTTTCGTTTATTGATATTAATGTAAAACACTACCCACCCAGACTAGCCACTGCTATTTGTGGGATAGTGTAGTTCTTCTATTTTAATTATGAAATTGAATAATGAACTTTGAAACTTTGAAACTTTGACTCAAATGTAGTGCCAGGCCTGTTAATAATAATAATAATAATAATAATAATAATGATAATAATAATAATAAAAATAATAATAATAGCAACTTTATTTCATGGGGGTAAAACACATTTACAGTTAAAAACTGACGAACGTGTGGCCCTCTATTATATTTCATATGAAGTCTTAATAATCAGTGTGATAGTCTCAATTTATTTGTCAAATATATTTATTGAGTTATTTAAGTTTATAAAAGATCATTATATTGATATTCTTATAGATGTCCTGAGTCAATTTGGGTGTATTGAAAAGGAAAAACAGGATCTCCAAAGGAAGGGTCAAGAAATGAGAGTAAAGGTCACGGAACTCAGAAATTACCAATCCCCTTTATTCCCCAGCCCCAACTTTTTAGTTTATATAATGCAAATATTAGTTTTTTGTTCTCTATTTCTGCAATTAAATTAAAAACTTTATTCAACTCAGTTTTAATTTAGTTCTTTATTTTTAACTCAGCGTGATTGTTTTTTTTCAGACATTTGTCAATGAAGTGAGAGTAAGGCAGCAACCAGTGAACTTAAAGCTGAGAGACAATATTCGATTTGGATATGATATCCTTTAAGAATGGTTTCAAGCTTGAATTACATAGCATAACATTTTATAAAAATAGTTGTTATTATGTTTAGGTGTGGTCCACTGCTCAGGTCGCTATTTTGGTTGAAAAGCTTTTGTCTAGAAGCACTCAAAATAAGTTCATACAGCTATAGTTTGGTTCCTAGGCAAGCTCATAACCAAGATAATGTGAAAAAGATTCTCAATAATTTAAGGCCACAAAAATGTTCACCTTTTGTTTGGTCCAACTTGTATCCTGAATTCTTCTTCTGTGCTAGTTTTAGCGTTCTTTCTTTTTTCCCTTTTTTGGGGGGGAGGGGGAGGTGGGGGGGGGGGGGGTCATTCTTCATATTTTTTTCTTCTTAAGGATACAGTTGATTTATTCTAGCCTGTAGTCTAAAATTTTCTTTTATAGGCAGAAATCCTTATAAAGCCAATCATTAGATCTAGAAATTATAGCGTACAAGGTTGAATTCTTTACAAAACCAACTCCACATAACATACATGTCTATCAAGTGAAACAATGCATAGAATAAAATACATGACTGTATAATGCATTTTTTCTTTAATTCTCTAAAGGCCCCTAAAGATTAGTTTGTTGGAGTAAAAATTTTTCTAACATTATTGATTATAATAAGTACTGCATTGATTCATACATGCATAATTCAATTCTGGAAAATTATGTTCTTGAGAAAGTCTTTTTTTATAGCTCTCAGTGGCTAGTAATTCAGAATTACAGAAGGTTTGTAACCAATATACTGTGGTAAATTTGTATTTTCCAACAAAGCTTGCCCAGAAAAATGATATGCATAAACCTGTCAATGTTGGTTAAAATGTTTAAATAATACATAGGTAGGCGAGAATTCTGATTGGTCTTTGTGGTGTCTGGCATTATCCCCAAACAAAACAGAGCAGAAGATATGCAAATGATCTGGCATGTTGTATTGAGATCTGGTTGGATTCAGTTACTTTGTTTCTGTGTTGTGAATAGCACATAGATAAACCTAAAAGTTCATGTGCTAAATTTCAAAATCAGACAGTTAACTTGTTAATATGGAGTTTGTGAATAATGCAGCAGACTATTGAAGAGGAGAGAGTATACGTGGTGTATTTTTCAGACACCATTTCCAGAACTGCTGTTAATTATGGAGATCGCAACATGTACATCTGCCCTTATCTGTGTGCTCCAATATTTTGTCCTTGTTGCCAGCCAGTTGTTCGCGTACAATCTCAGGTTAGAAATTTGGTTGTTTTTTTTCTTGTAGCAAAAGATTATTAATTTTTGCAATCTTTTTGGGTGCCAATGATGTCTGTTTGAGCACTACAATTGTGAGACAATGTTCTTGAAAAGTTCATTTTTAATGTCATATAGTCCCTGAATATATTTTATTTCATATTTATTTATTATTTTTTTTGGAAGTAAACATGCATGGGAAGTTTTAAGCAAATGCAAACTTGTACACAGGTTGGCAATGTTCACTTGTTTGACCATGTATGTTTGGTGAGACATTTTGTTAGTGAATGTTGATCTTTTTTTATTGCTTTGTATTCATAATTTTTGTCTGAGTTTGTACGTACATGTGTTATGCTAATTCTGTGTCTTGGGCCTTCAGACAACATTGAAGTCCTCTATGATTTGCTGGTTGAACTGCTGAAAATTAATAATACTTTTATAAAGGGTGTATTTATTCAAAAACATTTCATTTGATTTCTTTGTAAAGCACTGAAACTAAATCCATTTGAAAGTAATAATCTGCCAGAGCAAAAGTCGGTTAATTAGTAAATTACTAAATACATGTGTAATATTGTTGGCAGCAAAATGGATTGTAAAGTGCAGTGTTTATTTTATCTTCAGCTGCATAAAAATGCTCCAGTATTTTCATCACACTGATAAAAAATACCACAGTGTTTGCCTGAGTGTGATAATTTTTTTCTACAAGATCTTTTGTCTATATCAAAGGGTTTATTTCTTGCCATAATTTCTTTTAATTTATTTTCAATTCAACACCTGGAAATTTCCATGGAAGTTATATGTTATATTCACCATTCACCTCCTTCAAAAGTTTAGAGATTGGTGTAGTTTTGGTAAATTTTGATAGACATTGTAATAATAGCATTCACTAAGTGGATAGTTAATACAGTTACTTGGCAAAAATAGTGTTTAATTTGTATGAAAAGTTTGGAATCACAAGAGATGATCCTCATTGAGTTAAAAAGTTTTTTGGTGAAAATATATTTTTAATTTCAAACTATATATGGAATGTTGATAAGATTACTTGGTGACTTGACAAGTTAAATGTTTGGTGAAATTGAGTGATATTTCTATGAAAATTATTGCAACACAAAAAAAAGGTTTTTGGTGAAATTTCTTTGAGTGAATCTCAATAATTGTCAATGGAAATTATAGTCTGACTTGAGAAGGTGATGTTCAGCAAAATTTGGCAAAATTGTAATTTATTAAAGTAGTTAAGGAAAAAATGCAAATTCATTGAGTTGAAATCTTTTGTTAGACTTCAATGGAACTTATTGCACTTAAAATTCATTGAATTGAATTTTTTGCTAGACTTCAATGGAGATCATTGCAGCGTGAATGCATTTTACCCAAGCTGGAATTTATTAAAGTTCCAGTTGAAATATTATTGCAGCATATTATTCTGACTCTTTGCTGAATAATCAGTGTGTTGAGTACATGTATGCTGCAGCTTTGTGGTTGAGACACCTGCAGTGCATGGTGGGATTTGTTTACATCAGTCAGGGGCATGGATCCCAGGCAGGTGGTGTTTTGACAACATAGCAGGTGTCACAGGTCTAAAAGCAGCGTGAATGACTGGTTCCCACAGCCGGAGTCAACCAAAGTTACGGCAGTTAAATCAAAGCATAAGCAAGAAATCCTGGCTCCTTTGTCATAATCCAACACAACCCAACTAAAATAATCAAGCTTAAATTTTATGTATATTGTAGAACTCTTATAACCCTGGCTGAGCCAATGATGAACGTTTATGAATTGAAAGTGGATAATTAGCATATGAAAGGATTAAATCTCTTTGTTTGCTTTTGAAGCAGAGAATATCATCGGCTCATGTGGTTTTCTGACAGTTTAGGGAAGGGTGGATTTGAGAAATTTTTAGGGTGTTCCTTTTGCCTTTTATAGATACAATTTGCTGATCAGAATTTTTTGCATCTGGCTTTGCCTTTTGCTTAAGATTTTTGTGAACAAAGCAGTCGTCACAACCAATATTTCTTGACAAATTCAACTTCTAGACATAATTGAATGTATTTTAAGAGATCAGCTGATATGTAAATTCCATGTGCTTGACAGTTTTGAGTTTTTCTCTTAAATTCACAGATTCATGTCAAAAATTTCCTTTCTTTTTTAAAGCTGATTTCTTTAAAAAAAATTCTAGCACACTTGGGGACTTTCTTGTTTATTTTGATTCCATTTGACTTTGCTTTTTCCTGACTGATCACAGTTTTCTAAATTGTATTAAATTATAATGAGTCAACTACCAGACACTACTTGTCATGCAGTATTTTACTGATCTTCACAAAAGAAATCGATACTTTAAAATTGAAAAAATTGAATTCAAGAATTTTTTCTTGGTGTATGTGGTTGCCAAGAGAAAGGAACACATGAGTTTTGAGTTTTGAATGTGATGTTGCTTTTTTGTGTGAGAGTATCATGTGAAGAAAGGATTCTCTATGGCCCTAAATGGATTTCAATTGAAGAAACAGGGACTCTCTGTGATGTTCTTCGCTGTGCTACAGGAGATAAATATCTATCAAGAAGGGTTAAAGTTGTTGTGTCCAGTGAGAAGTCGCCGAGGGATTTGTCCTTCGTGAAACTCGGTCTTCCAGTGGTGATTTTGGATAAAACTGACAAGAAGGTTGTAAGCTTCCTGTTGAAGCCTGAAGAAGCTGTCATCACAGTAAGCAATCTTTATTTTGAGATGCTTGTTTATAGTGACTAAAAACCGATCAATGGCATTATTTTATTTAATCTGTAGACACTTACAGTTTATTCACTGTACAGTTAGAATATGATCAATGCACTATGTTCTAGACTGCACTACTGCTAATCTTTAAAAGCTTCCCGCATTTGTTGTTGTTAATTCAAATAATATTGAAAATAAAGATCATGTGTTATGTTTGGGTGTAAATTCAGTTAATGGATGAGTGGATGTTCAATTTATATAATTTACGCCTTCTTGACATTGTGTAACTTCCAGTCTCCATGCTCTAACACAATTTAAGCATCAAATCCTTAATTTGCAGATATTGTATCAGGGAAGGTGTTCTTGCTTTAAATTGTGGTTTATTGTTGACATGTTTACATCACTTTTCAAGAATTTGTATTTTTCTTTTATGTTGGCAAGAAGCTGAATCAAATCAATGGTAGCTTATTCATGATACAAATTAACTGAAGGCACAGAGCTGTGATATATAAATCAGTGGACCAAGTAATCTGAAATCATATGGCTCTTAATTTTTCTGCCTCTTTACTTTTCACTTAAGACTGCAATGTTATGTTTCCTCAATGATCGGTCATGTTGTTAATCTGTTCACTTGATAATTTACTTGTAGTTTTACTGTTTTTGCACCAATTGTGGACTAAATGCTTCTTATCGTGATTCTTGAAATTTTAGACTGAAATAGTTACCTAAAAATACATGCTGCATGTTGGTTTGAATGATGCTGGAAGTTTTGTACCATAACACTTCGTACGTTAAGTTTAGTTATCTATAATCTGCCTCAGGTCCACAAGTCTACGCTTTTCCATGGCACTGTTCATTGATATTTTTAAGTGTTTTAATCGCAGGGCTACTCTCTGTAGTGGGCTATTCGGGGAGGATCTGCCATAAAGGGGTGCCTTTTTTAAGCTCACAGTATACTAAAGGATGGGGAAAATTGTCATGATTTTAGTATACGAAAGAGTCACAAAATCGGCTGCAAAGTAACAAATGGTGGCAAAAGTGAAGTATATCAAAGCATGCCAAATTTTGGCTGAAATGGCAACACAACATTATATAAAAGCTTGCACCCTGTGAGCAACTGAGCCAGAATGCCTGAAAGTCCAGGAAAAAATGTGGCAATTATAGGAAATTCTAATGTTTTGGTTTATCCTTGAGGTATAAAAAAGGGGTACAATTTTGCTCTAGGTATATGAAAGGGGTTCAATTTCGGTAAAAATTAGTATAATTTATTAAAGGCCAAGGGTTTGAACCTCCGGGCGGAGCCATTCCGTATAAAACTTTATTCAGTGCCCCCCCCCCTCCCCCTGGGTTTTAATCTAAATGAGCAGACCTTTGGTGTTTTTAAAATGTAAGCATCTCAACCTGCAATCCAGTTATTCCATTTCTTGACATCCAAAGCGAAAGCCATTTCTTAAAAGTTTTATTATCATAATGTGAGATCAAGTGGCACTTATTATATTCTGTCAATAATTATTTGATATACCCTTAAGTACCGTTAGTGATTTTTTCTTTGTTACTTTGAATTTTAAAATTGTTTTTCAGATCCTATAGTGCAAATGTGACTGGCTTGCCTTAGACAGACTTAATATATTTCTAGATAGTTGAACAACATGATACATAAATACATAAAAATTCTTATTTGTGCTAGGCTTTCCAGAATTACATAATTACAAACTAAAAATATCAAATTTATCTTGCATGGTAGATTCAGTGGGTATATTATTTTTATTTGCACAAAAAAAAGTATTTTCTAGAAAATGTTAATCATGTTGAATTTTATGCGCAGCATAAAAGATTGCCACATTTTGTACACCCTGTTCTCACTTGAAACCCAAAACAAAAATGTGACTGGCTCAGTACATATAGGGAATTTACTGTATCAGACTTTGTAGTGATGTGCAAAGCATTCAATTTTTAAAAGGGATACTAAGGGATATATTATCCCTTATGCAGAGCCAGTGGGGACTCCCAGATATAAGTGGCAGGGGTGCTTCTTGTCACACCCCGGGGGGGGGGGGTACTCCCTTATCCTTATGTGGCCTTAATGGGGACTGCGGCCCAATAGGGCATGGTTTTCAGAGGGTGTTGTCTTGAACGGGGTATCGATTTCATCAATTTTTGTCTTAAACAGGGTGTCATTACACGACCTTATGTATTTGTTAATTTACAGAGACCTCACCACAAGCCAAATTTTTACCAGTTTGCCAATTTATAGCACATTGAAATAAGAAACAGTCTCTGACTAGTCCATTCTAGCTGTAAAGAGGGTTTGATGTTGGGTCAAATGTCTTGGACAAGGTATGAAGAATCTGAATAATTTCTGTCCCGGGTGTGATACACATGTACATATGAAACTAGCACCCACCTCCCCCACAAATTTGAGTGAAAAGTGAGCTTTGGGCACCTTTTAGTTGGTTTCTTTTCACAGTTTTTGGTGACACCCATGTCACTTTTGAGTACTTAAACATGGAGCGAGCCTATATGAGTTGAGTCGGGCTTCAGCCCATCATTCACAATTCCCAACGGGTGCCAAAGGGGCACATTTGAATGGCTCTCTGACCAGACAGGAAGCCATCAAAATGACTTCTCCAAATTCACTTCAAACATTCTTGCAAGAGCTCTGCTTTTTTAAATAAAAATAATTTGCCTTTACCTCTGCGAAAGCTACAATGTAGATGGCTAATTTCAGATCATCGTATGAATGTGTGAATTCAAAATATAGTCTTTGTTTTTATACTCATGAGTAATGTTTGCTTTGAGAAGTTTTAAAAGAACAAAATAATTGAGAGGCAAAATACCTGCCACACAAGACATACTGAATCAAGTCACGGATCAGCAGGTGTGATGAAGTTGGCATGCTATTGGTGATCATCATTGAGTCATTGAATCAGATTACATGGAATTTCATCTTATCCCATTCCTAGTGTTTCAGAGAAAACTATTTTTTTGTCGTAATGGCCAGTAATGAGATCAAGTGGTTTAATCAAAACAACACTGCATTGTAAGTGTAATGAAAACTTTTGGCAAGTTATTAGCTTGAAGTTTTTTAAATCTATCCCATGATCTGTCTTGAAATGAACTTTTTGGCTTTCATCTGTTTTAAAACAGTTTCTAGATATCTTAGCTGTGGGCGTAATTTTTTGTTGTTCCACAAAATTTAATTTCAGACTGATACCAGCATTTATTAACTCGATCCAGCTGAGATCTTGTTAACTCATCAGTGCAACGTGTTAGTTGTCATTTAAGTTTTTTATGATTTTATTATTCATTAGAGAGCCAGCTATTCAAATCAAACAAAGGAAAAGGTTGTAAAATAAAATGTTCAAACAGTTCACAACTGTTGCTTCCTCTGCAATTTAAATTGTCACTCAACAGATAAAGCCAACAACTAAATGTTTCCCATGATCCTTTTTAGGTTCACTCCATGTTTAATGAACAGTGCCTTTGTCAACAAAAATTTAAAATGTATTATCACAGCTAATACACGGTTTTGTGTACTTTCATTTGAATTAAGTTGTCAACTTAAGCAGAGCTGTAGGAATAATTTCTTTAATGCCAAATAATAGAATTTTCCTTAACTGTTCAAAGACTCAAATACATTTCGTGTGGAGCTTTGCCCTCAGAGGAAGAGGCAATCTACTTTTGATGATGCATATAAACCAGAAAGACAGCATTTTAATGGAAACAATGTTTACCCTATGGAAACAGTTTGGGAGTCAAACAGCGGCCAGGTTTATATTTAAATAAATTAGGCATTGTCTCAAATAACTACCATAGTTTTAGAGATTAAACTCAGTTCTAAATTAAAGCAACAACAATCTTTTACTTATATACGGTTTCTTTTCAAGATATCACATTTGCAAGGCGATATCATAGTCCATTGTGTTGTTCCAGAAAATATCCATACTCCCCCCACAGAGGGTTTTTTTTGGTTTGAGCCCCCACTGCTCTGAAATTCCAGTTTAAGCTCATACATTCCTTTAAAAATTTGGCCTTTAAGACCCCCTCCCCCTTGGAATTTCCAATGACCCTCTGTGGTGGGGTATGGATATTTTCTGGAACCATGTTCCAGCACTCTGGTCTTTGAGGATTTGTTTGTAGAGGGGATGGCTGGGGGGTGGGGGGCAGGGGACCTTGGGGGTGAAGGGGGCAGAGGCGAGAGAGAATGGGGTGGAAACTGTGATAAAATGGCATAAGGAAGCAGGTGGCTCCTTTGTATTGCACAGTGGCAGTAGCCACCAAGGAATGGGTGGCAACCAGGAGTAAATGGTACCAGAAGCAGAGAGATCAGACCGCTTGCCCTTAGCCCCCTTCCCCTTCCTTGCTTGGGCTCCAGAAGAGACAAAAAGACCAGATGGGTGGCTTTCCATATAGGTATCTTGTATGCTACAGAACACTATGGCTTCTTTCTGATATTGCCTACAGGAATGTGTTGTTATCGGAATCTTAAAGAATTTTCTCTAACCATGAAAAGAAATGTTATGGGATGTCCTAGGTCACGTCCCTCCCCCTTGACCAAACCAGTAACTTTGTGCAGTATCTTAATTGTTGTGTACAATTATTGGAAGTTAACTACTTTGAACAAATTTGACTGTAAGTGCTATTATTCAAAGTAGTCTCTCCTTGTGGACACCTCCATATATGTTGTACATCATTCTGTCTCTGAAAGAGACCAATTAAAATTCCTGTAAATTAGATCTATCTCCATAATGCAGACACCTCCTAAATACAGACCTTGGTCCTTTCCCTTCAGTGTCCATATCAGAGAACTCTGTATGTACCTTTCTCAACAATGTGTAAAGTATTGGGTTCCTCAGAGGTGAATAAATGCCAAATTGCCTGAGAACAGACTTTTCTGCTTAATTCTTAGTAAATAAATAGTATTCGTTCTCTGTTTTACTTTTAATCTCAGCCTGCAGCTGAAAGGAAACTTTCCATCCAGTCATCTACTCAATCCCATCAAACTAATTCAGATGAAGATGATCAGCGCTCTGGAACGCCTGATCAGGAGATTTTTAACATGTACCATGTGAGTAGTAGTAATTTGTCACAGAGTTGGGCTTCTAATTGACTGATTAGTTGTACCTGAATGAGACAGAATGAATAAGACAGAATATGATAAACTTAGGAACACTAGTCCCTGTGCAACTTTACCTTGCATGTCTATAAGTTTATTGTATTCATTATTTTAGTTGTTTTAGTCTTTGACATCACAAAAGGACTTAACTGTTGTTTGGAGAACTCAACAGTATTTGAGTGTTGCATTTGACATTAGTGAGCCTTTCAATAACACTGTCAACAAGTGATTGCATTTTTCATTACTGTGCATCGTTGCAGGGTTTGTACGCATCCTGGAAGACCGGAAAAGTCGTGAAATTTTAGAATTTCATTTTCCAGGCCTGAAGCATCATGGGAATTAAGATTTTGTCATAGAATGTCATGGACAAAGAGGTTCATTGTATGAAATAAATTCAACAGTTAATTTTTTCATGAATAAAAAAGCAAGAAGAGGAAACTATTGGGTCTCAAAATGAATTTAGTTGACAGTTTTTGAAAACAAAACCTTGCCTGGCAGAGTTAGGTCCTGGAAAAAAAGTTCATTGAAAATCATGGAACTTTAAAATCTTTAAAGGGTATGAACCCTGTGGTTTGGAAAACAAAGACCATTAGTTCTAGGGATTCAAAAAGTCATTCTCATTTTCTGTGAGTTTGGTTCGCTTTGTCAGTTTCTGTCTTTTCTGGTTTGTTAGTTATCGACATATTTATCATTGACAGCAATAAAAAATGCAATCATTAATTGGGTTTGAAGTTAAGAGTTCACATGTTATTGAAAACCACATTATACAGGGGGAATAGTCTCCTATATAAGTGATATGGGTATCTACTGCCACGAAGGGTATGATTTTCAAGCAGTTTAGTCTAGGATGGGACAGAGAAACCAGGGAGTTTTGATCTGAAAAAGGATGTGATTTACTGGGAAACTTGTCAGTAGTATGAAGAATTTAGTCCAGAATAGGAATTGAAACTTGGTGAGGTTGGGATTAGGTGGGGGTTTTTGGTGTGCAGTTTAAAATAGGGTTGCAAAATACAGCTTATTACCCTTTAAGCCCCAACAGTGATCAGCATCAAATTTCTCCTCATCATACCAGTGCATTATAACACATAAAGGCCATGAGAATTGGGGAAATGATCACCAAATATGAATTGTCTTGATGTCTTAGTAAGTTCTTCCAAATTATTAGTACTTAATGAAATGCTTGGAGACCAATAAGGAGAATTTGAATAATGATGCCAGGGCGTAAAGGGTTAACATAGCCTGGTATAGGGTAACGGTCTCAGAGTCCTAGCGGCACACCCATTACCCAAAAATTCAAAAATTCATGGAGTACCCTACCAGGCCACAATCTAACCACATAGCTTTTGAATCTGTGATCAAAGCCATTTTGATGAAAGCTGTTTAGTTGTACCCTTTTCATTGGTGTTGTTAGTTTTTCACCATTTTACAAAATGACACAACTAAACCGTTAATTTTTGCATTTTTTTTCTCCAGGGTGTGCACCCACCTCATTCTCCCCAGTCTCAATTCCACCCTTACCCCCATTACCCTTATATGGCACCAATGTATCACCACCCTCCCCCTGTAATGTGCCACTGTCCATCATGCACTGGACACAGGTCGCCTGTCCACTCCCCCCATGGGGGTGCACCTGGTGGCTTTGTTCATCATCAGATGGGTCCTCATGCAAGCTGGAGTCATGCATCACCCATGGCATTTCAAGTCAGGTGAGTCTGACAAGCTACGAGTGTTGCTATAGAACACTTTTCGAACTTTTGAGTCTGTTGATGAAACTCTATCTAATGTGACTCTCCTGATGAAAGCTGCTGAGAGTGTTTTCCTGTGTTACTGTTTATTATGCTCGACAAGCTGATTCTAACTTTAGAGTCCATGGGTAAAATACGAAGGTGTGACTATACAGATGAAAGCTACTGAGCAAATTTTACGTCCGTATCAGTTTCTTAGGTCTATTGTGCTTTGCATTGAGAGCATTTTTTTGTTTTGTATGTTTTTTCCTTTCCTTCCTTCCTTCCTTCCTTCCTTCCTTCCTTCCTTCCTTCCTTTTTCCTTTCTTTGTTTGTTTATTTCTTTCTTCCTTCCTTCCGTCCTTACTTACAATACTTACTTACTTACTTTCTTTCTTTCTTTCTTTCTTTCTTTCTTTCTTTTATTTAATTAGATATTTTTATTTATCTATTTATATTTTATTTTGTACTGATGTACCTTTTGTTTTGATTATTGATAACTCACTTGATAATTGTCTTCTTGTCAGGCCAAGACTACAAAGGCCCTTGTCAGGTAGGCCAACAATCAGTTGTGTATTTTTTCTTGGCATTATTTGGATTGTCAAAATACGCCATAGTTTGCCTTAAGAGTCTATTTAGATATATTTCGTCCAGTAATACCTTTCTTGGCAGTTTAACAGGTAAAGTTGATTGTCTTTAGAAACAGGGATCAGTACCTGTAATATAGAGATGTCTGTGTTAAAGAGGTTGAGTTAGTGTCACTTTTGGTCTCTTTCACACCAAGTTAACTCTCTGTATGTAATAGAGAAGTGTCAGTGTTACAAAGATAGGGCCGATTATTTAAACGAGGTCTAATTTAGACCGCTTTTTAAGACAATGACTGGAAATCCAGATCTTTTCATAAGTTGGTAAGATAATACTTTTTTTTCATCTGTGCTATATGCCTTCCGTGACATCGTTCACAGTGTGCAACGTTTAAACCGTTTTAAACCAGATTGAAATTGGTTAGACCGCGGGTTTGTTAAACTCGTGTCCAGATTTCGTTTTGTCTCTTTCGGACCAAGCGAACTGTACGTAATAGGAGGTGTCCATATAAATGTAATGTCCTAAAATAGAGGGTCGACTGTATTGAGTGGTTATTTGGCCCATTGCTCGCTGATATCAGGCATATCAATTGTAAGGTGTATGTCCCGGACAAGTTCTTGTGTTAGTGATTATTGGTGCGTTAACTAGATCGTGTATTTTCTATCCCCCCTTCAAACAGTGCCTGGGGAGAAGTTTGAAATGAAAGTCAAAGGAAGCCCCCTGTACGGGCAGCCCCCATGGTGGGGCTGGGGCTCATCCGACGACGAAATCTACAACTACCCAAACACTGCGACCATTATGGAAGGTGACAGTCATGCAGAGCAGCAAGCTCTGTCACTGAAAAAGAAAAAACTCACGAAGAAGGACGCTCTTGAAATGGCGCAAAGAAGACACAACATTGGGACATTTTCTGTGCTATCAGAATCCAAAGCCAGAATTGTAACAACTAGGACATCTAAAACGACTTATGACCCTGAGCGGGAGAGGGCGATGAAAGAGCGAGAAGAGTTTGTAGTGTTTCAGAAGAAATCTGCGTTGCCCAGTCCTGGGTACAGCGATCAACTTTCTCCCGTGTTTGAGAACTCGACTAGCCGAGACTGGGAGAAGCCAATTTCGCACAGCGAGAACGTGGAACGTGATTCTAGCCTCGCAGAATGCGATTCATCACTGGAAAATTCTCCGGATGATTGCAACGAGGGACATTCAAGACCTGGATCCTACGAGATTCCATTTATTCCAGACTATGATGAGATTCCCGAGAGGCCTGTTAGTCAAAAGAGTGAGAAGGGGAAAATTGGAGTGCAAGATAATTCACAGAAAAGTGCTTTGGATAAGCAAAACAGAGTAACAAGAAAGAAACCTGTAAATAAAATTAAGAAAAGAACTACTGCTTCTGATGCTTCAGCGAGGAATGGTAAAACATCATCAGGTAAATGAAAATTGTCTTTCTAAAGAATGCTTCCATAGTGTCTGGGCCTTCGTGAAAAAAGAAACGTCAAGTTTGGCATTTTATGATGCTAATAAATCTTAAGAACACGCGTCATCAGCTTGTTCCAGACTCTGTAGAAACAGTTGAGCCGTTCCCCTTGTTCAACTTTATCTGTTGTCTCAAGACGTTACTCAGCCTACATTCTACCAAATTTAAATTTATTTTACGTACATCCATACACACAAACAATTAAGTAATGGCTGAATTCCACCCTTATTAGAGCAGTTTTCAAGTTAGTGTCGAAAGAAATGTTGTGTTTGCTTCGATTTTGTCTTACTACGTTCTCTGATTGGTTAAAAAAGCTCGCGCCACTTTCTCAACCAATCAGACGCAAAACCAAAACCAATCGCGACTTGTTCGCACGCGTTTTGCCGCGCTTGATGCTAATTACTTGTATTTGCTGCAATTTATGATTGATTCATTTTGTGTTTTGTTTCCGTTGTGATTGGATAGAGTAATTACTTTGGTTTTAGTTTTACGACACTCATTTGAAAACCGCTCTGTCACTGTTAATTCTGCCTTTGGTAAATTTGCCTAAAGTTAAAATGTGGAAGCAAAAGAAAATATCATGAACAAGTTAATATTTTGTACTAAACTAGTGAAGATGGACGCTGAAACTGGATAAGCTTAAATCACAGACCCAATAGTAACACTGACAGAGACAGCAAAATTTCAAGTAGGGTAATTTATTGCAAATTAATGCTTTTGTTTCAGGTTCCAGAAAACATTCTAGTGACACCAGCGAGTCCGAGTGCGAACCGTCCTCGCACCCCTCACGAAGATTGGGCGTGGTCACTAGGGGCACCCCTTCCTCCAGTAGGGTGTTCGGTCTGACTGAAGTGAGCATGCAAAGAGAGGGTTATGGAGACAGTAGAGAGGTTAGTAGCATAACTAGTTCTCTAGACTTTGGTTTGGGATTAGCCTGTGAACAGGCTCCACGGTAAAGAAAATAACGCGAAAAACGCGGACTCGGAACCTGTTCACAGGCTAGTTTGGGATGGGAAAGAGGTGAAGGCTGTCATTAGGATCAGTTATTGCGGCAGTAAGCGGGTAATTGGTCTGACTGTGGGGATACAATAGAGACAGTGCATAAGTTATCGCCGCGAGTTTGTACTCGACACGTCGTATTGCGGTAATTTATTCCATCGGTTAACTATACCGTATTCCGTGGTACTGTAAAATACCAAAAAACCTGGCGGAAAAAATGAGGACCTCAGAATATTCTCATATCGCATTCTCATTAACGTAATCCAGTCAAAACGGCGTACAAGGGAAATCTATTGTAGTCTGCCGGCATAGCCTTTCCCGCAGTCGTAAATTTTTTGTGGAGTCCTATTACCCTCCTCCCCACACTACCCCACTTAAAATCGGCTGTGGAAGAGGCTCCTGGCGGCCGAATGGAGTGTTTGTCATCCCTTCACCACATGAATATTATTTCAGTTAAATTAATGGTCGAATTCTTGTTCAAAAAGAATTTGTGATCAATAACAAGAGATTGTGATTTTCATCGTTAACTCCGCTTGTCATCGAAGTCGGCGTTTGCAGGTGGAAATCTATTCTAACTTGATTTTTGTCGGCCTTAAAGAAGAACAAAAAAAAGTAATGCTTACAACAGTTTGGTTACAGAGAAGATACTTGTGTCATCTAACCCTCTTCTCTGGAACATTTTATTTTCCAGTTGTAGCTGTACTAAAGTTATAGCACTTACGGACAGAGCTCTAACAATATTGTAGCGGAGAAGGGTTTAGTTCCAGTGACATGTTTTTTGATCTTTCAGAGTCTTTCTCCAGCTCCTCTTCCAAGCTGGGTTCAGCAGTGGGCCAATTCTGTTGACCTTCGAGGTAAGTATGATTATTGGTCCCGGGGGGTACTCCCTCATATAAGCTAGATAGTATGTGCAGCGCCAAAGGGTATGGTTTTTGAACCGTTTTGTCCTGGAAGAGGGCATAAATTTTGACCATTTTGGTCTGAAATGTGCGTTCTGGTCTTGAATTGGGTTTGGTTTTATGCAAACCGAAGCAGTGCCGGGGCGGGTCTGAAACAGGGTATCGACGTTTCGGTCAGGTCTGAAGTATAATAATAATAATGGTCTTTATTTCTCATAAGGTAAATCTACATATCTTATGTTACAAATCATAAAAATATTAATAAACTAATTGTTAAAGGACTATGTTAAACCTAACTATCTTGTACTGAGTTATGTTTGAAAGTTAGTTTGAAAATAATAAGGTAGGGAAAATGACATATTTTGGTCTGGAATAGGGACCCAAATTTTAGGGGTACCCCTCCGGGTAAGTTGACAATACAATTACATACATCTTTCGTGTTTGTCCTTTCTGTTTACTCACCCCTACCCCATCTACTCTACAGTGCTTGATTTAGACTAGTTCCCAAGGGAAATCGGTTTTAGTTAAAGGAACTATGTCACGGTATTTTCATTCATTTTTTTGATCTGACAAAATTATTTTCTTATTGAAGGGAACCTCAAAATAATAACGTAGAAAAACACCAAAGGAGTAATAATAAACAAAAACTAAACAAGGATGGTTACGACTGAGGGAGATTAAGACGGACTTCGAATGACAAACTTGAAAAAGCTTGCCAATTTTTTCAAGATGCGTTATCCGTAACGTAGCTCCTTTAACTAAGCCTATAATCATAATCGATCTGTTTGCTAATCAATTATTGCGGCACCTCGAGGGTGCAAAAGAAAAGCTTTCCGCTCGCAATTTTGAAATTATAATGAATCTCAATATTCACTCCCAAGTTACCTGTCTTACGAGCTGGAGGGTTTTACAGAGGCGCGCTATGAGAATTATCTTTCCGCGTGTCACCTGTCGTGAGGCACTAGGACTCGCTAGTTTAAAGACACTTTTTGATCGGAGACAGGCTCAAACGGTCAAAATGTTTCAAGACATCAGTGATAATCCTGATCACAAATTATACAGATTTTTACCAGAGACAAACAAACGTAGTTTTAATCTGAGAAATAGTCGAAGATATCACGTTCCTATTAGCAGAGCTATTTCCACAGCAATTATATATGGACGATTTCATGTTTCACATTTTAGCACAGTTTTATTATTTGAATTCATTTGTATCTAATTTTAATTTATCTAATTCAGCCCTAGAGTTGTAATTTTAAAGCTTCAATAAACTATCTTACTAACTATTCCTGTTTTGTCACCAATCACTGTTAATGATTAGCTAATGTGTTTAGAGTCGCTATTAACAAGATACGTGTCACAAAAGGATTCATTGTTTTCGCATCAGCAGACCATCAACCTGTGGAGGTGCTTGGTTCTTCTAGTGCAGCAGAAGATTCGACGAATAGCAGCAGCGTGATGTCGTCTTCCAGCCATATTCCCGTGCCGGTACAACCCGATGACTCAGGTAGGCGAATCAGCCTTGTTTAAACACGCCACGTGTTGCTTGATCAAAGAATTTGCGCGTTAATGTTTCAACCTTTTCCAGGAATTAATTAACTTAAATCCCGGACGGTCCGCGTTATTTAGTTCGCCTTCGACCGCCTTCCAGTAACACAGTGTTTATCGCATACGTTCCAAGGCTTTTCTTGAAGTTGAAGGTATCATTCTTCTAGCCTATTGCTGAAAATGAGTCGTAAGTATTGGTTAGGTTTGATATTTTGTGAAAGTAATTGATGTCAGTAGAATATAATGCATGTATCTTAGCCGTTTCCTTCTTTGATGTATTAAACCCTCGATCACGAGTCAAATAAGAAGGTTTTAACCTCTGAGTCTGTGAATCATCCAAGTCATCGAGCAGTACTTTGCATTCTGTTGATGTTGTCGTTCGACTTTCAGTTTGTGTGAAATTTGTACTCGAACAAATCCTGTTTAATTTCCTTCCCATTATTTTGATACACCCCACTGGGTACATGGTGTCGATTTCCCGTAATTCGAGCATTTAATTTTTTTTTTTCGATGAAACGCTTCCCAGCGTTTGATGTTCTAAATCTGTCTCAATCTTTGTTTACATGGTCTGGTAACTGTTTGTTTTGGCAAAATGGTTTTACCGTTTAAATGTTAATAAATAATGTACACGTAGTCTTCTTACTCTGGAAATTGAGTTATGAAGATCTAGTTGTTCCCTTTTACAGATTTTTGAGTGATTGTTGTCGCTAAAAGGGGGTACAGAATATTTTAACTGCTCATATACTACTGTAAATTTGACGGGGAATATTTGGTGTTAAATTACCCGGTAAATTAATATTTGGAGATATCGAACCTTTTGTTAGCTACCTCTATGGTAGATTCAGCCAGGTTTGTTGTGAAAAAAAAAATGCAAACGTTTGGCAAAATTATCACAAATTGTTATGTTCGATTGACATTATTAAACGCGAACCTCTGTAATTGAAACAAGGTTTTCTCCTCGAAATTTTGTGCGCCCTCTTTTGATGCGCTGGCACAAATTTCATGAGCCAATATATTTCATTTGTCTAGAACAGTAAACAGTTGTCGTTTGACAAAGCCGCACTGGCGTTGTCACGCAACGCATATTACGCAACGGCTCAACAAGAAATGAGTTGTACGGGACTTCCCGCTTCCCGTATCCTTTAATCCCGTTCCAACCTCATTTTTCTCATTTGTTTGTCCTCATTCCACTGCAAAATGTTACGCGATGTTGTTGTTATTGTTTGTTTGTTTTTTGTTTTGTTTTGTTTTGGGGTTCAGGGGAACCCCGATATGACGAAAAACCAAGGGACTGGGAAAGTGTGTTCGTTATAATGGGGTTCGTTATATCGGGGTTCTTTTCCATACATTTTACTATTACTGGGCTGAAAAATATCGCTCGTTATAACGGGGTCATATAGGGGTTTTTGTATCAGGGTTGCACCGTATTTCTCTCACTTCCTGTGCTCTCTTTTCCCAATTCCCGCACACTCCCCGCCCCCGTTTTCTCCCGCCCTGCCCCCCCTGTCCCCCTCGGGGTTCCCCTCCCCATCGATCAAGAGCAATAGTGGACTTCAGTTGACGACGTAGAACTCAAACTTGATTTTACCCCAGAAAAGTCTAATTTCCAGTTCGGTTTTCTTCCTGTAACCTTTTCATACAGCCAGCCTTACTAGTAAGCCTGCGACCAAACTCTTCTCAAAAAACGTAAACGTTCACAGGTTACCTCGAAAACTCACCTTCAATGAACTGGAAAACGTCTTAGTGAAATACATTTGACGATCGGTGGTTTGAGTCGTTCCCAGCCATCGCGTTTTGTTCGCAGGCAATAAGTTTTGCTCCACCTGACAAAAGAATGGGGACCGAGTGTAAGTCTTTGACCGACTGGCATCCCATCCAGGAGGTGTGAACGGGGTATATCTCTTAAACCGTCAAATCTACACGCCATTGATACCCTCATCCAGAGGGGAGTAGTAATACCCCTAGTTGCTACATGGTACAGAAACTAGGTTAAGCTGTGGCCGTCTTGGTGAAGTGTCTGCGTGAAGACAAAGAAATGGGTGACGTCTGCGCGCAGACTAAGTGTGTTGTGTCTATCTTTTATTGCCAGTAATTTGTCCCTTCCATTTTTGCCCTTTCCTAGTGTAAATTAGTCTAAATTAATTTAATGTGCTTTAACTTAATTTAATCCTACAGAAAACAAATGTAAGCCGGACAAGGCCGTTTCATCTCCAGTTCTTAACAGCAGACCGAGGTCGGCATCATCAAGAACAAACTCGGTAAGAGACTGGTCAAAATGAACTTGTGACTTGCTATTGAACAAAGAACGGTGTTGTGGATGGGGCCAATGGCTGTCCTTGGTGTTTCAGACGAGGGTTATTTTTCATTGCGCAATTATTATTATAATTTTTTTTATTATTTATTTATTTTTGTTTTGCCCGTCCCTTTTTATGTTCATGACGACCTCAGACCCTGGGAAACTCTTAATGAACTTAGTAAAAAAAGCCTTTCGAGCTTTCTTTCTGCGTATCCCTTTCTTTCCTCCAGTATCTCTTCAACAATGTAAAATTACCCCAAATAAAAATTGGGAGCTAACTGACAGTGATTTTGTCTTTACAGCCGAGTTTGATGCGGAGCCAGAGCCTTTCGTCCTCACCGAAAACCACCCTCTCCCCCAGAGTATCACGGAGCAAAACTATGTCTGCTGCAATTGATAGGCGCTCCTACCCGACGGGGACTGGGAGTAAGTCAGACAGAAAAGCAACTGAGAGCGCTCGTAGGAGGGGCCTGGGAAGCGGTACATCGGACGATAGTGATGTGGAATCCAGCGACACCTCACAAACCAGACAAACGAAAGACTCGCGGAGGAAAAGCGATGAATCTGACCGGAAAGGAGTGCAATTGATCCCCGAGAAGGAAGGGAAGCGGCCGCTCTCAGCCCCTCGGCCGAACAAGACAGCGATGCTGAGGGCGCACAGTAGCAGAGAAGCTATTAAGAATAGCAGCGTTAAAAACAAGACCCCAAGTACAGCAAAGTCCAGGACTGCGAAAAGCTCGTCGTCAAGCGACACAGGAAACGGAGGCGGCATAGCTGCCAATCACACGAGCGATTCGTCGCCTTCAGCCAGAGTATGGACTCCTAGCGCTAAAAGCTCGACCAAGTCCTCCACGGGCGATGATAACGTTGAAGTCGGGGAGATTAGTAGCGAGTGTGTTGGTGATGACGTCACTCAGGAGGTGGTGGATGACGTGTTCAGTTCAGGCCCAGTCCGTTCTTTGCCAGAGTCACTTCAGATGAAACGAGATGACCCTGTCAATAAGACGTTTGTCCTCGGTAATGCTCCTTTCATTCGTTTGGTTGTATATTTACTTGTTTGTTCATTTGTTCTATTTAATCATTTCTTTGTTCGATCCTTCGTTTTCCTTCCTTCCTTCCTTCCTATTCCTTTCTTCATTCATCCACCTTCATTCACTTCATTCGCTATTTCGTTTTCTCGTTCTTACTTCCATTTATTTGCTTTTTCATTGGTTCCTATGCTCTTTGAAATGTCTTTGCCATTTTTTCCACGAGTGCATGACCTTTCCCTGTTAATTTTTCTTTCTCGTTATCGGTTGCTTTCTTTTCCTATTAAGAAGTCAAAAGAAAATAAAAAATCGCTCTTGACGATGAGTTTGTATTTGACTCGTGAAACTGTTTCTACTTCAGATGAAGGCAACGGCGACTCGTCAGTCTCGTCTCCTGAGGATACCTCGATGCAAGCTTGGGTCAACAAAGCCTCCAACAGCGAAAACCTCCTTGAATGCAACGACACGTCTGGCAACAAAACAACGCCAGCTTCACCGCCCAGTAGTGAAGCTGCAGAATTAAAACTAGAATCCACTAACACTCTTGGAGTAAGCTTACGCAGCAAACTTATTCCTTTCGCGCCTTTCCGCGACACTCAACCGTACACTCCCCCCGTGTCTGATCATCCTTTTGAACCACCAAGCGATTCCGCTGACTACATGTCCGGGGGGTCACATTCATCTACCGGGGAGGGGAGGTCGGTGTCGCCTGAATCAGTCGTATCAGCGGCACCGGCTGCTTCCCCCTCCCCTCCTTTAACTCCAAGTTCTGCAGCCAAAAAAATGTTTGATTTCAAGGGAGGAGCAACTTCATCGCAAAGCCGAAGACAGTGGGGTGTTACAGACAAGGTAAGTATACGTTACAATTGCTTTAGTGAGTAAGATACCGAATACTTGTTGCATCTGGGTATAAGCCGCACTAGCTAAGAGAAACCGTTGCATAGTTTCTTAACGTGGTTGCGCAAGTTGTTTAAATCAAGAACATTGTTTCTCTTGTTGCTTGTGCCGTTACAATCGCATGCAAGGAAACTTCCTTCTACATGTAACTTTTCTTCCTTGTCTGCTTTTCCGAGAAAAGGCGAGTCCCTATGTTGACGATAAATTGTAACGATGTCGGTTTTTTTTTCTCAGCCTGTGGAAGATCTCATGCTTTCGTCCATCCATGCTTTCTCCGTGGAGTTACGTCTAGCTTCGGAATCAGTGCTATCAAAAGTGAAGTAAGTCTTACTGGGGGTTTTAGATTAGGAACAGTCCTTCCTTTAACTTATTGCGAGAAGTTAAATGTGCAAGTTTGCGAGTATGAAAATGGAAAGGAGTCGCCGACTAAATCTCGCTATAAATAATGATCAAACATATTGGTTTGATTATAGGACTTTGTATGACGGAAGCGAGGAGGAGCTAAATGGCACTGGCTCAAGATCAAGAAACAATTCCGATACCAAGCAGGAATCACAGAGTGCCATTCCGGATTGGAAGAGTTCGCATGCGGTACGTTAGACGCAAACAGTCGTAGGGGGAGGGGGGGGCATGCCCATTTGGGGGTAAATCCTCTTTGGAATAGAGCGAGCCCATGACTTAGACTAGGAGCAAGCAATCTTTGTTACTACATTCGTGATTCAAGCTAATCCCGTATGTGACTAATTTTAGCAATGCGTTTCCCCGAATAATGTCCAAATAATTCTTATGTCCAAATTCTCACTTTGTTTTAGCTTCGTTAATTCTCTTTTGAAACTCGAATGGATTAAGCCTGAATAAATATTAGTTACAGTAGGTTTCCTCGTAAGGAAAAAATATTTAAGAAAAGAGAGCTCGAGTAAATTACTGGACACCAATATCCATGGAAAAAAGGGTTTCTGTTCGAGTTAGTCGGTGTTCGAGATAGCTGGGGTCAATTGTACTACTTCTGTCCAGCCAGGGGTAGCAATGCATCACACTCGTTGATGGAGGATTTTTGCTTTTGCAGGAGATAGCGGGAATATTCCGAAATTTGCGGAAGGTCGAACTTCGCCTTCGCAGTAAGTATTTTATCGTCAGCTTGTAACAGTTCATTTGCTGTTTAACTTATGCATTAGAAAGCTAAGGCCTCTATATCTGAAAATAATGAGTATTGCCCTATTACTCAGCTCAATATGTAACAAATAGATTACTTTCTTGAATCTCGGTATGAGCCGCTGTGGACACCCCAATACGACGGTCGACGGATCATTTAAATTTAGTCTGATTAGTGAGGTTTTCAGATACGTAAATTACCGCTTGAGTTTTCGCTTGAATTATTCTTCGGGCCAAAACAAGTGTCCACGAGAAGGGCTAACCACAGACACCCCAGGGTTATGCTGTGAGAGTTAGCGAGGTATTGTACCGTGTTACCAAATAACCATAATTATTAGGGAACTTAAGCAACCACGACGGCAACGCCAAGAAAAACGTCTCTTAAAAAATGACTTCCCAGTCTTTTAGACTTCTTCGCGATTATTCCAATTCATTCAATTTGTCTAAAATACCCAAACTATCAGAGAGCTGAATTTGTAAGGACGGCGTACTGTTCAGGGAGCGAAACAATTATCCACCATCGTGTGTTCACGTTCTACTCAAAACTTTTAGGGACCAATTACATGGCGAATTTCAGCCCGGTTAGCCTGGCTAAGATTTCAGCTCGGCTTCCTGAACAAATCTTCTTAAAAAGATTACATGAAGAGACTTTCAGCCAGGTCAAACGGGCTGAAAAACCTCATTTAATCGCATTCAAATTTCAGCCCGGGCTGAAATATGAACGCAGGTATGCGCACTGCTTGAGTTGTGAATGTAAAACGCTTTCCTACAAACGTTTTCCGCCCAGTTTAAAGCATTGCGCCCGGGCTGAAATTCATCATGTAATCGCAAGAAAATTTGAGGGCGGTGGGCGGACCAAAATTTCAGCCCGGGCTGAAATTCGCCATGTAATCGGCCCCTTAATTTGGTCATTCACGTTGTAGTTGTGCACAGAACGCCTAAATTATGTACCAAGAAGTATAACGCACGTGCAGAGTCATTGTTTTCCTAAATAAACTTTTGTTTTGTGACGTTCTCGTTAGCCGTCGCCGTCGTGTTTGCTTAAGTTCCCTAATGGCTGGTTCAGGGTAGTCTCAATAAATAGTGATGTGGTTCCTTTTGCTGATCTAATGTGGTTTAAGCGTTAGATTAGCAAAACACCACACAGAAAGCAAGCATACCGTGGAATAAGGTAAGACATTGTTATTGATTTGAATCTGTCACCACGATTTTCATTCAGATTCTTATATTTCCAACCATAAACGGAACAACACATAGCTGACCCTCACATCATGAGCTTGGGTTGCCTGTGCTGTAACAGAATACCCGAGGTACGTTTTTCATGTCACGTGACTAACTGCGTTTGCTGTTGTTGCAGCGATGGAGCAAGCGTTGTCCATCATGTGTGTAGCCGCACAAAGGGAACCTAATCAGGTATGTGCCCCAATATCAACATGTGCGTTCTCCTCACTGTTCTCCGAATGATTCTTATAGTAATAGTTTGGAGAATATGCTGAAACTTCAAGACAATTCCTCGTTGGTGATCATTTCCTTTATTCTCTTTACCTGTGTGTTTGATCAAGTGATGATAATGTGAGGAGAATTTAGATCTTTATCACTACTTGGGCCTAAAGCTTTAAGGGTTAAAACTTACTTCTAACCAGGCAAAACAAGTTGTGTCTCGCTATCTTTATCTTTCCGAACGTTGTCACGAAAGAATCCGAATAGTTTCAGTTAGTTATTATCCAACAATGTTAGACACTTATTATCTCTCTTTTTGTTTTTGTTTTGTTTTGTTTTGTTTTGTTTTCTTAATCTTTCCAGGAGAGGAAGCTATCGATGGTGGAAACATCAAGCCTTGGTAAGAGTAACAGATTTATTTTAATGACCCTGTGTTTTTGTTTTGCACGAGTAGAATAAGTCTATTTTCACACTTCCCCATCTCATTTCACCCGCTTTGCAAAGTCCGGCGCGTTCTTAATTGGGTTGCTAAACTGGGTCCATAGCATGTTTCACAGAAAAAGTAACATTCGGTGATCTTCTATACATTAACATGATTGTAAGTGGCGGCTACAAAAATCTCAGTTGTTTCACACATGATTATGGAAAATGCTGCTGTCGGTTATTAAGCAGGTAGACGTTTCACGTAGGGAAAAACAGTCATTCACATTTCACACCAAAGCAGTAAGGAAATTATCCTAGGTACCAGATCGCGCGTGGCCGTGCACGCGAGAGCAGCCTCTGACAAATATTGTACCGACATACAGGGTACAAACCGTTGCCATCTTGTTTTGGGGTGGTGAGGGGGAGTGGGTGTAAAAAATTACAGTAATTGTGTGGGATTTGGCCGACCTTGAACCTATGTGACTCCGCTCAAATGGTCGTACTGTGAAGCGCTCATTCTTTTAAAAAGGCATTTCTTCCTGACCTCCCACGCAGACGCTCTTAGGGTTAAAACGCGTGGCGAAACCCTAAGAGCGTCTGCGTGGGAGGCTAATTTCTCCCATTATTACTTCCTTCAAATGCAGAGGACAGATTAGGGCTCTTCCGGCCGTAAACAATAATAACGTTTTAACTTCATACAATCCCTTCCAACCAAATTGTAAAATAAGTTTGAGTTGAAGAGCGACGTGAGAAAAAATTCTAATGACAGTTTGCTAACGTAGTGTCACTAATGAAAATTTCACTCAGGTGGGTGATAAAATTAGTTGATGTAAAAATGTTAAATTTAAATAAATTTTGACAGTGTACTAACGTCGTTATGTATGTCATGTTAGTTTGTTCGTTCATAATGTGAAAATTTAGACGGAAAATCCGTCAATTTCGAGTGGATTTACAGCGGCTCAAAATCGAACAAAATGCTGCAGATACATATACTGTAATTTTCCTTCTCCAACCAAGATGGGATGGTAGCCCATGAAAAGGCCCATTCCCGGCTCCCGAAAATACCCCAATAGCACTCTCTTTATTTCGCTATCTTCGTCATGACTGTCGAGGAGGCGTATAACATTAGGGACTTTAAGATGCGGTGACTACGGACTACGGTTGGACGCGCCTTTTTCTTTGGCTGAAACACTGAGCCGAGTACTCAACGAGTGGCGCGAAAATACGAAGTTAAGACCCCCGACTACCGACAACAGACTAAGCGTGACTATCAGGCTTTCTGGGGGGGGGGGGGGAAGAAGAGAGAGGGAGAGAGAAGGGGAAAGCTTTCGTCCCCCCCCCCCTCCCCGAGGGCCTAATAGTCAGGCTACAATAGACTACGAACGAAGAGCGAGGGTCAATTCTACACTAAACAGATAAAATGTCTTTTAAAAAGGTTCGAGATGCTCTGGTTTTGAGTTGTAATCGTCCCACTGCAAGTCAAAATCTAATTGCACGTGAGGCTTGCATGCAAGCTTAATCAAATTTTCAGGGCTAGTTTTGCAAATTACTTTGCTCGCGAAAATCACTTCAGAAACAAATTTGACGTATTTTACTAAATTAGTTACTTCTCAACTTGAAGGGAAGCCATTTCTATTTAGAAAGAGGAAAGAGAAGAGTTGATATTACAAGCTATATTCAAAGAATCAAATTTAATTTCAGTCTGGAAAACAACGCGGCGGTCAAAATCAGTAAACAGAGTAAGCGCGGCATTTTTCGCTGTTCTGAGTTCATAAGCACTTGAAATTATTCCAAATGCGTATTGGTTTGTATTTCAAGCGTTACAGTATAGGAACTGCTCAATTTTCTAACTTAAGACTATTTTTCATACCATCTTCAGTTCCTCGTACTACACCACGCTGTACTACGTGAAATCCTTTCACTACGCACCGTCGTGAGCTTGCGACGGTGGGGACGACAGAACACACGTGTCTCGTCCGAGTCCTAAAGTGCCTCTCGTCCGTAGTCCGTAGACACCGCATCTTAAAGTCCCTATTGTCTAACCGAAGTCAACATAGATATACGTAAATCTTTTCTTGTAGGGTCAGGCCAAAAGTGGAGAGAATTTAAAATGAGAGCTCGTCGAAATTCTTGGGCAGTGGAGCACAGAAACCAGTTTCCAGTCCCGCCCGCGGAATCCGATGAAGAAGACGAGGACACCCCTTGAATTGGTTATCCAAACAAAGTGATTTAGGAGCCGTAAAAATTTCGAGATGCAATGATGACAAATCCACAATTTGAATTAAGCAAGTTTTTATGCGGCACGCGAGAATACCCGTGAATGCGCGATTTCTTCCAAACCCTATGTCGACCCTTCAGGAGATCCCTTGGCTTGGTCTTTGCGATTTTACTTTGGTGTCTCTGTGAAGTGTTGACGAAATCAGTGACAAATCAGCGTTTCTCGGTTACTTTGCAGATAGATCACTCGTTTATTTTGATGTTTCATGACAGAGGGGAAATTCCGAGGCTCTTGCCTGTTGTAGCAACATTTTGTCCTAGAAGATGCATGTGTACGGACAAGTTTTGGTTTGAATGAATATGAACAAATTCCGAAAAAAAAGCTGAAAATGAATTGTTTCCCTGCCTTGTGCGCGCACAAGATAATTTTATTTTCCTGAGAAGAAAATAAATTTCTTTAGGAAGTTGTAAAAAGTTTTTTAATCCCATTTTGTGTTAAAAATGGTGTCCTGTGTCTCGTTTGAAGCAGCACAGGAACCCAAGGTGAAGAAGAAAACTAAACTAATAATAATTATATAAAGAAAAAGACGCTGTAAAATTTAAAATATTTAATTATTTAATGTCCGTAAATCAATGATGTACATGTTGGTTGGTATCATTGAAATTAAGGAAAAATAAATATGCCCATGCCTGTCTTAGCTGTTGTTTGTGAAGTCTTTAGTTGGTAGTAAATGTGCTACAAACGAACTCTATGGAAATGTTATACTCCTCTAGACCTCTACCCAATCCTTGTGTTTCGTTTGACATTCCCAGTATTTCAAGTCATCCATTCTGTTTTATGCGATTTGAGAATCTTTGTTCGTGTGAGTGTCAGAGTTGCCTCAACCTATTTCGCAGAATCCGTGTTGTTTGTTACTTTAGAAATGGCACGGACATTTTGTTGACGTTAAAAAGTTTTAACAAGCTAATAAATAACCAAACTTTGGTTTATTCCCAAAAATTGTACCGCTAATTATATCCCGAGGTTTTGACACATGCGATTTTTTATGCAACTTTTGTCGCACTTTTCGATGCAATTTCTTTCGCGCTCAAGTTGCATCATTACATCACGTGTGTAAACTAGCGGCGATTTCAGTGCGATTTGTTGCCACGATATCCCACATGTTTCGAACATGTTCGAAACTTGATGCAACTTGGCAGCGATTTATGGGAAATTGCGGCAAACATCGCACCCTGAATTCGTAGCGAAATCGCCGCTAGTTTACACTTGCGACAAAAGTTGCATTGGAGCGCATCAAAAATCGCACCGCTAATTATCTCCCGAAGTTTTGAAGCATGCGATTTTTGATGCAGCGGGCCTTTAGACTAATTTCTGGCCCTATCTTTCGACGGACAAAGACCTTTTTTCATGTCGATCACTGTTAGAGTTGCCTAAACCTTTTTTGGACGGAAACTTTCCCAGCATCTGTGTTATTCTGTCCTTTAGAAAGGGAGCGAACATTAAGTGTTTCAACAAAAAACTTGATTTCGATTTAAATAGAAAGATGTACTTTTTCTTGTTTGTTTTTTTCTTTTTTTGTTTTTGTTTTTTTTTTGTTTTTTGTTTTTTGTTTTTGGCTTTGCCCTACATTGCAAATTTGTACATTGTTAAATATACCTCACGTACTTGGACATTTGCATGCGGTGGGGTACTTTTAGCCACTATCACCCTTACCTGCGCTCACGGAATTTGCAGTGCAACTCAATCCTGTCCATTTTTTTGTTAGTGAGTTTGTCTGTTTGTTTAACGCCTCAAAATACGTAATCGAACAATTAACTCTCAGTCACATTTATCAGTTTAACAAGTTTTTTCGTATTTTGACAACTCCACAATGGAACCATGCGCATCCGAAAGGCATAACAGCTTCCTTCTCGACCCACTTTCCATTTTCCTCGTCGTACCACTCCATAGAGTCGACAGCTTGTCTGTTGTGCCTTCCTCCGAAGATATAAACCTTCTCTCCAACTCGTGCCACTCCTCCGGCAGCCCGTGGGCAGTTGATATCGGCCACTAAACTCCACTGATCTGCACTGGGACTGTAAACCTCACAGCTGCCCAGCGCAGATGATGACGTGCTTTGAAATCCACCAATCGCAAGGATCTTGTCTCCTAACACCACCGCGAATGCGTACTTCCTTTCTTGTTTCATGGGGCTGGTTTCCGTCCACTCGTGGGTAGCCATGTCGAGCTTTTCAACCGTCTTCAGTGAGTTACTGTCGTTTGCGCATCCACCAATGGCATACACGTCACCGTTAAGTGCGACTGCGCATAATGCCTTGCGGGCGTGTCTCATTGCCGGCCCCAAACTCCAGCTGTTGTTGCTTGGTTGGTAACATTGTACTGAGCTAAGGGGTTCGAAGCCATCCTTTCCGCCAAAAACGTAAATCCTGCCATCGAGCGCGACTGCTGCTGGCGCGAATGCTCGCTGAATCAAATCTGCTACTTTGGACCATGTGTTAGTCAGTGGATCAAAGCGTTCCACAAGGTGCCCACGAGGGTAGCCTCCAATGCAGTAAAGGAAGCCGCCACATTCTACCACAGCATGTTCATTGCGGTCAAAATTCATGTCAGCCAGTTGATGCCACGTGTTTTGTTCAGGGAAATACGCCATTGTACTCTTAAAAGACCTACCTTCCGACAGACCTCCTGTCAAAATAATTCCTCCTATTTCTTTTTCAAGACATTTTCTGGGCCTCAAATCCCCACTCTCACTTTCTTGAATGATGAAAGCTGTCAGGCCTTGGACAAGAAGATTCATGCATGCCACATTGCTGTTGACCAGAGGTTCTGCTTTCATATGATCCAAGATGTATTCCTTTGACATCGAGAACAAGCGCACTTTGCTTAACAGCTTCTCAAAGTAGAACCGACGGTTTTCTTCATCGTGTTTGACCCACCGTAACACGGCTTCGTAAACATCTTCCTCTCGCGTGACTGCTATTTTGTCATCTGATACGAGATCCAGGAGCAATTCAAAATCCAGATCACAAAATTCGTTTGTGCGGGAAACCAAAGCGAAGTGATCGCGAATAACTCTTGACGCTGCGAGTTTCAGTTCATCGCAGTTGCAGTGCATGGCAAAGGCGTACATCGGTATGCAGTTGGACTTTGATACCAGAGTGCGTAAATATTCCAACGCTTTTTGTTTCAAATCTGGAATCAACAGATAATCAGCGGTCATGATTAACTCCTTAACACTGGACTCCGTGAAAGTGACCATCCCTTTGTACAAATAATCGAGCACATCTTGGAATGTATCTGGATAAAGATCAAGTTCAACAGAAGAACAGTTCTTTTCCATCATTGATGTTGTGAACAGAGCAAGGAAGTACTCGCTGGAAGCCGCCAAAACACTTTTGTGAGCTGGAAATTCGCAATCCTTAATGAGCAAAACCACATCGCACAAAACACCATCTCGCTGCTGACGAGCAAGTTTTGAAAGCAATTCTTTTCTGTGTTGTTCATCGTTTAGTTCGTCTTGTGACATTCTTGTTCCTCGTCGGTTTGCTTCACTGCGTCCTGTGAGGGTTGAATAATAACACAACGTACCAATTTCTTTGTTTTTCTATTTTTCTGGCAGGTTATCACCGCATGTGGCAACCGCAGGTTTTGTCACTTTACGGGGATTAAGGGGATATAACTGAAGAAAACAGAAAATTTCTTGGAGCGCCTTATGGATAGACTGCGAGGAATCTCTCGTTTCTCCTCATATGGTGGTGGAGTGGACGCGAAAGGAGATAAGGGCAAAGAAGTGTTCCAAGAGTTTCGAGTTGACGTTTTCGTTTTTGAGCTACTGGTGCTCCTACGGTAACACGTGGCCCGTTAGGTTTGGTATACTCTACTAGGTTTTGAGGAAAATCGGGGCACTCTGTGCAGTCTAACAAGTGGAAAGCAAGCCTCTGGGCAATTTATCACTTTTTGATACCGTAATGGCGTTTTCTTGAAATACAAATGACAGTGCAAATTGTCGAAAGGGGTATAGCAGAACGCAAATTACGTAGAATGAATAAGAGAATAATGACCATTTCATGATTATTTTTTCGCTTGTTTGTTTTAATTTAATATTACAAGCTAGACTGTTTCAGGCCTGCAAGCTTCGTTGAGGAGCGAAGGAAGGATAGTACGCAAAGATTTTAAGCGGATGGGAAAATTAGAGAGGAATTTTTCCCCACGCCCCCACTTTCATTTCCTTCCGTGTCTTGAACAGGCTGTCTGAAGAGCACCCAAAATTAAAATGAATTGTGAAGAAAAAAATCCAAATTTCATTCTTGCAACGACGATAAACGTTCTTTTGACTAGTCATCCGTGGACTCATAAGTTAGAACCACCTTTTACAGCACAGTAGACACTACCACAGAAAAGTACTGCTCAATAGCTTTCATTTGACTAATGCGAATTAAAACTTGACTCTGGAAGAGAGAGTTGAGAAAAGGAAAACTATTGTTTCGGCATGCACTTATTAGCTAAACTATCATCTACGGGCTGGTTACAGGCTGGTTAAAAGGAGCATTTAGTTTAAAGTACGATATTGAGTAGTAATACGACTTCTGAAAACCTTATGTGCACGACATACGGATTATCACGTGGCACACCAATTTCGTTCTTAGGTCTTCTTAGAGTGTACTAACCATTTGCAAGAAAAAAACCGGTTGGGAAAACTGTTGAAAAATAGTAAGGTTCTTCCAAAATCAGCACACTTATTGATAAAGATACGCCTTTTCATTTACAATTCCGCGGTCCTTCTTTGACAAAAGACGGGAAACGGAAGAAACGGCAAATTGTACGCTATTGTTTCAACCCGTTCACCTGTTATAATGAGGCCGACCTATCCAAAAGAGATTTAAAAAAAAATAGGGGCGGAGTATGAGTAAGCGCAACGATCTTTACTCACCGATTCATGCAGAGCTCAATAGTCATTATCCTGAAAAGCTTTCACTTAATTGAAAGCGTCAAATCGGAAGCGGCAAAGAGATCCAACCATGAAGAAAATAATTCTGCTCAATCTTGTTTTTCTATACCGTTAGTAACGTGATGTCATAACGGATACTGTGGTAAATAGAAGCTGCGCGCGCTGTAATAGTTGCACTGATGGCTTCATTCCAAGAAACGTACATACTTTACTGTAAATGTATTTATTTTTGTTTTTCCAGCAAAAGGTCGATAAGATTTCATCAAACTTTTCGCTACGGTACTTCACTAATTTGTTCTTTTTATTTTTTTCATCAAATTTGTCGTCACGGTTTTCGGGAGTAAAAAACAGCAAGATTGATTTGACGATAAGATTGAATCACCACAAGAGTACTACGAGTGAAATACGAGTCACATATACGGGTTCAACCGAGTACATGCGAATACATACAAGTGACATACCACTAACATACAAGTACATAGCCTGTTGCAGGAGAGCAGAGAAGAAAAATCCCTATCGATGTATTGTCATTTTGACAGAGGTGATAAACAGGACCGCCTAGCTATATAGTGACGGTTTCACTGCGACGATTCAGCCATGAGACGATCCAGATGTTATCATATTTCTGAGGAGCTTTTGTATTTTCTCTGAAAGACTATAATGAGGTTGAAAACAAGGCACGTTAAAAGCTACTTCAGGTTTAGGTAAAACTTTATTTATACACGGAATCCATTCATGTTACATGCTCTTCCATCGAGCCGTGTCTAAATTAATCAATTAACTAATTAAAATATCCAACTAAATTACCTATCTGTACAAGATTATTATAAAAAAAACCTATAACCTTTGTTCACGCCACACTACGCTCTTAGCGGTTGTTAAGTTTTGTTTCCCAAAATAACTTTAATTTGTGTGAAGAAGCCTCCCAAGTAGACTAAAGAAAAGAAGGTCAAGTGAAAAACATGCTACTGTCTTACTTTGACATTTACACATAAGAACCGTCTACGGGCAGCCTAGTGCCTAGGCCTTCTCTTCCCGCTCACTGGACAATGTCATTCGGTGACGTCACATTTCGCGCCAAGTCAAGTGAACGGGAAGAGAACTCCTGGGTACTAGGCTGGTCCACGGGATGAACCCTTATGCAATTCAGCAACGTGAAGAAATAAGTAACCTTTTTAGAAACGACCTTTGTAAGTAGAATTTGCGAAAACTCCAAATGGAACAGTGGAAAGAAAAATCCGTTTTCTTTTCAAGGTCTCGGTCAAACTGATTCAGCATGTGAGTGAGCGAAATCCCGCGGTGCGACCATTCAAATGAAAGCTACTTAACTTTTCCAGCAGTGATAGTGTTTCTTTTGCAAATATTTCCCTGAGTGGCCAGTTGCTCGAAAGCCGATTAACGCTAATCCATGATTTAAAAAAGTCAAAAGCGGGTTTTCATCTCTCTTGCTGAAATTGTTTTTTAAAAGCTACGTTTAAAGCTAAAGGTAAAGAAAACTGTAAGTAAGTCAAAACTGAAGGGTTAAAATATTTTGGAAAAGTCTTCATTAATAAGTAATCAAACTGGAATCAAAGTTCACACTAATACTGGGTAAGCTTAATCGCGCTTTAAACAACCGGGCCCTGGTATTCTGACCGATGTAAATTCCGGAAATGTGTCGGTAGTGGAAGTAAATGGGAAGATTCCTTTCCGTACTTTTTCTGCCTTCAGTTATAATTGGTGCTGGTAAATAAAAACTGACAATTGTCTTACTTTTTAAAATTCGTTGAAATCAAAGGACTTGGAAAACTGAATTGATATCAGGCAATTACAAACTGTGGAAAAGAGAAAAGAAGTAATAATGTTTACTTTGGCTCTGTCTGCAAGTCTAACACAAATTTCAGTTGTACCTGCTCAGATTTTAGTCTGTTTACTTCGCGCGTATTTTCATTCTTAAAGAATCGCACACTGGCCCGTCTATAATTGTAGTAATACTCAATTAGATAGTATTTCTGTTCTCTATAGTCATAACTCTATAGTCAAACTATTATTTAATTGAAAAAACAGCCCACGTTTCGCGAGGTCGCCACTTGAGCCCTCGCAAAACGACGGTTGAGTAACGAGCGCAGAAATTCCATACTGATGACGTGCACTACCCAGATCTTGGTAGTGCTTCTGATTGGTTGTTCCGCGAGGGAATTTTCTTTCAACCAATCAGAAGTACTACCAAGATCTGGGTAGTGCACGTCATCAGTATGGAATTTCTGCGCTCGTTACTCAGACGTTGTTTTGCGAGGGCTCAAGTGGCGACCTCGCGAAACGTCGGCTGTTTTCTCAGGCTATTATTTAAGAAGGTTTAATCAGCTATACGAAAGCGGCCTGATACATAAACGCTAAGTTACGTGCATTTGATCAGAAGCGTGAAGCTCAATGTTTGAGGAATAATTTGTGAGATAGTTAAGTAGACAAAAAACGTGCCTACGTACATCAAACAAATGAAGGGTGGTCTGAATATTCTACAGCGAGAGACAATCGAAATCTAATGCAATTATAATGAATAGTTGTCAGCACAATAAGACAGTTTCGAAGTTTCTAATTGATTGTTTCATGAAACACAGAACTTCTTAACGCCTGAATTAATAATCCAAATCCGAAATATCGTTGCTTAAGAAAGTGAAGGACCTAGAGTTGTAGTCTAATTCGTTTCCTTACAAGCAACATGTCTTGCAAACAGGCATCCAACCATTACATCTCAATGTTTCTCGACTTAACCCCGCTGGCATAAATTCATTCTCAATGAATTGCTTCTATACCACCAAGGGGACACAATCAAGTGAATTGTCAAAGGAACAACGAACCACTAAATTAAAACGTGCAATAATTAGTTGCATTCACAGGCTAATATCAGTAATATATTCGTAATCGCGATCAGTCTGTGTGCTCAGCAAAGGCGGTAGAAGTTGTACAGATACCCAGGAATCATTGATGGTACACGGCACTAAGCAAGGGAGAGACCAGTATAAAGACGAAACAAACCTAAAAAGCCGCAACGCTAATCACAGGTCACGAAAACGCCTCACAAGCTGAAGTCAATTGACCGTGGAATGGAATAGAAACTAAAAGCTAAATAAAAATAAAATAAATAAATAAATATCCTTTATTTACCCTCGGCAAGTGTTTATAGCAAATTGCTAGTGGGGCCGAGCATTTAACAAACAAACGAAACAAATATTGTAAGTGGAACATAACATGTTAAAAATCCCAACTGGTGGGAGGCAAACCAGTTGGCTTTATACAAGCGCAGCCGAAGGATTTATAACTCGGGACAACCGAGAAACAAATCCATGAAGTGCTCAGAGTGGGATTCGAACCCGGGACCCACGGACTTGAAGTCCAACACCCTAACCACTCGGTCACCCTGCCACCCTAAAGCTACCTTGATGCACTCTGAAAATAAAAAAAAAAATAGATCATATGGGATTAACAGATGTTTGGAACAAATTTTACTTGTAGCCTTACTTTGCTAGCAGCGTACTATAAACCCTACCCCCATTTGAGCAAGTTTTAGTGTCCCGTGTGATCGTGTTCAGATGCGACCCGGATATACGCGAATCAGCCTAAGTGCGTTTGACGACAAAATAATCAAGCACGATACAACTGGCTTTAGATCAATCACTAGCCTTTATGTCTTCAGCGAGTTTCTGTTAAAGATATTACTTCACTTGTGATAGAAGGAGTACATTTGAATAAGCGAAATATGTTTTCACGAGGAACTAAAATCTAAGACACATACCTCTCTTTTTAAGTTCAATCCACGCCCAAACAGGAACTCGTTCGTTCGCTAAACGTATTTTAGAAAACAATTACGTTATTCACTCATTTCAACGAAGGATTACTGAATGTCAGTTGCATTTCCTTGTAGAGTGAATTTAAGAACCCTTTGGGTCGATTACTTAAACCAAGCTTAGACAGGGTTTAACGAAACTAAAAGCTAATAAACGAAAATGATCAAAAACCCCGACAGATGTCTTTGTTTTGTATTTTTATTACCGCGTTTCGGCCTTGAGCATAAACAAATCACAGTAGGTTTAATTTTGAACTGTGATGGAACAATTAACCAACAGAAATGTTTCTCGAAAGTTCTTGTCACGATATTAAGTTATTCAGTCACAGGTGGTGATTGATTATGCATAGTGCTTTCAATTGCCGTGCCTTGGTTATCGCCTTTGAAACTTGCAAAGTTTCATATCAGTCACTTGACTATGAACAACCCGTGGCTTAACAGTAAGCAACGTTTACATCATCACGTAAATGATTGTAACAGGGTTTCTCCACGTAAATCAAAGAAGAACTTGTTAAGAGCTCCTGGTCCATAATACAGATTAAAAGATGCTTTATATACACTATAAAATATTATTAATGGCAGAAAATAAAGAAGAACGAAAAATGAATGACTGCCGAGCATTGAGTCTACACCCTTCCCAGCTACCATGCACACAGTCTCATTGGGTTCCCCCTTTAATTTACCTATTTTTGTTACTGATGGGTAACTGAAAGCCGAAACATTTCAGTTCGAAATCTCCTCTGTTTTCGCGTAGCTTTTGATTTTGTTATTTTTAGCATCACAGAAGGTTCGCAAAAGATGCATTCACCTGTGAATCCACAAAAATTAATCTAGTGTTACCCCCTTGCTCACCTAGAGAGTATGCAACCTTGCCCTGTTTTGGTCTGCATCATTGCACTGGTCGTCACGTGTTTTACCATTTTTTTTTTAATCGTTTCGTGAGTCGTCTCATACAGGGGCACGGCACCCTACGAGAAAATTTAAGCAATACACTTTCTCAGAGTGTTCCAGGGTCTTGTGTAAGCTAACACAACTTGATCTGTTCGAATTCTTTAGCTGAAAATTTAAATCACGGAACATTTTAGGAAACGGAATATTATTCTCAGGATTTTCGAGCTACTGAAAGCTTTTGGAAAATGC
Source organism: Siderastrea radians (assembly GCA_964017195.1). Lineage (NCBI taxonomy): Eukaryota > Metazoa > Cnidaria > Anthozoa > Scleractinia > Rhizangiidae > Siderastrea > Siderastrea radians. The sequence goes on from OZ024892.1 coordinate 34,433,472, forward strand.
TACCTGACGTATTTTCGCGCTCAAACATATTTGTTACTTCGAAAACAAAAGGAATAATTTTGTTCTTGTTCAGAACGTTTGAGATGACATTTCGCCAAGGAAAACTCGGCTGGTTATTCTTCACAAATAAATCCAAATTTTCGGGGCGGTTAAGGCCTTCTGAACAGAAACGACCCCTTTAGTGACCCTGTCATTTCATCAAAATTTTCCGGCCAATTTTGCTCTATATCCCGGTCTCGGGCTAGACGGGCATGAGCAGTTCAAAGTATCGTTCTTATTTAGCCTGAAACTGTCTTATTCTTCACTTTTGGTTAAAAGTAGATTCATTTCGTTACATCCTACACAACCGATCTAAAAGTGGAACGTTTTAAGAAATTATTCGTTAAGGACAACTTCTTTTCTTTACCATGCGAGAATCAGTCAGTTTTGTTTTCTTAAATCAAATTCCATAGGCACAGAGCTGTTCAGTGCTCAGACCCTTTGTTGTAAGACAATCCTTCTTAGGGTACTCCAGATGAGCTCTGCTTATAACAATGCGGCATAGTTAGTAATATTAAACATGAAAACGCGTACTCAAAACATGTTTTGAATACAAGACAAGCAAACAAAAGAGCTCAGTGAAGATGCCGTGACAGTGTAACTGATATTTGTGTCACTTTTGTTTTCTCTTTTTTTGTGTAATTAACATTGATCACAAGGAAGTAGTATGTGCTAGTAATTCATTCAAGAGCTACGTAATTCAACCTGTAGCCTAAGTTATTCTTACTAAAGGGTCCTTCGAAACATCCCGAGAGAGGGGAGCAGGCAATCAGAGATCAGCACTGATTCTTTCCTGACTCAAAAAAAATTGTGTTAGGCAATAGGAAACGAAACATTCCTTGGAATTGACCAGCGAGAATATGGAGTTGTATTGAGGCTAGACTGCAAAATAGTTGCTTTCTCTCTCACGCGCACCGGAACAACTTGCACGAATGTATGGAGTTTATATTGAGGCGTCTAATGTAATACAACTTGATTATTAGAAAACTCTTTGTGTCCGGACCCCGGATTCCCGTGAAAAGGTCGTGAGGGCCAAATTTCTTTTTACCTTTCAACTAACCTCGTTCTCAGGGTCCTCTCTCGGGAACGAGGTTGCCTTTTAAGGTTGCCTATTTTTTGGAGAAATTCTGTCAGAGCAATTCGGTTTAATGGTAAAAAATAAGAAATCACGTGATATCGGTGAAACCGTCTGAACGACACCATATTTTTTCCCCTGCGAGAAAATGTTAGTAAAAATCACTTTCACAAGATAGGAATGTTTAAAAAAATTTCACCGAAGGAAAATCAAAATATTAAAGAATAAAGATGAATTAATGGAAATATCCGTCATTCTTTAGACGTTTTGTTGCCATGACAACGGCCTATGCCTAAGAAGTAAAAACTAAACAATAAGTGTAATTATGTTGGTAATCTTACTGGCAAATCTCATGAACAAAGATTGCAAGACAACAGAACTAGGCTTTCTTTTGTAACTCTTGCCAGTTCGTATAGTCACTTTTGTAGAAACTCTAGGGAGCCACCTTAACCAGCAATATTTGGGCAAAGATGGATACCGGTTCGTAACATAGGCACTACATTTTCAATAAAAAGTTAGAAACAGTTTGCTTGGGACATTCTTGCCGCAGCCTTTCAATCATTTTATGAAGCACTGAGTCGGCTAGCAGTTTATGGAAGACTTACAAAGACGACGAAACAGACAGAAGTACATGTACAATTTTCCTCTTTATTTTGAAAACGAAGGCTTTCCAAACAATGTAAAGGTGTTGTGTTGCATTGTGTACCTTCAGCAGGGAACCATCAGATTTTAAAACTGCACCATCCTTCTTCATAAATTTCTGCTCATACAACACACCCTCTGGTTAGTTGCATTGCCATTTTAGATGGGTTATGCAAACATGAGAATGGCATCAAGTAACAATTGTTTGTTAAATATTTTATTAGAAGGTGAGGTAAAGATAGCGTCTTATCCAACGGACTGTTGACCTAGAGGATTCACTAAGGAGGGACTTGTTTTTGTAGCATAAAGTAATAAGTAGCATTTAATTCTAGGGCCCTGATCCTGGGTGTGATGATAGCCACCAATGAGTTACCCCAGCAATGTGTTGAGTTTGCCTAATGGTTCACTAGCACCCATTTAGATGGAGTAACACAATGTACCATAGCCTGCAGAAAAACCATTTTTAGTGTCGACCTCTTTGTAAAGTGCAAAGTGTAAGTCACACACAACGGTATTATTATTTACCGGTAACGCCTACCCTTCGAAGCCGAAGATTGATGGCGTGGGGTCAGTAGCCTCCTGGTAGCCTCCCATCACACTAGTCTCTCACGCAGCCGTTCTTAGGGTCGTCACACAATGCTGTGGCGAGGAGCATTGCGTGAAGACCCTAAAATGGCTGCGTATGAGGCTACCCTTCACATAATGCTGAGCACAGGCTTCAGATGGAAAAAAAAAAACAAGAAAACATTGCTAACCACTTGCCACTGTGCCTCCACATTAGTGAGAAGAGGTGGCATATCTGCAGCCTCGACATAGCGAAGCCATATGCTCAAGCATCAAAGAGAAACTGATTGAACCATCTTTTGATTTACAGTACCTGTGTCATTTTGAGTAGGTTTGGAAAGGATTTGTATAGGATTTGTATGGGATGAGACAGAAGCTGCAATCATCCATTCCACAACATCAGATTCTGGACTCTAGATTAATGTAAACTGCTCCATCATTAGAACATATTTTAGTTCTTTAATAATAAACAGAAATAAGCAAAGGTCTCTCAGGGAGAATAACTCTCTGAAGCAAAAGACGTCACTCTAGAGTCTAGTTTCTGACAAACCCCTGTATCTTGAACTATGAAGCACTGAGTGCCCTGTGACCATATATTGGAACACACCAACAATACTGGAAGGTTTTTCTTGTTTATAAGGATGCATCCTCCTAAATATCTATTATTTTTTGTAGCTGATGTCATTGGCCAGATAACCTCCAGCATGGGCTTTTCACTTGAGACACAATCCATGACAGCATACATAATGAACATTTCCAAGTTCAGTCAAGATTAAAAAAAAAAACATTTACAGCTAAACAAAAAATGAAGAAATGTGATTGTCATTTAAAATAATGTTTTTTAGAGGCAACTGTGGTTAATCTTCGTGTGCAGATACATGCCCATGTACGTTTTAGAACTGGACAGAAATTTAAGAAATTCATTCAGGATGTAGGATGACCAAAGGATTTTGCCAGGTCTGCACCATTCTGCATCCTTTACAACATGCTATCTCTGTCCACCAGAAAAGGTCTCTAGAGATACTTTTGAGATTAATTCTTCCAGTTAAACCCCAGGCCTCTTGAACTGTGTGAACTTGTTTCTCTATTTATCCCTTTTTCTGCTTGTTTTGTTCATCAATGCAAGCCTTGAAAGCTTTAACATGCTCCTGGCATTTTCTCCAATCCTTATGTTCATCCATGCAATCCTACAAAAGACATACAAAAGTACAATTAAAGGGCCTAAAATTCACTATTTTAAAAATTTGTTCCAATGCACCCATTGGTCACCCTTTGGGATAAGTGATTGACAGGCTGAACACGTCAGCCTCACCATATAAATGAAGGTTCTCTCCGAGTTTAAATCATTTCAATGATCTACTCCTCCATTCTGATAGGCTCCTCTTAAGATATCTTACTCAGTGGCCCATCTGGGTGTAAGGGCTTGTGGCCCCCTTTTTATTCAAGGAAATAAGGTCCAAAGAAGCAACATGTTTCCATTCTGTCCACCACAGACTTTCTCAATTCAGTGGTTACATGTAAGGTCATCATTTTCCAGATTTCATGTTTTAGTCCCGAAAACCTCTTTCAGGACAAGGTTTACATTGATCAAAACTCGTATGTAAGGCCATATTCAGTAGATTTCAATTAGAGATTTCATGCCCTAATAAATATGAACTATAAAAATAAATGTAAAATAGTAGCCCAATGGGGTAGTATGGCAACAGAAAAATATGTAATATACAAAAGTCTGGAGCCTTTAATATTAAGCAACTAGCTACACTAAAAGCCTATGATGATGATGATGATGATGATGATGATGATGATGACGATGATGACGATGACGATGACGACGATGATGATGATGATAGTGATGAAGATGATAAGAAGAAGAAGAATCAATTTATATAATGGACTCTTATTTTGGAGGTATAAAAAAGGTGTGATTTTTGTCCTTGGTATATTGAAGGAAGGATAACCATTTCGATAAATAATTAGTAAGGGACTGTTCGTTATTTACGCCTAAGGGGGGGCCAGTGTTTAGAGTGGGGGGTAAAATTTTCAAAATCAATGAAAATGGGGGTGTTTTTTTAAATACAGTAGAAATAAGGGGGTAAACTTTTAGAAACTTGTTTCAACACTTGTGTAGCCGTTTTGCAGACATATTTAAAAAGTTGATCTCTGTTTCGAGAATTCTATTTCCAAACAACCTGGTCTTTATAGTTTGAAAAGCCAAGAAAATGTGACGTGGAGTAGCATTATTTAAAGGTTCCAATATATAACTTATTAAATCCCTTTAAAATACATGCAATCTGACATTTAATATTAGCAAAACCCACACGTGTCATTTGCCGGGGCCAGTTGTAGTTTACAGTATTGTAGTGCGTAGGTATATAGCCATCCTCAAACAGCAAAACTGGTTCAAGCCCTGCAATGAACTTCTTGCAAACTTTCCTACCGTTGATTTCTCTCTGGAATCGGATCTTCTCTGGGCGCACGTTAATACCGGCGCTGCAAATTTACTTTCCTTGCTGAGTGCTTCCATAATGTACGATCACAAATGACCTTGCACTTGATTTTGGCTTATCGGCATGCGGCCAGAACACATGTTGTACACAATTTCGCAATTGTAAGCATGTCGCGTCCTGAGGGTAGGGGAGGGGGGGGTAAAATTTTGACCCTGTCACATAAACGGAGGGTAATTTTTTAAAATACCCACTTTCGGGGAGGGGTAAGTTTTTCATATGCCTGAATTGGTTGAAAATCACCGACCCCCCCCCCCCCCCCCTTAGCCATAAATAACGAACAGTCCCTAAGCTTATGTAAAAGGTAAGGGTTTGAAAGAACCCTTTTTTCAGAATACCCCGCCACTTTGTCTTCTTGTAATTGTGTTGGCATTCTAGGTAGAACAAAGCAGATAACAGTACACGCTATTGACATGCAAATATTAGTGGCGGGTATTCTGCAGTTAAGCCAGTTTGAATTTCGGACTTGTCCCTCCACTGTGCAAAACCCCCCGGGCACAGTGGATTCACCATGTTTCTCCTATTTCTGTTGGCCTAATTTCTCAGAATTTCTTAATTAAGCAGAGCTCACCAGCAAGGCATAATGAAGATCTCCACATCCAGATTTCTTTATCCTGGTATCAAAGGGATCTTCCTCTTCTTCATCTTCTTCTTCTGATTTCACTTTGTCCTTTTCAGGCGCTTCTTTTTCTTGTTTTCTGCTTCCGTGGAACGATCTGCCGCCATGATGCGACATGGCGTAAATAGGGACAATTTGTGACACGAGAAATAACGTAGAATTCCGAAATTGAGAATTCGCAAGTCGTTGATTATGCGGGCTCAAAAAATAGAAAAACATGGCGGGTCTGCAGTGTTTTGGTTGTGGACAAGAATTCGGATTCTTCCGACGCGAGGTTAGTATTCATGTTTTGGTACTCATATTTTTCTTTGGGGAAAATTTGAACACTGAAGTTGTGCCTTCTTTCTGGTAAAAAAAAATATTGAGTATGATTGGGAAATTGTATCATCAACATCAATATCTATTTTGACGTAAAGCTTCCGGCACTTCTCATCTATAGGCTTAGTTGTAGATATAATTGGTATTTTATAGTTGGGACTCTTCCTGTTAAGCTAATTAACTTTGTAATACAGTATTGTAGCTGCAAGAAATTTATGTGTAACTCTGATTTTGTCTCGTAATATTGCCCAAGTAAAGTTTGAACTTGGGAAAATGTAAAAATAAGAAGAGGATCGATAAGAGAATTGCAAGTACCACTGAATGTAAGCTTTAGCTTAAGTAGTTAAAAACTTAAATTCGGTATGATGGAGCGTTTCATTTGAAAGTGGTCACACAAGGATTTCATTCCGTATTCAAACTCAAAATTAAAATTTTGAGTTAAGGTTTATGGTATCCTTTTCTTGCGGCACTTTTTTCTAACTCTCCTCTCTTGACTTCATTCCAGCATAGCTGTAAAAAATGTGGACGGCTGTTTTGTTCTGGCTGCGCATCAAATTCGTTGGTTTTGCCAGAGCGTGGTACAAAGAAAGTGAGAGTTTGTGATCAGTGTTACAAAAATGCAACAAGGTGAGGTTGGTGAAATTAAGTCTTTAGTACCTCATAATAGACCATCCAGTCAGTACAAAATTCAGACTGCAGCCTTCAGACTGGGTGCAAAATGCAGTCTGAGACCAAAATCTGTCGCTTCGTTGGAAACACAATATATAATTACCCTGCTGTCAGGATGGGGTCTAGTAATACCGTTTTTTTCTTTTGTGTTCTCCTTCTTCATCATCATTTTTTACCCTGCCCTCAGGATGGGGTCTAGTAAGACCTGTTTTTTTTGTTGTTGTTGTTGTTGTTTTTTTTTAATCATTATTATTATTTTATTTTTTTTGGTGGTCACTTGTCCTAGACCTCCGGTTTTCGCTCAGCCAAACAAATACTCGTCGTGTCTTTCGCTACACAGGCTAGAGCTTGTATCTTGAGTGACCATAATATCTTTAACACCCCGAGGAGAGGGAGAACAATAGCGGGGTTTAATGGCCCTGGGACTTTTGTTGTTTTTTGGTGGTCACTAGTCCCAGACTCCTGGTTTTTGCTTGGCCAAACAAATATTCGCTGCAAACTTCCACTACCGTAAATGATCGATTAAGCGCCGCTACTCGAATAAGCACCGCTTTCGAATAAGCGCCGCACCTTTACCGAAAATAATTTAATAAGCGCCGCTCTCGAATAAGCACCGCGGCGCTAATTTGGGTATTGTTCATGTGTTCATGTTACCTCTTGTATTTGAACAGCAATACTTTCACAAAGACACGGAGAAACTTTATTCATGTTACCTCTTGTATTTGAGCAGCAATACTTTCACAGACTGAAAAACTGCATTCATGATACCTCTTGTATTTCATTCGAAATAATTTTATATTATTATATTAAATTGTGCATACCTAGTGTAATGTTCTCAAACTAACGAAAGAATGTCAAAATATCCAACGGGATGAACAAACACGTGAAACAGTCCGCCATGTTTTTTCAGAACACAACGCATGCGTAGTGCATGCTTTAACAGGATGATGCAATACTCTGTTCCAGTCTCAAACGTATCATCAAATGACTATGTTACATCTCCCCTTCGAAGTACGTACGCACATACTGCACGTAGTCTCTGAGATTAGTAGGCCTTCGGACAACTCGCCCACTGGAGGTTTGAACTTGACGATCTCCATCTTGATCGGGAAATAATGAAGGAATCTCACCAACTTCTTGGGGTCGGGTGACTGCAGAAGAACAAGGACTTTGTCTTGCTGGTTGTTCCTGCGGTCGGGACGCGGGCGTAGCCGGGAAACCCATCGGCGAGGTCATGGTTGCAGGTAATCGCCTTTCATAGGTCTTGAGCAACTGACTTCTGTTACGTCTCTTCTCTTGACCGTTGTGATTCACCGTGTACGAGCGCGGGCTTGAATGAATTCCAGTAAGCATGGCAGGTTGCCATTCATTTCCGACTCTGACTCTTACGGCTTCTCCCTGGTTGAGAGCTGGAAGTGGCCTGGTACCTCGGTTGTAGTACCTGATCTGCTTGAGCTTCTGTTGCTGAAGTTGCGGGTGACCATCAACACGAGGACGAAGAGCGCTAGATGTAGCGGGCAATTTACTTCTCAGCTGTCTACTGTAAAGTAACTGGGCTGGCGAAAAGTCAGTGCCAGTGAAAGGGGAGGCACGGTATTCCAACAGGGCCAAATAAGGGTCACGCCCTTCGTCAGCAGCTTTCTTCAGCAAACCTTTCAGTGTTTGGACGAATCTTTCACTCTGTCCATTGGCCTGGGGGTAACAGGGGCTGCTTGGGTTTAACTTGATTCCCCAATCTTGAGCAAAACGCTTGAAAACTGCACTGCTAAATGGCATGTTGTCACTAACCAGTTCCAAGGGGATGCCATGCCGAGCAAAAATAGACTTGAAATGCAAGATCAGAGTAGCTGCAGTTTTATCCTCAAGAATGGAGATTTCGGGAAACTTCGAATAATAGTCAACGACGACCAGATAATCTTTGCCTTTGAGAGTCATAATATCAGCACCAACTTTCACCCAGGGGCGTTCTGGTATGTCATGTGCAATCATTGGCTCTCTGACGTTGCTTGCTCGGTATCGTAGGCATATCGGGCACTGTGAAACCATCTCCTCAATGTCTGAGTTTATGCCAGGCCAGTATACCAGATGACGCGCTCGGGTCTTGGTTTTTTCAATTCCTAGGTGTGCCTCGTGCAGAAGGACTCTGATTCCTCTCCGCATTGCCTCAGGGATGATAATGGCCTCCCCACGAAATAGCAACCCCTCTGCCTCATGAATCTCCTCTTTACAGTGCCAGAATGGGCGAACTTCCATCGGGAGCAAATTTCTGTGTTGTGGCCATCCCTCACAGACGACATGGAGTAACGTTTGAAGAGTATTGTCCTGGGCTGTCGCTGCTTTCAGTTCAATGAGTTTCTGGTCACTCACGGGTTTGTCAGCCACCAGTTCATGGACCATGATTTCCATTTCTTCCTCCAGCTCACTGCCTTCAGCGGTATCCTGGTTTTCCAGATAGGCCCGTGATAAAGTGTCCGCAAGAAACATGAGACGACCAGGCGTATACGTTACGCGAAGGGAAAACCGTTGGAGCTGGAGAAGCATGCGTTGAAGTCTAGGTGGAACCTTGCTAAGGGGCCGGTTGAAAACAGTTTCCAGTGGACGATGATCCGATTGAATTTCACACTCCTTGCCATAGACGTAAGGATGAAATTTTGCGACAGCAAAACAGATAGCAAGTGTTTCCTTCTCAATTTGGGAATAGTTCTTCTCTGCACTTGTCAGAGCCCTGGAGGCATAGGCGACGGGCTGGTTCTCTTGTAAGAGGCAAGCACCAAGCCCGGATGATGATGCATCCGCTTGAATTGTGACAGGTTTCTGAACATCGTAAAATCGAAGCAACGGTTGACTGGATAGCACATCTCGAATCTTCTGTAGCGCCTCCTCGTGTTCGGGCATCCACTGCCATTGGACATCTTCTTTCAGCAAGGACCGAAGTGGCTGGGTGATATCTGACTCGTGTGGAATATACTGTGCTAGGTACTTGACTAGGCCCAGAAGTCTTCTCAGTGCTGGCTTTCCATCAGGAGGAGACATGTTTACTATCGCCTGTACCTTGGAGTCGTCGGGACGCAAACCATCTGCCGTTACGATGTTGCCCATGAAATGAACTTGGGGTACTCGAAACTGAATTTTGCTCTGATTGAACTTGACATTCTTCAATCTGGCTCTCTCCATCACTTTCTTCAGAATTTGATCGTGATCTTTGTCATCCTCGCCTGCTATGATCATGTCATCTATGATGCAGTGAACGCCTGGGATGTCTCCAAATGTTTCAAAGTTCCTCTTCTGAATAATTTCACTAGCAGAGCAAATTCCAAAAGGCATTCTTTGGAACCGTTTCCTGCCCCATGGAGTGTTGAATGTGCACAGAAATGAAGACCGTTCCGTCAGCTTAACTTGCCAGTATGCATCGCGTTGATCCAATACAGTAAACACCTTCTTTCCACTGAGTTTGGCCTGAACTTCCGCTGGGGTAGGTAGGGTAAAATGCTCTCTTTTAATGGCTTGATTGAGCGACTTAGGGTCTAAACAGATTCTGATGGATCCATTTTTCTTCTTTGTGACCACCAGGTTGTTGACCCAATCAGTGGGAGAGTCAACTGACACTATTACACCTTTCTCCTCCAGCTGTACAAGAGTTTCGTTTAATTGATCCCGTACAGCAAAGGGAAAATTTCGCGCTGGCTGTATCTTTGGCTCCACATCTGGTCTCACTTGGATGTCGTACTCTTTCTCAAACTCGCCCAGACCACTAAACACGTCGTGATAGTCTTGAAGAAACTTCTCTTTCGATATCGGAGAATACTCTGCATGACGAAGTTGCTGAATTCTCTGCACCAAGTCGAGCGACTCACAGGCTGATCTACCCAGGATGGACAGACCAGAGTCCACAACGTAAAACTTCAATTTTTGACATGGGCGCGCTCCTATCTTACAGTCAAGCATGACAAAGCCAGAAGGTTTGATGATGTTGTTTCCAAATGCAGTTAGTACAGCATGGGTAGGGAAAATTGTGGATTCACCGAGATCTTTAGCATTGATCACATTTGCGTCAGCGCCAGTGTCAAGTTTCATCTCCACCATCTTACCATTTCCAATATTTACACTGACATTCCAGGCATCTGATTTCTCAGTATTGATTCCACCAATGAACAAATCATCACATGGGCCATCGTCCCCTACGTTATCTGCTTGAAGAATGTTGAGTGACTTCCTTTGGCTAGGATCTACGGTATTACGAGACATACACACTCTAGCAAAATGATGTCTCTTGTTGCAATTTGTGCAAGTCTTTCCATATGCAGGACATTGACCATAGGGGTGAGAACTACCACAATAATGGCACATACCTCGTTGACTGCCCTGTTGTTGGAAAGGTGGAACATGGCGTTTTGGTTGCTTCTGACCTTGAATTACATCAATGTTACCTCCAGACGGCGTGCTTTCTTGTCTCATGCGCTGAAATTGCTTTGTTGAAACTTCGTCCACTCGACAAATCTCGACGGCAGCGTTCAAATCCAGATCTCTTTGTTTGAGAAGTTTCATCTTTACACGCTCACTTCGCACGCCAAATACGATCTTGTCGCGAATCATCGTGTCAGTAACGTCAGCAGAGCCGAATTCACATCTGCTTGCCTTGGTTCGCAGATCCGTTAGCCACGAGTCAACCGGTTCATCCTCTTGTTGATCTCTTGTCCAGAAAAGGTACCTCTCATACACCACATTCCGATGAGGTTCCACATATTCACGAAATTTCTGAAGAACATCACTGTATTTCTCCTTGCTTTCTCCGGACCTGAACTGGAACGTGTCAAAAATTGTTTGAGCGTCGGGTCCAGCTATGTGCAACAACAACGCAACCTGAACTTTTTCCGGCTTCTTGAACGCTTCGCGAGCGGTGCGGTACACTTCAAAAGACTTCTCCCACTTTTTCCAGCCTTCTGCTACATTCGGAACGTCAAAGTTCATCGGAGAGGGTGTGGGAAACTCCATTGCAAAGGAGAACTCACCGCTGCCACCATGTAATGTTCTCAAACTAACGAAAGAATGTCAAAACATCCAACGGGATGAACAAACACGTGAAACAGTCCGCCATGTTTTTTCAGAACACAACGCATGCGTAGTGCATGCTTTAACAGGATGATGCAATACTCTGTTCCAGTCTCAAACGTATCATCAAATGACTATGTTACACCTAGTATGCGCCGTACTTAATTCTCTCTATATTCCCCTCGGTGTTTTACCCGTAGTTGAAATGGCGCCACTCTCAAATAAGCGCCGCACCTTTAACAGGGAAAATTAAATAAGCGCTGCGGCACTTAATCGATCATTTACGGTATGCCACTTGGACTCGTATCTTGAGTGACCATAATATAATTATTTTTTACCCTAAGGAGAAGGAGAACAAGGGCAGGGTCTAATGCCCCTGGGGCTTTTCTTGTTTCAATTTGTAACTTATGCTTTTGTCACACAATCGCTTCTGATTTCACATTACTCTTGACCTCAAATAAAAGCGCCAACCTTGATATATCATGTATTAGACCAAGGAAAAAGTCAAGGCAATTCACGTTTAGGCAACTCTCTCACATATTGTTTCTTAGTAAACGTACATACACATGTAAATATTATGCAGTACAATGGCAGAAATTCACTGTTAGACCCCTTTTACACTGAGTGCTTCAACAATTTTTAGTAGGAAAAAATCCTACATTTGCATGTCCATTGTCAGCTGAAAGGATCATATTTGCACTTCCAGAGAAAAGGAGAAGGAATATCAAAATAGAGATGGTAGTGACATGAATGACTTAAACAGAAACACTGCATTACTTAGACCTGGTGATAATGCTTATCAGGTAACTAACACACTCTTCTGCATTGTTATTGGTAATAACAAAATACCGGTAGATAGAGTTACATGGGCAACATATTCCTACATTTTTAAGTCACAGCCTGATGTTGCCAATAATACCACCTCTACACACATTAAGTTTTCATGATGCAGAAAGTAGACATCGGTTCTACTTTAAGTTTTCATGATGCAGAAAGTAGACATCGGTTCTACTTTTTGTTGCATAGTAGGAGGTTGTGCAACACTCAGATCCAACTGCAACTTGCAATGCAACATTTTGTTGTTACTGCCACTTTATCCCTCCATATTTTCTGTATGTCATTTTAAGAGAGTTTTCACATAGGTCTAACCACTAAACTTCCTTTCAAGGTGCCTTTTTATTTTTTGTTGTTGTTGTCACTGTTATCACTTAGCTTTGACTTTTCTCTGTTATCTTCTGTTTCATTTATTCATTTGCATCCTGGATAAACCTTTATTGTATTGTGCTGTGTTGTATTGTATTTGCATTGCAAGTTGCAGGAAAATGTTGCCCACATTTCTCTGCTTAAATTTGTCCAGTTGATCTAAACTCTTATGGGAAGCCACCTCCCATAAATGATCTGCCATACTTGAGGTTCAGCTGTATTATTTTGCTTGCAAGTAAAATCTCAGAGTTACACTGTATTGAATCAGAATGGTGTCACACTGTAGGCTGTGTCTTCTTCTTATGCCAAAAAACAATCTGGCCTGATTTCTTTGGACCAAAAAAGTGGGTGAACATAAATTTTTCACTTGACAACAAGTTCATGTACTACTTGTTAATGAATATATTATGTGTATGTATGTGTGTGTACTTGATTTACAGGTGGACATCAACTAGAATTAGATGAACAAGAGCTACAGTACAGCCCAAAAATGATGCACACCCAAGAACTTCTTTTTGCATCCACAAGCACATAACTTCTTGCAGCTTCCTGCAGCTAGATTTTCAACAACTTGTGTTTCAAATGTTCCTGCGGGTAAACCACAAAAACATGGCATTTTCACTTCTTGCACCCGGCTTGCACGTTCTTGTGGTGCAAGAACTTCTTGCGCGTGCATTATTTTTGCGCTGTACAGTACTAGTTAAATATTTTGATTCTCTCAAATCTCAATCAGGAAAACATCAAACCCAATGGAGTTGTTGGAACCAACATACCTGTTTCTGCACCTATACATACCAGTGATGAAAATGTCTCAGCTGATCCCGATGAGGCGATTAGGAGAAGGCTTGCAGAGCTGAGAACAGACAATGCTTCTTCTGCTACAGGTATAACATAAATGTGTATTTTTTTGTCTTTTTTTTGTCTCTATAGTGGGTGCTGTAGGCTGTGCTGCATTTGTACTCCACACAGGGGGGGTACTCCGGATTTCAAGTGATGGGGATGATCTAAGGATTTTTTTGGGTTTTAAATTTTTGATTCCGGGATTTCTTTGGGTAGGAAAATTTGGCAAGTATTTTTTTGGGTGGCTTGATTAAAGTAGGGATTTTTTTGGGTATTCAAAACGATTTGAAGATTCGTGGTAGTGCCCGTGCATCCCGGCCGCGTAGTTCTGTGAATAAAGTGGAACCAAACTTGTTCTTGCCCGGGTGGTCTTGTTTAGAGTTGTCATTCATAATGTCATTGTTGAAACAGGAGATGTTCTTGGGGGTCTCTTGTGTTGTTAGAATGACTACCACATGAGGAAACAAACACAAACATTCAATTTCTAAAGTGTTTTTTTTGTGTGTTATATCATTTATTCCCTTCTGGAAATTTTTAAGGCTCGGAAATTCGGCATGGGATTTTTTGGGGGTTAAATTTTGGTCCAGGGAGTTTTTGGGGTTTTGTTGGAAGCCTAGGGACTTTTTGGGGTTTTGATTTTTGCCCCCATTCGATCATCCCCATCACTTGAAACTCGAAATACCCCCTTGGGGTACTCCATCACAGGTAGAAGGCTTACTAGTTGGCTATTATTTTTCAAACATGTAGCGAAGACTGGTAGTTGAACTTGGGACTATGTGCAATGTTACACATTCAACGAGTGGTCAAAAAGGAGGATTTTAATCTTGGTACTGATGACCTCCAGGTCTAAATTTACCAGCACCCCAATCCACTTGCCATTGCTGATTCCTCCAGGGAATTCAGGAATTAAATGGTGGTATTCTTAATAAGGAAGGTTATGTTCAAATTATGCGTCATGTTCCATGTCATCGGTTTGCAGTGCCATGCTCATGGTTTGTACAGTCTGAAAAAGTACAGAAATCTCAAAACTACATGTGATTTTTCCAGATCTGGAAAAAGTATGGAAAGTAATGTTTCAGCAGTGTTCCAGATTACTTATAAAGGCAGAGGGTCAATAAGGAATTTTGAGGGGTCAATAGATGTGGATCTCTTCAAATCTTCCCAAGTTGACCATTTGTTTTGTCGGGTCATGTTGCCAGCTTTGTCGGGTTTTTGACCCGAGACCCCTCTCTTATCTGGAACACTGGTTTCAGGCTGGAAAATCAGTAGGGAGTTTTGTTCAGCTGCTAGGTTGCTAAAATCGATAAATTTCATGTTTTTCTTTCTTTCCTACATGTAGCACAGATCACCTGTGTCCACTTGGTTTACTCTTTCTTTTAAAACAGTTTGAGTTGAGAAAAAATGGAAAAATTAATAGCTTAGATTTTAAAAAATATAGAAAAAGTGTTTAGTTTTGGATCCAGAAAACTGTACAAGCCCTGTATACTAAATACAACTACTGTAGGATGATGTAATTTCCAAGTTGGAGGCTTGAGTCTGAAAAGCTGTTTTTAGGAAGCTCTTACACCGAAAATTGAGGAGGGCTGACCCCCTCCCCCACATTCCAATCCTTGCCACTTTGTCTTCTCGGCTTGGCTCCTTAAAAGCACTAGGGAAGTCTGCTGTTCTTGAAGGGCACAGTCACGCTATTTTAGTCACTTTAAAAATAAAACATATGTCCTCACATCAATGAACGCCCACAAATAATAATCTTGTTTTGTTACCAAAGACTCTATTTCTTCACTGAAACTACTTTCTGTCGTCTGTTACTATAGATGGTACGGATGGAAATGGATTGCAATTTGAAAAAATTAGGCTAAACTTTTCAAATTCTTTCAGCGTGTTGACATTAAATCGATATTAAATGGTCATAGTTTGTTTTCTCTTAACGAAATTAAGTTAACGTGTTCCTTTAATTGTTCAAACAATGTTGGGCATGGATAAAGTTAGCTATTACAGAGGTACTTTTGCAACAGTTATGACTATGGGGGAAAAGCTGATCTTAGCAAGACCTATTGGAATCTGAAAAGAAAAATGTGGGTAACCACGCAATTTTCAGAGTAACTAAGCAACCAAAATTCTAAAAAAGCTTTAAAATACAAAGAATGTATGGCATTTTCTTTCCAAATTTAAGCTCATTTATCTCTGAAAAATGCATGATTACCCCCAATTTTCTTTTTGGATTCTGATAGCCCTTGCTAAGATCTGCTTTTTCCACATAGTCATAAACCACGCAAAAAAGTGTTGTACATTGTATTAGGAAGCAAATTCCTTCAAAAACTCGAATATCTCGGACCAGACCTAAGATGCACAGTAACAAAAGGAGGCACCGTCCTTAAGGGTGAATTTGGTTCTTTATTAACTAAATAATGATACTGTGTTTTTGTTAACTCTTTCAGCCCTAACAGTGACGAAAATGAAATTTCTCCTTGCGTTATCACTACTTGTTCAAACATTCAAGTGACGAGAACAAAGAAAGTGATCACCAAGGATGAGATGTCTTGATATTTAGACAAATTCTCCTTACTAGTTCCATAAGAAATGTATGGAGAACAGTAAGGAGAATATGCATTTTTATATCAGGGTTTAAAGGGTTAAGAGAACATTCCTAAGTCACCAGAAACCTAGTAAATATGACCTAGCTCACCTCAAGTCTCTCTGTAACTCAGTGGTTTGAGCGTCCGACCGGACAGTGTACGGAATGTTATGGGCTGAATTCCTGTCGGGGACTAGGATTTTTTGTTTGTTCCACACTCACGACATGCTGAATATTCCATCTTTTCTAATTACCAAGTTATTCTTTAAATCTTTCCTCAGATAATCCTCCAGCAAAACTAACAGATGAAGAGTTGGGAGACAGGTTTGAAAACCTCACAGGAAGGAAGGCAACATCAATGCAGAAGTCAAATGTAATTACATTGTGGCAGTTCAGTTAATAAACAAGCTTACCTGTAGGATCCTGTATGGGATTAATTCACCAGTCAAGAGAGTAAACACCTGGTTAGAAAATGTCAGTGTGGAGCAGTGTTTCTTGTTTAAAGAAACAACACACTAGCAGAGTCCCAGGGCTGCAAAATAATAATTTTTCATTCTTGAAAGGGCATGCATCCAACCAAGTCTCCATTTTGGTCGGACCAAACAGAAATGTGGTTGGACATTTTTTTTATTATAATTATAATTTTTAAGTGAAAGTCTTTTTTAAATAATTGTTTCTTATCATTATTTACTAATTATTTGGTAAAAAAAAATTTGTCTAGATATAATGTCCAACTGAAGTTAAGATTTCGTCGGACATGGCCCAATATTACAGTAGTTGGACGTTGTCTGATGACCGACAGTTATTTGCAGCTTTTGAGTCCAGGCTTTAAACCATCAACCTTCACAACAAAACTAAATGCTCACCACTAGACTGCCACTGATTATGGTGTTAGTAAAATGTTTTGGTCCCCGTGGAAGCCCACCTTACAACCACTAATGTGACTAGACGTTTTGTGGCCCATCTGTGCGTATATGAAAGGGAACCTCCCCTGTTATCTCAAATTGATGTTAAATTTTGGAGATAAAGCCTAAATTCCAATTCTTTAAGTTAGCAAGTGGAGAAAAAGTTTTAGTGTACCAACAAAATGGACGTGAATACCTGACCTAATTCACTTTTGAATTTCCAGCTGCATGCTGCCATTTTGGATTTTTATGGCATCATACGGATGCCCACATTGTTGCATACAAAAGGAAGTTGCTTCTTAACAACAGTGGCAACCATATGACTTCATAAAAACTCAAAATGGTAGCACACTGGAAGTTCAAAGGTGAACATAGGTGATATCATGTCACACTTTTTGGTACGCTAATAAAAACTTTCTTTCCACTTGTTAACTTAAAGAATCGCAATTTAGACAATTTAGCATCAATTTGTTGTAACAGTACAGTGCAGGTTCCCTTTAACAGAATTCCACTGTATTATTTTCTCTTGTTATCAGATGAACACCCTCCTTCCAAAGAAAACTGAGGTAGAAGAGGCCAATGATTTGATGAAGCAGATGATGGCAGAAAGCAAGCTTGATGAGGATTATGAAACAAACACAACTGGAGTTACAGACAAAGAAATTGAAGAGAGACTTGCAAAACTTAGAGACTTGGATCCAAGTAAGTGAAAAAGACTGTAAAACTTCCAAGAGCTATCAACATTATCGAATTTATAGATTCAGTGAGCTTTAGACAATATCATAAAGCTCTGAAAGAATGAGAATAGCAACAGGTTTAGTTTTAGTGGGTTTTTACGTTACTTCCAAGTGGCTGCAACAATTATGAGGCCCTGTTAGTAGGGTAAATTTCGACAAGCGACATGGGCTTGAAACAGCAACATAAGACAGACAAAACAGCGACAAATGACACAAAGATGGATTGAAACTGTGACAGTGACGAAGACAAGCGCAAATACAATGTTAAAATACTGACAGGGACATGCCATCCTCCCCAATACGTGAAAAGAAGGGTTTTAAAATTCAGACTAGTGACATTCGTAGCCTCCCTAAAAGGACCTCAATTATGGCTGGTCTAATTTGCTAATGACCTTAAGATAACTACCGACATTTAGCAAAATATTAAATTAGTCATTTTTCTTGTGGAGATTTATTGGCTACTGCTAAATTATAGCAATTGTCAGCAGTTTTTCGGATTACAAATTTCATATGAAATGGCTAAATTTGCCTTATGATGTTCTTGCTTAAAATAAGTTAACCTTGATGTAGGACATGTATATTGGCTGGCCCACCAAAATTAACTTTTAAATTAAAAAAAAGGTACTTAAGGACGTTCGCGCGAAAAACTTCTACAACACAGATTTTTTTCGTACTTTGGCTACAGTCAGATAATGAGTTACCTATGTCAGAAATGCAAAAAATTTGGGGGGTCACCAACTTCGTTTTCAAAATAAAGCGCGTGGAAACTACCCAACTTTTGACAAATCGGTCCTCGTAACTCGACAGGGCCTCAGTGCTTGTTAGTTGAAAATGTTAAAAATGATTCGCTGTAGACCCACTTTCTTAGTCAAATTTTATTTAAGTAGGTCTGTCAAGTAAATAATTTGAACCGGTGTCATCCTTTTAGTTAAAGAGGCCCTGTTAGGGGGGGTGCCTATGTCCTCCGTCTGAATTTCAAAACTAGTAATGTCGCAATTTCAGAACGTTCCAGTGTCGCCCGTCAGAATTTCGTAACTTGACCTCCCTTTTTTCCATCGACACTTGTCATTGCCTTTTGAATATGACATCCCATGTGCAACAACGCCAAATTAGCAATGAGCATGAGAAAATTTCGCCTATATTCCTGGCACCAAGCGTATTACAAGAAGAACAATGTAGTATAGAAGTTTTAACTCTCAGTCAATTCAGTGTCTTGTAAAGCTAGCTGTAGGGGAAATTGAAAAAAAAAAAGAAAAACAACTTGTGAATGTTATATGCTTAAGGTCCAAACGATTTGGACGAATCACTGGTCTCCCGGATGCGGTGCGTAAAAGCATTCCGCCAAAGACCACGTCTGCAGGGCTGTCATCTCCAGAATCTTGATCACTGTCCTCCTCACAACTCTCTACTTCTCTCTTGGGTAGAAGGTCTTCGATGTCATTCTGATATCTGAGAAATGTCTCATACGATGCCTTACTCAGTTTGAGAACATTTGTCTCTCTCTGGAAATGCCCTTCCTCTACTTTGTCACTATGCCATCTCGATGTATGCTTACTCTTCCATGTAATCTAAACAGAAGACAGTCTTCAAATGAAGGAACGAATAATTGAATTTCACAACTGAGAGAATTAAGTTCTTTGTCGCTGACGTCGGTTAGAATACTTCCTACAAAGAAGGGTCCTCTAAGCGGGAATCCACGAATATGATCGCGTTTCACTACCACTGCACTATTAGCTTCAAATAAACATGCCCGTCCGCTAACTTGCTGCATCTCTGTCTCTGTATGTGTAGCTGTGATTTCGTTTGTGGCGGAAAAATGCAGAGGCCTTGGAAGAGGATCCGGTGTCGTGTATGCATACAGTGGAAGTGTCCCCACATTGTCTTTTGTGCTTTGGTTACGAACGGTCAGCTGGCGAACTGGTTTTCCAAAGTTGTCTCGCCAGTCCCTCATCATCTTTTGATCCTCTTTGCTCATCTCCACGGAGGCTGGGTAAGGTATTGATGGCAAGTCTCAGAAGGGGATCTCCGTACTCTTGGGTGCTTCATGGTACGAGTGTGGCGAGGTGTAGTACACAAAGCCAGTGTCCGTTAACTGCTTTAGGGACTCGCGAATAGTGGGGACAAAGAGGTAGGCAAACTCTAAGACGGTGGGCATGTCATTTCTCGGGCATTTCTTGAACACATCTGACTGTAGAAGTTCTCCACCACAAAAATCAAGGTTGCGGCCAGTTTAAGATAACTTTGAAATCCTGAGTTTACCTCCTGGAAAAAATCTTTCATTGACGACAATGACTCTATAACAATTTCAACACTGCGTCGACTTTTTGCAGATATTGTTCCCTGTGGTCCCTGCGTTGCTGATTTCCTGCCCATCTTCTCTTGGACCCGATCTATCCATAAGTCCATCAATGAACTTTAGTTCACTCAAAGAGGAAATAGCTTCTTCAATGGAGTGACATTCTGCTTTAACTCCGCGAAGATGTACGCCAAACATTCTGCACAATGAATGGAGTAGCTCGAGGATCTTGCAGAGGGAATTTGTTGGAGTCAGAATGAGTTTTATGGCTCCCACAGCTGTATCTACAACAAAAATGGATTTGCCTTCAATGCACAATGCTGTTGGCTGAGAAAAGGAGGCTGCTAAGCTGGAACCATCTCGTGACTTGTCTGCACCAGTTCCAGCAATCACTTGGATATCTGAGTTTGCCTGTGAAAAACATCGAACCACGCGAGATGTCCGGGCTGTGAAGATAACGCTCCCATCCAAGGACACATCCGACCCATGAACGGTATGGCAAAATCGTGTCCCATTTCTAACTATCACCTGGCTTTCAGAAGTTGAGGGATTGAACTTCATGATGCCACCATTACTGCTCGAGTCAGCAACCTACACGATGTTTCCGTCAAAGGCCAATGCCATAGGTTGTGCTCCTTCAGGAAGCTTCAAAAGCAAACTTACTGTTCCTTTTAGAAAGGCCCCATTGTTGTTGATGCATACTTGATAAATGGAGTGAGAATGGCTGTCAGACACCATAAGCAAGTCAGATGCTGCAGCGATAAGTGCTAGTGGTGTCTTGATTTCTTTATCCATTGGAAGAGTATTAAGGTCTGATGACGAATATTTAATACATCTTCTTTGTTCCTGAAGCCAAGTATACATCTCTTGCAAATCTGTTGTCAATTAGCCTGCTCCAGGTTCCACGATAGTATGTGGGATAACTAAGATCTAAGCTGCCTAAGTGCCTGGAACAGGCTTGTTGTAAACGTTGCAAAAATGTCCAAAAATGATTCATTTCTGGTCACTGACAGATGTCACTGATGGTAGTGATAGAAATACAAAGCCACATAATGTCCATAATAAAAATTACTTATGTCTCTAAGTAATTACCTCGCCTTTGTTTATTCTGCTTTTTCTTAACAGTCCTTTACAAAATATAGTTTGAACAGCGCAGCCTGTTCTGGTTTTTAATGAAAACAATTATTGAGTCACTATTGTGCTCAGGACCGTACCAGCCTGCCCTTGTAGGACTTGTAGGTCCTTGTATAGCAGATGTTGTATAGAGACAAGACAGACAGTGGTCAATTAAAACTGTTAGTTTTAATTTGATGAACACTGATAGGCACTCACCTAGTTTCTCCTTCCTTTGGGACTTCTTCTTTTTGTGACTTTTGTATTTTTTGTGACCTTTGTGTTTCGCCCAGTGTTTCCCCATGCTCTATTTTTTTCTCTCAAGAATGATTGACCTTGCATCCTTTGCGACCTCTGTGAAATCGGTGGCAATCAAGACGACGAGAAAGACGGAGAACCTGGAAACCTGACCTGTCTGACCTGACAAAGACCTGATGTCATATGACTCATATGAGCACGCGCATGGGATCGAAGTTCATAGTTTTACATTTGATATATGTGATCACATGTCAGACATGTGAAATTGATTTTTTTGTTTGTAAAAAAAGTAAAGCGTACGCAAGTCACGCAAACGCTTTTGAATCTTCGCAGTCGCTGTCGGCTTAGGTTATTATTCATGTCGCTTTCGCTAATTCATGAGAGAAGTATATCGTTCGTCGCTTATTCGTGGCTATCATGTCGGCGTTTCAAGGCCATGTCGCTTGTCGGAATTTACCCCTAACAGGGCCTCGTTAAAGTCAACCTCTAAGGTAGGCTTTTGTGAACACTGTGCAGCCACAATAGCAGCAGAATTCGATGATGGGAGGGCAGAAAAGTTGAAAAAAATCAAACTTCCACAACACAGATTTTCTTTTAATTACTTTTTTACAAAACGTAGATAATCGACAAGGAAAGAGATCTATCAAAAGAAAATATGGGGTCACCGAACATTTAAGAGAGTTAAGCCCGTGCATAGATATTAAAGTGTCCACTAGCTACCACTATAAATCTCCACATTCCTTCAACAGCACGCACGCAATGCATGACGTGGCATGACATCGCGAAGTGAATTGCGTGCGCAGTAAGGATGCACAGAAACAATTAGC
This sequence comes from Siderastrea radians, assembly GCA_964017195.1. Taxonomy (NCBI): domain Eukaryota; kingdom Metazoa; phylum Cnidaria; class Anthozoa; order Scleractinia; family Rhizangiidae; genus Siderastrea; species Siderastrea radians. The sequence continues at coordinate 34,455,705 of OZ024892.1, forward strand.
GTGAATGTCCTTAATGTACTTATAAGCATTACACCATAAAAGCCCCCAGCAGGCCCTAAGAAACAGGGGTCTGTTAATAGAGTTACGGTGGTAGGGTTTTTTAAATGATAAAGTTCAAGGCTATAACTAAAGGAAATAAATAACCACAGAAAAAAGCAGGTCTGGGATGCTTGTCAGAGGAATGTCTTCCTGAGGGTGATGTTAACAATAACAAAAACATAAATGACAACTTTTGTCAGAGTCAAAATGGTCTAGCAATTTGCTGCTAATTAATGGGACACTATTAAGAATACGTTAGAATAAATTAAGATGTATCTCGATTATTTGTTATAAGAAATCAATAGTGCTCAAAATCAATATACATGTGCAAGAAAATTGATCATTTTTATGAACAGGTGCAACATATCAACCAAAAGGCAGCGCATTTGACAGTGATGAAGATGATGAAACAGCAAGCAAAAGATACCTCAAACAGGTGCACGTAATTATAGTGTTCACAGTTTTTAATTTGTACTGTGACAAGCTAAGATGAAATGTTTTTGAAATCACAGTTGATCAGTGATAACTCAAAGGCAGCACTTTGATTTTCTTCATTAGATATTAGGTGAAGTAGCTCTGGATTTAAAATCTGACGACATTGATATCAGTAAGTGACAGTGTTTTACACTCTTATACAGTAGGCAAAATAATGTTAAAAGTGGCCATTCTTTAAGCTTGTTCTGAAATAAAATTATACAAGCTTATGAGTGCTTTCTGCTTCTTCAAAAAATTGGCCACCCACAGGCCCAGGGGGTACTCCTTGAAATTCTTGGTGGGGTTGTGTGGCCCACTTCACTAAACCCTTACCATTTATGGACCAAAATTTGCATTTTTTTCCTAGGCCAGTGAGACCTGTGCAGGAGGAATGTCAAAGCTGAGTCACTCCTTTCACCCCACCACCCCAACCCTCCTCCACTGAGAGTGCTATGCACATGGAGGCTTTAACTAAACTTGTTACATTTTTGCTATTAAAATACTCTTTTAATTTAGATGAACGTACCACAGGAAACTCCAGTAAATCAAAGTCAAGTAAATCTCAAAAAGCAGGAAAATCAAAGGTTTGCCATCAAATAATTATATTAATTTTTAATTTCTTCATGTATTAAAGAAGAAATTGAATGACAGTACAAGAATGTAAAGTTGCTACAATCAGAAATTAAAAGCCTTTAATTGTATCGTCAATAAATAGTCATGTTAGGGCATGTTCTGAAAGCTGGGGGAAGGGGAGAGGAGGGGGCTCTCATTAGAATTTCTTTGCACTGTGCTCAGAACCCTATATCACACAAAAAGATTTGGTTTTCCAAATCTCATTTCCATACTTCGCCTCAGAAATCTTGAACCTTTCTCAGACCCACAAGACTTGTTTCTGTTTCTGCAGTAAATCACTTTGCTGAAGAACCTCAAGGTTTCAGCTGGCTTTGGCTTTCTCAACAAAATAAAAAGTCATCTAACAAAGCAGCAAAAATAATTAAAAAAGGGAGGAAACAATAACAGGAAAATAAAAATCATCTGAGAAAGCAGGAGTTCAAAAGAGCAACATTAACTTTTGAATTACCTCACAACAGTATCCAAGGGAAACAGACTTCCATTCAAATCAGAATATTTAGATCATTATAGTCAGTGTTTGAGATATGACCTTGAGTCTGTTGTATCACTACATTTTTTCTACTTTATAGCCTACAGATTTTAAGCCTGCTGATGCTTCAACAAAGCTTAGCAGCATCTTCAGTAAGGATTACGAAGCAGACAGTGATGATGACGAGTTACCATGGTGCTGTATATGTAACGGTAATGCTGTGTTGAGGTGTCATGGGTGCGATGATGACTTGTATTGTCGAAGATGCTACAGGTACATGTATAACATGACTTTTCCTTATTAATTAACTTAGAAACATTTAGTTGGAAGTTTGGGAGAATGAAAAATTTTTTATGGAAACAATGTGAGACACATTTCTTTTTTCCCGTTAAACAGAGAGTAAAAGATTATTCGATGTTCACTTGATTTTCTAGTTTAAGCTCTTTTTTAAGAAAATGCCGAGCTACAGTTCTTACATATTTTAAATGACAATTAAAGTCTGGAGGGCCAAAATAGAATTAAATCAGAAGAAATTGGATTTCAAAGGCGACATCATCACTTCCACCCCCTCTTGCAACAAAGTAACTCTTCAGCAGGGTAATGCTACTTCAGCTGGTTCATGTGTCAGTTTTCTCCGGCTCATGAAATCCTCTTTATTATAAGGATGAAAAACAGTCATTCATTAAACAACTAGAAATTGAACCTAGTGTGTTTTTTTATGCTTAAGTCTGTTAAACTGGGTTGCCTTGTTTGTTGGCAGCATTTACCAACAGCAGTGATCTGTTTTCTCAGGGAAGGACACAGTCGAGAAGATTATGAAGATCATGACATAGCAGAATACAGGCCACCAAGAAAGAAAAGATGACTACTGATGACTGTATGCTAGTATTAAGAATGAGCCACTATAAAGAGGTTTTGACTGACTTTTTAGATTAACATAAGGAATGTTTGTTTACTTCTTGTAAATTATAAGCCATTAATTAAGCAAAATTACTATCATAACTTGAAAGGGTATGCTATAAATTGAAACAAAAATGACCAGACCAGAACCTGCTTTTAACAGTATTTACAAACAATATCTGTACAGTTACAGCCCATGGGGGCACTATCCTAAACAGGCCAGGGATGGGTAGGGGGTGCAAATGTATACCAAAGATTAACCCAAAATACACCATGCCATTTTTGATGCTGGAATTACATGCTGTTGCAGTCACTCTTTATTTTGTAGACCAGCATCATCTAAACCCTCCCCTCCGTTAAAAAAAGAAGCACTAAGGAAAATTCCCTCCCCCTCCCCCCCCCCCTACACAAAGGTGGCTCTAGGCCCAGTCCCTGCCATCGTAGTGTTTTCTAAGAAAAGAAACTTTAATCCACTTTGTCTCTCTTCACCCAGGTGTATAAAATGGGGACTGGCATCATACTACTGGGGCTAACCCTGCAATGGACTAGCATCCCATCCAGGGGGGAGTAGCAATACTCTCAGTTGTTTCATGCTACAGAAGCTGGGATAAGTTCCGGCCGTGTGGGCCTTCTTGGAGCATGTGCGACTTTACCTTTTGTACCCCCACAAAAAAACCAAATTTGCAACTTTCAAACCAGACCCCAAAATCCCACGCTCCTCTCCAGCACTTTTATACCCAAGTACCTCTTCTAGGGGCTCAAGGCCCGCATTCTATTCCCAGCATTACACAGTTAAATTATAGCATCTCCTTCCCTACGACATCAATGTTGGATGCAATGATTTTAGGGATGACACTTGCAGCATGTAGAAACTGTGTGCAGTGCTGCACCATGTGTGTGAACCTCAAAGAATTGAAAGAAAAAATGATACTAGCTTCACACTGCTTGTGACATTTTCAGTTGAATCTCTTCAGTTGTGACAGGAAATAATTTCACAATAAATGTAAATTTTATGACCACTTCAAACACGCTGCAACTACCAATTTTAAAAAATAAAAAAATAATAAATATATCAGTTTGAAGTACGCGATTGTGGTTACTTTTTGTTGTCTAGCTTAGGCCATGTTAATACATTTTACCATTATGACGTTCATTCTGGCACAAGTTCACCCTGGTTTCCTCAGGACTCTGTATTCATAATCATGTCACTGGTCTGATCTCTCTACTAGTTCACTTCATACTGGTACAAATTCCTCCTGGTAGCTGCACTAGATTAATGTTCTTATTCCAGTACAAAGGCTTGTGTTGTGTTATTATATAAATGAAGTATGGTCATTTGTTTCATACTTTCCTTAGTTTAAATCATTTCATTTCAACATGGAACTCTTTACCATAAATTATGTTCTGGAAGTAATAACCTTCATTAACCCACTGACGTCCCTTGCACCCATATGCGCCCATGAATGACCAGGCATCTTGTTCCACTCGTGACATCATCAGTTTAAGTGACCCTGACAAGTTTTGATAGTCAGTCGATGCAACACAAAAAGATCTTGTAAATGATGCCTGAACAACAAGATGATCAGATCAAGTGAGCCTGAGTAACAGCCAGAAAACCAAGCAACTTTTACCTCAAAAACACAAGAAAATCATGGCCTTCACACCAACTGCTACTTTTGGCCAACTCTTTCCTTTTCAAATGAGCTTTGAGGCCAAACTTTTCTCATCACCAGAATCCGTAGTCGTATGGCTAACTCGACAGCAAAAAGCGAAAAATCAAAATGAGAATGAAAGCAACAGGATTGTGCGAAATCTCAGAGAGCCTTAGATAGGGGAGTTTTTCATGTAAAATAAAAATTTTGAGTTGTGCGTATGCCCGAACTCAAAATGTTAGAAAACGTCCTGAAACCGAAAAGAAATGCCAACAGCTCATGCTAGAAAGCACTTTTCGTTAGGATTGGGATAAAATTGGATCAAATAGGGCTAAAAAAAGGCCATTTGGTGCTTGAAAGTACCATTTTTTCAAAGTTTGCCAGGTGTCAATGGGTTAAGTTCAGATTTAGCAGCCTTTTTATTGCTACTTTCAGGGGGTTTTAAGTGAGCCAGGTATGGGCCAAATCATCCCAGTAGAATGGTGACAAACGAGAAAACATGCATACAACTTTTATTTACAGGAATTATTAACCCAAAATTCAAGATGAATCACAAATTTCATTTTGTAAAATACTTACCAGTAAATACAAATACAGTAGTACCATGTGAAAGTACTGCTAACAAGGTTTCATTTGAATGGTAACACAGACTCAGATGTTAGACACACCTTAATCATAACTGACTCTGGGAGTGAAAGGGTTAAAGTTATTCAAAGACATTAGTCTTGCTCTTTGTTCTCTGTAGTCTTAGTCTGTCCATTATTAAGAAGGGGTAGAGTGAGGTTCAGATCATGTTTTGAGGAAACTAAGTCATTTCAAGAAAATTCCAGTTCATCATTTTTAAGAGCGTTTTGCTTGATGGCTACAAAATCACGTTTCACAAGTTTAGAACTCAATGCATGTTTCATGGGTAGTAAGAGAAAATCATGCTTCATAGCTACTTAGCAAATGATGTTTCACAGGAAAGAATGGCCATTTTCACATGTCAAAGAATAGGGCAAATCACGGCTCATAACCGTACCCTATACCCCCTCTACACAACATATGCAATCTTATTTCCCATTACTTTTTCATGTAGAAAGTCCACTTAATTTGAGGTTCTTTCTTTCAAAATTCACGGTAACTGGTTAAAGTAAACACGGAAAAAAAACAGATCCCATTTGGCTGTGTGTTTGTACTCTCATAACGCACAGATGACATCAAACGAGGTACGAACAAAGAAGTATGCTACAAGCCACAGGTGAGTGGTGTGACTGTTTATGATCTTACCACGGTTTGACTTCCTCTGTGCCTTACTAGAGCACAAATGCATGGCCAAATGTTATCTATTTGTTTTATCCATTGTTTTGATGTTGGTTATCCTGCACAAAATTAGATGATGATGATTTGCACATGCAGAGCTTTGCATCTCATAACATCATATGTGCATCTGTACTTTAATCACAAACTCCGCCAAGCCAAGGAATCAAAAAGTCAACTTACTCTGTCCATTGTACAAAAAAATTATAATCTTGTATTGGAATGTCATACCAGTACTTGTGCAAATAACCCCACAAATCTGAAATATCTCTGGTGACAGGTTTCAAAGCTGTGTTCAACACTGCAGTGAAATTAGCATGCAGCAGCATGCATTGTATGCAATACTGCAAATAACAATAGACAGTGCAACTTGGCACCATTCTGGCAGGCAGTACACTTTCTATTGCAGCCAATATTGCACATGTGTGTCTTTGCCCTAACAGTCTACTCTGCTTACACTGTCAATCACAAACCCAAAATACAAGTATTATATTACACTGAAATGAAAATCATGGAGCAATACTTTCTTGGTTGTTTATCATTTTTTTCCTTCCGGCGCTTGTCTCAGCTTCTAGCTTTAGCTTTCGCTTTGTTTTCTTCCATATCAGGCGCCATGTAGCCAGGTATTGGTGGTGTCTCGGTCGGTCCCTTAAACTGAATCGGAAAAAAATCTTGGTCAACTTTGATCGCCTCGTGATAAAGATACAACGAGCTTTTCTTTAGTTCTTTCAAAGCCTCTTCGCGGCATTGTTCCAGTTCATGGAGGCGCTGTAAATCTTCCTTATGCTGCTTCATCTTGTGTCTCGACCACTCTTTTAACAGTAAGGTTCTTCTCTCCTTCTCTTCTGGTGACAACGTGATCGGTTTTCGCAATCTGGCACCCTCCAAAAGCGCTGGGTTGAGCAGAGATTCGGGGTCGACTGGTGGAACAACTTCCGTCGGTTTGCGAAATATCGGCTGTTTTTTCTTCTTCGAGTCCTGGGCTGGCCCCTTCTTTCTTTTCAGACTTGGATTATGTCTTGCAGGTAAAGACTGACGGATGGCTAGGCCGCTAGAACGAACGAAGAAAGATAACATTCTTTTTGGTAAGAAGGTCGCCATATTGGCTGGCTTTGCTCCCAGGGGCTTATGGGTTTAATCCAAGATGGCGGAGAGTCATTGACCGGGTAGGGTTGGGGCTCTTTTTGGGGTCCTACCCCACCTTCCCCTCCCCCACTGCCACCCTTCTTCTTCCCTCCCCTAGAACGTTATTGGCAGCTAACTTTCTACCAATGATCATTAGTGACCAAAAAAGGCACACACTGAAATAAATAAATAAATAGAAACGACTCAAGCGTGCATACATGATGCCTACGTATACAGGCTAGCGGAACAATTTATTGAACCTGTTTTGAATATAGTGCAGACACAACTTGAATTATGTCTGTGTGTGGTTTATAACGCTAAACGCAGAAAAGCCTAGGATATTCTTGAATGCTGATAGAGGTAACCTCGTGGATAATTTATTTTGTGTAATCTAAAATCTCGCAGATTGAGTTGTTTTAGAGATTGAAGCTTAATTAATGAAGGCACACAGCTTACCAGCTTCTCCCGATACCAAGGCTAGTTTATTCTTTCCGGTCGTGTGATTATAATAAATACTTAACTAGGCCACCGTCTAAAGCGTTCAGGCTTAGACTTTGGTATATTTCGGGGAATGCTAGGTTAGATTAAACCCCAGCAGTAAACTAAGCCTGGAAAAGAATTGTGGCGACGTCGGCACTAGGTGGTTCTATCCCCACTAAAATACAGCAAAGAAGTAAGAACTTTTGAACTATCACAAAGATCTCTATGATTTAAGGATATCTAATGCAGATAATAAAATGTGTCTTGAGTGGTTCTCCTGTCAATTTTGCCTCATTCTTTTAGATGGTGACACCCATATGGCTGTGTTTACAGCTCGGTGTACTTCATGCCTGTCTCTCTGGAAGCCTTTCTTCCGCCGAGAGTTGCGCGTGCTCGGCTGCCGTTCGTGGTTTGCATTACTTTTCACATCAGTTGCGCGAGTTTCACTGTCAGTTCATCTGGACGAACAGAAACGAGATGCTAGAAAAAGTTCGAGATCGAATGAAGTACAGACACAAGCAATTTCTCCGTTTCAAAGTTCCTGTATTTTATCTCGATACAGGACGGAATTGGAAACAAGCAACTGATGAGTTTGAAACGTGGGTATGGGTGGCCCATACACACGAATACATGCTGCACTTCCCGCATAATTTCAACGTGTTATCGCTAGGAACCATGGGAATAATCACGAACAATTTCTGGGAGCCAGATGGGGAAGGGGACATTTTTGGGTACTGTGACACGAGCTGCGCATGCATTAAGCGTGAAACGCTGAAGCCTAGGTGTACTTTAACCTGGAAGGACATTCAGAAGTTTATGACTGATGTTACATCGAAGGACAAGGAAGAGTGGAACCATGTTTGTCTTCAGCTCGACTACGATGTGTCTGATGTGATACGCAATCCTAATTCTGTAATGCCAGACTTGTTCTACTACTGGCGATTTTTACGTCAGCTGTTTTCCAAGAGACCCTATCTTGGGAAGGGCGTTTCTAAAAGTGACTTTCCTCATTACAACTGCTTTAACAAGAAAGACCAATTGGAGAAAAAAGAACTGTTAATGAAATACTTCGTGATTTTAATAATTGCAATTGTCCTCTGGCTTTACTCTCCATTGCTTGTTTACTACTTCCCAAGCTCGAAACCTACCGCCATAAATTACCCTCAGGGTTTAAATCCCAAGGATTTTTGCCCAACCTACAAAAGCCCGGTTTACTTTGGAAATTTTGTACGATGCATTTTGTGTTTCTACATGGAGAAGAACAAGGGGATTAAGTCGCGACTTCGGCGCCTGCTCTTCGTCTCCTGTTCCTTCGTAATTTCATTCCGGTTGTTGTATACATCGTACCAGAGTCACGTCGAAGTTCTTTTTTTGACACTTCTTGTTACAGCATCAATTCCAGAGTTTTTGAGCGTCTACCTCAGAGATGAGCTCCCAACACACTTTCTAGGACTGTGGAAATATCCTGAAGGAGTTTTCCGCGAAAACACTAAAAAGAAAGAATACCAATTCTTAGCCCATTGCATGAAAGAGCGTATTTACCTTATAACGGACCGTCGGTTTTGGGAAAATGTTGGTTAGAGAAAGTTTCAAGGCACCTCTCTTCTCGAAAACATGGACAGAACTTTACGGAAGTCTTTTTCCGATAAATATCTTTCAATTCGTCCTGTCTGTTCTTGTTTGTGTGATAACCTTCGTAATCGCTGTTTCAGTCACTGTCATTTACTACCTTACACCGGCATTTTATTTTTACAAGGAATTATTTCTTGCCATATGCACTGGGACGAAACGTAATGTTTTAGGGGCGTGGCACGGGGTTTCGAGGTGTTGCGGTTACAACGCATTCATGAGCGTAATCTGTTTTGCTCACGGTGTTATCCTAACTGCGCTTTTGGTGTATTTTATTGTGGCTGTGATGTTCTGTTGTTATCTGTTGGCCGAGGTAACAATGTTCACCTATATTGGAGCAGTACTGGTACCATCAATGGCTTTCAGGTACCTTGCTCTCGTCGGTTCTATTTCATTTGTTCTGTATAAAATTGCCACAGACTTACGGGAGAATTACGACAAACTTCGTGACCAAATCGTCAAAATACTAGAAAATTCAGACCATCTGACGCAAGTGAATAATTCTTGTAGTACAAACTGTTCATGGATTTTCGAAAGCAAGCGTGATTCTAATGACACTTTGACGGTAGTTCTGAAAAATGATCCACAACGTCCAAAAATTATGCTTTACCGTGACCACTTTACGACGTACTTGTCAAGATCACTGCTCGACTTTTGCATCGACGCATGCGACCCACTAAGAAGGCAAGTGACGTTTATCATAGTTGAAGTGTTTCTAATGACCTTCTATGTTTTGATTGCTATGTGGATCAAAAACGTTTTTCACAAAGAGAAAGAGGTGTCCGCCATCTTCACTATCGCCCAGACCATTGGTATGTACTTCGTTCCCAATCTTCTTCAGTTCCTCGCTCACAAGAGTCACTTTGGAAAAAAAGATGACGACCTTTTTCATCGGCGTGTTCACGAAGCAATTGTTGTTTACGTTGGAAAACAGTAAAGCCATGGCCAATCTCCAGGATCAGTGGCGCGGATCCAGGGGGAGGATCTGAAAGGTGGTCCAGAATCCCCTCTCAAAACTAAACTCAGGAACCTTGCCAACCCTGAGCAATCATTCTAAATTCAACTTTTAAAATATCAAGTCAAGTGATGCAAAAAAGAGCATGTAGAGTATGGCCGAAGGGCACTAGTCATAGCCTTAAGGCATTTACATGCATTGTGGTCTTGGCATTGACACAGACAAAATTTGTACAGTATTTATCAGCAAGCGCGTTTCGCATACAGGCGAAAATACTGGAAACCTTAAGAGAAAGGCGAGTTTCCATTTCAATCTATCCTCACATCTATGATCAGACAGAAAAAAAACAGAGATTCCTAAATCCTCCTTTATCATCCTATACATAAGCAGTGGCAATAAAATAATGCAGTATATTTTACATTTTTCACATTGAAGTGATATTTGCTTGGCCTCTTTGAACCATTTGATACTTTGAAACAGAGTCTGTGGGCCGTGGGATCGCCAGACACGAATGCTGTGCTTAGGTGACGCTGCATATAATGTCATTCGAGTCTGATTAAGAGAAATGGATGCACTATTATGAAAAATGTCAATTGCCCCTTGAAGAAGTCCTTGAAGGTGGGCCGGGAGTGGTTTCCACCACAGATCAAAGATTGCGGCTTGAAATGGTTACAAAGTTCATTGATGTTCTCTATAGAGAAGCTTTCTCTTCTTTGCAGAGAAAGCTATAAGTTAAAGAGGTAAATCGAATTTTACCCTCAGATAAGATCAAGAAATCTGTACCTAAGCTTTCGGATTCTTTCTCTGCCTCGTGGCGCGGAGGTTTCTCTTGTTTCTAAAGGGAAAAGAGAGACTTCTCGTAATAAAACTGTATTTCGGCAGTCACCATTCTCCGTTGTTTAATCTGTTTGCGATCAGAGCACAAAGAGACCTGCAACTCTGCGGTAGTTCGTTTTTAGCTCCCAAATTAAAAGGGTTAAAGTTGGCCTACAGCTTACCAGGCTTCGAAAGAAACTTCTAACGAAAACTGACATAACGTTTTTCTGCGTTTATTTATCTCCTTTTCCAAAACCTATTTCTCACCTATTTCACTACAATCAGAACCCTCAGCAGTCTACCTCAACGGAGAACAAAGAGAGAGACAAAGGGATACCACTCCTTAGAATGAAAACATCTTGGCCAAGAACGAGCTGCGTTTGTTTTCATCACGAACCTCTTGGAAACGCTGGACTAGGGGGGTAAAAACTGTGAACTGGATATTGGACTATGGACTCAATTGTTGTTTAGCTATCTTGAACTTTATTCACCATTATGTTGTTGGCTAAGTGTATATAAATACGGCTTTTTTATGAAAGAGTTATTGTGCTGTTGTCTTTGAATTGAAGAACATAAAATCCGGGTTTCAAGACCCTCTTACCCCTTTTGTCCCATACTGCCCGATGCCCGATATTAAGCGCACCCCCTCTCCTAACTTCACTTCCACGCAACATGTTTTACTATACTGGCCAAAAAAAGGTTAACAATCGAAACAATATTTTGCTTACGTAAACTGTTAAAGCAAAACTGTACTTAGAAGTCTGTGCATATTCTTGTAATTCGCAGTTCGCCTTGCCTGCTGGGACGAGTTTCTTCTGTTCTTGACGCCTTCTTTTGGAACCCTTATTTTTCATGCTTATAATCCCCCCGCGGAACAAAAGCGTACCCTGAAATCCTTTGGCGATGTCGTATAAGCCCAATGATAGCAACACCCTTTTGACCGTATAGTCCATCTTTCTTCATCTGACTCTCATGTGTTTTGATCGTGTTACAAGACATTACATCACTTCCGTTTACATTGTTGACCTTCGCGGGTATTTATTTTTGTGAGAAACGATAAACAGTCAGTTGCAATCTACTCTTCTTACGGTTTCGTCGGATCAAGTCTGTAATAATTTCAGTTTTTATTGTAACCTTTTATCTTTTGATTGGAGCATTTCGTACGAGCAGTACCATTTTCGATTATGGCTAGCGTGAATTCTCGTTCGGGACTGTTTACCAAAGGAGGGTATTCGCCGACCGGTACCGACGAAAACATGGCGAACGACGACATAGAACTTCAAGTTAGAGTGCCGCAAAAAGCAGAACGCCAACCCTCTTATGAGAACATGGATGACCGGAATTTTACAGAGGATGATAGTCACCAATACGAAGAGCCAGAGGATATTCACAGGCGTAAAAGAGGAACTCATGTCACCGATGGCCCAAGTACTTCAGGAGCGAATCAGCCGAAGAAGAAGGCAAAGAAAGCTGGTGAAGCTGAGTCTACTGACGGCTACCGCCGTACTAGGGTCCCCAAAGTCTTCAAGGTCCTGGCTTTAGGTGCGTATTTATTCGCTCTTGCTGCTTTAATTATGGTTATTTTGCTTATGGTGGGAGTTCTTTCTGCTCCATCTTGTCGCGAGTGTACGAAGGAGCTAGTGCCTGGGCAAGAGGAGTCTTCTAAGGTCTCCGAAACGACTCAAGAACGGTTATGGAAAGTAATCAAAGACCTCAAGTCGAATGTGAGCAAACTTAACGCGGAGGTAAAAAGGAGAGACAAAATTATCTCGAAATTGCAAAGTGAAGACCAAAAGAACGAGGGCAAGATAGCAGAGCTACAAAGAAAGGCAAACTATCGAGTGTTCGTCTTCAACGGGACTACATTCAATATTAGCAGCTTCCTCCGACTACAACCAAGCGTTAAAGGTGACACTGGTTCGGAAGGGAAAATCGGTAAAACAGTTCCAGGAAATATGACATTGTGTCGATACCTGAGCGAAGAGGGTACCCCATTTACGCTGGGCAGTTCGGCAAGCGGTAACGTGATCGTAACAGAGCCACAAGGATACAGAATCGTCGGCGCCACTTGCTCAACAGTCGGAGCTTCGGAATATAATTTGAAAAGCGAGCTGAACTCCGCCGATTTAAGACAATACGAATGTGAATGCCGGGGAAAATCGAGTGTGTTTAAAGCTGCGGATGGGCGCGCTAGATGTATCATGCATTATTGGATGTGCGCATCGTATTATTAGCGCTAAAACTGGAAAAGACTATTTTTGACAAAAAGAAAATCAGAAGCGAAATAAACGGTCTTGCTTTATCGAATTTCATCCACTGCTCAATAGCTTTTATTTAAGCCTTAACATTTTAAAATTTCCCCACAGATAATGGAAAAACACTTGAAATTCGTGACCGACCCCAGATTTATATTTGTCTCTCTGAGTATTGTAGTAAGGATTTGTTTTAAGGATTTGACATGTCAACACCGATAAAATCACGCGCATAAACATAAACTTTCGTGAACTTGCACGCCAATGTTTTCTATGTGAGCTCACGTGTGAAATAGGTTTATTATTTATTATTATAATAAATTAAATCTCGCTAAAAGTATAAAGGGAATTAAATTACGTGCACTGTAGCTTGTAAGATACACTGGCCCCCGCTGAGATATTGGCAAAGTTGAAAAGTTGCCAGCGAAATTAAGAACTGGAAATTATTGGACTTGAGCTGGATCGAGAAGGAATATTTAGACATTGTACACGACCCGTCTGGACCAAAGTAATGTTAGCTTACATTGGCATATGGGCATAATGATAGGTTTCTGTTATTTAATGATCAATAAACTGAAAGAACTGATTTGCTTGATCATGCATTCGTTGGGGAAGGCGGGGGAGGGGGAGGTATCCTCGGAGTTTTTTTGCGGGGGCTGGCTGTCTGGTTCTTCGTTTCTTAGATCATAGACCGGCCCCCTGACCCTCCACAGCAGCCATCAACATGTATCTTTTTCCATTCCCATTTTTAGGTTTGGCTCATGTTAACCTTACTTCAGCTCTACCCATAAAACTACGTTCTGTTCATGAAAGACTGACATTTGATCTTTGGCGGATTGTCAAATTTAATTTCTCCCTTCTTCGTTACTTTTTTGTATACGTTTGCGTTGTCTTGTAAATAGGCAAATTCTTTAATCCCATTTTACACTAAGCGGGTTAGATACTCTACCCTTTTGGAAGAAAATTAGGCAGTCTGTTAGAAGGCTCCTAAGGGGGCAACGAGGCCCTCGTTGACCTTTATTTTCGCTCTATCCCGCAATGACAGCCTGTAAACAAGCTATAGATAGGGTATAGATCCGCTATAAGGTATAGCAGGAGCACACGTCATTGACTCCTGGGTGTAGTTTACATACTTGTGTGAAACAGGAGAATGTTATAATCTCTTGTCTGAAAGAAGAAAAATCTTGCACAGTTTTGGTCTGATTTTGAACTGAAACAGGGTTGGGATTCATAATTAGAGCTTTAGGTGACACACCTGAGCCAAATTATCAGTTTGGTTACCCCTTCACATGCTTCAGGGTGTAAGAGCAGCGGAGACAAAAATGACGTCTTGAGAACAGGGATAGTACACTCACGATACTAGTTGTGAGGGCTGGACTGGGGTGCTGTGATGCCAGGCGAAATCGGCTCTGTGAGTACATGTATTTGACAAAATTTACGACAGCGTCATGGGCGATGAGAAAAGCTTGGCTATAGTCACTGTCAGTAGAAGTGACTTAACTTCTGTCATCGCTGATTGTGCCCGTACTGTGTCGTTGAGCAAAACAAATTGCCTTCCAAGTGCCTCTCTCCACTCAGCAGACTACACAGGGTAGCTAGAGAAGCCTAGCAAAATTCTGGGGTTAATTCTGCGATTGACTAGCATCCCGTCCAGGGAGGAGTAGGGATCATGACACTCCTATAGTTTCAATACCCCATGCATATGCCTCAAGAAACCAAAGCTACTAGCTCTTGACCAGATATGGGGAAATGAAATTGCGGTAAAAAGTGAATCAGTCAGTTGCAAGTATTTCATGTCAGAAGGTCGTGTTGACCAACGAAATGAAGTATAAATTGCCATTTTGCGTGATTATGTTGTATTTGCCATTTTATTTTTCTTGCTAAGTCATCAGGCGTGAGACATATGGACGTCACACTTGTTTTCCTTCCCGGGCGTGTCTCTTGAATCTACATGTAGCCCAGTCGGATTATTTTTCACACGTCTGCGGTGTGACTTTCCACCTCACGTCCTCTCGCACGTTCTCTTACATTCGACTTGTTTCCGCCTCCACCCAAAACTGTGTATGTTACAGCAATTTTAAACGACAATACCTTCCTTTATTAGCGGAAACTAGTCGCTGTTATGTCAGCGCTTTAGTTCTGTGGGGCATTGCTAGCGCCGTTCTGTAGAACTGTTGGCTATCTTTTTCTGTTTTTGTTATTGCTTTTTTTTCCTTTTGTTGTTGTTGTTTTTGCCTCATATTTGAACTTGACTGCTCAACATTGGAAGTGAGTAGGTTAAGACGCCGTTCCTCCTGACTTCTTAGTGGTTTTATCGGATTTAATAATGCCTGGGCAGTTTGGGCAGAATTTTTCCGATCCTCTGTCTAGTATGCTCACAGCCTGGTCAGTCGAACAGCTCGTGTCTCTCCATCAACATCAGTTGTCAGTCACAAGACGCTCGAAAGGTCACAAGCCAAACCACCAGCGCCGGCTAAGTAAAGTAGACAACAATAAAAATATTCAAGGAAAACTAGCGTAAAACTGTTTCACTTGTGACAAATGTTCTGGGCCAAGCAATTTATTAGTGTTTTGGCCATTTTATATTTTGATTGATTTTCATCCCCAACTGTCACTGATCACAAAGATTGGTCATTTTTGCCGACACACTTTGCCTGCAACAACCACCAAAGCTGTTACACAGGAAAACCTCAATACAAATAAATTCGGTAATCGAACCTTTGAGAAATTGTTTTTTCACGCCTACACATATCTAGTTAATTGGGCCGTTGACAAAGCGTGGATCGGACCGGATCGGATCGGATCGGATCGGACTGACAAAACCTGGATCAGATCGTACCGGACTCACAAAACCTGGATGGGGTCGAATTCTTTTAAAGAAACCTGTATCTACTCATTGAAAGTAGGTGCATTTCAAATTCCCACTAAAAATGGCCAAGTGGTATCTCTGGATCAAGATGACGAAGAGAAATCAAGAAAGTGATTGCGATTGCACTATTTTTGCTTGTTCTTCTCCAATCTGTCGTGAAGACTTTTTGTTTATTGTTGTGGGTTTACACTCTGTAAACTACTTCAGGAAAAGAATAGTTTTTCTAGCGGGAGAGATCTAAGCAGAATTATTAAGAGGGAAGGTACTGATAGCGTGTGCCAAAGCATGTACAGTTAAGGCTGTACCGAATTGAGCATAAAGTAACAATGATATCAAGAAAACTCGCGTCTTTCTCATTTTTCATTCTTTTTCATTACAAGGTTTTTAGAATGTAACCACAATTACCTAACAAAGGGTAATAAAACGGAACATAATGCTCTTAGAATAGCTGTATAACAAGGATACCTGCTTCCGTTTTTTGTCCAGATTCTATCAAATGTAGAGTGGTGGAATTAGAGATCTGCGCCGACAACTACGATAGCCTGATTCACACGATGGTATAGTGTTCGCGGTAAGCCAGCATGACAAAAATTGTGTTAAGTTTGAGCAAAAGGTTTGATTTCACCTTATCAAAACTAACAAAAATGTGATCTACTACGGTGATCTACGGTAATAAGTATAGAATAGTAGTTACTTTAGAGATATTTAACAAGCAAGCTATGACTGTAGTATAGGAAAATAATCCGTTTGCTTTCCAACATCAATGCAGATTTAATTATTGATTTTGTTTCAGGTTCTCTGAAAAATCCCTTTCAAGTAATGACAATATACTCGAAGTTTCTTTTCAAGCGACAGCCGTGTTCATTCAGGAGCATTATATAGTTTCATTTCGATATTCACAGTTTAAGTGTCTAATCAAATTATATTAGCTTTGCAAGCTTTTGCATGCAAAAGGTTTCAAAGAAATTACAGTGAACACAAATATCCATCCCCATTTTAAAAAAGAACAATTTAGTCTTTTTCTGGTTCATTTCAACAATGTGATTTAGCATAAACCAAAGAAAACACACACTTCATATGTAAAATTTCATTAGTTTTTAAATGACAAAACAGGGTCTCAAATTGACACATTTTTGTCCTTACTAATCGCATTTTTGTCACTGATTTTTGGAAGGGGTAAATCGCTCAGTCATGTGAACAGTTTCTGCAGATGTTATTGTGTATAAATCCAACATCATCGAGTATTTTCATGTTTACAGGTCGACTGATTTATTAATAGCTGAAATTTCAAGTAAAGGACGACAAAGACAAGATTATCCCGATATCATTGTTACTTTAAGGGTCTATTCCTCTTTGTCTGTCCGCTTAGATCTCTCCCTCTAGAAAGAAGTAATCGTTTATGAAGTAGTTTAAATGCATAACAATAAACGGTAAGCCTTAACCACAAAATGGAGAAGGAAAAAGCCTGATCTCTCTTCGTCATCTTGATCCAGAGATACCAAATTTTTTAATGGGAATTTGAAATGCCCCTACTGTTCAATGAGTAGATATGGGTGTCTTTAATTGAATTCGACCCGATCCAGGTTTTGTGAGTCCGGTCCGGTCCGATCCAGCTTTTGTCAACGGCCAGTTAATTGGGCGTTTTGTTGCGGGTTTCTTTTCATTTTCAGGAGGTCCTCCCTTCCTGCATTTACCGTAAATGGTAAAAGAACAGCTTAGTGGCTTGTTAGATACCAAATTGCGCTTATAGGCACTTGAATGATGTTAAGTGATTCTAAGGAATGTTTGTTGATGTTGAACCGGGTTGATCGAGGGCTAATTCTCCACCTCCCTATTCCCCTGTACTTTTGTCTCCATCTCCCGGTGGGACCGGTGGGAAGGTTTTGTCCAAGGCCGGTATGGTTTTCAGCCGTGTTGGTCAGTAAATGGTATATGAGTTGCCAACAGCGTATAGCTTTCCGTCGCGTTTACATAAAAAAGGCGAGGAACATTTTGATGGTTAGAAGGGAATAATTCTCGAAAATTTCTCTAGTTTCGTCTGAAATAGCGTTGCGATTTCGATTTCTGTGCGGCATGACCTTCACGCAAAATTTCGAAGGTGGAATTCAAGGGCTCTCGGAAAAAGAAAACGTAGTGTTTAAATATTTGACATTCAACAAAACTTCGTTCTTTATAAAAAGCACAGGCCACGTTTCAACCACGTGGTTGCTTATCAATTTCAACTTGACAAAACAATTAAAGCCTTGCACTGAAGTTTTTTATTTTCATTTTCTTTGTTACCAAAAAAAATGAAATGTTCCAAGTAGACCATTACAAAGAAAATGTTGCCTTTTAAGATACCAGAATTGTTGAATCCTCGAATGTGTTGTTCTAACGATTAGGACTTTGCTCTAGGAACTGTGATTGAATATTCAGTGATGTCGGAAACCGTTCCAGCTATTCTGTGGTGCTGTTTGCTTCCAGATTCTGCAAAATGAGAGGTCCACTGAGGATTGTTTGCTTTGGCTGCTCTTGAGAGAGAAATAAATAAATTCCTTTAGCTTAAACTTTTCCCGGATATCGCTGGTCGTTATGAAAAGAAATTTAATTAAATGTGACAAAATGCAAGTGCATTAATTAAATTAATTAAATGAATATGCGCTCAACCTTACAACTTCCGTTTCGATCCGGCAGGAGAACTCAAAACTTTCAAGTTTTTATAATAGAAAAAAATATATAGTAAATTTTTTCCACCTTTGTTTTACAATAGTGCTCTTGAAAGTGATCAAAGTAGGAAATTGGTTTTGTCAAAGATCTACCGACAAAAGTCTATTCATAGTTAACGTGTTGTGAAAATGAATTTAATTAAACCTGACGAGAACAAAGTGCATAAGCCTGACACCTTACAACGTCCGTTTTGATCCAACAATCAGATATTTGACGTTGTTAGAAGGTATTTACTATCTAATCAAGTTTATTCTAGAGTTCAATGGTGTGCGCGAAAAAGATTGCACTTTCGAAGTCTTTTTATGTCAGCCAGAAGAGACTGCACTTTCGAGTAATTTTCACAGTTGTAACACTTTATTGGAATATTTTATTTTCACATAATAAAGCCGGCCCAGATATATAACAAACCATTTCACGTGGAAAGCTAGTCAGCAGCTCGGCGTTCCTATGGTGCCATTTGTTTCTCAATATTGCGGCACTATCCACATGGCCGCTATTCTCTGGGTGTTAGGTTGCGCAGTCGTTTTCAAAAACGACTGCGTGGGAGGCTAGGTTGCGACAGGCCGTTAAGTCGCCGGAAGGTAATTATTGCAGGGACCAACTCCACGTGTCCGCTATTAAGAGATGCGAAGCTTTCGGTATAAAGGGAGTCGCCTATGACAACAAACAAATCCCATTTTACTCAAGAACTTCCACCAATCTATACTTAATTTCCTGCGATGGAACGAGAGAATACATTTTCAAACACACTGGAATTAATATGCCAGAGACAGCATGACTCAGTTGTGAGGACGTGAGATTGAAAGTCACACCAGAAACTTGTGAAAAGTAATTCGACCAGTTCACGTGCTGATTCATGGAGTACACCCAGCGGAAGGAAAACAGATACCAATAAAATCAAATATCCTGATTTGACGTAATCACCATTACTTTCCAAAGGAACAAAAATATCATGACCTTGGAAAGGACTGCTAAAAACGGCAAACCGAGCAAGGTTAAACTTTAAGATCACGAAAGGAAAAGACAACTTGATGTCAGTACGCAATCAACATTTTGTGAAGGAACATTTCAGTTTAACCAGTATTTTTTAAAATTACCTTTAGTTAGTATCTTTATATCTGACAAATCAAAACAAAAACTGAGTTAACGATTTGCAATAATTTAAGCCTATAAATCAGATCCATCAAAGGTATTGAGAAAAGACAATGGAAGTAAGTTACATTTCCTTCGCGTTACTGGTGAAATAACGTTAAAATTGGTTGTGCAAAACTATTCGTAATTTAATGCCGAAAAATAAGTTTCGTAAGTGCGGCATGTTCAGTTTCATGTGAGTTTGTCTGTTATTGAATTTAGCATTGACTTTTGGTCCTAAAAGGAGTGAGTACACAGAAAATAAACTTAAGTTTGGAAAAATAATATTCCTGTTTTGATTACTAAAAGTACCTAAATAGGTGTTCCAAAACATGTTAGCAGATCGCCAAATATAAAGCAAAAATCTAAAACAAGCCTTTGAAATTAAAATTTCTATATTTTCAGTGAACGAATGACTGAGTGAATGAAATTCAATGACAGTACGAAACAACCCAACGAATAGATCATTCTTTCTCTCTCATCATTTGCGACGCTGTACGAGTCACATGCCCTCTCCTAATAGGGCTACACTACGCTGCACCGCACCAATTTTGAAACAACCCGGCTTAAAATTATTCACGCCTTCTACCCTAAAAGGGCATTTAACTGACAAGCAATGCGATTTTTCCTTTTTTTTTTCAAAGTATGTAAATCAGCAAACAGCGTGAGTACCTTTAATGCGCTGGAAAGGAATACTTAGATGTTTTCCATATGAGACCGTATTAGACATCCATTAGTCACTTTTCTCTTGCAGCTATCAAGAGAATTCTTGCGACCTTTCCTCGTCAAATAGTGTGAGCTAGCATCCGTTGCACAAGCAAGAAATAGGCGCCGCCAAGTTCTCCTAGTTCTTCGAAAGTAAGGCTCATTGCGTAAGACATGTATAAACTTTTTCCCCGAGTCACTGCTTTTTGTATGTATCAAGAACTAGAATTGTTTGTGTTTTTCTGTCTCACTGTATAAAGAAGCAGAGGGTTTGGATCCTATTACATAATTGAGGGATATGCGTCTTGTTTCGTTAATTCTTAGAAAAGAAGATTATATGAGACATCACTGGGCCTTTTTTGGGCCTTTTTTTTGTGAGAAACTGAAGTCTGCAGATGTCAACAAGATTTTTCAATTTTTCCCTGAGAGCATTAACCGCGGAGCGATTGAGTGTATATAACATATCAAGAATTAAACGTTGTTGCATGTGTTCCCTAAATTCTTAGAACGGTAGATTGTGAAGAAGTGAATGAAGTGTCGTTGTGTTCTATTAATTCTTGGAAAGTAGCTAGTGCAAGACGAGTGATATTTTTCTATGACTCTGGCGTTTGCAGCTGTCAACAGAATTTTCTGCAAGGGCTGGCTGTGATAGGGAATACATGCAACGACTTCTATTACTTGCTAGCTTGATTCTTAGGACGCGCGCAGATTATGAACCGTTTTTCTCTAGTCACTGGTTCATAGATATTAAGGTAGTTTTTGCAGTCGTTCTTTCTCAGTCTACGCGTATTAGGTAGCAGAGAACCTGCTTGTTTATTACATGAGAAGACAAGAGATGACGTGTTCCCTTGATTCTTGGAAAAGAAAATTGTTTGAGACATCAATGAACCTTTATTCTCCAGTCACTGGCGTTTGCCATTGAACCAACCTTTTTAGGGCCTGTTTAAATTGAAATTCAATGAAAGATCTACAAAGAACGGCCATCGTGCTCTAAAACATACTCGGAAAGACGAATTTGGGGAATATAGCATCAGAGAGAGCCAGGATCGTGGGCAAATGAATATATGCCGTTGGGTACCGTAGATCGTGTGAGACATCAAAGAACCATTTTTGTCGAGTCACTGGCGTTTTTTCAGGAACCCATGGGCTCCTGTGTTTGTAGACATTTCTGAACGAAATAGTTTAGATTGCGGTCGGCAAACCAAAACAAAAGATCTGCAAAGACCGGCCAAGTTCACGTGAAACATCTACGGAAGTTCGGCGTGGCCACTGTGGAGGGCATAACAATTTGACTGAGAAGACTTGAGAAGGAAATTTTGAGGGGGTTTTGACGTGTTAAAACGTGAATAGACATTATGATTATACATCATAAAATGTCTTCAAATAAAAGACGAGGATGTTAGGCGGCGTCAGCATTCCAAAATTGGGGTCCAAAACACTTCAGAGTGTTACTATCTGCGGTACTCTAAAGACACACTACGACATGGCTGAACGTGGTCTTTTATCCATCAATGGCCATAATATTTTCAAGAGGGATTTATTTAATCCGGTGTAACCAACTTAGAACATCCTAAATTGTTTGAATAGAGCCTCTTTCCTGTTGCACTTCCCACACAAAGAAGTTATTGAATAAACAGGAAAGTGCTTTTAAAAGCATCTAAAACTAGATATAGAAATTCGGCCCCCGTATTAATATTTGCCAAGATATGATTTTTAATTGTCCGAGATATACATACGTTTCAGACTACAAAATATAGTGATATGAATTTTGACAGTGAAGGAGCCCAAATAAAAAAACTGATCTGAAAATGACATCTCGAAAAATATTGGTTATCAACAAGGCAAGCGACTCCAAATGAAAGCGCTGCTCAACAACCTTTATTTGAATGGTCCCTTAACTAAAATGCCTCGCCACTAAAATATGATTCAGTCATTCAGAGAGAAAAAAAAAGGTTAGAACTTCATTTCAGGGATTTTTCGAACATCATCCTAAGATCTGACGCAGACGGGCGAGGCAGTGCGGTACACTTGCCGAAATATCTCAATCATCTTGGTTTTAATTGAATTGATGAATGGTAGAGAGACATCGAGAAATTATTTCAAACGATAGAATTAACCTTCGCATGCCATTTGTCAAATGAAAGCTACTGAGTACATGTATAGTACTTTCCTGTGCCGCTGTTTATTGTGCTGTACAAGGTGGTTCTAAATTCATTGTAAATTTTACGTCTGTAGATGATATCCTTAAGTGTGAACATTTAAGTGAAAGCTATTGAGCAGTTCTTTCCTGTAGAGCTGTAGAAAATCTAGAAAATTTGTTATTTAAAACCTGGACTTTGACATCTTTCAGAGGGGCGGCAGACATGTGTATGAATTAAACTCGTGCGAACAGCAACTGCAGGAGAAGGAATTGAAGGGGAGATTATCGCAGTTAAAATAACTGCAATAATTTGGCTCTTTAATACAAACCATCCTGTCACTGAACTTCGTTTACTTCACCGCTGTTTATTGGAACAAATACCTTTGATTTACATTTTTTTTAAATTCAACAGCGTATATCATTTCATTACATCTGAAGTGTGTTCATATTATGACAAATACTTATCTTTTTAACATAAAATATCACGCGATAGTCTATTACTTGTTCGTACCTATTTAATTAATAACATTAAACAAAACGTTGTAAATTACAGAATTCATTATGATTGAACTTACAATGATCATGCTAAATGCATGTACACAATCAAGTCACTGCCAAGCAATGTTGTTATACACTTTGATTTCTCAACAGAAAAAAAAAATCAACGTCCCTAATTTATGGGTAATCAATGTATCAATGAATGGATCAAGAATAACTTAAGTACAAAATTCGTCAAATATCAAAAGCAATTTTCGAATTCCTTCCAAGCCTTATATCTTTTGATATTCAAAGTGATAACGAATTCGGAGTAATAAACATAGACATTCCTAGTGTGTAACGTCAAGATAATTTACATTGGATTCGGAACACACTCAGCAAAATACTGACATCGGTAATTTAATATTGAACCAAAGTCAATAAAATAGCCTGCATATTCTGGCAGCATTTCAACATTGAAAACCCAGCATGAATAATGGCTGCGTGCTATAACTACAACATAAGATGTACCCGGAAAAATATATATGAAAATTATTGGAAGTTCATTGAAGTGAAGCGGCATTCGTATCAAGGTGCGTCCTTATCTTATTAAAATAACTTCAGTTTCTATAATCTATGAAATCAATGGACACATCCAATAATGTATGATGCACAAAGCGCGCCCAGGGCCTGCAGCAAAGACTTGCGATCGTCCCCTGCATTCACACTCGTATTGTCTCACTTTCTGGGAGTTGAGCTCGCTTTTCAAATTATATTCCGACGCTCCATGTGAAGAGCAAGTGACGCCAACAATTCTGTATCCCTTTGGTTCCGCAACAATCACGTTGTACCCATTTCCCGAAGCGTCGGCTGTATACGAGACACTCTCTTTGCGCCTGTAGACACATAATGACATATTCCCAGGGCCTGGTTTTCCTGGCTTTCCATCCAAACCGTCCTCACCCTTTGGACCTGGAGGCCCAGGAACACCCGGAGGACCTCGTCCTCCAGCAAGTCCGCTCATGTTGAATTCCGAGGTGTTAGAGACGAACACTCGATGGTTCGCCTTTCTCTCCAATTCTGCTATCTTGTCCGTGTGCTCTAAGTCTCGCTTCTGAAGTTGCGAGATTATTTCATCCTTCCCTTTCACTGCTTCGGTCAATTTGCTCACGTTTGCTCTAATTTCCTTGATCACTTGCCACAATCCTTGATCCGATCCAGACGCTTTTGCAGAGCCTGGCACAGCCTCCTTCTTGCAATCTTGACAAGTTGAGGTAGAGAGAATTCCAAGCATAAGCATTACAACAACTGCTAAAGCAGCAAGCGAAAATAAAAATCCTGCAAAAGCAAGAATTTTAAAGAGCGTGGGACAGCGATCCTTCTGGTATCCATATGAGGACTCCGACTCATCCGTGAAAGTTCTTCTCCGCTGTTTGGACTGAACTGGCTCGTACGCTTCGTTCACTTTCTTCCGTGGTTTCCTGTTGCCAGATTTGCCTGGTTCGGGGAGAGGTCTTCCTCGATTCGGACTGCGAAAGGCTTCAGTTTTCAGTCTCCCTGGGTCTTCGTATTGGTGGGTGTCGTCGGTATAAACCTGGCCGTTCATGTTCTCGTAAGAGGAGTGATGTCTTGGCCTCAGAGGCATTTTTGCCTGAAACTCTGGGTCATCGTCCAACATCATTTCGTCGCTGCCAGTCGGCGAATACGCTCTGTTAGGAACCAGTTCTGCTCGAGAATTCACGCTGGCCATTACTGATCAGCGTTTACACGGCGTCCCTGTACACTTCTCTGAATTAATTAATGTGATGTTCAATGTAATCCACAAGAATTAGATTTGTAAACTTACTTCAACGAAACAAACCACTCTATACCCAACATTTGAACTCTTTCCGAGAGAATGTGGCATCAAATGTTTATCGTAACATGAGCTAGGCAGATACGTTTATCCGGCCTAGAATCGTGAGGAGCAGTATTCCGTCTGTGTAAGATGAGAAACTGAATGCCACGCGGTCAGAAGAGCTATATTTATGTTTTCCATGATTGGTTTAGGTCACGCTCTGGAAGAGCGCCGATTCAAAACCCACAATGGGCACTTCGTGGAATTTAAAGAGCGTACTATTTCTTACGCACACGGCATAAGAACTTCCGGTGGCTTTTGTTTAGTTTCCCGCCATTTTATCATGTTTTGCTTCTCATTACTAGTATGCTAATCTTGCTGAAAGCTCTAAAATTGGACATTTGCCAGCAAAATGGCGTGCCCGTGATCAGCCCCAAATCCTTAATTGGGTATGATCTGACCAAAGTTCAACAAACTCCCTTGGCTTGATGAAAACCCCCACAAATGGCTCAACTCCGCTGTTCTACAGATTCTATACCAAACCCCTGGGGCAAATTTTTAAGCAAATGTGTTGCCATGTATTGGAATGTTATTGTACCATAACGACGCGTCAATTTAATGTTATACTCGTTGCCCATTCGTTCTTAGAAATCGATTTTAATATCGCGTTCTATTCAAAGCTTTGTCCGTAATCTCTCTGAAACAGTGACGTGGGTCGGATAACACAATAGCCGGTCGCGATGGAGGTTTTGTTAGGCTCGAATTCCGCCGTATGAAGGCCGATTACAGCCCCTAATCACCTCAGTCGGGGGTAAAATGGCAAGGAAAACCTTGGGTTTTCCACACGATAATATGCCAGGGACGGGTAAATTGCATACTGAAAGGAAACTAATCAAGGACATACCACTTGTAAAGGCTACTACTACAGCTCTAAACACTGAGAGAATCAAATCAGCAATTGCTAAAGGCAAACAGACGTTATTGCCATGCGAGACGCAAGGACAAAATCTGTTTAAGTTTGAACACAACGGCCGAGACGGGCCTCTTATAGTCTTCGCCCAAGAAGCTTTCTATAACTTCGACAAGTTTGGACATTACAAGGTGATTACTGCTTTGAAACCGGCGGAAAGCGTTCGCAATCAGTTGTTCTTTGCAAACGAGTCGACAAAACATAACAAAGAGGTGTTAATAAACAGTGAGAGTTCACACGTCTCTGCTAAACACGTCTCCAAAGTCTCGAGAGGGACAGGGGCAAAGGAAGTTGCACGAATGGATACACGCAAATTTGTTGACAGGAAAGGAAGTCGGCGAGATAAGAAACCTTTGAGGACTCAGATAACAAACCCGGATTCGTTCGAGGAGTTAATCGAACGGTATAAATCGCGTAGGGTGATGTACAAAGATCTCATGGGAACAGGACATGTTGAAGTACTAGACAAGCTTGATGGCTTGTACAGGCAACGAAAGCAAGAGAGATTAAAACTCCAAGAACAGTTCAGCAATCTCGGGGAAATAAGGACGGAAATAAACGCTTCGACAGGGTTAAGGGATCACATAATAGACTTAGAAGAAGCGAGTAAAGAAGCTAAAGACTCCGTAAAGCTTCCGAGGATTCGAGTATCCACGGTGTCAGAAATCACAAGGAAAGAATCTCGACGTAATATTGACAGAAAATTCTTGGCTGTGCCCAAGGAAAAAAGGACAGGAGCTTTGAAATTAGGCAAATTAGGTGCTCAAGTTGATGTCGACAGTTTAGGTAAACGTAACAAGGCTGGAAATTACGAAACAATTACTGAAAGTTTGCCGAAGCTTTGGAGGGATTAATCTTTCATTCCCAACAGAAGCTAAGTCCAACGTAGAAAGGTTCTTGATTGTCACAGGGCAATCAACACCACAGCAAAGTAGTGCTCAATAGCTAAATCCGTTTGAATCGTAATTGCATAAAAAAATTTGACGTAAGCACCTCAAAACATGAACCATGGTTGTCTTTTTGAAGCGAAGGGTTAAAATCACTTAAATTGCGTAAATATTAAAAGTATGCCTAGACAAAGCAAGAACAGATTTTTTGGCATAGTTTCGGGTCATGATAAATTCCGTAAACAAATCCGGATACCCTTCCTATTGACTTAACAACAGGATTATTTCGATTTGGGTGTTTTTGCCAAGATTTCAGTGTTTCTAGAAGCAACTTTCAGACCGCTGCGGTGGTCAAAAGTCGTGCCTTAGAAAACAAAGGATTCCTTAATCACCAACCACAAAGAGGACAACAAACAGATTTATTTATTTATACAAGGTAATTCGCAAGTGTCTGATATCACTGCGAGTTTTTACATTGCATTAATAACGTTGTAATAATAGATATTGAAATATAAATCCCTCCAACTTCAAAGGTGACCAAAGGAATTTCATATTCAGTGCAAAATAAAGAAAAAACTGGAAAGCTCAATCAAACTTTCGTCAACAGAAAAACGAATTTTGACTCTGGGATTAAATGGCTAGAAGTGAGTTATGGGTCCTATTTGCAGTGCAATAAAAAGGCAAAGCAGATTTCAGAAGCCTCCGACTAAATGGGTATCTTTTTAATAGTTCCAAAACGAAACTAATTTTCTGGACATTATGCAAAATAAAATGAGTTTTTGCTCTACTGAGATTTATGAAGCGTGGCGGATTACCGAGAAAGAACGAACAGATCCTTTTAACTGCAAAATAAACGCAAGCCAAGCCGAGTTAACAAATTTATTTAACCCTTTCCATCGTCTTCGTCAAACGTTATATACATTTGGTTCTAACGTCCAAGTCTGTGACTCTCCGGGAGTCTTTCCATTTATTTACAAAAGTAACTTTATAGAAACTCTAATCTCTTTGGAAAACGTGTCTTTTGCTGCTTTTGGGTTAAACTAACTCTGTTACCTTATGTTTTTCTCGTTTACAAATCACATGCAACTGGGCATGTAAACAAGTTGGCGCATTTGTAATTGCCTTATAATTGCGTCATAGAATTCTTACTCCCACGTTCTGTTATCTTTCCTTTCAGTCATATCAGCGATCGCAATCTTCGTGCAAAGTTTCATTCGAGTTTTATGTATACATAGGACCGAAGTCTATACCAAATTTGCAACTGGCGTGTTTTCCTTTTTTTCGATCTCGGTACGTCTATAACTAACTACAGAAAGCATTTTGAAAGTTTATTAAAATTAGAAATCTTAAGGTCATACACTTTCACTCTCTCAGCGGAGTTCAAACTGGCGCTGAAATTATTAGCAGCTCCATTTCACTGAACGTTTCAATTATGTTTATACATTCACAAAGTGTCACCATCCAAATGGTCATTCAGCGGTTGCTGTATTTGTTTGTGATTCACTGTGTCACAATTAGGTTCAAAAAGTCACATTTAGTAATTTTTCAAACAATTTTAAGGCACTATTTCAGCTGTATTTCTTTAGGAAGACCCCTGGCTGACTTAACTAAAGTAACTGTTTACCCCAGGCGCAAATATTGAGTACTTCACAGACTATACTACAGCCAGTTTCGAAATATTTCTTTCAAGTGCCTCTTTCATGAATTCATGAATACTTTTTTTTACAACATCTGGGAAGTTTATAAATCACACATTAAAGGAACAAGCACGTACAAAAAAACCCAACAAATAAAACAAAACAAAACCAGATAACACATCCCAAGTATCTGAAGTTTCAAAGCTTTTTCACAAACAAGCAAACAAACTGCCAGACACTTCATAAATACTTTAAAGGTGAAGAAGTGTTCAAAACGGGGTTAAGTCGAAGCGATATAAAGCAGGCAGGCACATTAAAAAAAATAATCACGTAACATAAACACGGGGGCGTGCAGCGGAGGATTCTAGCGAAAACATGCACCAGGGACAAAATCTCAACCTGCTAAAATACACAAGAACATTTTGTGGGGACAAGAGATTACCAAGCCCTTCGGACGACTGAATCGCTGCAACATGTCGCTGAGACAAGTCCTAGCTACATTTACTTGAGCACAATCCTGTATGATTTGTCCCTGCTTCATTTTTTCAGCTGCATGTTCTAGCTACATGCCCCGACACGTGTACGGATTAACCTGAAAGGGCCAGAGGAGAAAGTTGACAGTTTGTATATTTGTATTTCAACTTAAAACCACTGAAGTAGAACACGGGACAGAAAAGTACTCGTTTTAAAAGTTCGTAAAACAACGAGAGACAAACAGAAGCGCACAATGGTCTTCACTTTAATGATCTTACTAGAAATTTATCCCCGGAGTATTAAATAGTACCACGGGAAACTACTGTTCAATAGCTTTCATTTGAATGGTCACACTTTAGGATTTCTTCCACAGAATCAAAAGTCAGAACTCTCTTGCGTGTACAGGAAACAAAATAAACAACACCACAGAAAAGTACCGCTCGATGGCTCTCATTTGGTTGGTCACATGCATGTTTTCATCCAGATGATCAAAATTAAGAGCCGTATTACTGACCTAAGCGAGAAAGATGAAAGGGGTCGACGTGATTATTATTATTTTTGTTTTGTTTTGTTTTGTTTTGTTTTGTTTTGGCTGCTATTTTTAATGCTCCTGAAAAGAGATCTTCAGTGCGGGGGTAGAAACAATGCCGGATTTTTAATAACTCGCGATATTGAACGATGTTGTACAAAGTAGGATGTTATACGTACGTAAATAACAGGGACCGCTAATACAATACCAAAGATCAACACGATCCCAAGAATTTACGGAACATGTGATCAAATACAGATAAGTAGTGAACACGGAAGTTTTACTTCATGGCTCCGTTTGTGCTGCTGCTGAAAATTAGACAGGCAATAGGAAGCCGGACAAAGAAACGTCTATGCTAGCTGTTTTGAGAAATCTACGTTTACGGAAACTGAACTAGAGGCCGAAGAAACGTAATAAAAATGCGCCTGCCTACCCAAAATTCTATTGTTTCGGCCCTCTGTGCTGTTTGAAGTATATCTCACTTGATTAGTTTCGGATGTGAGTCCGCTACACACGTACACAACATACTTCTGATAATTGCCGGTTTTTGCGGTGCTATTTCAACCACAAAGAATGTCAATATTGACACTGAAACAACTGCTGTAACTGTTTGAGTGATATTCTTGAGACTGCTGCAGAATAGAGGTTATAGCAATATGGGGTTCATACCAGTCATCAAGACGACAAATGCTTACTAGCCAATCACATTTCAATGTTAAAACGTAGCGACCAATAAAAAAGACGGGAAAAGTCACGTAAGGCAAATCGCCGATTCAATGGACAGGTTGATACAGACCGCAAAAAGCGCGGGAAAAGTGAAGGTAAGCTTGTAGCACGTGAAAAGCGCGGGAAAAGTCACGTGAGCCAAACCATCGATTCAATGCGCAAGTCAAGGTAAAACGTATAGTCCTCAGTCCTCACAGTCCAAGGAAACCAGGATTTTCCGCACAACTTCAAGCTAAGCTTTTAGCAGGTGAATATCGCGGAAAAAGACGTGTGAAGCAAATCATCGGTTCTATTCACAGGTCAAGGCAAAATTTGTAGACCGCGGAAAGCGCGTGAAAAGCCACTTGAACCACATCACCAATTTTCCGCACAACTCGAAGCTAAGCTTCAAGCAGGTGTAAAGCGAGTTTAACAGGCGTTTTACGGCACTGTTATCATGTGATTTTGTAGCAAGCAGCAATATTATGATGTACTACACTATACCCCTGGTCTCTCGAAGTGAAACCCGTATCCCTCGGATTTCGTCACTATTTTTCAGTCCAGCATTTACCAAGGCTTATCTCGAACCTCGTAGCCGCGTCTCAAACTGTACTGATTATTATATACTATATATTTCGATATACTGACTGAATGACTCAGGAAACGTTGCACAAAAACTGGTATGATGATTTGTGTCTTTTTAAAATTAGACGGTCGCCTCTAATGGTACCTTGTGATGGCCAGTACGTTTGTTGAATACACGGACCTAACGATAGCGTGGAAGGACAATATTGTAAAATAATATGGAGACATAAAAAGAAGTCTCTGCAATGACCAATAGGTCAGATCAGTAATTTGTATCTTCGTTTGATCCGTTTACGACATAACGTTACGATATAAATACGGCACAGCTCTCGCTATTTCGAACAATTTTCCGTTTCCCTTTGGAATCTGTCCGTGCAAATTACGCTAACCGTCTAACGAGTACGAACTCTCAATAGGAATCGATCATTTTATGAAACTAGCGTTCGTATTTGGTGGTATATTCGGAAAACTGCACTTCATCTTTGAAACTCTTCCGATCTTCGGAGCTCGCCGGGCCATCTTCAGAATTCTTGGAACTGAGGCATAGAACCCCAAGAATGAAACTCTGACGCATTTGTCTTACAAAAAGTTGGCTTATATGCCCCCTATAACCCTCTAAATCACCGTCGTCAAACGGTAGACTAGCTACTGTGTAATGTTTCAGTTACAAGAGCCATAAAATTTCGAAAGAAAAAGCTAAGCACAAAACACGAATAACGAACCAAGGAAAACAAAAAACATTAACCCTAGCAGTTGCTGAGTTGAAATGAAGTTTGCTCATTTATTTTACACTATAGGATTTCATCCACAGACTCAAACAGAACTCTCTTGCTTGTACCGGAAACATAATAAACAACACTAAAGAAAAGCACCGCTCAATAGCTCTACTAGCTCATTTGGTTGGTCACATGTTTTAATCCAGATGACCAAAAGTAAGAGCCGTATTATTAATCTATAAGGCAAGAAAGATGAAAGGGGCAGACGTGATTTTTTTGTTTTGTTTTTGCTGCTATTTTAATGCTCCTGAAAAGTGATCTTTGGTGCGGGGTCGAAGCAACTGCCGGGTTTTAAATAACTCACGATATTGAACAATGTTGTACTAAGCAGGATGTTATATGTACGTAAATAACAGGGACCGCTAATACAATACCAAAGGTCAACACGATCCCAAGCATTTATTAAATACGTAATCAAACTACGACAAATATCGAACACGGAAGTTTAACTTCTTTGCCCCGTTATGCGCCGATCAATTGGAAAGTTCAACATCCCCCCCGGGCAACCCCCCGGGCAACCCCCCGGGCATTTGAACTTTTGAAGATTGGCTTGTTCAAATTCCCTCCCCTCGGGGCAAAAAAGCCGTTCAAATGTCCCACCAATTACCACTAAAATACCTCTCCTCAAAGACAAATTTCGTCTTCAACTGAATCAAACACTTAACACGCTTTTCAGAGAGATATGCCGTGATGACACCTTCAAACTTCTTTTAAAGACCCTTTTGAAAGAGTTATTCACTGACAAAGGAGCTTTTGTTCTTGTAAATCCGTCAAACCCTGCAAAAACCAAAAAAAACTCACGGGCGTATTACGTCAGAACAAGAGATAAATCCGGTTCAAATTCCCCACCCCTCAAACGGAACGTTCAAATTCCCCCCTCCCCGGGCACGATGCACAGTCAAATGCCCGGGGTATGCCCGGAGCGGGGGGGATGTTGAAGTTTCGAATTGATCGGCGCATTAATTGTTTTTACTGCTGTTGAATAAAGACAGGGTGTGAAAAGTCAGTTAAGAAAACATCTATGCTAGCTGTTTTGAGGATTTACGTTTTCAGGAAATTCGAGTACAAGTCGTAAAACTGCGCGTGACTACTTAATTCTAATTCTTCTAGCCTCTAGGTTGTTTCAAGTTGATTTCACTTGATTAGTTTCGGATGTGAGTCCGCTACACACGTACACAGCATTCACGATAACTGTCGGTTTTGTGGTTTTATTTCAACCGGAAAGAATGCAAATATTGACGGCACTCTGAAATAACTCTAACTGTTTGACGTTTGTTTCTTAAGACTATTAAAGAATAAAGGTCATAGTTTTGTTATGAACTTTATAATAATCACCAAGACGACAAATGCTTACTAACCAATCACATCTCAACGTTAAAACGTAGTGACCGACGAAAAAACGGGAAAAGTCATGTAAAGCAAATCGCCAATTCACTGCGCAAGTTGATGCAGACCGCAAAAAGCCCGGGGAAAAAGAAATTAGGCTTGTAGCACATGAAAAGCGCGGGAAAAGTCATGTGAGCGAAAAAATCGACTCACTGCCTAAGTGAAGGCAGAGCACTGAGCATACGGTCCTCACTGCTTGGGAAAAGTTGCTTGCACCAAATAACCAATTATCCGCAAACTTGAATCTAAGCTTTTAGCAGGTGAAAATCGCGGAAAAAGGTCACCATCGGTTTAATTCACAGGTCAAGGCAAAACTTGCAGACCGCGGAAAGCGCGGGAAAAGCCACTTGAACCACATCACCAATTTTCCGCACAACTTCAAGCAGGTGTAAAGCGAGTTTTACAGGCGTTTTACGGCAATGTCATCATGTCACTCGCAAAGTGACATGATGACATTGCCGTAAAAGCACAATTTTTTTCAAACATTGCTATCGTAGCGGAATCATACGCATCCAGGACCTACTTGATGTTGACTTCACCTTCCTATCACTCGACAAATTTCAACGGAAACTCCACCTGCAAGTCCCTTTTACCACATATTATGGGCTAATAAATGCCATCCCCTCTAGTTGGAGACGTAAGCTAAAATCCACAAATTCTTCCACCTCGAGTGGAAATAGTTCCCAGGAATCCTCGCCCAAGAATATCACTACTCATTCTGCTTATGCGGCCATCCTAGACCATTTCTTCCAAGCGCCCACAGCTGAAACAAGAATTTTGCGTTACGGTTTTTCTAAAGAAAGCTTAACCAATGTCTACAAGCTGCCTTTCTTAATAACACGAGAAGTTAATTTACAAATGTTTCAGTACAAAATCATACATAACATCCTTCCTACGAGATGTTCCCTGTTTCGTGCGAAGTTGTCGGAGTCCGACACTTGTCGGTTATGCTATGCACTCCCAGAAACACTTCCCCATATGCTTTTCCAGTGTACTGTAATCTCTACTTTTTGGCATGCTTTCCAAAATTGGTGGTTTGAAAAAACCCTTCAA
Organism: Siderastrea radians; assembly: GCA_964017195.1. Taxonomy (NCBI): domain Eukaryota; kingdom Metazoa; phylum Cnidaria; class Anthozoa; order Scleractinia; family Rhizangiidae; genus Siderastrea; species Siderastrea radians. The sequence continues at coordinate 34,489,295 of OZ024892.1, forward strand.
ACGTTCGATCTGAGCGAACGCAATGATATATATGGATGGTACAATAACACGCAATTTAAGGACACTTTAAATTATGTTGCCCTCGTTGCTAAATATTTTATCTTTTGCTGCATTCAGGACAACGCCTCAGTGATTTTTGACAGCTTCCCTGCTTTCTTAAAGAGCAAGATCGATACCCTCCAACAAATTGCTCTCAAAAACAAACAGCTGGAACACTTCAACAATAAGTGGAAGAATTTCATCTGATTTTCTTAATTTCCTTTTTTTTTTCTGCTTCTTTTTCTTTTTACGCACTGTTCATCCATGTACTACGAGGATATTTGTACTTATCATTGCACATTGTATTACTTTGCTCTATTTAATAAAAATTAATTTAAAAAAAAAAAATGTCACTCGCAAAAACTATTTTCCCACATCTCTCTTCAAAATTTGGGCTGGAAGAAGTAAAACAAATTAAAACTGCTTTATATTACCATGTCTATCATGTACTACGCTATACCCCCGCTAGCCGTTTCACAAGAGCTGGTATGATAAAACGTCTTTTTGAAGTTAAAAAAAGAGAAAGTCTCTGCAATCACCAGATCAGTACTTTTTATAATAGTTCGATCCGTTCAGTCCAAAACTACGAAACCTAGGATATGAACACAACACAAGTTTAAATACGATATAAATACGACAAAACTCTCGCGATCTCGATCAATTTTTCGTTTCCCTTGAGATTTCGACACAGCGGTATTCTAATGTATTCAGTTGATTTAATTTGGAAAAAAATTGTCCTGTCTAACGATTACGAACTCTCAAAACGAATCGATCATGTTATGAAAATAGCGTTCGTTTTGGGAGATCTCTTGGGGAAACTCCACTTCGTCTTCGGAACTCGTCAGGCCAACTTCAGAAATCTTGGAAGTCATTGAACTCCAAGGACAAAAGTCTGAAGCATTTGTTTTAGAAAACGTTGGCAAGTGTAAACCTTTTTACACCCTATAAATTGCTTTCATCAAACGGTCCGTCAGCCACTGGGTTATGTTTCAGTTATACATGTCAGTTACAGAATTTAGAAAGAAAAGTCCAAGCACGAATAACAAACCAATAACAAACATTGGCCCTAGCAGTTGCTGCAGTCCGAGTGAAGTATGCTAGTTTATGTTTACACCTTCACATTTTTTTTTTTTCAACATACCTTCAATACATCTTGTCTGGGAAAAATTAAAAGAGAACAACAAAAACGTTTTAGGAGAGGTTTTATAATACAACAATCAGAATTGATTGTTGGTCTCATCCAGCGGACTATCTGGAGGTAGGAGTGGAGGCGCGCTTTTGCCTCCCTTCCAGGAATAAAATACTTCGTATATACCACATAAATGAATCGGGTTTTTACGTCGTAAAAAAGGTGGTTATTGTTCATCGTGGTAAATACAATAATAGTGAAGTGTATATCGTTTGTCTCACAATGTAGTCACTTGAGTTGTAGATCGCGACGTTTTGACTGCTTACTGCTAATGTTCATCAGTCGATGAGGAAGACTGGTTGCGCGTCACCATACGAAACAATGAGCGGAACAATGAGGATCGAAACGCACCAATCACAGCCGACCATCGTGATTCATATGGTGACGCGCAACCAGTCGACCTCATCGCCCGATGAAGACTAACAGTAAGCAGTCGAAACGTCGCGATCTACAACTCAAGTGACTACATCGTGCGACAAACGATATACACTTTACTATTATAGTTTTTTCATGTGCTCTAACTGGCTACTCAAATCGGGAGAGCATTAATGTTGCTATCCTCTTATGAGTGAAGCCGCAGTTGCCTTGTGCGAGCTTGTGCCCACTTTTCAGAAATAAATAACTTTGCGGAGTCGCCTATTCACCCGTGTGGTATGTACAGTTGTCTTCTGATAACTCGAACCTTCAATGGAAATCAAAAGAGGTTCGAGTTATCGTGAGTTCAAGTTATCGAGGGTTAAATTATAGAGCAAATGACCTGAAGGGAAAAAAACACTCACTACGAGTTAATAGAAGGTTCGTGTTACCGGAAGTCAACTGTACCAAAACAACTATTCACCTCAATGTCGAGGAACAGTGTGGATGAACACTGAGTGGTCGATATTTAACTCTCTTTCAGTGACTAATAAATTTGTTAACTAACAGGCGGCTGAAAATTGTCTAAGCAGCCTCATTATTTGTCAGGGGGTAACCCAACAGGAAGTTCCAACAGAACTACCTGCCTCATGTTACAGAATGTAGTGAAAAGTACTAGCCTCACTGCTTAGAAACACACTTGGCTTGGAAAAACCCTTAATTGCCTTAAAGATAGATCCTACATTCAAAAGAGTTACTGTAGGATCAATCACCATCCCTGCTGAGAGAGTTGAAGATTAGTGGCTTAACTGCTGCCACAATTTCGCTTTAGAGCACAATTTTTTTCCACATCATTTTTTCCTCCTCAGGTGTATGAATGGACATTGGCAAACCAATAAGAAAACCTACCAAAATTGTGGGGGTAGCCCTCATGATGGACTAGCATCCTATCCAGGGGGTACATGTAGTAGTAGTATTCCTTGTTGTGTCATTCTACAGAAGCCAGATAAACTTTACCTGTGCCCCAAAAGCACCATTACCAGGATGTCATGACCAAACCACAAAAAGGTTTGACTCTTGGCATCTTCATGAATCTTAGATCTTACCCCTAGCCCAGATTTTACCACTAGCTACCTGAACAATCTATCCTTATGAAGTCCACCTCAATGTCAACTGTCTTTTTGCGGTGAAACTTGTAGCTTGCTGCTAAGTCAAATCTCAGTTCGGCCAATACATCTAGCTTCACTCCCCATTCTGTTGCCTTCTTCTTGATGTGTTCTCTTGTCGCTGTCTTGTGAAGGGAATACACAGCTGTATTGGACATACTTATAGCTTTTTGCAGAAAAATGAGGTCAACTCCTAATAGGAATTACGATAAAAAACAATTTTGTTAGTGACCTTTTGATTCAACAATATTGTAGTTAATACAATCACAGTACAGTCAAACCACCCCTGCATAGCCAAATGCATTACAATTTTTACCAGTATTCTCAGTCATTGGATTATGCTGACTACCAAATAGACTATAAGGATATAATTTTTTAATGAGTAAATAGTCAGTTTGGACAAGCTGCCTTATCCTCAATCATGACTTATAGAAAATGCGGACAAGTAGTCTCATTACAATTTTAGCAGACAACTAAGTGATTGCAAATGGAAAGGAACAGAATGATACTAAGGTCAAGTTTATGAAAATCAAAATAAATATTACTTTTCAAGGACACAGCATGCAATATTGTCTGTATTATTTTTTTCTCAGCGCGTGAGCGGGCAAGATGAACCAAATCCTGCAATCTGATTGGTTCCGGGAGCGGGCAGAATTTTCCGATCTTGACCGCGGTCAACGGAACGGGGCCGTGGGGAGTTAGCTACATGTATCGAAATTTGGGAAAATAAAGGGGTTTCTTTTAGTTATATTGCTTCCTGTGATTTCTGAGTTTTAACAGAGTAAAAAAGCGTATTTTGCTGCTCTGGTGTCACAAACGGCTTCGTTTCATGGTTCATTTTACGCGCGCTTGCAAAACGTTGCTTTCCGAAAACAACAAGACACGTTTAACTTTTGAAAAACAACAAGAAAAAAATAAAAATATTATTTGCCGGCCTTGGTCGGTCCGTATTGAAAAAAACTGTGCCCTCGGTCTTGAGCACGGCCCTCGGCCTGCGGCCTCGGGCCGTACTCAAGACCTCTGGCACAGTTTTTCTCAATACGGACCTCCCGGCCGGCAAATAATATATATATATTAGTATATACCAAACCAGTGGATAGCATTTTTCATGCGCTCTGATTGGCTACTCAAACTCAGGAGGGTATCTGCTATTCATCTCCCGGCATTTTTCTGGATTTTGCATGCAAGTTTTTTGCTCTTTTCTCAGAAAAATGGAACTATTTGGTGCTGGCCATCCACTGGTTTGGTATATTCTAAAACAATTATTATTCACCTCAGCATCGGTGAAGAGTGGTAGATATTTTGATATTTTACTCGCTGCTACGCACCTCAGTAAATGTCCACCACTATTTACCTCCACTTTGGTGAATAATAAGCAATCGGAGCAATCAGGTTTGCTTGTTAACAATTATTGTTAATAAGCAAACCGGATTGCTCAATCGCCATATTTGTCTATAATTCACAGATAGGCAATGACTGCATTTGCTAGGTCCTTTAAAAGTTATTATTATTATTTTTTTATTTATGACAATAATATTGTAAGTTGTTTCCTGATTGCAATCATTTTAATTACTTCAACAATTAGACTACTCAACCACATTTTCTAAGCCTGTGATAAAAAGTAATAAGTCTTATTAAGACTACTTGTCCAAATTTTCTGTGAGTGACAGTCTCCTTGTTGATTATTTGCCCATTAGTAAGTGAACTGCTAAGGGCGGCTCCAGGAAATTCAGAAACAGGGGTCCATAGCAGTTGCGGTGATAATGCATTCTCACGTAATAGGCACAGCAACCTACGGAGGAGCACCCCCTCATTCCCCCCCGTGGAGAACTTCAAAAACTAGGTTCTCTGAAATGACATTTCTTGCATTGAAATTGAATTACTTACTACAAAAAATACCTCCCCTAAATCCCCCTATGAATTATCCTAATGAACACCTTTACAATACAGACACCTGATCACAGACAATTTACTTGGTCATGGAGAAAACTAGAATTCATGTAAACCATAGGACATCAAAATGCTGCCCCTTTGCCTTTAGTAAATAGGTTTGACATGGTTTACATTCTTTGGGCTTGTCACATGCTTCTCCTCCATGTGGGGGAGAAATGGATTGCATGATGAGCCCTATGAAGGATGTTCACGCTAATTGTTTCTGCACATCCTTACTGCCCTCGCATCATCATCCTTTTCTGCCCTCACATCATCTAATTCCATTATTATTCTACCTGCAGGGCGTTCACAAAAGCCCATCTTAAAGGTTGAGTTTAACTGAAAGGATGACACCAGTTAAATTATTTACTTGACAGACCCGCTTAAATAAAATTTGACTAAGAAAGTGGGTCTACAGCAAATCATTTTTAATATTTTTCAACCAACGACTGCTGAGGCCATGTCCAGTTACAGTGACCGATTTATCAAAATTGGGGTAGTTTTCCGTGCGCTTTATTTCGAAAACGAAGTCATTGACCCCCCCCCCCAATTGTTTTGCATTTCTGACAAAGGTAACTCATTATCTGACTGTTGCAAAAATATGAAAAAAATCTGTGTTGTAGAAGATTTTCACACGAATGTCCTTAAAAAGAACACATTCCTTGAAAGCTACTGTGTTGTTTGAAAGCAATTTCAGCAAGTCCCCTAAACTCTTAGGGGTAGGGAGGGGCCGGGCAAAACAAGCATGACCCATTTCCCCACCCAGCCTTTATCAGAGCTTATCTGTTGTGGTTGAAAAAAAAATCACTTGCCAAATACTTTCAATTTGAACATTTCTCTATTGTAGTTATTTTCCAAAATACCTTTATTGTTCTTTGTCCCAAAAGGTGGATTCATGATAATTGTGTCAAACACCTTAGTCCATCTGTCACATTGTGAAATCTGCTGAACATCACATTGAACCAGTTCGCACGTTTGAAGCTCAAAATCAGAGCAGTTAGATGACGCAATTTCTAAAGCATCACAATCCACATCGAATCCAACAGTCATAGCACTTCCAAGCATACAGGAACCGATGCTTAAAACCCCGCATCCACATCCCAAATCCCCTACAAGTTTGCCTTGAATGTCACCAAAAGTGTCATCCATCGTGTACAACATGTGAGCCGCAATGTGCGGTGTCGTGGGATATTGTTCCAGATCGACCTTTGGATTTTCGAAAACATCGACTTGCTGAAGGTAGCCCTCTAGTTGCTTGAGTCTCATTTTGTCAAATTCCACAAATTTTCCAAGAGAAAGTCGAAACAAACTAAAAATCGGCCTCCATACAATCATAAAACTTAGCTTAGCGACCGCTCGAATAAGCTTGGTAGCCACGCTTGTTGTTTTGAATCCAATATGGTGGACGATAGTTGTGGAGGATCAAATTCAGAAAGCTCTGCACAGATGCTTTCTGGTCAAATTGAATGGGTGAAATTTGACGAACTAGACAAAGAATCCAACCCAATTAATTGTCCAGCTGAAGAAAAACCTCCCGAGGAAAATCGACGATATCTTTCCCGTTTAGGTGAGTTCAAATAAAAAATAAACTAAAATCTTTGGGCTAGCTAATTAAGCTCACAACTATTAAAAGTGCTCACTTTCAGACACTAGTTTTGGGGACAAAAATAGTCAAAATCCATTCATGACCTTTTGAAAACATTTTTCAGTAAATTTGTCTCTCGACAACTTCATTATAGGTTGGAAACCATTTAAGTCTCAAGTAAATATTTTATTGTGTCATGATCAGATTCTCTTTTAAGACACAGACCTCCACATTTCCCCTCTCATAAATAGCGTAAAGAAAGAAATTAAATAACCAGGTAAATAAACCCCTGACCAGGCATGCAGAAGAGGGCCATTTTGGTGAGCACAACAGTTTTTTAAGTGAAATGTCACTGGTTTGTCTCCGCCATCAGGTTAAGCTTATCTTCTTTCTCCATGTATCAATGGGTGATGGCAAACTGTAAGGGTAATCCAACTAAATCAGGGGTGGGTGGGGGACAAGCATCTAATTTATCCTTACAGTATTACTACTTGATCAAACGTATAAGTGATGAGAATAAGGGAAATGATCACCAATAATCAATATCTTGATTTTTGGTCAAATTCTCCCATCTAGTAACATAAGAAATATAAGGAGAATAGTAAGGAGAATATTGATGTCAATATTGGGGCTTAAAGGGTTAATGCTACAGAATCCAAAGTAAAGTGCTGGCCATTATGTACTACCTTGCAGCCACAGACCTATACCGTGCATGCAGGCTGCACCTGCATGCCTGGTAAAGGAGTCAGGACTAAACAAGCTGCCTTCTATACAGTGGTCAGATATTCTAACCACTGGGCTAGGTTCATTAAGACATAGCCCTTGTGCATACTGGAAGGATCAGCGATGTCGTCTCACAAGTCTTCCAGCAGCTTAGTGGTTAGAGTGCCCAACTGGTGTATGGAAGGTCAAAGGTTTGATTTCCATCAGGACTCAAGACTTTTTTGTTCCACACTTGCAACAAGTTGAACACAACTGTTGAACAGAATATAACTTGTACAGTGGAACCTTGAATTAAGGAACCTCTATACAACAAATTCCTCAGTATAATGAATGATATGTTTCAGACCAGTAACAGTGTAATGTATGGAAAGAACCTTGATGTAACAAACCCTCAATATAATAAACCAATTTCCCAGTCCCTTGGCACTTCGTTAAATTGAAGCTCTGTTTTTAAAGAAATACGTTCAGGTGCTGACCAAGGGGTCTAAGCATTAATCCTATCAACAAAGTGTAAGCTAAGAGTTTCCTATTGTTGGGCCTATTTAAATGCTGCTGAGACCCGAATAAAAAAAAAAACAGGCTAACTGGGAAGTTTGTCCATTAATTGCTGGCCAGAATGGTCACTTGAAAAAATAAATTGAAAACCAATAAAATGTTATGAGCTTTCTTCTTTCCTTGAAACCATAAGAGGTGAGACTTTAGAATTTTGTTTGTTTTAGAGAGGGAGCTACAAAGACTGCAGGAAAAGAAAAGAAAACCTCTGTCTTCAAAAGATATGATCAGGACATTACAAGAAGCCAAAGACAGTCACATGAAGGAACTTATGGACAAATCTGAACCATCGGAGTCATTTTTTACAGATGAGACTGAAACAAGTGGAAGCTCGTGTTGTTTTCCATTGTACAGAGCTGTGTTTCCTAAGCAGCCTCTGAGCAACGAAGAACTTGAATGTTTGGTGGAAGATGGAGATGGTGAAGAGGAAGATAGTGTAGCAGATCAAGGACAGCGAAGATGACTAGTCTGGCATGGATATCTAAAGTACTAAATGATGGAAAGTTTTTGTGGCTCAATGAAGGTTTTATGAATTTCATAATGCCTTTTACTGCCAGTAGTTATGGCATAATGAACTGTTTGTATGGGTTCAAGAATTACGGTATGCCCTATTGAACAATTTTATTATCTGGTGGAGGTAATTTTTATGAGTATGGAAGGAAAACCTACACGTTAGGAGTGAATTGAATCAAACTGCCATAATTAAGTAAAGTATATGCACCTAATTGCAATAATGAAGTTATGAATATATGAAATTCATATATTTGAACTGCGGAATAAAGAAATAAATGTAAAGAAGATCCTTGCAGTTATCAACGCAACTTATGCAGTTGCGAAAAGAAAGCCTGAAAAAATCAGGCTTGCCGGGATTCGAACCCTGAGGTCAGGGCTCCCTACAGGGTTTTCAATAAGGACCGGCAGCCGGCGAAACTCACCGGCTATTTGATTAAGAAATTACCTCATATTTTACATATTTTACTAACGTGAGAAACATTCACCACAAAACACGAGCCTCGGATCGGCCAAGATTAATTTTATTCAGAAAAAACAAAAGAATCTTGCCTACATTCTGAGTAATTTCAGCAGCGATTTGTGTTTCCTTTTCTGTTCAAAAACCCTAAGAATGCAGAATGCAGGAAATGCATTCTAAGAGTCCCAAATAGAATTTCGCACCCTCAAAGTGAGTACTTCTTTCTCCACCTACTCCTACAATTTTGCCACCTACTCAGATTCCTATTGAAAACCCTGCCCTAATAAATTATTATAGTCTAAAAATACTAACAGTGTATATCCTGCTAATAGAGAAGTTGCATGATGGCGGAAAACACGCTTATTTTAACAGAAAACAGTTCTTATGATCTAGGAGTTATAAATTGTGGATGTAATCTATAAAACCAGATATCTTTATACAAGAACTGATAGCTAACTCATGGCTGTACCCCTGTCTGGCTTTGAGTTCATGTTCAAGTTGATTTTGTGTAATATTTGTTAAATATACTGTACATATAAGCTGAAACTTACAATATATTTTTGTAAATAAGTGAAGATAAGCAAAAAATTACAATCAGTCCCTCTTTGCTATAATGCACCTAACAATGTTAAGCCTCAGTGGTGGGGGGTGGGGGAGGTTGGGAAGACCTGGGATATTTGATTAATCTTTCCATCCCCACCCTTGGGCGTTTGCTAGTCCAAATGTTGAAATAAAGTGCATAAAAGGGAACTACTCACGGATTTGTTCTCATTTGACTAATGTGTTCAGCTAAGTAATGATTGGCAATTGCTCAACATCACTATGAGTCATGGATGCACTTGGGAGGTTTGCTGAGAATGAAAGAAGCGTAAGCGTCACTTGCAGGAGGCAATAGCCAAGAGTGACTCTGGCTTCTTGAGTGCTTAAAAATCCTCCTAAGTACATCATTTAACAAAAAGATTCCATTTGGCCTGGCATGTGTACTCTGATAACACACAGATGACGTCAAAACGTGGTAAGAACAAAGAAATACGCTAGAGCTGCCGGCGAATAGCATGACTAAATAAATGTTCTAACCACTTTTTGGTGTCCTCTAGCTGTGTGCGTTATAAGAGCAGGGCCGTAGCTAGGTTTTTTTTAAGGGGGGCAGTATCACGAGTGTTGAAGGCACAAGCCTTGTAGGGGGGTCTGGGGGTATCGTCCCACAGAAAATTTTCAAATTTGGAGGCTCTGAAACGCTATTTTTCGACCTCGTGTGAAAAGGCAGGTGTTTTCAGTGCTTACAACATTATTTCCGCTTATCGCAGCACTAGTACACTAAGCATTTCACCATACTGCATGATGTTTGGCTAACTAACCTATAGAAGATGTCCCCAGTTTGAGTTTCGTTCATAAATATCCTTTGGCATTAGCATGTAGTTGGTTCGATCATAACGACTAAGTCTGGCTATAACATGTTTATCACTTTCTACGGTCCTTCAAAAACTCACTGTATTGTATTTGACATACCCTATATTGTATTTGACCACTGGCTGTGCCAGTGGTCAAGCAAGTTCCAGCCACTCTCTGTAAATTAGAGTGAACCGTGCAAATGGTACACCCCAATCTCAATACAGGAGGTTTTGCTTACCATTTGCACACACCGTGGACCAACCGATTTCCCGGCTATAAAAATGGTAAACAACTGCAAGTCACTACTAATCAAAATAACTGAGTCTAAAGAAAACAAATCCTTTGAATAATGAAAATCCTCAATCCACAGACTTGATTTGTCTGGCTCAACTGGTCCAGGGGGCAGCTGCCCCCCCTGCCCCCCCCCCCCCCACGTGCCCGCTAGCTGGTACACAAGCACGGCCAAATGAAATCTATTTCTCAGTAGACACTAATTCTGAAGGCGACCACCTTACAAGGTATACCCAAATTTAGCATATTTCTCACTTGAAATTCCTGTTCCATTTAATTTCACTAAAGCGTGAGGAAAAGATGATACACGAATTTAAAGTGACAGCCTGACAGGGGGTTGGTTGAAAATAAGGCGGCCTATGGACACAACTACCCCCCTCCCCTTCCCTACCAGAAACTCACCATTAACTTTTAGATTTGCATGTATTAAAGGTGCTTTGTGTAAAAATAACTGATTAAATCAATATCATTAGTTCTCATTTTTGGATCGGTCTGTTTTTTTTCATTTGCGCAGTCAAAATGTACACAAGTTTTCTTTTGCTTTGAGATCCCAGGGGTATTTCTCATAGTGGGCCGCCTTCCGCCCAAAAGGGGTGCATTTTTGTGCTTGCAGGATACGACACGAAAGGGTACGGAAATTTGTTGTTTTAGTGTGCTAGAGGGTCGCCAAAATTCAACCTAGTCTTAGCTGCTATCTCTTTCAGTTCATGTATTACACAAATGTTCGCAAAATTTTGGCAGAAATCACGAAGCAAAAATATACGAAAACTAGGAGAATTGGGCAAATAAAATCTGGCGTTAATCTACGATTTCGATAAAATTTATTGAACCTTGCTCTTGAGCGTCCCTGTACAAAACTTTATTGATTTTTTTTAACGTTGGAAACTGAAGGGACATAGAACGTCTACCAGATATTTGGTCAAAATGCCTTATTTCGACCAATTACGCCAGACACGGACCTCAACATACTTGTGGATAAAACAGTCCCGGAAAACCCTTAAAATTAAAAATTCTACTTGGTAGATAAAAAAGCAATGCTGATTCAACGGTAGGGAAACTGTCTATTTACCAATATTTCAAAAGGCACAGCCTTTCTTCTTCAGGGTCTTACAGAGAATGACTCCAAGGGCAAAAACGTTCCAATTTAAACTAAGGGTATGAAATATGATGTGAGGATTTGAAGGCGTGAAGAAGTTGCTTGATATGTTAAGTTTTGCCCGAGTCAGTCTGTTTGGAGAACACATGAATAATCCAATGCGTTGTCTCCAGGACGTGATGTCAATTCCCATCTTCTATTTTGGATCGCTGCGTCAATGGTAACGAGGACCGTGGTAGAGGTTTTTTTTTTTTTGCGCATAGCTTTCAGTAAAAATATTTGTAGATAATTAACAATTATTCGCCGAAGTGGAGGTGAACAGTTGTGGATATTGGCCGAGCCTCGAAGCGGGGAGGTAAATATCTACCACTCTTCACCGACACTGAGGTGAATAACTGTTTTAGTTTACATCAAACCAGTGGATAGCCAGCACCAAATTGTTCCTTTTTTGTTCTGAGAAATGAGAAAAAACTCGCGCGCGAAATCACGCAAGAAAAATGCCGGGAGGTGAATAGCAGATACTATCCCGCGCTTCAGTAGCCAATCAGAACGCTTGAAAAACACTATCCACTGGTTTGGTATATACTAGTAAACACTATAACTCATATTTGGCTCTTATTAGGGTAAAATCTGCCCAGATATGCGTTTTCGGACATTATGTCTTCCTTGAAGCCCACAGTTTTCCTTGAGGGTCGCTTAATAAACTGTTCGCCTCTCGAAACAGGTGCTTTGTGAGTGGGTTGTTGCAGATGACATTCATTAAAGGAACAACTTTAAATCAGAACGTACGTGGAAGGAACGGAAATCTTTTTCGGTTAAAGCTGTTTAAATGTTGTTCGAATCAACACATCAATGTTTTGGATTTCACTTTTCTGGAACCATGACATTTATTGCAACATAAGGTTTTCCTTTAAGAAGACGGAAAGGACACTGCCTCGTCCCCAGGCGCCGGTTTAGTGCAAGTAAAAAGGGAGCGCGAGGCGTCATGGAAAGGCTGCAGTGCACCTATCCCACAACGCCACTCGCACCATCATATAATAAGGAGGGACGCTTGGGGACGAGGCAGGAAAGGAAAGATTTTCGGCCTGTGGACAGATTTTCAGGATTTGGCGGAATCTGTTCCGTTTTACACCCAGAACACTTAAAAAAACTAACAAAACTGCTTTTAAAAAGGAACTACGTAGACTTGTCAATCACATATTTGCAAGCGAAGACGAGTATATTAACACATCCTTGATAATACACAGGCTTGCCTCAATCATCTCATAATTCTAATCTGTATGACTTTACTGTTAGTAAGCTATATTTTTATGTCAGTTTATTCTTTATTTGCCTGCAAATTTATTCTTATTTCATTTAAAGCTATTTAAGGACGGTGCCTCCTTTGGTACTGCGCATACCTTCTGCACATCTCTGGTCTGGTCCGAGATATTCAAGTTTCCTAAGAAATTTGCGTACTAATAGAAGGTATTTTTGCGCGGTTTATGACTATGTGGAAAAAGCAGACCTTAGCAAGGGCTTTCAGAATTCAGAGATAATTGAGCTTGAATTTGGAAAGAAATTCCACACATTCGTTGTATTTTAACGCTTTTTTTAGAATTATGGTTGCCTGATTATCTCTGAAAAATGCGTGGTTACCCACATTTTTCCTTTCGGATTCCAATAACTCTTGCTAAGATCTGTTTTTTTGGCAAAATACATCTGTATAAGAGGGCACCGTCCTTAAATCTTCTAAGTTTCTTTCTCTTCTATCTCAACGGAGTGAGAGCTAGTTTTATTATACGTAATATGTATAGTTATAGTTACTTTTTGTTGTTTACTATTTTTGTCATTAAAGTTTCCACCCGCCTCGAAACTAAAGTTCGTGAATTAACTATTTGTAATTAATTATTAAATATTTGTTGTTAATCAGGGGAGAAATGTTGTGGGCCTTTCTTTGTGTTCCCTAAGCCAAGAGGGCCGTTTTTAGAAATCAAGATTGCTCTTAAAGTCCGCATGCAAAGTCAAATGAAACTGGACATAATGCAGACTTGATTTCTGATGTGTACCTTGTTAGAATCAATGGCTAATATAAGACCGAATCAAACAGCTATTCGAAGCCATTAAATCCAAAAATTCGAGGGAACAGAAATTCGGGGGAACGATCTTACTTTCTTCCTTCCTTCCTTCCTTTTTCTTCTTAAACCTAGTTATATTATCCCAATGAGACTCGGATCGAAATTATCAAAGCAGGACGAATTAAACTGAGTTAGGCCCTAATAAACCTGATGAAGACTGGTATTGGCCAGTAGAAATATCGTAGCTCAAGTCTTTTCACGTTGATTGATCAGTCTTTCTGGCCCGCAATAGGAAAAGTCCAGCTCTTAATTAATTGATGACAACTTCCTCGTGTTGATAAATAATTGATCAGCAATTTTTAGAGATGTGTAGCTATTAAGGACTGACCCACAAATCTTTCTTGGTCTCACATTAGCCAAGACTACAGTAATTGTGCCATATCAGGATCTACTTCGTCTCGCTTCAAGATGGGAGGCAGTTTCTTCTCCGTGTTTGATTTGCTGTTCCTGTGTATTTATTGGGGAGCTTGGCTTCAATACAACACAGATGCCCACCAAGGTGATCGCTTAACTTTTTACACAAGTTTATCGTTAGCTTTAAGAGGTGATTAGCTCTGCAAAGTCTACTTTTTCCATGATTTAACACGTTTTTTTCTTTCTAACCACTGGGCTAGGTTCATTAAGACATACCCCTTGTGCATACTGCAATAATCAGTGTTGTCGTCTCACAAGTCTTCCAGCAGCTTAGTGGTTAGAGCGCCCAACTGGTGTAGGGAAGGTCAAAGGTTTGATTTCCATGAGGACTCAAGACTTTTTTTGTTCCACACTTGCGACAAGTTGAACACAACAACTGTTGAACAGAATATAACTTGTACAGTGGAACCTTGAATTAAGGAACCTCTATACAACAAATTCCTCAGTATAATGAATGATATTTTTCAGACCAGTAACAGTGTAATGTATGGAAAGAACCTTGATGTAACAAACCCTCAATATAATGAACCAATTTCCCAGTCCCTTGGCACTTCATTAAATTGAGGCTCTGTTTTTAAAGAAATACGTTCAGGTGCTGACCAAGGGGTCTAAGCATTAATCCTATCAACAAAGTGTAAGCTAAGAGTTTCCTATTGTTGGACCTATTCAAATGCTGTTGAGACCCAAATAAAAAAAACAGGCTAACTGGGAAGTTTGTCCATTTATTGCTGGCCAGAATGGTCACTTGAAAAAATAAATTGAAAACCAATAAAATGTTATGAGCTTTCTTCTTTCCTTGAAACCATAAGAGGTGAGACTTTAGAATTTTGTTTGTTTTAGAGAGGGAGCTACAAAGACTGCAGGAAAAGAAAAGAAAACCTCTGTCTTCAAAAGATATGATCAGGACATTACAAGAAGCCAAAGACAGTCACATGAAGGAACTTATGGACAAATCTGAACCATTGGAGTCATTTTTTACAGATGAGACTGAAACAAGTGGAAGCTCGTGTTGTTTTCCATTGTACAGAGCTGTGTTTCCTAAGCAGCCTTTGAGCAACGAAGAACTTGAATGTTTGGTGGAAGATGGAGATGGTGAAGAGGAAGATAGTGTAGCAGATCAAGGACAGCGAAGATGACTAGCCTGGCATGGATATCTAAAGTACTAAATGAAGGAAAGTTTTTGTGGCTCAATGAAGGTTTTATGAATTTCATAATGCCTTTTTACTGCCAGTAGTTATGGCATAATGAACTGTTTGTATGGGTTCAAGAATTATGCCCTATTGAACAATTTTATTATCTGGTGGAGGTAATTTTTATGAGTATGGAAGAAAACCTACACGTTAGGAGTGAATTGAATCAAACTGCCATAATTAAGTAAAGTATATGCACCTAATTGCAATAATGTTGTCAACAAAATGAATAAGGTAAATACAAGTCGAGGTAAATACATTCAACCAGCGTCATCACAGGAAAATGCGTGCGATGAAGTCACAGTTGGTTTTGGTTTTACCTCTGACTGGTGAAGAAAACGGCACAAGCTTTTTTAACCAATTGCAGAGAGTAGCAAAGCAATGCAATTCAAACTGCTTTCAACACTCAATGGAAAACCGCCATATAGGGTGTTCCTGGATGTGACAAAGTGCACATGCTGATTGGCTCCCTACAGGGTTTCCAATAAGGACCGGCAGCTGGCGAAACTCACCGGCTATTTGATTAAGAAATTACCTCATATTTTACGACTAACATGAGAAACATTCCCCACAAAACAAGAGCCTCGGATCGGCCAAGATTAATTTTATTCAGAAAAAACAAAAGAATCTTGCCTACATTGTGAGTAATTTCAGCGGTGATTTGTGTTTCCTTTTCTGTTCAAAAACCCTAAGAATGCAGAATGCAGGAAATGCATTCTAAGAGTCCCAAATAGAATTTCGCACCCTCGAAGCGAGTTCTTCTTTCTCCACCTACTCCTACAATTTTGCCACCTACTCAGATTCCTATTGAAAACCCTGCCCTAATTATAGTCTAAAAAGACTAACAGTGTATATCCTACTAATAGAGAAGTTGCATGATGGCGGAAAACACGCTTGTTTTAACAGAAAACAGTTCTTATGATCTAGGAGTTATAAATTGTGGATGTAATCTATAAAAACAGATATCTTTATACAAGAACTGATAGCTAACTCATGGCTGTACCCCTGTCTGGCTTTGAGTTCATGTTGAGTTGATTTTGTGTAATATTTGTTAAATATACTGTACATATAAGCTGAAGCTTACAATATATTTTTGTGAATAAGTGAAGATAAGCAAAATATTACAATCAGTCCCTCTTTACTATAATGCACCTAACAATGTTAAGCCTCAGTGGTGGGGGGTGGGGGAGGTTGGGAAGACCTGGGATATTTGATTAATCTTTCCATCCCCACCCTTGGGCATTTGCTAGTCCAAATGTTGAAATAAAGTGCATAAAAGGGAACTACTCATGGATTTGTTCTCATTTGACTAATGTGTTCAGCTAAGTAATGATTGGCAATTGCTCAACATCACTATGAGTCATGGATGCACTTGGGAGGTTTGCTGAGAATGAAAGAAGCGTAAGCGTCACTTGCAGGAGGCAATAGCCAAGAGTGACTCTGGCTTCTTGAGTGCTTAAAAATCCTCCTAAGTACATCATTTAACAAAAAGATTCCATTTGGCCTGGCATGTGTACTCTGATAACGCAAAGATGACGTCAAAACGTGGTAAGAACAAAGAAATACGCTAGAGCTGCCGGCGAATAGCATGACTAAATAAATGTTCTAACCACTTTTTGGTGTCCTCTAGCTCTGTGCGTTATAAGAGCAGGGCCGTAGCTAGGTTTTTTTTAAAGGTGGGCAGTATCACGAGTGCTGAAGGCACAAACCTTGTAGGGGGTCTGGGGGTATCGTCCCACAGAAAATTTCCAAATTTGGAGGCTCCGAAACGCTATCTTTCAACCTCGTGTGAAAAGGCAGGTGTTTTCAGTGCTTACAACATTATATCCGCGTATATCGCAGCACTAGTACACTAAGCATTTCACAATACTGTATGATGTTTGGCTAACTAACCTATAGAAGATGTCTCCAGTTTGAGTTTCGTTCATAAATATCCTTTGGCATTGGTCTGTAGTTGGTTCGATCATAACGACTAAGTCTGGCTATATGATTATCACTTTCTACGGTCCTTCAAAAACTCACTATATTGTATTTGACATACCCTATATTGTATTTGCCAGTGGTCAAGCAAGTTCCAGGCACTCTCTGTAAATTAGAGTGAACCGTGCAAATGGTACACCCCAATCTCAATACAGGAGGTTTTGCTTACCATTTGTACACACCGTGGACCAACCGATTTCCCGGCTATGCAAATGGCAAACAACTGCAAGTCACTACTAATCAAAATAACTGAGTCTAAAGAAAACAAATCCTTTGAATAATGAAAATCCTCAATCCAAAGTCTTGATTTGTCTGGCTCAACTGGTCCAGGGGGGCAGCTGCCCTCCTGCCCCCCCCCCCCCCCACGCGCCCGCTAGCTAAGGCCCTGAAGAGTACACAAACACGGCCAAATGAAATCTATTTCTCAGTAGACACTAATTCTGAAGGCGACCAGCTTACGAGGTATACCCAAATTTAGCATATTTCTCACTTGAAATTCCTGTTCCATTTAATTTCACTGAAGCGTGAGGAAAAGATGATACACGAATTTAAAGTGACAGCCTGACAGGGGGTTGGTTGAAAATAAGGCGGCCTATGGACACAACTACCCCCCTCCCCTTCCCTACCAGAAACTCACCATTAACTTTTAGATTTGCATGTAAAGTGCTTTGTGTAGAAATAACTGATTAAATCAATATCATTAGTTCTCATTTTTGGATCGGTCTTTTTTTTTTCATTTGCGCAGTCAAAATGTACACAAGTTTTCTTTTGCTTTGAGATCCCAGGGAGTACTTCTCATAGTGGGCCGCCTTCTGCCCAAAAGGGGTGCATTTTTGTGCTTGCAGGATACGACACGAAAGGGTACGGAAATTTGTTGTTTTAGTGTGCTAGAGGGTCGCCAAAATTCAACCTAGTCTTAGCTGCTATCTCTTTCAGTTCATGTATTACACAAATGTTTGCAAAATTTTTGGCAGAAATCACGAAGCAAAAATATACGAAAACTAGGAGAATTGGGCAAATAAAATCTGGGGTTAATCTACGATTTCGATAAAATTTATTGAACCTTGCTCTTGAGCCTCCCTGTACAAAACTTTATTGATTTTTTTTAACGTTAGAAACTGAAGGGACATTGAACGTCTACCAGGTATTTGGTCAAAATGCCTTTTTTCGACCAATTACGCCAGACACGGACCTCAACATACTTGTGGATAAAACAGTCCCGCAAAACCCTTAAAATTAAAAATTCTACGTGGTAGATAAAAAAGCAATGCTGATTCAACGGTAGGGAAACTGTCTATTTACCAATATTTCAAAAGGCACAGCCTTTCTTCAGGGTCTTACAGAGAATGACTCCAAGGGCAAAAACGTTCCAATTTAAAC
This sequence comes from Siderastrea radians, assembly GCA_964017195.1. Classification (NCBI taxonomy): domain Eukaryota; kingdom Metazoa; phylum Cnidaria; class Anthozoa; order Scleractinia; family Rhizangiidae; genus Siderastrea; species Siderastrea radians. Next base: position 34,507,665 of record OZ024892.1, read on the forward strand.
TAAGGGTATAAAATATGATGTGAGGATTTGAAGGCGTGAAGAGGTTGCATGATATGTTAAGTTTTGCCCGAGTCATTCTGTTTGGAGAACACATGAATAATCCAATGCGTTGTCTCCAGGACGTGATGTCAATTCCCATCTTCTATTGGATCGCTGCATCAATGGTAACGAGGACCGTGGTAGAGGTTTTTTTTTTTGCGCATAGCTTTCAGTAAAAATATTTAACAATTATCCTGCGAAATTGCGCGGAATATCACCTGATACTTAGCCGACGAGGCCGTAGGCCGAGTTGGCTAAATCAGGGGATATTCCGCAAGATTGAGCAGGATAATTGTTTTATTATTCAACAAATTCCCATCGCCTACCACTTTCAGAACGAGAAAAACTACGGCTATGGCTCTAGCAACACATAAGCTTAATAAAAATCAAAACAGATTTTCAAGAAATCGAAGTTTACTACCGTTCACTTAAAAAGACTTATTTACAAACTCATGGTTGGAAATGACAAGACAAACGAAAAAAATATTGCTACCTTACCGAGAATAAGTCCTCTTCCTGTGAATTAAAATCTTTTCAACTTTAGTCTTTACAACTTTCCGTGAGCAAGTGTGCTGCTTCGTTCGCAATAGCATTTTCTTGGTTGAGTTCTCACTTTGAAAATTCCAAGTTAACCTCTGGATATCTTTGTGAGCTGAAGCAAATACTTGTCGACTTTTTGAGAGTATTTAATCGTGGAAAGTTTCTTCCAGAGAGTCAAAAATTACGGAGAACACTGCTAAAACTGCCTCGCTTTTCAAAATGGCCGCCAAACAAGCAATGAAAGAAAAGCTGCAGTGCACTTCCAAATATGGTCATTTACGTATATCGCAGGATATCTGTCATGTAGGATGACAGATATTGAGGGCTTCCTTACCATATATGGGCATGGTGACAATTTGTTGAATAATAATTGTAGATAATTAACAATTATTATTCACCAAATTGTCACTATGCCCATATATGGTAAGGAAGCCCTCAATATCTGTCATCCGTACATGACAGATATCCTGCGATATACGTAAAGGACCATATTTGGAAGTGCACTGCAGATTTTCTTTCATTGCTTGTTTGGAGGCCATTTTGAAAAGCGAGGCAGTTTTAGCAGTGTTCTCCGGAAATTTCAACTCCCGGAAGAAACTTTCCACGATTAAATGCTCTCAAAAAGTCAACACGTATTTGCTTCAGCCCACAAAGATGTCCAGAGGTTGACTTGGAATTTTCATAGTGAGAACTCAACCAAGAAAATGCTTTTGTGAACGAAGCAGCAGACTTGCTCACGGAAAGTTGTAAAGACTAAAGTTGAAAAGATTTTAATTCACAGGAAGAGGACTTATTCTCGGTAAGGTAGCAGTATTTTTTTTCCTTTGTCTTGTCATTTCCAAACATGAGTTTGTAAATAAGTCTTTTTAAGTGAACGGCAGTAAACTTCGATTTCTTGAAGTTCTGTTTTGATTTTTATTTAAGCTTTATGTGTTGCTAGCTTTTAGCGTTTTTATCATAGAGCCGTACTCTTTCTCGTTCTGAAAATGGGAGTCGTTGGGAATTTGTTGAATAATAAAACAATTATCCTGCTCAATCTTGCGGAATATCCCCTGATTTAGCCAACTCGGCCTACGCCCTCGTCGGCTAAGTATCAGGAGATATTCCGCGCGATTTCGCAGGATGATTGTTAATTATTCGCCGAAGTGGGGGTGAATAGTTCTGGATATTGGCCGAGCCTCGAGGCGGGGAGGTAAATATCTACCACTCTTCACCGACACTGAGGTGAATAACTGTTTTAGTTTATACCAAACCAGTGGATAGCCAGCACCAAATTGTTCCTTTTTTGTTCTGAGAAATGAGGAAAAACTCGCGCGCGAAATCATGCAAGAAAAATGCCGGGAGGTGAATAGCAGATGCTATCCCGAGTTTGAGTAGCCAATCAGAACGCTTGAAAAACACTATCCACTGGTTTGGTATATACTAGTAAACACTATAACTCATATTTGACTCTTATTAGGGTAAAATCTGCCCAGATATGCGTTTTCGGACATTATGTCTTCCTTGAAGCCCACAGTTTTCCTTGAGGGTCGCTTAATAAACTGTTCGCCTCTCGAAACAGGTGCTTTGTGAGTGGGTTGTTGCAGATGACATTCATTAAAGGAACAACTTTAAATCAGAACGTACGTGGAAGGAACGGAAATCTTTTTCGGTTAAAGCTGTTTAAATGTTGTTCGAATCAACACATCAATGTTTTGGATTTCACTTTTCTGGAACCATGACATTTATTGCAACATAAGGTTTTCCTTTAAGAAGACGGAAAGGACACTGCCTCGTCCCCAGGCGCCGGTTTAGTGCAAGTAAACAGGGAGCGCGAGGCGTCATGGAAAGGCTGCAGTGCACCTATCCCACAACGCCACTCGCACCATCATATAATAAGGAGGGACGCTTGGGGACGAGGCAGGAAAGGAAAGATTTTCGGCCTGTGGACAGATTTTCAGGATTTGGCGGAATCTGTTCCGTTTTACACCCAGAACACTTAAAAAAACTAACAAAACTGCTTTTAAAAAGGAACTACGTAGACTTGTCAATCACATATTTGCAAGCGAAGACGAGTATATTAACACATCCTTGATAATACACAGGCTTGCCTCAATCATCTCATAATTCTAATCTGTATGACTTTACTGTTAGTAAGCTATATTTTTATGTCAGTTTATTCTTTATTTGCCTGCAAATTTATTCTTATTTCATTTAAAGCTATTTAAGGACGGTGCCTCCTTTGGTACTGCGCACACCTTCTGCGCATCTCTGGTCTGGTCCGAGATATTCAAGTTTCCTAAGAAATTTGCGTACTAATAGAAGGTATTTTTGCGCGGTTTATGACTATGTGGAAAAAGCAGACCTTAGCAAGGGCTTTCAGAATTCAGAGATAATTGAGCTTGAATTTGGAAAGAAATTCCACACATTCGTTGTATTTTAACGCTTTTTTTAGAATTATGGTTGCCTGATTATCTCTGAAAAATGCGTGGTTACCCACATTTTTCCTTTCGGATTCCAATAACTCTTGCTAAGATCTGTTTTTTTGGCAAAATACATCTGTATAAGAGGGCACCGTCCTTAAATCTTCTAAGTTTCTTTCTCTTCTATCTCAACGGAGTGAGAGCTAGTTTTATTATACGTAATATGTATAGTTATAGTTACTTTTTGTTGTTTACTATTTTTGTCATTAAAGTTTCCACCCGCCTCGAAACTAAAGTTCGTGAATTAACTATTTGTAATTAATTATTAAATATTTGTTGTTAATCAGGGGAGAAATGTTGTGGGCCTTTCTTTGTGTTCCCTAAGCCAAGAGGGCCGTTTTTAGAAATCAAGATTGCTCTTAAAGTCCGCATGCAAAGTCAAATGAAACTGGACATAATGCAGACTTGATTTCTGATGTGTACCTTGTTAGAATCAATGGCTAATATAAGACCGAATCAAACAGCTATTCGAAGCCATTAAATCCAAAAATTCGAGGGAACAGAAATTCGGGGGAACGATCTTACTTTCTTCCTTCCTTCCTTCCTTTTTCTTCTTAAACCTAGTTATATTATCCCAATGAGACTCGGATCGAAATTATCAAAGCAGGACGAATTAAACTGAGTTAGGCCCTAATAAACCTGATGAAGACTGGTATTGGCCAGTAGAAATATCGTAGCTCAAGTCTTTTCACGTTGATTGATCAGTCTTTCTGGCCCGCAATAGGAAAAGTCCAGCTCTTAATTAATTGATGACAACTTCCTCGTGTTGATAAATAATTGATCAGCAATTTTTAGAGATGTGTAGCTATTAAGGACTGACCCACAAATCTTTCTTGGTCTCACATTAGCCAAGACTACAGTAATTGTGCCATATCAGGATCTACTTCGTCTCGCTTCAAGATGGGAGGCAGTTTCTTCTCCGTGTTTGATTTGCTGTTCCTGTGTATTTATTGGGGAGCTTGGCTTCAATACAACACAGATGCCCACCAAGGTGATCGCTTAACTTTTTACACAAGTTTATCGTTAGCTTTAAGAGGTGATTAGCTCTGCAAAGTCTACTTTTTCCGTGATTTAACACGTTTTTTTCTTTCCTATGATACCAGCTCATTAACGGAGGCCACATGAACATGTGTTTTCTTAGAGGAAAGTTTTAAACTACCATAAAAATGTTGAGCATTTTCTTTGTCATTACAAAATGTGATGTTTTTCTCTCATTGGAAAAAAAAAACAAAAAAAAAAAAAACGAAACAAACTACAGAGAAATGCAATTTTGTGTCTCACTCATAAAACAGAAGTTCTCTTATGCACGTGAATAATTGAAGTTAGTTTTTCCACGTCTTTTGGCCTACTTGCCTGTTTACAAGCATTTTTGTTCTACTGTAATTTGGACGTCGTTTTAAAAAATTCATGAGTTTTTTTTTGTAGCCGGGAGGAGGGAAAATACACCTACGTTGTGTTAAAGCATTAAAAACCAACAAATTCGTACTGTTTAAATTAGAAATCGAAGAATTACGGGGATAAGAACTGTTCTGAGGGGGAAACGCGTCGGTGCAATAGTTTTGCTTGGAACAACAAAATGATGTATACTTTTAGCTGACGCAAAGCCCGGCAAAATTCTTGAGTTGCTTTTATAATTCTACCTACAAGGTATATAACATTAGGTTAGGTTGGAAATGCTTATAAAAGCTGTGTCATTTCATTTTGAGACCAAACAATTAGCTCCGTGAGTCTGTTCATTGAGGTCAGTTTTCTAATTTATTGGTGTGTTTGGCTGAACATTCAATTCAATATTCAATTTTTGTATGATAAAATGTCTTCATGCAAACGGGGGAAAACAGCCTTGTATCTTGTGATTGTTGTCCTTCTTAAATTTAATCTAGCACTTTTTTTTACCACGTTTGTCATTTTATTTTTGCATTCAAAACGGGTGAATAACCGTTTAACACTATGGGCAGGTGATGTTTCCAAATTCAAAATTTATCATGCCAACCTTAACCGACAAGTTTAAGGAATTCTTTTAAAACTCTTTTTTTTTTTAATTTCTATTTCGTCGAAATTCTTCTTAGCCAAACCAAGAAAAAAGCATCTCTGCACGATTTCAACATTCCGATTTTTACAGTTAAATTACAAACTGAAATTACCAAAAAACCGCAATTCAATATTTTGCTAATTTTTTTTTGAAAATGCTCCTAAATAATTAATCCCTCAATAAAAGCAATACCCCGCTAAATGTCATCAGTCTGGAGCATTTCCACTTTTGGAAATGTTTTGACCCGCAGATCAAGAGATTTCAGTTTGTTTTCAATTTGGCAAACATATACTCTTTAATGGCTTTTTCTGTCAACAAAAATAACATCTAAATGATTGTTTTTGGGGGGAGAAATATTCGAGGTTGCTTGTGATCCTATGTAGCTTGCCACGTTTTCGTTATCTATGGCAACCAAAAGTATCGATATATTCTTATTTTTGCCACTACTTGTCGGATAATATTTTAACATTTTTTCAAAATTTTACCTCATTAGCAGCCGGGGGTCCATTTTTGGTAAAAATGCCTAAAATTTCACCTATATGTGGCAGTCTGAAAATGCGTCATGTTTGCAAATAATTTACGTAAAATGGGACTTTTATGCCAAAGATTTCATTGGTAGGGCAAATAAGTGGGAAAAAACCTACTTCTTTGCCATAAATCTGTAATTTGACTGGAACAAATAACGAAAAAAAATCATTCCTTTGTTCGCCAAATTGCATTTTAGAATATACGTGATGGTTTTAGAACGCGTTTTAGCTTTCGAGCCGCTGAAATTTCTACTTTCTATAATTTAAAAGTGATGCTGTGTGCTTGGTAACGGATTTTAATTAGTGTTTTCTTTTTTTTTTCTCTTTGAAAATTCAGGGGCGCCTAACAATTTGTCTCTGTGAAACACCTGTTCGGAAGTCTTTAATCGCCTCAGAAATTCGAAATTAATTGCGATGAAATACTAGACTTTTCTATGGCGAAATGTCACCTCAAACGTTTGTAACATATAAACCTTTTCTTTTCGAAGAACCAAAACAAACATATCGTTTAGGATTAATTTCGGAAAGCCAACATTTGGGTAATAAGTTTCTTTTCCCTAAAATTTTCTGCGACATACTAACATTTTCAGCTAAAGAATCCCCAGGGGTCAACCTGTGTTAGCTTACACGGTTCAAAACAATCTGAGAATTGAAAACGACATTGTAAGTACTTGGCGTAAATTTACTCGTGGGTGCCCCCAAAGGTTAAAAAAAAAAAGAACTTGACCGGCGCTAAAATTTCGCCCAGCCGAGAGGATGAAACCAATAGAAGTCGTCCATAGCTATGAATTCATCAATAATTGATCACTGATCGCGATGTTTGGCTAAGGTGTGTCCTTAAACTAACTTCACCAGCAACAGTAAATCGTATCGGAAAGGAGCAATTTGATCTGAATCACCAGGGCGCAGGAAAGATTTCTTTCCTACTTTCGGAATCAAATTTGTTTACTTAAATCAAAATTCTGTCATTACATGCATATTGTAAAATAAGTGCGATCCCTAGTTCCAAATTTTTGCTTTTTACCAAAATTTCGCCGATTACGCCAAAACTTCAAAGAGACCGAAGTGCTGCATCAGAGGCGACCAAAGTTTGGCAAAGATAGTATCCCTGATAATATGTAGTCTCCATTCAGAGTTTGGGAACGAAATGATTTTTCGCCCGGTCCTTGCAGTTCTTCTTATTAGAATTTTTTCGACGGTAAAAAGGGCTATGATCGTGGCTTTAATCTCTATTTGGCGTGAATGAATGTGCACCTCTGTACTCTCGTAGGAAGAATCCCAGAACCATGGTGCTGGCGGCAAGACCGAACCCCCGTTTAAACAGCATCTTGCTGAGAAACTCCGAATCCACCAGAATCGAAAACGAGACGAAAGAAACCAAGAAACAGGAACTGCTCAAACAATTGTTGTTACCCTCTGGCGTAACGAACGCACTTATAGAAGATTGCTTTGCTTTTTCTGATTGACGTTATATCAATCGGTAGATTTTTAGAATATATAATTTGGTTTATTACTACCCGTGCAGAAAATTGGAATCTTCACAATTTTTCTCAAATTTTTTCTTGCCAAAAATTCTCTCTAGTGCGACCCGGCCCTTAGTTCACTACGTTGGTCCAAAATTATTGAGTGAAAATTAAAATAAATCTACCAAAACAAAGAGGTGGATGTCACTTCTTTTCAATCATATGACAAGAAAACTAAATGACAGGATAAGCCTAATTTTATTAGTGACTCTCGCCAGTCTTACTTCTGGACTCGCTTGATGACCCATGTTACAAGCTAATCTGGTCGGTGAGTTTCCAAGTTCAATTTAGCCTTCATTTATGTTCGCGTTTGGCTAATCAGGCGAATATCAAGGTTCAAAGGAATATCAAAATTATTTTAGATTTAACGGAGAAACACAGTTGTAGAACTTTAGACTTTTGCCCCTCTAACTTTGCCCGGACTAACCATTGCTTTAACGACCTGTTTTGTTTAACTGCAACGGTATAGAGGTAACTCAAACGCTCTTACTAGATACTTTGATCCACCAACACTGCTACTACAGAGAAACTGCTATCTGTTATTCCACATAAAAGCGAGGTACTTTTGGGTCGTTATATACTTTCGGGCTAACCTTCTTTTCAGGGGGTAGGGTGCTCAGCTCCCCAGATTTACTAATCATGCTAATTTAGTATCAAACGTCAAATGCTATTCCTGGTTTCGGGAAAGGATAGGGACGGTCTTTGCTTTCAGAACTTTAGGCAGCTATTATTATTGTGACATCAAGATCTGCGATTGAGAAATTCTTTTTTTTCTTAGGTGGTTGCCGACGCGTTAAGTTTCTCCCTCCGGTGTCCGGCCAGTACCTGGAGGGACACTTGTTTTTTAATCTGACCATCGGAATAAATACCCCATGTGAACATCGATGCGTTTTGGAGAGCAAATGTGTTTCGGTCAACATCGGTCCACCGCTTAATGGCAGAGTTATCTGTGAATTGAGTAATTCGGATCACTTTAAGCATCCGGAACATATAAAACAAAGACCCGGCTGGATATATAGAGGCACAGAGGTATAAATTGTAGAAAAAATTGATGATGATGATGATGATGATGATGATGATGATGATGATATGATGATGATGATGATGATGATGACGATGATGATGATGTTCCCTTGAACAAATGTGGTCACGCACCGGAGCTTTATTTTGCTATAACTTTTTTACCTTTCTTCTCCTCAGAATCCTTGCTCGATCTTAAATCCTTGCATTAACAACGGCCATTGCCTTATGGGGTATACTGATAAGAAATATCTTTGTGAGTGTGTGCCCGAATATGGAGGAGAACACTGCGAGAAAGGTAATCGTGAGAAAAATGTAACACCCTCTAGCTACCCTCTGATACTTTCCTTCGAAGTTGTTCAGTCTTTGCACTGAATTAAATTTATTCTATATCTCATGTTTTGGAGAAATCGATTTCATACGTAAAACAACAACAGAAACTAGCTCATTGTATCAACGCCCATATATTTAAAGGGCCTTATTAAACGCTTTTTTTTTATAAATATAAAGTCAACAATTTATGTCATTTATCTTCTATCTGGTGCTTGGGTGTATCCTTGATGTACCTATTAAGGTGTGCGAGCTGACTTTCATTGTTATTTACCATTTTTTTGTGGAATCAACGAATGAAAAGACGAAGACATAAAGACGAACTCATTAGTGCAAACATTCGTTGCTTCTTTTATTGAACTGACCTGAACCGAATAACTTTATTTTAGCACGATAAAATTAATCAGCAGAGCTGATGGGGTCGTGCATTATGAACTAAACTTACAATTCAAAAGACAATAGAAACACTAAAATATATTTACAATCCTTAAAATCAATATACTTAAAACTGTACGCAAATTGCAAATTGCCATCGCAAGCCAGGTAATATTGAAAAAGGTAGATTCTGTTCAAGAATAGCTTTCATTTGGTGTATAATCGAGTTCACTGTGATCACCGTTTAATGTTATTTCTTTCTGCATTGTTCTTCTAGATATCGACGAATGCAAAACTGGCAGCCACGATTGCAATGAAAATGCAATGTGTGTAAATACCATTGGACACTTTAATTGCTCCTGCAACAAGAGTTTCAGCGGAGATGGAAAAACGTGTTCAGGTATAATTTATGTTCTACTCTATAACAACCGGGTTCACCTTGTTTACAGTATGAATTGAATTATTTCTGCATTGTTCTTCTAGATATCGATGAATGCAAACATGGCAGCCACGATTGCAATGAAAATGCAACATGTGTAAACACTGCTGGACACTTTAATTGCACGTGTAACCCCGGTTACACCGGAGACGAGAAAACGTGTTCAGGTATAATTTGCCCTCCTTTCGTAACACAAGTTCACCTTGCTGCAGGGGTATTTTGCAGAACGCAGAACGCAGAACGCAGAACGCAGAACGCAGAACGCAGAATGATGGTCAACGGTATAGAGTGTGAAACAGGTAGGTACATCATATATGATAAACTGATATCATACATTCCTAATCCTAACCCTAAGCCTAAGCCTAACCCTAACCCTAAACCCTAACCCTAAAAACCCTAACCCCAAACCTAAACCCTAACCCTAACTCTTACTCTAAACCCTAACTCTAAACCCTTAGGGTTAGGGTTAGGGTTAGGGTAAGGCATGTTTGATATCAGTTTATCATATATGATGTACCTGCCTGATTCACACTCTATACCGCTGACCATCATTCTGCGTTCTGCGTTCTGCGTTCTGCAAAATACCCCTGCCGGTTCACCTTGTTCCTTTTGAGTGTAGATAGAATAGGAGGTAGGTCATGCGAAGAGACAAAGAGACATGGAGGTGAAAACTGCGAGAAAGGTAATCGTGAGAAAAATGTAACGCCCTCTAGCTACCCTCTGATACATTTGTTGAAAGGTGTTGTAATTGAGCTAAGGAATGGAAACTAGCTAAGGATCACGTGACCTTATTTTGTGATTGACACCTCAAGAAGACACGAGGTGAAGTGGAATTTAACTCTCAAACACGGAAAAGATATCTGAAAGTCTATTGCGGAATTGTATCTCGAGACCAGGAACATTTTCAAAGTTAAGGAACTACAGTCTGTGAGGATGTAATCTACTTCTCGGAGTATTTCAAATAAAGAGTATAGATCAATGCATCAACTGGTGCCGAGACCCGGGACAGGGAAATCAGGCTTTGAAATCAAGCTTCGTGTAAACAATGTCAGAACTGAAGAAGAAGGCGGAAGGTTCGCGAAAGTCACCCCGTGTTCGTCAGGACAACTATCCACGAAGCGAAGGAACAAATAAACAAGCCGGGAGATCCTACCGTTCTGAAGAAGCTCAAATCCTTGCGATGTACTCTTCAGGATACGTTGTCGGAGCTAAAGACCTTGGATAGCGAAATTGTCGATTTGGTAGACGAATCGAAAATTGAAGAAGATGTCAGCGATAGTTGTGATTTCGCCAGTGCAACCCAGGCCTGCATAGTCGACCTAGAAACGGCTATAGATGCGAAAACAAATGATGGAAAAAGTCAGGAGGGACAAGGAGCGACATTGGATTCGCAATCCTCTAGTAATCCAAGTTTTCAAACGGGAACACAGTCACACCGGTCAACAAACATTCCGACACATGCAAAGCTGCCTAAACTCGAGATGAAGATATTTTCCGGCAATCCAATCGGTTGGCACCCCTTCTGGGAGTCGTTTGAGTCGGCCATTCACAAAAACAACAACTTAAATGATGTGGATAAATTCCAATATCGAAAGTCGCTCCTCGAAGGTTCTGCAGCCGAAAACATTTCTGGATTAGCATTGACTAGCTCGAATTACAACCACGCGGTTGAGCTCTTGACCAAGCGCTTTGGAAGCAAACAAGTTATCATTTCGAAGCATATCGAATTGTTGATGCAACTTCCAAAGGTAAACGACGGAAACGATCTAAAGCAATTACGGCAGCTTTTGGATAGAACGGAGGCGGCAGTTAGAAGCCTTCAAGGAATCGGTATTTCAACCGAAACATTTGGAACATTCTTGACGCCTGTAATTATGGGAAAGATCCCGCAAGAATTACGTCTTATCTTGAGTCGAGGTGCATCCGACGAGTGGGATCTTGCTACTATCATGAAGTCTTTCACAGAAGAATTTCGAATTCGAGAGAGGCGTGCTTTGGGACTGGTAACTGAGCAGGCAAGGTCAAAGGAAAAACGGGAGTTTGGATTTGGATTTCGGCCTGGTCAAAACAGAAGACCCCCAACGTCGTCAACACTGTTTTCCAATAACGTTGTTTGAGAAGTGGTCAGTTGAGTCGAGACTGTGAAGCAAGGTGTAACTGTTGTAGCGGGAAACATCATGTATCATTGTGCACCGTCCAAGAATATCCAGGCTATTCTTCCCCAGCCAGACAAGCGAGAGGCAGTAATAAGGAACAAACTGTGAGTACTCAAGATATTAAGAACAACTGTGTTCTGTTGCAAACGGCTAGAGCGAGTGTCAGAAACCCTAATGAGGAAAGATCGTGCAATGTGAGAATCCTACTTGATTCTTGTTCTCAGAAGTCTTACATAAACAGACGATTAAGGAACAAATTATGCCTATCGCCGATTGGAACCGAAACAGTTCTAATTAAAACGTTTGGAAACAGTGAAGCCTACTTGAAGAAATGTGACATTGTTCAGTTTGCATTGGAATGCCAAGACAATCTGACAGTGTTCATTAATGCCTATGAAGTTGATTTGATTTGTGGCCCTATTAATTGCAAACCAAACAATTGAAGTCGCACAGCAGTATTACCCACATCTGCAAGGTTTACCTCTAGCTGATTACTCTCGAGGGGATGAGGAACTAGAAGTAGACATAATGATTAGAGAAGATTATTATTGGTCGGTCGTTCAAAACAACATTGTACGGGGGGAGTTCCATGATCCCGTAGCAATTCGTACAAGATTGGGGTATGTGCTGAGTGGACCTGTGAATGTGGCGAATTCAGGTCAAAGTCCCTCAAGTGTTAACATGTCTCATGTAATGAAAACGGAGTGTACAGTGGTTGAGGAGGACTTAAGTTCAATTGATGATTCGCTCAAAAATGAACTTAGCAAGTTCTGGGACTATGACACTCTTGGAGTTAAAGAAAGAGAAGATGAATTTCTTGAAGATTATCTGACCAAGGTGAGGTTCAATGGCGACTGCTATATAGCGTCACTCCCGTGGAAGAACGCCCTGTTATTCCAGGTAACTACTTGTTGGCACGAAATCGTCTCACTTGTTCGTTAAAAAGATTGAAATCTAAGCCAGAGATTTTACAGCAGTATGACACTGTAATCAGGGAACAATTGAACTCGGTCGAGTTGAAATAAGGGACAAGAGTCATGAGGAACAATGTCTTCCTGGAACTGTTCATTACATTCCTCACAAAGAAGTGGTAAAAGAAGACAGAGCTACTACCAAACTGCGAGTAGTCTATGATGCTTGTGCGAGGTCTCGAAGTGAACCAAGTTTGAATGATTGTCTCCTGTCAGGCCCTGCCTTAACTCAGTTGATTTTTGATGTCTTGCTTAGATTTCGTCTCCACAAGGTAGCTCTGATCGGAGATTTGAAGAAAGCATTCCTGAACATAGAAATTAAACCTGGGGAGAGAAATTTGTTCAGGTTCTTGTGGATAGATGACATCAACTCCTCGAATCCATAAGGGATCACACTGAGATTCACACGGCTTGTGTTTGGCCTTGTATGTTCTCCATTCATTCTGAATGTGACACTAAGGAATCACTAATCAACGTATTAGAACATTGATCCAGAATTTGTGGACACTGTTGTCAGAGCCTTGTATGTCGATGATTTTGCATCTGGAAAGGACTCGGTAAAGGACGGCTTTGAACTTCACCGGAAATTGAAGTCGCGCTTCAGAGAAGGAGGATTTAACACGAGAAAGTGGACGTCAAACAATCAAGAGTTAACTGAGTTGATCAAGAAAGAGGCAGCAGCTCTATCTTCAACGCCTGAACTATCTGCTGAAGTAACTCCTACATCAACAAGGTCTAATGACTAATGTGATTGAAGATGGTAATTGCCTGAGCTGCACTTCAAATAATACCGTGAGTGAAGAAACCCTGATCAAGGTTATAGGTGTTCCGTGGAATCGGATAGAAGGCAACTTCAAGTTTGATCTGACCACCTTCTCTAGACAAGCCTTGGAAGGAACTCTAACAAAGCGGAAACTGTTGAGCATAGCTGCTCGATTCCATGACCCACTAGGCTTGTTATCACCAGTTATCTTGCCACTGAAATGCATGTTTCAAGAAATTTCCCGGTTAAAGATTGGTTGGGACGAAGCCCTATCGGAAGATCTCACCTCGCGTTGGAAGGCGTTATTGGAAGACATGGAGAGAGTCTCGAATATTGCTGTTCCCCGTTGCATTCTGGATGGGGTAGAAGTGGGAGACATCAAGTCTTTTCAACTGCATGGATTTGCGGATGCCAGCAAGTCTGCATATGGAGCAAATGTCTACAGTAGGGTGACAACCTCTAATACCTGTTCTTCACATCTGTTAGCCTCGAAGACGCGAGTTGCCCCTTTAAATGGAGTTGATGGCTGCCTTAACGTTAGCGAATCTGATGACAGTTGTGTATGAGGCATTGATCTGCACTGTGAAGGTTAACGCGGTGTTCAACTGGACTGACTCTCAAATCGTGTGGTGGTGGATCAATGGAGAGTCTAAACAATTTAACCAATTTGTGCAGAATCGAGTTCGGAAGATCCGGAGTCTTTGGAGTAAGGAACATTGGAGGTACTGCCCTTCTGAACTTAATCCAGGTGACATAGCTTCAAGGGGAACAAAGAGTTCTGTCATCACATCCAGTGATCTTTGGTGGAAGGGAGCCCCATTTCTAGAGAAGGAAGAGGTTCACTGGCCAAACTTACCTAACTGTCCAATCAGGGAAAACGCAGTTCCAGAAGAAGCTGTAAAGGAATTGAAGAAGGAAAGTGCATCTGAAATATCAAGAGTTATGACAGTATCGGTGCAATGCTCTCCGAGCATCTCAGAAGTCATCCAACCAGAAAGATTTAGCAGTCTCAGCAAACTTGTCAGAGTAACCGTTCTTGTGCTGAAATTCATCCAAAGGATCAAGAAGAAGACAGTAACACATCATATCAGCATGGAGGACATGGATGTTGCCAAGAATCTCTGGTACAAAGAAGTTCAAACTAAACTCGAAGAAAAGGAAAAATCTAGTTCAACATGGGGACAGTTAGCAGTCTTCAAGGATGAACAAGGAGTTCTACGGTGCAAGGGAAGGATCCAGAGTTCCTCACTACCGTATTCAGTAAAATGTCATATCCTGTTACCAAGGAAACAGCACTTCACAAAGTTGGTGATTATGCAGTCTCATGCAAACGTGAAACACAATGGGGTGAGAGAAACTCTTACTGAAATCCGAGCCCAATTCTGGATTATCAAAGGACGGCAAGCTGTGAAGGATGTACTCTCTAAGTGTGTTACATGCAAGAAGATGCTAGGGAGAGCCTACAGTGCTCCACCCACTCCACCTCTACCTTCATTTCGAGTTTCAGATGATCTTTGCCGGTCCCTTGTATGTGAAGAATATCTACCAGTCCAAAGGAGAGATGTACAAATGCTACATTGCCCTCTTTACGTGTGCCAGTACGAGGGCTGTTCACCTTGAACTTACCCCAGACCTCTCGCCGACCTCGTTCTTGAGAGCGCTAAGGCGATTTTTCGGTAGAAGAGGATTACCAACCCTATTCATTTCAGACAATGGGAAAACTTTCAAAGATGCAGAAGTGAAGAAGTTTGTTCTTAATCGGAACATTGACTGGAAATTCAACGTGCCCACAGTCAGCTGGTGGGGAGGTTTCTTTGAAATCTGCGTTAAATTAGTGAAGAGGTGCCTCAAGAAAGTGCTTGGAAACGCAAACCTGAGTTATGAAGAACTGGAGTCAGTCTTGATCGAAACTGAAGGAGTTCTAAATTCCAGACCCTTAACCTATGTCTACGATGAGTTAACAGAAGCCCCTCTCACGCCTTCTCATCTTGTGATTGGTCGACTGACCAGGCGAGAAAGATATTTGGACGGTCTCCTCGCCCACTTCAGGAATCGATGGAAGAAAGAATATCTGACTGGGATCCGTGAATACCAGGAAATCAAGGGAGGAGAACCGAGAAGAGTCATTCAAGTAGGAGACATTGTACACATCTATGCGGACAAGACACCCAGACAACAGTGGAGATTGGGAAAAGTAGAGAAACTGTTGCGGGGACGAGACAACGTCGCGCGTGCAGCGGAAGTGGTGACAGTGGACAGTTCTCTCCGCAAGACTCTTCTGAAACGTCCAATTCAGAAGTTGTATCCTCTTGAAATCAATGTACTTGACGAAGACGCAACTAGTGCGAAAGCTGTGCAGCAGGACAGCGCGGATGGAACATTCAGATTGTCAGAGATGAAGACATCCCAGCGATTACTGTTTCATGAACTGTTTGAACTAAACTTGAACACTGAGCTGAATTTAAGGAGTTATATTTATAGTTTTTTTTTTGTATCACCTTATGATTGACTCCGTCAATCAGGGGGGAGTCTGTTGTAATTGAGCTAAGGAATGGAAACTAGCTAAGGATCACGTGACCTTATTTTGTGATTGACACCTCAAGAAGACACGAGGTGAAGTGGAATTTAACTCTCGAACAAGGAAAGGATCTTTGAAAGTCTATTGCGGAATTGTATCTCGAAACCAGGAACATTTTCAAAGTTAAGGAACTGCAGTCTGTGAGGATGTAATCTACTTATCGGAGTATTTCAAATAAAGAGTATAGATCGATACATCGTCCTTGTACTGAATTAAATTTATCCTATATCTCATGCTTTGGAGAAATTGATTTCAAACGTAAAACAACAACAGAAAATCATTGTATCAACGCCGATATATTTAAAGGGCCTTATTAAACGTTTTTTTTTTGTAAAGATAAGAAGTCATCAATTTATTTCACTGATCGTCTATCTGGGTGTATCCTCGATGCACCTATTAAGGTGTGTGAGCTGATTTTCGTTGTTATTTACCGTTTTTTGTTGTGGAATCAACGAATGTAAAGACGTTGACATAAAGACGAACTGTGCAATTATTCGTTGTTTCTTTAATTCAACTGACCTGAACCGAATAACTTTATTTTAGCACGATAAACTTAATCAGCAGAGCTGGTGGGGTCGTGTACCGTGAACCAAAATTACAATTCAAACGACAATGGAAACACCAAACTATATTTATAATCCTTAAAATCAATATATTTAAAACTGTACGCAAATTGCAGATTGCAAACGAAAGCTATTCTGTTTAAGAATAGCTTTCAATTGGTGTATAATCAAGTTCACTTTGATCACTGTCTGATTTTATTTCTTTCTGCATTGTTCTTCTAGATATCGACGAATGCCAAAATGGCAGCCACGATTGCAATGAAAATGCAACATGTGTAAATACCGCTGGACACTTTAATTGCTCCTGCAACAAGGGTTTCAGCGGACATGGAGAAACGTGTTCAGGTATAATTTATGTTCTACTCTATTACAATCAAGTTCACCTTGTTTACAGTATGATTTGAATTCTTTCTGCATTGTTCTTCTAGATATCGATGAATGCGAACATGGCAGCCACGATTGCAATGAAAATGCAACATGTGTAAACGCCGCTGGACACTTCAATTGCACGTGTCACCCCGGTTACACTGGAGACGGAAAAACGTGTTCAGGTATAATTTGCCCTCCTTTCGTAACACAAGTTCACCTTGTTCCTTTTGAGTGTAGATAGAATAGTAGGAAGGTAATGCGAAGAGACGTCACAACATCTTATCATCGCCTTGATGTCAGATCTTAAACGCTGCCCCTATTTAAGGATTAAAAATTCCAAAATTAAAACCCTTTATAAGGCCCAAACTCGAAAAATTACACCCTAGCTAAGGGAATAACGATATCAAAGAACTGTATGAACAGGTCGTTTTTATTTCTTTTCTTTTATAAAATCGCGTTAACGGTTAGTTCAGTTTTAGTAGACCATATCTCTCAGGCCACTTAAGGCATGGTTTGGGCCGAATTTACATAAAATTTACCCAAAGGTCATAACTGTGCGGAAATCTGCCGGAAAACTCTCAAACCTGGCAACTGTGGAAAAACTAATGACCCTAACTTAGTTTTGACTTCAAGTGCCAATCATTTCGGTCACGTGACCAGTAAAGGCTTAATAAAGATTAAAATTTTCAGAGTGAAATGGGGAATATAAAATGAAATAGAATTGAATCTTTTTGGGTGTCATTCTTTTACACGCTAAGGGGCCATCATAAATTGGCCTTTTAAATGTGTCTATACTAAGTAGAAATCCTACAAATGACGAAAATAGGTCAGGTGACTTAATTAATGCTTTAACAGTTTCTAATATAAATAAAAGAGATCACCTCACAAGGCGAGTTCATTATAAGCTCTTTGGGTGTAAAAGAATGACACCCAAAAAGATTTAATTCTGTTTCATTTTGTATTCTCCATTTTACTCTAAAGATTTTGACCGTTAATCATCCTTCACTGGTCATGTGTCACAAGCGTTGGGCACTTAAGGCTAAACATTGAGTTAACGCCATCAAGTTTTAAATGGGTGCCAAGTTTGAGAACTTTTCAGCAAATGTCCCCAAAGTTATGATCAATTGAGTAGATTTTATGCAAATTAGGCTCTAACCATGCCTGAGCTTTTTTTCGGTCAGTGGCGTTTACGTGGGGCAATTTATCTAATTCAAAAAAGGGAATTCCTATCTAAGGATCACACCGGAATCGCAATACCAAAAAAGGGGCAAAATGGACACCCTATTTAAGGACCGAGAAGCTAAAAAACTATACCCTATTCCGCGGCACATACCTACATAGCTTATGCAATGGAGTCCCCCGGGGGGTTTAATCTTTGCCTCAACACCAGCTCTGCCTGGTAAAACTGGTTTGGACAGCAAACTACAGAAATAAAAATAAAAAATCTGAGTTTCGATTTACAGTAACTAACGTTCTTTGCAAGCTTTACACGACGAAATTCTAACCGTGTAACGGTAACCCCATTCTGCCTGGGGGGGGGGGGGGGTGGGCTTTGCGCTGACTTTAACGAGCTGACTTTAACGAATTATAACTTTTAAACGGCCTGACGAATAATCACCAAATCTCGTGACTTTTCCTAAAATTTATCAGAGAAAATTTTCCCGTGTCAATCACGTGTCTATGATGATTGACGTTTCCATAGCAACCGTCTACTCAGAAGTGTATTTTGACTATTTTCTGTCTTTTTCAGTCTTTTAGAGTGCCAGAAAATCTAATACAAAATCTGGTGGAGCGAAAAAGAAACTGTTTAAGCGTCGATTTACAGTGACTAACGTTCTTTGCAAGCTTTGCACGACGGAATTCCAGCCGTGTAACGTTAACTCCGTTTGTGCGACGCATAGATTCATTGTGAATGTCAGAACGTTTGCAGACCTTCTTGACTAGTTAGACTTTCTTTATGTGTGAGCAAGAGGGGATAAAGGGTAAGAGAGCTACTCCCCCTCTTAAGTTATTTTTAGTAACAAAATGGCGGGAAATTCAAATTTCAGATAACGTATTGAGTTTTGAAGCAATTACCCGGAAATCGCGCAGCAATATAGAACTCGTCATTCTGTAAAATTTCACGATTTTAGTTTTTCCAATTTTGACATTTTTCGCCGGGAAAATGACGTCACAAAGTGGGAGCCAAATTTGCTTTTAGTATTATGAGATTTCTTATTATGACGGTTTCTGAAAGACCTTTTTAGAAGGAACTCAAAACTGAAAAAAAAATTGAAATATGTTTATCCACTCAAAAGATATAATATTGAATTTTCCGCAATTTTGTTACTAAAAATAACTTAAGCGGGATAACGATGGGAATAGGGCCTATATGGGGGATTCTCTCTCCTGCCCCTTATCCTCTCTTGCCGGTGTGAGGTTTTGCCCCAAACACTAAAGCAACAAAAATAAAAGGAACCCTTAAGGTACTAGAATCAAGCTCGTGGGCGTGGCTTGAATTTATTTTTACCCCCGGCCAGTTGAATTCTATTATGGTTAGTTTCGCTTTCATAAACACCCTGTGCGGTACCAAACCAAGAGCTATCATCCCAAAAAGGTGTGGCGAACATCCCCGTCACTTTTATGTGAGAGTCCCTCCCGGAAGTTGTGAGGCGGGTTTCAGTTGTAAAAGCGTAATCCAGACGAGGGCTGGAGGCAACGGAACTGACTAAACACTTCTCGGACTAAACCTGTCAGATCATTAAAAAACACTAGATAATAACTGTATGTTGCCAGCCCATAATCCAGACAAATAGGATAATTGTGCCCAGTACCCTGTAGTTCGTATACTAAGCATATGAGGAATACGCAAAGACATCTCACACTGTTTAACAGGAGAAGATCTCTTCTACTCACCATTAATTTTTTGAAATGATTAGCAAAACAAAGCAAGTTTTTTAGCATTTTTTAAAAATGTTTTTGAGTAGACGCGAGCTTCGAATTCATGGCAGGAATTTTAGTTTAAAAAAAAACAACTTTCTACGTACCTTAAACTATGTACAAGCACTTATGAAAAGAAAGCCTTCGAATGTGCAGGGCTTGAAAAATATATTATATCAGTTGAGATGTCACAGTTATGCTTTTCAATGTCATAATCACATGCTTATCTTTTCCAGTTCTAGTGATACAGGTTTCTTTCAGCGTGGCAGTGATATGTTTTAGGAACCGGTCAATAAGTATAGGGGGGATGGGCCGGAGCACTTGGAAAAGTGGTGGTCCAAAAATGCATAACCCACCCCCTCACGTGGGCATAAATTCTGCTGACCCACCCCAAAGTATTGGCTGAAAATAATATGACCCACCCCCCAGGTGACAACGAATACATTTAAAGTATCTGATTCATAGGTAAAACATGCAGAGATGAATGCCGAGGGCGCAAACATGAGTGCCAAAGGCAGGAACTTCTGGGGGGGGGGGGTCCGGGGGCATGCCCCTCCGGGAAAATTTTGAAATTGGACTCTCTATAAAAGCCATTTTCTGCGTTGCCTGGACCGGATTTCATTACATATAACAGCAATGATTATTCGTTTTCAATTGTATGAGTTACATAAGTAGCAGAATACGGCTCAACTCTACCCCGCTTTGATAAACAAATACAAGATCATCTGATTTATTTACACTTCAGGAAATAATGATTTTGCGTGCAAGTGCTGGACCTTATGTGTCAAACAACTGGATGTTATGTCCAGCCTCCGGCCTCAAACAAAATCCCTGGATATAATATTTATATTGATAATAAATTATGTTTATTGTTGGCCACTTGGAGATTACAATTGGCTGATGTTGACCACTGCCTGTTCATTATTGAATAGAATGTTGAGTTTCTGTCGTAGTTACATTTGTAATATTACTTCCAATTCTTAAACAACATTCATGTTAAATAAGGAGTAACTATGTTTGTGACTCTGAAGATCTTCAATATCTGATAATTCTACTTGAATGTCGACTGACTTGTTTTCAACAAATAACATGTAAACTTCCAAAATTCAGCTTGTAGGGTTCTCTTTGCTCAATTGGCCTTTTCCTGAAAGTTTTATGTATCGATATGTAGTTTTTGCGAGGCCTTTCCTCCCCCTAGGCTTACAGAAGGCTTTTGAAGTTTGCAGTATTTCAATATACAAGGCTTAAAATACGATGACCCACCCCTTCCTGGGGATGAAAATAGGATGACCCACCCCATTAGGAAGGCTGAAAACGTTGTCACCCACCCACTCTGTGCTCCGGCTCAATAAGTATAGGAGGGGTCCTATACTTATTGACCAGTCCCTTAATGTTAAATGTAACATGCCTGTTTTTCTGTCAAAGATTGTTCCAGTAGTTTGCACCGCTTTCAAAAGTATCAAGATTTACCAACCAGAGGAGCTCAGGATGTTGAACAGTTCAGTATCAATGGAAGCCTGTTTCTCGCCTTCGCGAACCATTATATTGTTACTGAGGGCTACAACACAGACTCCTTTATCTACAATCTGAACGATTCAACTGAGAAGTTTTCCCTCTACCAGACCATAGACACTACCGGAGCACTGGACATCGAATATTTTACGATCGCTGATAAACATTACCTCGCTGTTGCTAATTTCTTTGATGGAGCTACATTCCAACTGGACTCTGTTATTTACCAGTGGAATGGACGCCAGTTTGACGATTTTCAAAACATTCCAACAAATGGAGCAGCAAGCTTTAATTATTTTGAAATATTTCAGGAACCATTTCTAGCCGTTACGAATAAAAACGGTATAAACTCAGTCATCTACAAATGGAACAACAACCGTTTTGGAGAGTTTCAGGTGATAGAAAGTGAGGCAGCTTCGGCAAGCACGGCGTTTGTAATACACAACGAAACTTTCATTGTTTTTGCCGAAAATGGTAACCACTCCACTGTATTCAAGTGGTCAGGAAACAGCTTTGTCCAGCTGCAATCTCTTCAGACGAGTGAAGCAGCAGATGTGAAGTCCTTCAACATCAACGGTGACACATTCCTCGCCTGTGCCAACCACTACGATGGAAGTAATCTCAACATCGACTCGTTCATTTACAAGTGGAATGGCAGTCAGTTCGTCCTCTTTCAGTCTATCCCCACTCGTGGCGCTCAAGCCTGGCATCCATTTGTGATGTGCGGTCAAACGTTCCTGGCAGTGGCCAATCACATGGATGACAGTCAGGGATTAAACACAAAGTCGGTTATATAGCAGTACTCTGGAGAGCAGTTCCTTCAGTATCAAGAGATTCCAACTCACGGAGCGGTGGATGTGACATCATTTGAACACAGTGATCGCACTTACTTGGCAATTGCAAATTACGTAAACAGTGATTCGAAATACAACATCAACAGTACGCTGTATAAATGGATCTAACATTGACTTGAGGTAAATCAAAGCTAGCAGATGAACTTTGGCAACGTAATTGCAAGGAGCACAGTAACAAATCTAAAAGCTCGAATGTTTCATTTGCTAGATATGGAAACAAAAACTGACGACAACAAAAACTTCTCGAGGACTGGTTATTTAGAATGCACAACGACCGTTTTTAACAAGTAGAAGCTCACATTATGAATGATAGTGAAACACTTTCTCTTTGAACAGTGTACTTGTGGTACGAACAGTGTCTTTTATTATACTGTAAACTGCATGAGAAAGTAAAGCTAATTATGTAACACTATCTTAGGCGATTCTGTCATGCCAAGGCACGCTGTTGTAGATCATTCAAAACAGTTTGTGCTCATATTGAAAGCAGTACGGTCTCGCTGCTCGGTTAAGATTTTTCTTATTTATAGTGTTACATTAATGTTTGAGACCAGGGTGCATTTTTGGCAGCTTTATATAAGGGTCGTAATACGATGCATGGGATCGGGCATGAAATAGATGGGAGTGGGGTGGGATCAGGTATAAGAAGGGTGGGTTCAGGAACTAGAGGGATGGGGTAAGGGATCAGAGGGGTGGGATCAGGCATCAAAGGGGTGGGATCAGAAACAAGAGGGATGGGATCAGGGATCAGAGGGGTTGGAGTGGGGATCAGAGGGGTGGGATTAGTGGTCAACGGGTTAGGATCAGGTGTGAATCGGGTGGGATCAGGGATCAATGGGGTGATATCAGGGATTAGAGGGGTGGGACCTTGACGCTCTTTTGCGATCAGTCGAATCAGAATTTTTTAACGGGGGGGGGGTGGGGGGAACAGGGTCATTGATAAGATGAACTTCCTTACAGTGGGACTATAAAAAACTCTGTATCCGAGAATATACCGTCGGTAAAAATATTGTCATCAGTGTATATCATAAACAGGAACTGTCGGAGAACCGCGAAAACGTTGTCGGTAAGAAGTTAGTGGAGGGGGAAAGGAGAGCGGGGTGTTAGGGATAAAAAGGGGGCGGAAATCGAGGAAGTATTGGACAGGAGCCGGGATGAGATGGCATTTTAAGAGGGCGAGAAGCGACAAAGACTTCGCAATATCGCATAGCATTTTGCAGTAGGAAAAGAACAAACAGCCGTAATCCGCCCTGATGGAAGGAGTAGGGACCGAACTAAAGGGTATAGGAAGTGGAAAGCTTTTGCACCCCTCTCACCCAAGTTCAGTTTCTTTATTGATATTGTTTGAAGACCCTCATGCTAGTACTATAATTCACGGACCAAGGTTAAGAACCGTTATCAACAGGTGCAGGAATCTTAGAGGTAGTACACATCGCATTTATGAGCTGTTTAAGAACCGTTATAGCTTAAATGTAGAATGCTACTCAATTAACCAATTATAATTGGTCATGTATCGTTATTAGATAGCGCATGAATCTTCGAAGTAGTACACATACATAAACAATTCTTTCAGACTTTAATAAGTCGCATTTATGAGCTGTTTGAGAACCGTGTGGCTACGTTGTTGAATATCGAAGTTTAAATCGTTATAAGCTGGTGCAGAAGTCTGCGCAGTCGTTGACACTGCTCTTAGACTTCGATGAGTCGCATATATGAGCTATTTGAGAACTGTAATAACATTATCTGTAAGAAGTTAAATAGCTCGTAGCTACACATATAATCCTGCTTGACAATGCTAGATTGGCTGAAATACAGTTGTTAAAATGTCTTTCGAGTAAATCTATCAATTGGCTACGTTATTTTTATGGCATGCTGAAAACACTTTTGATAGCACATTAGACAACACATTTCTTCAATGATAACAACAACAACAACAACAACAACTCCCTGCGTTTATAATGAGTGAGATGGGGGTTAATAAATGACTGTCAAGTTTCAGATATAACCCAAAGATGCGGCTAGGTCGGTCGTAGACCTTTACGAAGACGATTAATCCTCCCAGATTCTCTTAAAGCCTAACAAACTGGTGGATTGGTCTGGTGAGCAAAATTGTAATGGACAGGTGAACAAAATTTTGAAATACGGGTTTTTCTTCTTATTTACTCGGTAAAACGTTATCCAAAAATTCATTCAGAACAACAGGCACCACACACACGTTCCTTGGGCAACTGATCTTCTCCTATAATAATGAGCGCTCCTCCCTACCGAGCGCTGAGAATCTGGGGCTGGATTCATGAAGCCCTCCTAAGATAAGACGTGTCCTATGTATTGTTGGAAAACAAAGCGTATTGTTAAGAAACAATACTTGAGATTCATTTTTGGCTTGGGACGGCTTTGTCAATCCTGCCCCTGGATCCAAGTTATCACGGGTCCTGCACTTTCACTTGTAGCCTGATTTGTTAGGTTGTGATTTATTAAGGTTGTCATCCCTGTCTCCCTCGTTATGTCGTTTCCTTTGCTGTCTATGAAAACATTCGGGGATTGCAAGCGCAGTTGATCCTTCTTGAACTGCGCGTGGTTCGCGTGGTTCGCGTGGTTTAGCTCGTGGAACAAGTGACACGAGGTGATGGGATGGCACAGAAATTTGGATCACGCGTCAGCAATAGGAAATCCCATGGGAAAACAATCGTGGCCAATGGTGTCGTGATATTGTTTATCGTAGCTTTTTCAGATGAAACTCGGTAAAAGAAATATATTCTGAAGTAAAAACGATGGTTATTTATCAAGTATTAGCCAGAAAACAACCTTGAAAAAGAAATTTGCTGAAGTTTTCTCCACTTTGATGAAAGCCGCTCGTGTATCAAATTTCAACCCGGTTATGTAAATTAGTCCGTGTTTACAAAACACTGCTTCCCAAACTTAAGTATCAATTTAAAAAGACAGAATAATCGACAAAAAGCTTTCCCAGCCAAAAAGGTTATTCAGATAAACAATACATTTGCTTTTGGAAGCAAAAAAATTCGATGTTATTGCGTGCATGCATACAAACATGTAATTTTTGCAGCCACCTCTGCTCTGTTCATAGCGATCGCTTGATCAATGAGAATTGAGATCAATGACAGAATTGTTCCGTTGCTCCTTGCCTCGAGTTTTCAGTCATCTTCACGGTCAAGCCTTGTAGCCATTTTCGCCAAACTTTCCTACCGTTGAATTCTCTCGCAAATAGGATCTTCTCTGGGTTAGGTCAAGTTTATCGGCACCTCAAAAGTACTTTCCTTGCTTTTTTTGCCCACGTTTTTCTTACATATATGGCTCAAATACGTCGTTATAATGGAGCTTAACCAGAGCGAGTCACGTACATCTCAGTGGCAGATATTTTATACAGATTCTGATTTGTTGCATGTAGCGAATTGTCAATTGGTAAGTATCGACTACAAATTATTTTACCGGAAATTGGCCTTACGAATCGTAGATATTATGTGAAAGATGAAACCCTGCAACAAATCATGTTCACTGTGGGAATGAGTTGGGTGTGTGTGCGTGTGGGGGTGGGGGGAGGCGGGGTTAAAGTTATTGCTGGACTCATAATAATGGATATGGCCTCTCGTTTGGAAGGGGTGTATTTTTGATAAGCCTGGTTGGCATTAAAATCACCGACCACCCCCCCCCCCCTCCCCTTAGCCATAAATAACGAACAGTCCCTAAGCCGAATCAAAGATAATGTTGCCACCTTTTTGGGGGAGGAGTTTTATTTTCTATGCAAAATATGAGCTCACTTAGTGGAGCTGCTAAATGAACCTCAAATGGTAGATTTGCTACCGTTTGACGACTAATAGTTGCCCGTTAAATTTTAGGACGTATGACAGTCGACGGCTGCGGCAAATCCCACTGAGAGCCTCAGTGAAAACTAGCAGGAGAGGGGAGGGGGACGACAAGGATACCACAAGGTTTCTCGGCCAACTGCTAGGTTTCACTTCTTTACTGTAAACCATGTTCCACTCTGTCGTTTGTCTTTATTTTTTGGGGGGTGGGGTGGGGGGTGGGTGGGTGGGTCTGTCGGATTAGACCTATTATCAATGTCACGCAAAGTTTCAATTGTCAATACTTTGCCTTAAAACGGAAACGTCTTTACAAATAGTTTTATCGAATCGAACTCTTGTATAAATCTGCCCTAAACTCGCGGAATTCAGCAGTTACAGAGAAAGGCCTGTACGGTCCGGTGGCAAATGGTTTGTTAAACTTGTTATGATATTTCTATAATACGAATAAATAAATTAAATATAAAAACATCTTCAGAAATTGCCTTTTTTATTGCTGAAATTTTACAAAAATCTGCCCTAAAGTCGAGGAAATATAAGAAATCAATCCAGTTGTTACAAAGAAAGGCCTGGTGGCAAGCGGTTTGCTAAACTTGTACATGATACATCTACAGTACGAATAAGTAAATAAAAGCATGAAAACATCTTCACAGATTAGCTTTATAATATCGAAATTTGACAAAAATCTGCCCTGAACTTACGAAAACATAGGACGTCAATTCAGTTTTTACGAAGGTTCATTATAAACCCGTGAAGGATGAAGATGAAATAATGAATCATCTTTATCCTCCACGGGTTTATAACGGACAGACAAAATGACTAGCTCCCAGTTGGCTTGTAAGCTCATTTGGTTAGAGCGTTGCACCGTTATGGCGGAGGTCAAGGGTTCGAATCCCGTACTAGCCTGAATTTTTTTCGGGCTTTGTTTTTGCAACTGCAAAAGTTGCCTCTATAACTGCGATGACCTCTTTTATAATATAATAACTGTGCAAATTCCCGCGCGCTAATTGGCTGAGAGCTATTTAAGAGTACAGACACATGAAAATGACGTAACAGGTAACGCAATCCTGTCTGGGGCCGTGGATAAATTCCAGGCGTAGTCAATCGATATCGGAAATCAATCGATACAATCGATATAAATCGAGATATCGATTGAAATCGGTAATCGATAACAATCCAACTCACAGAAAAAATTTATCATCGATTGTTATCGATTGACGAAATCGATAACAATCGGTCATAATCGATAGCAATCGACAGGAAGCGATCCTAAGGAGTTCCTGGAAGAGTATTCGTTTCAAACATTAGATGGCGTTACTATAAAGTAAACAATACGAGACCGGCGTCAAAATGATAAAATGGCGTCAATAGTTTGAAGTCTTCACCTCGTTCACCTCGACCAAAGATCAGACCACGATAGAGCTCTTCTGTCGAAGGCACTATCGTGTGATAGGTTGCCCGAGGAAATTTAAAATTTAAATACGAAATTTCCGAGGGAACATATCACACGATAGTGCCTGAGACAGAAGAACTCTATTGTTTTTACTGTATAATGCTAAATTTTAAGCGAAAATTGCCGCACACGGGAACTTTTCGCTCATAGGCGCCCACTGAGGAGAGACACTATCGCGTCACGTGATCGATTTCGACTGATGGGAGCACGCAAAAATTTAGCGTTGTACTATAAACAATCATATATCAGAATTCGCGAGTCGAGCCTTTGTTTTATGACGACGCAAACACAGAAAATTACTTCTTCTTTTACATGTGTTGTTTCTAATCAATATTTATGGCGCCAAAGTGATTACTTCTGTGCTACTGGATGGATTATTTTTGTTTCTTGCTTCCTCTGCGATTTATTATTACGTTTCCTTCTTAATGCAATTAACTGAAATTATAAAAACACTGATTTTGCTGTTTATTTTGCTTTATATTTATGACGTCGCTTTAGCGAGACTAGAGGGTCGCACAGCGCTACTTTGGCCGCGACTTCGTCTTCTTCTATTATGACCCGTACTGAAGCTTAACATCGATAAAAAGACCAAGTTATGTCTGTTATTGTTCTTGTCCTTTTAGCATCAGCTTGTTGATATTTGCAAGACTATTGCATATCCACGATTGAATGACTCAATAAAACCATAGAAACGACATCATGTCAATGTATAACTTGTAAAAATTGACAAAATAGTTTCCGATAAAAATCGATGATAATCGATAACAATCGATAAGCCAATCGTTATCGATTTCAGTCGGAAATCTATATCAATCGTACTCACAACTTTTTTCTTTATCGATTCCTATCAAGTGGTAGATTGATATCGATTGCTATTGATTGTTATCGATTATCGACTAACTACGCCTGTCGGCTCTTAAAATTTAAGGGACAAAACTACGGCAATTGTGGAAATATCCATCGAGGAGAACATCGGTAATCTGTAAATTTTTACTTTTAATTGACTGAGCTTCTCAGAAACCAACTGCGAGGCAAAAGGAGGAGATTATTTGTTATAGTCTGACGGCGAAAATTCTTAAACCCACCCCGGGCCATAAATAACGACTGGTCACTTGCCGAAACGTCAATGTCATCACAAACAGACCCTATCTGGAATAGTTCACTCACCAGATCATACGTCAGTAGTATAAACAGTATAAACCTTTATAATTTGCAAATTCGATACTTTAACACAACAACGGTCACGGTCACGCGAGTCACACTACGCTCTTGGGCTGCTCATCACTTTATGATCCGTATACAAATAGTGTTTCTGTGACCTTGCATAGTGGAATAAACCAAGGAACGTGCATGAAATTGCAGTACAAATATCATTTTTGCCATTGAAGCAAGGTCAAGCAAGAGAAGTTGTTGACGGTAAACATCTGAGTAAACAGAAGTATCACATACGAGAAAATGTGAGTAATTTAAGCTGACGATTTAAACTTCCACCAAATAACTTGAGTCATTTTTTTTTAATTTGTCCATTATATTTTTATTTACATAAATTGATATATCTCTGCTACTTAACAATAGGTTCAAATATAATGGCAGGAGATCTTAGCAAGCTCTGCTGAGCTTTTCTAAGAAGATCCCCTTATGTTAAAAAACTAACTTAAGTGGCAGATGGATGTAATATTTAAGAGTAATGCTGTCAGGTTTTATTGTATAATATAATAATATTATTATAATAATAATATATAATAATAATAATATATAATAATCATTCGTCGACCGCTTTATTTATTTATATAACAAAGAGTTTTAATTGCTGAGTATTGTCAGTTTATCGCTTGTTTTCTCAGTTCTTATGCCGACCAAGCGTATTTAACATTTCTATTGCACATTGTTGCATCTGGCAAGTTAAAGGCGTTTGGGAACCCAGTTAGTCGAATGACGTTAAATGATTATGTTGACATCAAACATTCGTTCAGCAAATTTGTATTTACAATGTTGGCTAATGGTGAGTCCGTCTTACCGAGGCATGAGAGAGTTAGAAATCAGTTTGTCTCCAAAATCACTCAGTGTGACTCGTGACGGAATCGTTTAAAACCCAGAAACTCGCTATCTTGATCAGAAAAAGTCAAAATAGAAAAACGTTTGTTATCCAGGATATCTTGAGAACGGGAATGTTAGAAAGGCCGCGGTAATTATTGTTACCGTACAAGGACGATTGATGAGGATTTTACCCGAGTATTATGTAAGACATACATGTGGCAAATTTTCATATGGAGAAGTTCCCTAGTTATAGAAGTCTACGATGTTTATTCCCTTATCATTGTAGCACTGATATTTTGCAATATGACTGGTATTCGATCATAATTCTTGAAGAAAGCCGACAACTTTGACGACAACTTCCGCTTTCTCCTCTCTCGCCCCAGGCCTCACTGTTTGTTGGACCGAAACGTCAGTTACTTAAGAAAAAAAAGAAAAAAAGAAGAAATAGAGAATAATACTTGGGCGCGCGGAGATATGGAATTTCTCCTCGAGTGTTCGACGCGATATCTCACGACTGAGCGTAGTGAACGAGTGAGATATCGAATTGAACACGAGATCAAGAGAAATCCATATCTCCATGCAACCATGTATTACTGTTTATTATATAGACACAAAAGCCCACAATATTAGTGAGACAATTTTCATTTAAAGGCAAAAGCAGTAAGCGTAAAGGCAGAAGGTAAAAGTAATTCCAGTTCAACTCATTCAAACAAACAATTTTCAAATACATTCATTAAGACAATAGGAAACTTTTCACTATTATTTTATTTTCATGGTGTTGACGAATTACTCCCGAAAACGTTCTTAAATGCTTGGAAATCGGGCAAAGTTTGCTGCCCGCACGACGACTGTGTTTCGAAAAGGCTTTTATTTTGTCATGATGGGCTAAATCTGATCATCATTTTAGGATTTAGCATTAACGAGTGTCGTGTAGCGAAGAACGGCGAAGGTAGGGAAACGATTTATTGAGAAAACTTCTGGCAGTTGAGACTCTGCATAACCTGTAAATTCTATCTCAAAAGAGCCTTGAACAAGTTAAGCTTAATTTTTATCAATGCGAATTTTTTTCTATTCTGCGGAAGTGCGAAAGAAACAAACTTGACATTTTTTATCTTGTTGATTATAAAACGCCAGGACATGTTTGGAAATATCGTTCGATTCTTTGATAATATTAAGATGCGGTAAGCTTATAAACTTAAGTCTTTGGTAAACAAGCTTAATATTTTCGGTATTAAAAAGAGCTGTAGTAATTCTTTGTACGATTGCAGTATATTTACTTATCCGCGTCCTCAATCTTAAATCTGTGTCAGAGATCTGATCCAGTACTAAGTATTTGAAAAACAAACAAATCGCGCTGTCATTTTGTTTTACATAATACCGGTAATTTTAGATTGAGTACTCCCCTGATTTTGTTTTAAAATACCAATAATTTGCACACTCTGCCTCTGCCTAGTCACTGAACCTCTTTTTAAAAAAAGTTTCAGTGAATAAGGAATTTAAAAATTCCCTATTCAGATCAGTTGAAAGTAACCGCTTTAGTCCCTGTGCCTTCAAATACAGAATATCCTATGAAGGGAGTACCATTTCTCATCTTCACTTTTCCTTCAATACTGAAAGTAACAATAATAGCCATCTATTTCTTAATATGTGTGCAGAAACTGCTGATACAGTCTTGTCTTCTGCAACAATCCAGAATTCAACTTGTTATGAAACATTTAGCATATCATTTGAATACCGTGGTGAATGATTTGGTATTACTGCAACACATGAGAAAGAAGCCGCAAAGTTGTTTGGTGTGTACCTGTGACACAAGGTCAAATTAAAGTGGCTGGAACAGTTGTAGAAGTCACTGTCAGGAACAAATGGTTGATGGCAGCTGCCTCCATTTACAACAGATTTGTCACTAATTTTTTAAGTAGGCAGGGAATGGAGAAAGTAGCCGGGATTTGACATTTGTGTTACCAACCTATCGTGTTTCTACCAGAGTAGCTGGGGCTCACATTTCTAAAACCAGACAAACTCCTCGGCTCTTACCCCTTATGGTGCTGCTCGCTTGTAAATAGCCAACTGGTTTGTCTCCCGCCAGATGGGATTCTTGACCTTGTTGTTTCATTTGAATTATTTGTTTCAGTTGTTTGCTCAGTTCCACTAGTCTTTGTGGCACAAATACTTCCGAGGGTTAATATTATAAAGGTAATTTATTATTCATTTTTTACAAAGTTTAAAACATTTCTGTCAAGAGGATTTAGAACCACTTTAATTTTCAAAAATTTAAGGCATCTCTGAACCTTCTTGACATAATTGTTTTACACTTTGTTAAAACACGTAAATTTTGACTTTCCAATTACAATTTAAAAAGAAATGGGGCTCATTTTTTAGTTATAGCAGTTATGGTAACTTTCATTGTCCAAAAAATTACCATAACTTAACCATTTGCTAAAACTAAATATTGGGCATATGTTTGATTTGATTATTGTAGAGTCAAATGAAAAAGTGTTGTAGCATTGATGTGTTAATGGGGAAGTCCTAAAAATGCTAGGAACCTTTGTGAGCCTCCCTAATGACAGCTCTACAATGAGGATATGGGTTGTGGCTTTATTGTCATAAATAGCCTTTCACTACAGTCAGACTTATTCGAAGCATAAATTGTTGCTGAGAATCAAAATATACTCGGAGATACAGGTCACTGATAGGGATGGGTTCTGATCTCCTGGAGAAGGTACAGAGTTATTTATTTCACTGAGTTAAAAAACCTCGACATATTACAAAATTAAGGGGACTGTTGTCTTAAAGTTGATGGTTCAATAAGAGCAAGTTCTTTGTGATGAGTATTTCCAATCTGTTGTTATATACTTTTGGAGCCTCAGGCTGGACACAATGCCATTATAAAATCACCCATCACATAAAGCCCTCACCAGGTTCTCTCCCTCTTGCTCAATGACACGCTTTGACTTAATTTGTCAAGAGTTCAAAATATAAGTCAGGAAAGGATTCATACAGTTTTTAATATCTTTAAATTTCTCTGCCACCTTCTTGGTTCCTTTCTCATTGACTTTTGGACTTAACCACTTGGTTTACAATGCCTTCAAGAGTGTACCCATCAGGAGGGTCATCTGACTGATTGCACTCCCTTTAAAAAACAATTTTCAAGCAAAGCCACATTCCTTTAAGCTGGTCTGGAAATGAATCTGGAACATGAGGTCTTTGTGTGGTGTGCTCATCAAAAGTTCCTTTTTTGGAGGAATACGCAGCCAGTGAGTGAGTTGCCTGACAGCTTTGAACAGGTCAATACCGGCAGGGGTATTTTACAGAACGCAGAATGCAGAACGCAGAACGCAGAACGCAGAATGATGGTCAGCGGAATAGAGTGTGAAACATGTGCTTTTTGGCGGGAAGGAGGGAGTGATGAACTCCTGTTCACGCGTTTGCTTCATCATGGCTGACATGGCTGAGGGAGTTGTGGTTATAAGGCAAGTTTTAACACTTCGTGGCATTCACTTCCTCGTTTTTTAAGGACGTGAAGTTTACATGTAAAGGTAAACTAGTGTTTACTTCTGTTAGATTTTCAATAAGCTTCAATAATAATTTAAAGGCAGAAACAAATAAAAAGCCATCTTCGTTTTGTCTAGTCACTTCGTGCACTTCATTCCTGTCACTTTTTCCTCCTGTGTTTTCCAGCGTGATCAAGTAACAATGAGGGCTTAGCCTACAAATGCCTCAAATGTTTAAGCTTCATAGAAGTAAGCACTGAACTAAGCTTACATTCAACAGTTTTGCCGCCTTCCCCAAGTAAACATGACGTTCCTGGCAAGAAACCATCTGGAATTTCCATACAGTATCATCGGCAACTTATGAATGATGCAAAAAAGACGTCGTAATTTGAAGGAGATCCGATTGACTGTCTATACTTTTATTCCGAAAGAAAGGATTATTGTGAGAAAGCACTTTTTCGTCTTCATGGAACAGCACGTTTTACGGTAGGCACTTCATGTATAATATCAGTTCATCATATATGATGTACCTAACTGTTTTACACTATGCCGCTGACCATCATTCTGCGTTCTGCGTTCTGCAAAATACCCCTGCCGGGTCAATACTAGACATAATTTGCTCTCACATCTTCACTGAGGTATGTCCTGGAAAGAATGAAATTTATATAGTGAGCTTTGAATAATATTAACATGCAGATGATCTCTCATGAATGAATACTCTGCTACTGATCTTAGGAAATTAAATGTCAGTATAAGTATATAATGAACGACTGAATTATTTGAAGTTATCTATAAAGGTGAATGTCCACAAATTAATGGCCAAACTATTCTGAAGTGTTAATAAAGTGCCTCTTGGAACTTGTTGATATTCAGTGACAATGATGAGGTAATAATAGCGCTAATGACTGCTTAGGTGACTATTTTGGATGATAAGTCACTGATATGGTTACAATGTTATATTAAATTACAAAAAATGTTAGTGCTGATAACAAGCAGTTACAAGGCACAAAGTACAGCCACTTGGCCCTTTGTTGACAAAATAATTAAGTTTTCAATATATAACCAGTCTGTATAGATTTTGAAAGGGCTACACCAAAGCTGCTGGGCAATAGAGATAAAGTTTGGTTCCTGAGCATTGACTGAGCAACCTTTGCTTACGTTTTAAACCTCCCGATAACAACATAATCACAAGTGTTGAACACCCATTTGAAAAACATTATTTGGGGCAAAATCGAAAGAACAAGGAAGCTCGAAAAAGGGTGGTACAAGTTGTAATACAACACCCCAGTTCACAGACAACCGGCTGGAAATAACCCCTTCTCTTACCTCACACATAGTTCTTGAGGGGTTGTACTATTTCTGATTTCTTTGAGGAGAGATTGGCATCGTTCAGCTTTCTCTTAGATCCTGGCAGAAACGACCGCTTAATTTCTGTTTTGCACCAGTAGAGCGAAGGCGTCTACTTGCAGGCTCTATCAAGGTTTTCGAAGGCGTTAGTTCTCTACCTTTATTAGGGTTTCCTCTAAAAAGCAAATGACGATTTTTAAAATGTTTAAGTTCATTTTAGTTAGCATATATAATTAGCTTAAAGCATACCCTTTTAAGTCTTTTAAACATTTTTCTTTTGTGACTTCCGATTTAATAAAGGTTCAATTAGTAAGCCCTAGCGTTAAAATTGAATGAAATACAACCAATAAGAATTTTTAAAAGTCCAAAAACAAACAACAAAAGAAGATATTTACCATCAAGCGACATCTCTTGGAGAGACGAGTCCAGACCTTCCGCCATAATGAACTCGAATTATGAAGACCACTCCCCACGGGTTTCAGGGGGGGCTTCGAAGACAGACGTTTTCGCTTTTTTTCCCGAAATTGTGAAATGTCATCTCAACAGTAACGACCGAGAACTGTAGAGAAAAAATAAACGCTGACTTTCGCTAAGTTTGGAGGTGTCAAATTTAGCGAAGGCCGAGAAATCCATCGATGTACGAGAAAACGACAAGGATGTACGAGAAAACGACTGACTTCTGGCAGAGGTTCGCCGCCCAATGCATCTTTCGGTTTACGCGCCTGCACTCACTTAGCACAGCGGAAATCTAATAACGCCCAACCTCCCTCACCGAACCTCTGCGGAGGAGAGAGGGGGTTCATCATATCGGGTTTCCATTGTAATTAAACGTGTTTGATGTGCATAAAAACCTAGTTCTTTAATCTCCACGATCGTATTATTTCACAGAAACACAAAACAGGGAAAAATAATGAACAATGAAGTTTATTTTAATTTTTGAAATTTAAACTAGTGAGCAGTACTCTGCTAGCCTAAGAAAACAGCCGGCGTTTCGCGAGGTAGTCACTTGAGCTCTCGCAAAACGACGTCGTCCTTTTTGCGAGGGCTCAAGTGGCGACCTCGCGAAACGTCGGCTGTTTTCTCAGGCTACACTCTGCGAGCTGCAGTTGTAAAACGTGTTTATTCTCCTACGCGTTTCGACTAACTATCGTAGACTTCTTCAGGGAGTTTTACAAACAAATGCTAAAAGCCTGTATTTAAACAATAATAGTGGCTATTTCGAGAAACACGGACCGCAAAGGTGCGGCCGGATTGACGAAAAGGTACTGAACAGGCGAAGCTGTGAAATATTTACGCAAGGCGTGAGAAGGCCACGGTTTTAGCTAAAACCGTGGCCCCCCAAAATACTTACTGACAAAGATTAGCTAATGTTACAGTTGTTTTAACATACAGTTCAATCTAAGTCTGGCATTATCTGCTTGATTACTTTCTTAATTCGTGCGTGACTGCAGTTAAAGGAAGTTTTATATGTAAAGACTATACTCCTAGCTAGCCTAGATTTATACTTAGGTTTCTGATAAAGCCACTTCTTTCTGTCATGGTATCGTATTACACGAAACAACGGAAGCAAAAAACTGAATGGATACCCTCTAGCTCGTAGCTGCTTCCAGAACTTATCCCTTGTCTCAGAGAAAAAAAAACCGTCCTCTTGCACTCCGCAGATTAGCTATATTTGGTTATTGGAGGCGAGGGTAGCCTGTGAAGCAAGCGTTTTCGTAGGTTTTTCCGCACGTTCGAAACATTTATCGCTTTTTGACCACGCGTAAATTGGGCGAGGGAAAAATATGGAAGGAGCCCTTGCCCCAATTTTATACGCAGGCTAAGGCGGGGGGCAGGAACATACACTACCATGACACCAATTTCAAGTTCTAGACCAAGGGTATATATTGTTAGCCCATTGGTATAGGTAATTACTACCCGTTTCTATCCCTACTAACCCATACCCCAACCCGTCCCTACACTGTAACTCAAGTTAACCACTACCCCGATGTTTATGATTATCTTTATAACTATTAAAAACTGAATACATTTTTATTTGCTATTCCATCTTCACAGTAATTAGCGTCACGACTTACTTCCTGTGCCGATAAGAAGGCGGTGGAAACCCAGTAAATACGTAGATACCTAACACCACGTGCGATCTCTATCTCTTTCTCTGTTTGTTTATTATTTAGTCAGGTCAATTACAATTTTGGAAAGTGTAGAGTCAGTTGATTACAAGAGAAAGAACCCATCAAAGTGATAACGATGGGACAGCAATTGTCTAACGTACGACAGCAAGTCAGCGAACGTGAAAGTTATTTGAGAGAGAGAGAGCAGCAGGAAGAACAGTTCAGAGCGGAACGACCACGAATCAATGAACTTCAAAGACAGTTAAGAACTTACGATCAAGAAATGACAACGATGAAAGAACGATCACAAGAGAAAGACACCTACATAGCAGAACTACAAAGTCAGTTGAGAACAAGCGAGGAAGATAACGGAACATTGAGAGACCAGTTGGCTACCTCGCGTCATCGTGTTACTTCAATGGAAAATCAATTGAGAACAAGATCGACAGAAGAAAGAGCGTTGAGTAGAGGGCAATTGGCTGACTTGCGGCATCAATTACAACAGAGAAACATAGAAAGGACGACCTTGGGCCATTCCATTTAATATCCACACCCCCCCTATGGAAGAGATTTTCTGAGGGGTATTATATCCACATCCCCTATGGAAGAGATTTTCTGAGGGGTGTTATATCCACATCCCCTATGGAAGAGATTTTCTGAGGGTTCATGGGATTCTGAGGGAGATTTTCTGAGGGTATATGACCACATGAGGAGTTTCTGAGTTTCTGAGGGGTGTAATGTCTGTCAATACGGTGACCTTGTGACGTAGCTCATAGAATATTATTTAAAACATTGGTGACGTAGCTCATAAAATATTTATTATAAAAAATTATTCATTATTTTGTAAATAAAGATGCCATTAAGATGCTGCAGCCGACATCAGAATAAAGGGAATACAATGATAGCAGAGGTTGCAGTTGCAGACTTAGGCAGTTCAGAAGTCCACCGGAAATTGGAAAAGCACCGGAAGCTTAACTGGAGACGGAATTCAGCGGATTTCACCGTTTAATAATTAATGCAATCGCTACTTGTGATTATTGAAACCAGCGGTAGTTGAGCCGAGTAGTTGCAATAAATCGGTTCTCTAGGTTAGGTTTTGCAGTTGCGGGCTCTTCAATTCCATAGCTTGGTCATGGTCTGGAAGGGTATTCTCGGGATCCGCGATTTGGCCAAAATACGGTGCGGGATTCGGGAAAACGCTAAATATCTTGACGGGATTCGGGATTTGACTACTACCAGGGAAGCGGGATTCGCCAAAATTTGGGCACGGGATGCGAGATTTTTTGCTTGTCTGTCGGGAATTCGGGAATCGCCACGACCTAAGTAAACGTTGTAGCGGCAAAAGCGAATCAACCAGGCGAGCGCAAAATATCAATTGAAAGGGCCAATCTACATCTTAAATTTATTAGCTTTTGCAGTAATTAGTCCTTTTTTAAATGTATTTTTGGGAAAGAAAAAGCGGGATTCGGGATAACGATAAAAAAGTGCGGGATGCGGGATTCTCCTGAAAAAGGAGCGGGAATGCGGGATCAGAATCCTCCCTTCCGGACCCTGATTGGTCTTACCCCTGCCAAATTACCGTCCACCATCGCTTCCTAACAAACACATTGTCTTTGCTGTTAGAGCGGTACTTAGATCATCCCAAGAAAATGTTTCATTTCATATCACTTCAATATACCAAATTGTTTTTAAAAATTAATAAAAAAGCAGTCAAACAGCAGTTGTTTTATTTGCGTATCCTTGCTTTACGTTCTTATAAAAGTATTTTCTTACTTTACACTGTAAGACACTTTCTGATTGATTAATTGACGATCAGAAGCGAAAAACTGAGCTTAATGTAAAATAACTAATCCAAGCATTCTAAATATTATTTGCAAGTATTCACAATTTTCTCACCGATAAGTCTCCTTCTCTTGTAGACGTTACATTAAGCATTTAAGTGTACGATATAAATCCTAAGTCAACAGGAGAAATATTGTTTAAAACAACAGTAGTCAAAACATTATGCGACAAACACCATTCACATCGTGAAACGTCACAAACCTGAGTGTTATTTAAATTAGCAATCTGATACCGACCGGCACACTGAAGGAAACCGCAGGTATCAATGATCGCATGACTGAAATGACTCATATTTCTGATAATGGCTCTTTTATAACCGACCACCATTGTTTTGTTTGTAAAATAGTTAAAAAGGGACTATGTCAACTGGGGCACATGCGCAGTATAGTCCGGTTGGTCGCTTTCTGAGAGGAGTATTCCTGCGAGATTTGCTTGATTTTTACAACCAGAATCACTTTCCCTAGAATACAGACAATTTTTCCAAATCATTCGATATACGTTTGCATTTACATCCAATGCAATATAACAGCCTCCTGAACTCTCTGACGGTATTTGTAAAAGTTGGGCCAACGATTTCAAAGTGCTTCTCATCAGCTTGCACATGCACCTGGGGTGACATAGTCCCTTTAAGTAATATTTCGTACAAGAAGTAGGCAGGTCGTCGGCACAATCGTTAAGAAAGTGACAAAAAGAAATTATAAATTTCAATTAAATCGCCGAATTTGATTGGCTGATATTGAAAAGTCGCGGGAAAATAGGATATTTTTTATTAAAGTGTATTAAGATAGCCTACGAAGAGGCTCCCTTTTTGTGCTAAAACCGTTCCAATCCCTGAATTGCACTCCCGGCGACCACAAGCGTGTAGTTGTGACGTCTGCATCTCAGTGCTTTTAAGCCGGCGATAGGCCCCATTTTCATGTACCTTTGAACAGACCCAGTTTTCGATTTGTTTTAATCAATTCTTTTAAGCGAAACGAAGTACTCATGGCAAAAATTTATAATTCTTAAACATGACGGCTATTTTATTATATGATAGCCGGATACAGCCAGCCACCACACGTAGC
Source organism: Siderastrea radians (assembly GCA_964017195.1). NCBI lineage: Eukaryota > Metazoa > Cnidaria > Anthozoa > Scleractinia > Rhizangiidae > Siderastrea > Siderastrea radians. The sequence continues at coordinate 34,546,794 of OZ024892.1, forward strand.
TTGTGCAAACTGGGACTATAAACTGGAACAAATGAAGCATCGTAACTGAAATAATACTTAAAGGATTAATTCCAACTTTAAGCAGCCCTTTGTTTAAACTAGTTTAAGACGGAATCCATTAGGAAATTGAGTAATTTTAATTTTCAGTGGATAAAAACCTTGTACCAGAATAATTTAAAGCATATCGCATCCTTTTTTACATTTTTTGAGAGCTATGGATGTAATTTGTTATCTGTAATAACCCCAAAGACAATTTCTTATGGGAGCCCGAGAAAATAAATTTCAAATTTCACAAAATGAAATCTAATGCATAAAAATTTACCTATTTTACCCGTGTTTACACAATTCCTGTGAAATTTGAAATTTAATTTCTCGGGCTCCCATGAGAAATTGTCTTTGGTGTTATTACAGATAACTAATTACGTCTATAGCTCTTAAAAAGTGTAAAAAAGAATGCGATATGCTTTAAATTATTCTGGTACAAGGTTTTTGTCCACTGATTACTCAATTTCCTGATGGATTCCGTCTTAAGTTTGTTTAAGCTTCTCATGCTATTTTTGATCAAGTTCACCACCGTCGTCTGTGCTGCTGGCAAGGACCCTTTCCATCTCCATCCTTTTCTGTGACAGTGATTTGGAAAGGGCCTCTTGAGCTCGTTTTAGCTCGCTATAGGCGCCATCCAGTGGAGCAGTTTTGTTTTCAAACTCTTTTTTAATTTTCTTCTTTTGCTCCATGCTGCTTGTTTCACTGTGATTTTGACGTAATTTTATGAGCGCTCCATCTAACGTTTCCACTTGTTGGTGAGCAGCATTCATTCGGTCCATGTTCTTGGGAATTGTTTCCCTTTTTTGTGTACCCAATTTCTTTTTGGTGGTAGCTTCTCCTCCTCTCAATACCACTTGTTCTTGGTACAGAACTTTGTTCGCCTCTGTCTCCAACATTCCTGATTTCCTTAATGTCCAGGATACATCGACCATGCCACACAAGGTTGTCTTGTCATGCCGTGCCTGTTTGGGGTCAGAACAGAGCTGCTCCATTTTCTCATTCCAGAATAACCGTCTCTTTCTTTCCAGGTCACTTCGCGCTTGTTGGATTTCGCTGTCAGTGTAGATTTTAACTCCCTTCATTTTTGCATTTTTAAAAGCATTTTGTTGTAACAACTGAAAGGCATTTCGAGCTGTTCTTTTTCCACTCTCTGTTGAGGACGTAGACTCAAAAGGACTTGTCTGCATGACAGGAGGACTTGACTGTGTGGCAGGCGGACTTGACAGCGTGACAGGGGGACTTGACGGCGTGGCATCGGGACTTGACTGCATGACAGAAGGACTTGACAGCGTCAAAGGAGGACTTGACAGTATGACAGAAGGACTTGACAGCGTGATAGGGGGACTTGACTGCATGCCAGAAGGACTTAACAGCCTGACAGGGGAACTTGATCGAGTAACAGGTTGACTTGACTGCATGCCAGAAGGACTTGACAGCTTGACAGGTTGACTTGACTGCATGACAGGAGGACTTGACAGTATGACAGGGGGACTTGGCTGCATGTCAGAAGGACTTAACAGCGTGACAGGGGGACTTGACTGCATGACAGAAGGACTTGCCAACGTGACAGAAGGACTTGACAGTGTGACTGGGGGACTTGGCTGCATGCTAGAAGGACTTGACAGCGTGACAGGGGGGCTTGACTGAGTGACAGGAGGACTTGACTTGGTAACGTCTGTAAAAATGATTAAAATACTAATGACATTATTTCAACTTTTAAGACACAATGTGGCATAGACAAATATCTGTTGAATTTACGACAAAACCATAACTTCTCTCAAACGTTTGCAATAAGTTATCTAAGTTAAGATCCCCTCCGAAAAAGTACATGTACCCAAACAAAGCAGGCAGCTCACGTGGAGAGCTGATGTGGGTAGTTTATTTAAATGAGAAAGAAACATAGTGCCCCATGAGCTCGAGTCATATTCAGGCATTGAATTATTTATATAATTAACTTATTTTTCATTTTTCCTGAGGCTACACACATGCTTAGTCATCAGTTTTATGTTTGTCTCTTGCAAACTGCAACGACCTTCACGCATATATTCATTAATTTTGTGTTTTAATCCCCAATTAAAGTTTGTGTTTAAGACCAAAATACAGTGATCTCTGTCTACGCCGGACACCTTCATGACCAGCTCTAGCTGTCTGCCTTATAGAGGCTATAATTATCGAGAGTTTTGTTACAGACGAGCAAGTGAAATTCGGTTAGAGCCAGCTATTCATAACCGTCATAGAAAGATGTCCGCCTTACAGTGAGTTGACTATAATATATATTTGATTTTTATTTTGGAAATCTAGCTTCTTTTTTCTTTCTACCATAAGAACATCAGTTTGACCTTACAGATTGGCAGCTCCCATGGCCAGTTGGCTGCTAGCTCAGCTGGTGAGAATATTGCACGGGTTAAACATTGAAGGTCATGTGTTTGAATCCTGAAACATTTTGTGTGAAAAGCCTTATTGTTTCTGTTGTTTTTTCAGGCCTTCTTTGCAACTACTTCAGTTAATTGTAACATCACTGAAAGGGTCTTTTGCTCATAAAAAAGTTCATCATCAGTTCAGAAATATGACGTTGTCATCTCCTCAATATAATTGAGTGTATTTCTGTTTGCCAAAGGTTTCAATTTTTGTAGAGGGATCGACTGAAAGCTGGTATAGACAAGCGCCTTGAGCCCCTAACTAAACCCTACATTGTGGTTAATGGGTCTTCGCAGTTCTGAATAATGGCTACACATGGCTACGAGACTAGCCAATCAGGCACGGAATCAGTTCGGTTCTTTTTTCATGTCCACATTTCATGAAATAATTGCCCCGTTGATGTTACCTCTGCAGTGTGCGTGATGCACTAGCTATAGGCGATAGGTGAAAATCGCCACGTGTGCCACTAATGTGATGCTGGAATCTCCAAGAGCATCTTCAAAACTTAGCGCCGGATGAAATCAACATCGTTCCTAGGGCGTCCCTTCTTCCTGGGGCACAAGAGGGAAACCCTGAGAAAGAGGTTGCCGCAAAATTCGCAGGTGCTTTTCGCTACTGAAAAATATTTCCGCCTAATGCGTCGAAAACTTTACTTTTCACCGTGAATGATAGCCTCTTCCGAGTAGTCGCCTTCGACTGAAGCACAGATGAGAGTATTGCCCGGAAGCTATTATTCGAGGAAATACAGTTTGTTTGAAAATGTAATTACCTTCTGTGGAAACTGTTCCTGGAAATGTATGTTTTATCCCGTCCTCGTCTGAAAACTCTACTGCAGTGGTTTCTGCTTCCCATTTACTGCCAACAATAAAAACTGTTCCTTGCCCGAAAGCCAAAAAACAATCATTGTCGTCCACTTCAGTGCCATCTTCTTCCAAAAACACATGAACGTCTTGATCCGACAAATCTAGTTTATGTGAACCTGTAGAAGATAGAGAAGCACATTTAATTAACATTACATTTAAATTTTCATCAGTTAAGTCCACATTTTTGTTTCAGCGTATTTCGAAAAAATTGCGTGGAAAATTAAATTATCAGGTCGAATTTTAGCAGTCCTGACTTGTTTACTTTTAAGTGAGTCACCAGAGGCTTACCACCCTCTGTTTGTGTCGCAGACCTGTGCTAGCTGTATATTAAGGGCCGCTTCGGTTGTGTACAAAGGATATTGTGAATACGATAATTACCGCTTTTTGCACGCATGAAAGTCGAATAAAAACGTTAAGAAACATAAAAGCTCTGTTAATGTATGATATTATGGGCTTGGTTTGTCAATTGAAAGCTCCGGGAGGCAGTTTTAGAAACTTGAAGTTTGACCTACTCTATAATATATATGTATATATATTTATAGAGTAAGTCAAACTTCAAGTTTTGAAAACTGTCTCCCGGAGCTTAAAATCGACAAACTAAGCCCAATATAACAAACATTAACACAGTGTTCATGTTTCTAAGCGTTTTCATTTGACTTTCATCCGTTCAAAAAGCTGTAATGTACCGGTCAAATTGAAGCTTCAATGACTCCCCCGGGGGGGCCATATCCCGATGATTTGACCGTGCATCGTGCCCGGGGAGGAGGGAATTTGAACGTTGCCATGGAAGGGTGGGGAATTTGAACCAGATTTATCTCTTGTTCTGGGGTAATACACCCGTGCGTTTTTTCGGTTTTTGCAGGGTTTGAGGTATTTGCAAGATACAGTTTTGCCTTTTGGGTCTTTTAAAAAGAAGTTTGAAGGTGTCGTTACGGGATATCTCTCTCTGAAAAGCGTTAACAGTGCTAGATTGAAGATAAAATTTGTCTTTGAGAAGAGGTATTTCAGTACTAATTCGTGGGGCATTTGAACAGCTTTTTTGCCCCGAGGGGAGGAAATTGGAACAAACCAATCCTCATACGTTTTAAATGCCCGGTGGGATGTTGAAGCTTCGACTTGACTGATACATAATTATTGTATTCATAAAATCCTTTGTACACAACCGATGCGGCCATTTATTATAATATACAGCTAGCACAAGTCCGCAACACAAACAGAGGATGGTAAGCCTGTGGAGTCACTTGGCGGTAAAATGAAAAGAAATGTTCAGACATTTTAGTGTTCAAAGCCTTATTTTCTATCATGCCACCAAGATAAGCTATTCCAAGCATAAACATGAAACGCAGTATTTAAATTGTACCGTCAATGCGCGACTGAAAGTGCAAACTTTTAAAATAGTAGGCAGCACAACTCTCAGCAATTAAAACCTTGCAAAAACAGTTTTCGCCGGAAAACTCGGCCGATTTGTGTGACTCCTCCATTTTTTGGACGTAGATAACTTTCCCTGCTAGCAGAGGCCCCTTTTCCTTTGTATTCGCTGAGCTGACGGACGGGACGAAAAGGGACCTCTGCCATGGGTCGAAACTCCCTTTGATCCAACCGCCGTCCATGGTCGTGGACGGCGGTTTCCGAAACGCATGCTCCCTGTATTGTTTGCTGACCGTGACGTGAGCCCACCGTATCTCGCGCATTCCTTTAGTTATTCCGCTGTCATTTAGTGAGCCTGCATAGTAACTTGCCGTCCTGGAAAGAGAACTAAACTCGTGAAGAGTTACAACGTTTACTTTCTCTCGTTCAGTTGTTAACATGGACGACGGAAAGATAAACAATCGAAAGAAGAAGCTCTAAGAAACACTCGACAAGTCAAGGAATGGAATTTAGAGCGAAGAAAACATCTGTCAAGGCGAAGGACAACCTTCCACCTCCAAAGATTTTTTGAGCTGCGGACTTTCTGTGAAATGCGCCAGCACTTCTACGAGTCTACGGTAGAGTAAATTACACATTTGATTGTAAATTTGTATCGAAATCGCTTTTTAATTGAGGGATTCTTCATATTCCTTACAGTTTTCGTAAAAGCTTTGAAAAATGTGCACAGTTCGCATCACCAAATGCGCTTCAAAATAACTTGCACATCGAGCGAAATCGCTTGCGCGTAGCTTCCCTCGAAGAAAGAATTGAACGCGTTTGGTCTTCAGAAACAAGTAAAGGCGTGTTTTAATAAATGTATTATTAAGAAAAGCTTACTGTCTCTTCTTCTGTGTACCTTCATTCAAAAAAATAGTAAAGTAGAAAAGTAGTAAACTGACCTAAACAGACACAAATGCTCTGTTGTGGTTTGATTTCACGCGCGAGGCAACATGAGGAAATTTTCAAAATTTTGACTTTGAGAATGTATTTTTGGCTAATTCTTAATTGACAGCTGATGTAATTTATTTAAAAGTAAGAAATTTTAACTATTCTAGATCAAGTGAGTTTTGTTTCTTCGAACCTATAAATTGTCCTTTCGTAATGGAACTGCTAATTTAGTGAAGCGATCATAAAACACGCAGCCTTCAATGGGTTAAATTCTCTTTGATTCCTGGAGTTGTGGTCATGTTAAAAAAGCTTCCTTGTCCAGATAACTTGAAATTAATACCGTAGATTAGATAGACAACAACTATCTCTAGACGAACTGTCTACTTTTTTTAGGGTTTTGGTAAACTCGCCATTCACGACAACAAAACTGTGCAGCTGTTTTTTGGCGCGCTAGTTGAGAAAGGTGGGAGTCGTCAGCTGATCACGTGCTAAAAGCATCACGTGACGTTTCGGTCGCTAAGTAACCGTGGCGCATGCTCAACACAGTTCATTTCGACCCATGGCAGAGGTCCCTTTTCGTCCCGTCCGTCAGCTCAGCGAATACAAAGGAAAAGGGGCCTCTGCTAGCAGGGAATAGATAACTTTGAAAAACTTCATAAAAATGATTAATTAAATTTGCTTTGTTCAGCGCAATTTACGGCGTGGAAAGTCCGTTGTTTGAAAACGTTTTCAGCATAACAAAAATCTAAACACACGGGAAACACACGTAAAAAACCACTTACGACAGCTCGCGTGTAGCAAGAATTTTTACTGTAATCAGCACCGGTAATCTTTAGGTTTGGTTTCTTTTTGCCCGAAAAACAGTCGAATCGTGATACAAAACTAAATTCAATTTTGAAACGACATTACGGCTTCATAATGACGGCGTTAGGGGAAATATATTCACGTGTTTGGCTCCGTCACTCCACGAGAATCGGGGCGTTTCATTAATTCTACTCAAAACGCTGCAAATCAGTCTCTGTGACTCGTGGTTCAGTCTGGAAGTAAATATTTCAGCACTTATGTGGCCGGATTTTCCCCAAAAAGCATAGGTACTACACCAGTGTCCATTGTATAAAAACAAAATGGTTTTCTAGGCCGATTTTTTACAGACATATGGGAGTTTCGATGCCTTTTTTGATCAAGCCAAATTTTATTAAGCTTGCATATAAGACTTAAGCTTATGTAATGTGTTTCACTTACTTTTCCTAATAAATTCTTCAAGGGAAGTAGCGAATACGGCCTTCCTAGTAGATCTCCTGACGTCCCACGCTTTATAAACCGGCATCTGTACAGTGCAAAAATCAGCTGCGACAATAATCCTCAATAACCGCGAGTTTGGTCTGTGTCGGACTAATAGAAGTAAAGAGACTTATCGTGTTCAACTTGATTCCATGTGCGATCCCCACCCCTCCCCCAAAAAAGGTTGTTACATGAGCTAATCATTTGCGAGCACATGTCACAGCATACTTTTCGGTTGACTGCACCGGTGAAAAACAGGTTTCCCTGCGAAAATTTTATTCGTTCCGAGTGAAGATGTCGTGAGGTACTTTGTGTTATATATTGGCCGCACAGGTGGCTGTTTATTGTGTATTAAATTCGCTGTGGCCGCACTAGAGTTAACCTCGTTAACCGGTTGCAAAAAATATACTTATGCGGATGCATATTTTTGATGTCAACGAAGTTTTTTTTAAAATGAGTTTTGCAAATTAGTGTAAGAACAATGGATTTTAAAACAAGTTAGACTTTTTTAAGCCACCCCGCTAGACATAAATAGTTCTGAAAGGTATGTTAACTTTTATGGCTGTCAATCATCTCCGCCTACGCGCTAATCAGTGAAGGATTAGCACTTCACCGATGATGTGTTGGAGTTTCTTTCTTTCTTTTTTTCTCTTTCCTTTTTGCCATAAACAAGTGAGCAACCACCCAATTCAGTTTTTAGCGGAACTCCTCCGCGGCCGTAGGCCGCGGGAGTGGAGCCCCATAGTCATACTTAAAGGCGTGCTGGTAATTTTTTATGGTCATGGCAAGCGGAATGGCTCGCGGGCGCGTGCGCCGTACATACATACATACATACATACATACGTACGTACGTCGCATTTCATGACATTCTTACATGAGGCAATTTTCGCTGGAAGAGCAGAGACGAAGGAAAAGAAACGGAGATAGAGAACAACAACGGAAAAGAAGGAGAAACGCCACTGAAGAACAGCGTCAAGCACCCGGTCAAGCAGAGCGGAAACGAAAACGAAAAAGACGAAGGAACAGTACAGCAGAGAGATAAAGGCAACTAGAAATAAGACGGAACGGTACTGAAGAACAACGCCAGAGGAAAACTGAGAGACGCCGACAGAGAACTGTAAACATGTCGGGTACAGTTTTCTTGATTTTTATCCATTTGTGATTGGAAATAATTTTGTACCACCGAATAATTTACGTCTACGTTTTTGTATTTTATTCTACAGATCATCAAGGGGAAAGAAGTCGTAATCGAGAACGGAGAAGAAATTTACGCCAAGGACAGCATGAAGTTACAAGGTGTTCAGTTAAAATCAATCTCCGTGCTTTAGCAAAGTTTGTTTAACAAAAAAAAAATGCACTGTTACAAAAGTGAACTTTTCCTCAAAACTTAAACCGCACCTTTTACGGTATGTCATTTAATACTACTCATAGAAAGTGAAAAAAAGAGGAAAAGAAACAAACCAAAAGAAAACGAAAAAAGGGAACGCAATTTGAGGGGGTAGTGCAAAGGTGATGGTATCATGTTACAAGATTTCGCAATCTGGCCGCGTGCGTGGCTGAGAACGAGGACACAATACCTTTTCAACGTTAGAAATGAAAAGATAGGCTAAAGAAACTCGACTGCCGGTCCTAAATGCCTATTAAGTGGAATATGGATGTCTTTATTGAGAGGAGAAATATGGATTGCTTTGGCCCGATGCTTTAACTGAACCAGCGTGAAGACCTGCTTGCTGAGTTTCCCGGGTGAGTTTCTCGGAATTTTTCAATCATTTCACAGAATATTACGGTATGGGAAATTCGCTTTTATTTATCTCAACTCAACTGGCTCATTTCCAATTCCCCGTTATCTCGAACAAAGAGAAATTTGTCTTGGCTCAACTCGCTTATTTCCAATTTCCCGTTATCTCGAACAAAGAGAAACTTGTCTTAATTGGCTTTGGTCATAAATATAATATTTCCAGTTATTTACTTTTACGACGATAACCCGCTTTTCTCAGCTTTGAAGAATACCAGTGTGTTTTGTTTTCACGGAGCAAAGTGTAGCCAGGCAAAGGAGAAAACAGCTTATGAAAGCATGCAGTGAAGTAAAAGGCGAAAACAAGTACCAACGCGAATCGTCAAGATGTTAACTCATTGACTAAACAAAAGAATAACAAAACAGGACATAATTGATATATGCCTCGTTCTTTTTAACTCTGAATCCAGTCATTGTTTACAATATCCTCGGCAAAACCCCTACCAAAATCCATGCAAGTAACGAATCGATGAAAAAGCACATCCTCATTTAAGCTTATGTATCTACTGAAGTAGGTCTTAAATATTTTTTGACCCTTATTCTGATTTCTGAATTGTTTGCTTGAATTTCAATAATTTTATTGGGGTTCACTTAAGCTCAAGACTTAAGCTTATGTGTGAATTAATTTTGTTTATCACTTATGAATTGTTTGCTTGAATTCAATAATTTTATTTGGCTTCACTTAAGCTCAAGTTAAGCTTATGTGTGAATTAATTTTGTTTATCACTCAATATTATGCATGGTTCAATTCTACCTGTTACCATCCCCCCCTTCCCGGGCCTACCCCCGGGGGTTTTCATTTTTTTTTCTCACTTTGCAGTCTATTCCCCACCCCCGGGCACACAGAAAGAGACGATTCCCCAACCCCGGGACTCCTCATCGACCACAAATACGTTGTTTTGTGTACAAAACCTAAATGACGATATTGATTTCCGTACAATAGCAAAACCAGACGTTTTGACAAGAACTTAAACGCTTTTCTAGAGTTTATTGAACGAAGGACACTACATGCATAATATAATAAAAACATGAACAGAAAACTGAAGAAAAAACTCTACCTGCACTGGCATACAGCTGGCAAGTAAAGAAATTTTCTTCGCCACGTTTTATTCTAAATATAGCGCATACGCACAAGAGGCCCATGAACAAATTGATGGCAGCATTTAAGGGAGTTTTTCTTAGCTTGTTTCATAAGAACACTGGACTGAGATCTCTGTTTAACATAAAGCTGTGCATCCGTTTTTATATAGAGTCTATTTAAGTCGTCTTATTATAAATATAAACACACTGAAGAAATATTTCTTTGTTTGTGACGACCACCATTCATTTGAGTACGCATCAAATGCACATTCGTCCAACAATTTATGCTAAACATACCGTCAAACACAGATTTTAATTTTGAGATATTATTCTTCTCTAAACAGTCTGCTACAAATACTAGAGATTTTCACTGGAAATAGGCAATCTTCTCCACGCGGTCTGGGGCCGTCATATCAACTGAGAAGTGACGTACTTTACAAGAACAACAAGAAGTTATTTTCGATTTGCCCCACTCTTCTACCCCCAGGACAAGACCACTTCAAACAATTCCCCACCCCCGGACTCGAGGGCTGGACTTGTCCCCGGGGTTGCCCGGTGGGGGGATGGTAACAGGCAAAATTGAACCATGCATTAGTTCAGAAGGCGACTGCAATTTGCCATTTTTTTCGATCTCAGTTAACCTACATGTATGAAATAAAAGCACTGCATTGTGGAAAGTGCTTCTTACTATTTGTCACTTATAATGGAATGTTCATGTTTTAGAAAGTTCAAATAAATACTGCATGCATTGTTTGGTTTTCTCAAAAACCACTGTATTCCCAGGGGGGGGGGGATCCAGATGTAAGCAAAAGATTTTTTTTATGCAATTGACATATTTGTACTGATGTGTTTTTGCTTCCTAAAGGCAATCTGGCTTGTTTAACTGACAATTGTCTGCTGGGATTAGTTAGAACATGTTTGATTAATTGCAACTGGCTTTTTACTGAGTTAAACAAAGGAGACTGGAGATGATTGAACATCCAGTAAACTTAAATGAGGTCCTGCCATTTTGTTGCTCATTCAATCGATCGATATTCAAGTGCTTTACCTTACCTGTATTATAGCAATGAACCGTGCAAAGGGTGGAAGACATAACCACTTTTTAGACAAATGGTTAAAATAGTTTGGATAGCTGCAAATGAGGGTTTCAGGCGATGATTTATTAATCATTTGTCAGGATTCCACAAAAGCTGGAAAGAAGAACACTTTCACGGGTGGATGCAAAAATTTCCAACAGTAGGCACTTGTACGTCTCATGAATCAGGTGGATCACAAAAGTAAAGCAAAGTATAGCTTCGGCAACAACATTTCAAAGCTGGAAGTGACATTATGCTAGCAAAGTGAATGACGACTCCCTTAATAATTGACATTGAGTATAATTACTATTCTGTTCACCCATTCTTTCTGTTCATTAATGTCACATTGGTCAAAAATTGCGTTGTGAATGCTTTAATAATGTATGTTACATACAATATTAGTTATTTGATGTTGTCAAAAGAAAAACAATAAAGTTAATATTATTTTAAGGATGAAAGTAATTTGCCAGGTGCTCGCTCTCACGAATTTGCACTCCAAGAACTGAAAATTTTCTTCAATTGATGAACTTAGAGTTGAGGAGGGGAAATAAAACAGAGATGCTCCAATGAAAGTCTAATTTATTTGAATTGTAACTACAGTGTAACTTTTATTTGCAGTCCTCTATCAGGCATTTAAGCCTTGACTTTTAGTGGCCCTGGTCAGTTTTAAATCGCCACTGGCGACTGGGCGACTGCCAATTTTTAGCCCTGAATTTGTTTTGTTTTGTGTTTTTTTTTTTTCACTGATCCTTTTTTTCCGTTCTAGGCATATATGCCAGCAGTGATCAGTGATGCAGCATTTTCTTACAGTGAAGTTAAGGTACGTGGAAGATATCAGTTATATAATTAGCCCAGCTTACGTATCTAACTGTTCAGTAAATTGAACTGGATTGAATGCAGTCATTGGGTTAATTTGGGTTCGGTAATTGAACACAATAATTATTAACCAAAAATATGCCTATATATACAGCTGTGTTTGATTCCATTCAATTTCTGAACCCAGTCAAACATAATTAAACAGTTTTAAAATCATTCAAATATATAGATTTAGAGGATGCAAAATGTGAAGCAACAGTTTCTAGAAATTTGCTTTATTATGAATATAAAAGTTATGATGGCCAAGCACATATCTTTATACATTTTTGTGCTGTACTTCGTCTATTCTTTGTAAAAACAGTAATTGCATGCTTCGGATTGTAAAGAAGGGTGGGGCAATTCGCCAAAAAATCGGAACTTTACTAGTTTCCTCTTAGTTTTACTGATTTTCTTTTTAATGTGCGGTTGGGGACTGGCAGTAGCTATGCACGCGCAATGTTCAGTTGTGGAATTCAGATGTTCTTCTTCATTATTTCACCAATATAGCGGCACGAAATGCTGAAAACAGCGTATGACAGAATACCATCCACAAAAATCCCCTAGGAACAATGCGAGATCTGTAGTTAAGAATCTCCCTTCATCAAGTTACAAAATCCTTTTTCCATGGTGATGTGAGATTTATCTGGATGGCTATATGGTTAATTAACTTAATGCAGAATGAATCAAATAGTTACACCATGTTTACATGATACCGGTATGAACTCACCCAGGTATGGCTCGCACTGTTATGAGATTTTGTGCTGTAATCATGTAACAAATACAGAGAAGCAAGAGGGAACTGGGGTGAACTTGTATCAGAATGAAAAGCATACAATGAACTGGTGTCATGCAAACACCCCCTCAGACTAAAGTTGAGCAGCTCTCAAGAATGTTTAACAACATCCTCAGATACCCAGTGGCAGTAAAACCCTGATTTCATTAAAGCACTGTAAACTCAGACTGGTGCAATTTCTGGTGCAGTCTGAAATTCAGACTGGCATAAGTATTTACATGAGACCAACCATCTCTAAAAATACAGTTTACCTTTTGTCCACTTGGAATGTTTCAATGCCACTTGTTTAAATGCACATGCTTAAAACTCAAAACAAATACTGTAAACTGCCGCTTATAAGCCCGCCTACTTACAAGCCCCCCCCCCTGGCTATAGGCCCATCCACCTGTAAACAAAAAATACATCCGGTAATAAGCCCCCCCCCCCCCCCCCCCGGATATAAGCCCTCCTCTAGTTTTCCCTGTTTCCTTAATATTAAGCACTCTCACAGAAAACTGCAAAGATTAACTCTGAGCTTCTGTTTTGTTATGTTCCGGTTATGTTCGTGTTGTTGCAGTTTTGATTTTGTTGTTAAAATCGAAATGAATTTGACTTATTATGACATTTCAAAGGTTAATTACAAACTGGTACACTAAAAATGTATTCCGATCAACACTGCTGTGGCTCATTTCGTAACGTTTTTCTTACTCCGCTTATAAGCCCCCCCCCGGATATAAGCCCCTCCATTTATAAGCCCACCCAAAACCCTTTACAAAGTTGTATCACCCTAGGGCTTATAAGCGGCAGTTTACAGTGTCTTAAAACATTTGGGGTAGTTTTTCATGCGAGTGTGCATGCTCAGTGCATGACACGGCATGACATAATGCCAATGTTGTGAATTGTGTGCGCAGTATTGATGCGCAGAAAAAAATTGCGCAAATATCCTTAGAACCTCCCTAAAGCCATGGGCTTACTTTTGGCAACTGAGATAATTAAACATTTACTCTGCTTTGTTTTCCATACAGGTTTTTATTCCATCAACCTGATGTCAGAAAAAATATGGCAGTTTATTGTAAGGATTTGGTTAATAAATTTGTACTCTTAGCTACATGTATGTTCCCAGGCAGACATTATCAATTGAAATAAAAAATTTTAAGAGCAGTTTTGAAATAAGGTTTTATATTTTTGTTTTTTTTTTGCAAATTTTGATGTTGGTGATTAGTTTGACTGTATCCACATACACTTTATGTTCCCTCAGTAACACATCCATACACGAGTAGCATTTATTTGGGAGTAACCCTACTCCCCCCCCACACACACACGCACACACACAACTAACTTCCCAGGAATGATGATTCGGAGTTATCTGACTGAATTCACTTGACAGGGAAAACTATTTCAAATGATGGATTCACCACAGTCTGATCCCCTCTTGTCAGTTCATTACATGACAGGTTTCAGACTATCCTGAAATGATTTATGAAGAGGCTTTCTTTTTGTTTCTCTTTGCTACCAGATTATGGCAATCAGTAACATTGCTCATTGGTGACATTAGATGCAGTGTAAAGGCTAATGATGAAACCAAAAACAAATTAAACCACAAGATTTACTACCATCACAGTCAGGGGTAGTAACATAGTGAGTCATAATCTGTGCATCAAAGTCACTTAAGTGGTTACTGGACCATTTGTTATTCGTGTTGGCAACACTGTTAGTCACAAATTTTTTTATTGACTGATTGACCGATTTATCAACTAAGTGGTTGAGTGGTTGATTCACGACTGATGGGTACTTAAAGAGATTGATTTTAATATAATAGTCCCTGGGCATCAATAAGAGTAAACAAGGTACATTATTATTCCACTATAGCATCAGTTTATCATATAAGGAGAAAACACATACACGAGAGTATGAGAGTGCATTGCACTGTAGAAAGCGTATTGCACTGTAGTGTCCCGGTTTCAAATCACTCATTGAATAAATCATTTAAAATGATAGGCAAATATTGTAGTGGAATAATAAATATCATTCAGTGGTTTTACAGATAATGGTCAAGGACATTTTACCGGTACTCATTGCTCGCATTTTTCCTCGCTCTATACCACACAACTTATCTGTCAAACCATTGAATGAGGTGGAGGTATTTTTCAATTAGTACCTTGTCTATACAATTTGACAACTCTGCAATAATGTAAATGAATTAAACTGTAGACTTGTGGCAGAGAAAAGGCCGAGGTAAGGTGAACAAAAATAATTATTGTGCCCAATATTTAAGTTTACAACCTAAAACTGGGGCTTATTTAGAATTTTGTAAAACAGGTTCATACCTGCCATCCGTCCCCATTTAATGGGAATTGTCCCGATTTTTGAGTTTCAAAACCTAAAACAATCGGGACATTCCGATTTTCAAGAAAAAAAAGACAATTTGGAACTGGATTGTTAAAGACGGGTCTTCAATGACTTTTCTACATCCTATCGTTTTGTGCAATACATGTGGTGCTTGAGACCATTAAACAACACCTGAGAATTCTAATGCTAAGACAGTACAGTACAGGCAATATTTTTTAAAAATAATGCAAAAACCTTAAAGCAACCTAGATCCTGCTCAGTGTTGGGGGGCAGTGGGGGCAGGGCACTACCCCAGGTCTGGGGTGAGCATGGGGGGTGGTCCCTATTTCTGATTTTATAAGGTTGGCAGGTATGCACATTCTAATTTGATGAGAGTGTATTTACTAATAATTACCTAAAATATAATATTGCTGTCAGGTACCACTTGAAATAATAATTATAATGATAATAATAATAATAATAATAATAATAATAATAAATAAATAAAATAATAATAAATAAAATAAATAATAATAAATAAATAATAATTGGAGTTCCGCTTTTAGGCTTGGCTAAATCTATATATTATATGTTTGTTTTTTTCAACGGAAGGAATTAAGCGCTGTAAGGCGAAAAAAGAAATAATTACATGCCTTTTCTGAGTCCATATTTTGTCCAGTCGTCCACGAATAAAGTCAAATCTTCGTGCTCAGTGAAGCAGATAAAAGCGCTGGTCACTCAAAAGTAAGCCCACTGATTCCCGGCCAATGAAATCGTCTCATTTACATTTTTGATTGATGTGCTAAGTACTGCTAAGTACCTCGTGCTAGTGACTGGCCTGTTGTTCGTGTTCTATTTGGGACAGCCTGATCTGGATTTATCTTTACGCACACTGCCGATTTCTATCTCAAGCCGTCATCAAGAGTTTTGTTAAAAACTACTTAACAATTACTGGCATTGAGGTAAGCTTTTTTCTAAAGTTTATCTAACCGTAAAACGCAGTTAATTTTGCACAATTTGTAAATCCTACCCACCCTCCCTTTGGAGTTTTCATCGTTGTTATAAAAACTTAAATACTACTACTAATAATAATAACTGGGTTTCGCACTCAAGGTTTCGGTTAAGACCCCGTCAAGTCTTGCAGTGACTTCCCCATGCTTTCTTTAAGGCGCGGGTATTAAGGCCCGTTTAAATAGTTACAACATCTGCTTCAATATTCGTTCATCACTTGTTGAATGGTTGAAAACTTGTTTAACCAAAATTAAGAGCGTTTGAACAGGTCGTTTGATTTTGTTGAAAGTGCTGAAAATTGTTGAAAGCCCTTGAAGGCGTGTTGAATCGAATTTAATTTGGTTTAAACTTTCATTCAACAACCCTTCAACCGTCTCCTTTTTGCCTGAAAATGGTGTTAAACGGCGAGTTTAAACATTTTTTAACGTCCGTCCAACTTCTATTCAACAAAGTTGAACGGATGTTGGGCAAATCAGTTGGGGCAGATTAAGGGACAGATTAAGGGGCAGTGGATAGGCTGGCTAGCCACCCTCCTAATTTCTTCAAAAATTTACTTCATCGACAAATTCTCTTAAAAAATACAAAAGGGACAACGAATAGGTGCAGAAATTGTTGTTCTTTTTCAGCGTACCCACCGCCTCCCCTCCCCCTCAAAACATTCTAGATCAGCCGTTAGCTCGTAGTGCTGGGAAGATAAGTAGGCTTGAGCAAGTCATAACTCTAGCACGATGCTGGCACGCCGCCGCGACTTCTAAGTATAGTTCGGTGTTTCGGTATAAATAGATGAATTGCTGGCGTCTTGAAAATTGATTTCAATACGTTGGTCACAAAGGACTTAAAGAAAAAAAAAAGAAAAGAAAAAGAACGGCCATCAGAATTGAACTGGAATTGTCTCAAATTTGCCTACAGGCACTTGAACTCGAAGATATAGTAATCTCTGTTTTATTCACCCAGCAGAAAAAAATGTCTAGGATAATAAAAAGTGAACTAATGCAAAAATTCAAAGTGCAAATGGACCTGTTATCTACTTGCAAAATTATTGTCTTCTCTGGCCCATTACGCCCTGGTTTCTCTGCCCACTTGTACCGCTCGTGGATCACGCACGCTCGCCTACTATGGGGCTAAAGAAAAATAACAGACTGCTTGGGGTGTTCCGAAAATGCGGGGTGCAGGGTTAACAAGACGGACAAAAAAAAACACTGCGATCAAATGAAAAGAATGAAAAAGAAAATTACTAAATACATAATAAACACACTAAAAGATACAAGTTAAATCTAACGAGCGAATTGAATATTTGACTCTCACGCAAACCAATGCATAAATAAATAAACAAGGAGAAAATTCAACATTTGCACGAATCATGCAAAAGAATCATCTTTGTGGCTCTCTTTTTTGCTGCAGTTTTATGGCAGTTCATGTTTGATGCATCGTTGACTTCAATTTAGTGGGCATAAAATTAATTGCATTGTTGCACGATTTTGCGAGCCCTCGCCGGCATTCTTCGCTCGCCAGCCCGCAAATATGACAATTTTTACAACAACAAAGAAAATTGTGCGAGAGCGCTGAGTGAAAAAATGAAAAAAAATCTTGCGGGGAGTTTGTATCACGCTTTGACCATTTCGTGTATTTTTTTAACCGGCAGCAAATTAAAGTATACACCAGTCAGAATTATTACGTAATAATTATAAGTACCAAAACAAATCGCTCGGCAAAGGTTTTCTCCGGCAAATTCATTGCCTTTTTTGACGAAAGTAAACTCCGGAGGCAAATTTGTATAAAATTGTCCTTTCTTTTATTAGAAGTGCTCAAATCCAATGAATTGCGTCTCTGAGTTAGCGGTCGATCCCGGGTTATTGCTGGCTCCCCGTTTCAAAATTTTCCCCATCAGACTATCACAAATTATCGCTTCGTTTTGCCTCGCAGTTGGTTTCTGAGACGTCCAGTCAATTAAAAGTCAAAATTTACAGATTACCGATTATGTCCTCAACGAAAAGTTCCAGAACTGATGTATTTCTGACACAAAAATTTTAAGAACCGGCAGAGCACAACACATTCTAGACTTACTCCAAGTCGCCCTTTTTTTAATTGTTCTGCGAGTAAAGCGAGCGAAGCGAGCTTCAATACCGAGCCAGCGACGAAGTCGCGAGAGGTCGTCCTTTATAAAAAAAGACTAAAACACTTGGGAAAGTCTACCAGTAAACAGATTCGCAAAATTTATCCACGGCCCCAGACAGAATTACTTTACATATGACGATCAGCAAGAGCCAATCAGTGCGCGAGAATTCTCACAGCTGTTGTAAAAATTGTCATAGAAACAGATGATTGACATCGGCCAATCCTTGAAGGACGCGTGTGCGAAAAAAACTTGATTTTACGCACGATTGAATTAAATTTTTCCCTGCTAGCAGAGGCCCCTTTTCCTTTGTATTCGCTGAGCTGACGGACGGGACGAAAAGGGACCTCTGCCATGGGTCGAAACTCCCTTTGATCCAACCGCCGTCCATGGTCGTGGACGGCAGTTTCCGAAACGCATGCTCCCTGTATTGTTTGCTGACCGTGACGTGAGCCCACCGTATCTCGCGCATTCCTTTAGTTATTCCGCTGTCATTTAGTGAGCCTGCATAGTAACTTGCCGTCCTGGAAAGAGAACTAAACTCGTGAAGAGTTACAACGTTTACTTTCTCTCGTTCAGTTGTTAACATGGACGACGGAAAGATAAACAATCGAAAGAAGAAGCTCTAAGAAACACTCGACAAGTCAAGGAATGGAATTTAGAGCGAAGAAAACATCTGTCAAGGCGAAGGACAACCTTCCACCTCCAAAGAGTTTTCGAGCTGCGGACTTTCTGTGAAATGCGCCAGCACTTCTACGAGTCTACGGTAGAGTAAATTACACATTTGATTGTAAATTTGTATCGAAATCGCTTTTTAATTGAGGGATTCTTCATATTCCTTACAGTTTTCGTAAAAGCTTTGAAAAATGTGCACAGTTCGCATCACCAAATGCGCTTCAAAATAACTTGCACATCGAGCGAAATCGCTTGCGCGTAGCTTCCCTCGAAGAAAGAATTGAACGCGTTTGGTCTTCAGAAACAAGTAAAGGCGTGTTTTAATAAATGTATTATTAAGAAAAGCTTACTGTCTCTTCTTCTGTGTACCTTCATTCAAAAAAATAGTAAAGTAGAAAAGTAGTAAACTGACCTAAACAGACACAAATGCTCTGTTGTGGTTTGATTTCACGCGCGAGGCAACATGAGGAAATTTTCAAAATTTTGACTTTGAGAATGTATTTTTGGCTAATTCTTAATTGACAGCTGATGTAATTTATTTAAAAGTAAGAAATTTTAACTACTCTAGATCAAGTGAGTTTTGTTTCTTCGAACCTATAAATTGTCCTTTCGTAATGGAACTGCTAATTTAGTGAAGCGATCATAAAACACGCAGCCTTCAATGCGTTAAATTCTCTTTGATTCCTGGAGTTGTGGTCATGTTAAAAAAGCTTCCTTGTCCAGATAACTTGAAATTAATACCGTAGATTAGATAGACAACAACTATCTCTAGACGAACTGTCTACTTTTTTTAGGGTTTTGGTAAACTCGCCATTCACGACAACAAAACTGTGCAGCTGTTTTTTGGCGCGCTAGTTGAGAAAGGTGGGAGTCGTCAGCTGATCACGTGCTAAAAGCATCACGTGACGTTTCGGTCGCTAAGTAACCGTGGCGCATGCTCAACACAGTTCATTTCGACCCATGGCAGAGGTCCCTTTTCGTCCCGTCCGTCAGCTCAGCGAATACAAAGGAAAAGGGGCCTCTGCTAGCAGGGAAATTAAATTTGGGCTCAGAGAAATTGTTCCTGAAATTTGCAATCTTCGCGTCATTAATCTTCCCTTACATTGGGTGTTACTGAAACGAGTTACGCAGTAACAAGAAAACAAGAAACAAGAAAGTTTTGCAAGGGTAAAAAATAGAGAGCTAACGGGAAAAAAACTTGAGAAGGAAAAATTAAAATTAAGAAAAAAAAATTAACGGGCCGATTACATGGTAAATTTCAGCCCGGTTAGCTGAGGTTTCAGCTCGGCTTCCTTCAAAAATCTTTTTAAAAAGACGTTTGCGATTTCATGAAGAGAGTTTTCAGCCGGGCTGAAATTTCCAGCCCAGTTTGTGAAACCGGGCTGGAAATTTGAGCCCGGTAAAACGGGTTGATAAACCTCACATTATCGCATTCAAATTTCCAGGCAGAAATATGAACTTGGGCGTGCGCACCTCTTTATTTGTGCATTAAAAAAGCATGTAAAAACGCTTTCCTGATAATTTTTCCACCCAATTTTAAACATGCCCCCGGGCTGAAATTCGCTATGTAAAGGCCCGTTTACACATGCAATTTTTGCTGCAATTTTTGTCGCGCTCTCCAATTCAACTTTTGTCGCAAGTGTAAACTAGCCGAGATTTCGCTGCAATTCCAGAGAAATTTTTGCTGCAATTTCCCCCAAATCGCTACCAAATTGCATCAAGTTTCGAACATGTTCGAAACCTCTGTGATATCGCGGCGACAAATCGCACAGAAGTCGCCGCTAGTTTACACTTGCAATTTTTGTCGCGAGCTCGAGCGCGAAAAAATTGAACTGAAATGTGCTAAATGTGCGACAAAAATTGATGCTTCAAGAGCAGTCCGAAATTATTGAAGGATTCCAACGGACATGCTCATTATAACGTTCTGAAAGAACTCGATATTTGTTTAGAGTTGTCAAGCGATTCAGAGAGTATTTTAGATTTGTAGTTGAAGTTTTCATACGTGCACACCGGCAAAAAATCGCGATATTTGCGACACTTGGGGGCCATTTACATGAGAGAGGGCGCCATTAAGTAGTAGGGTTACCCCCAGGGTAATAGAGTTTCCCTTCTCCTTTGTATTACGCAGTTCGTTTTACATGGTTACATCGTTTCAGGGTGCCCCTAGGGGTGGGGTTTCCCTGGTAGGGGCAATTTTTGTTTACCTACACTCTTTTCTTTTTATAAGAACCATTTTTATAAGAACGTTGAGGCTGAGATTTGCCCTAAAATTTAAGGAAATGTATGCGCTAAAATAAGAACATCCTCAGGCTCAGCCAAATTTTACGCGGTCTTATAAAAAAAGAGTGTAAGCCCAGTTTCGTTGTTGTCAGATTGCCGCTGGCCACGCGTAAAAGGCGCCAACAATCATGGCTTCAAACTCTTCAAGCTCATGCTAGAAACCTGGCGGAAATTTTCGGAGATGTCAAATCCAAATAATGACACAAAGTCAACCTGAAGGTTCACTAAGGAAGAGGGATGCAATGGAGGAAGATCTGATCGAGTAAAGCGCTTTCGAGGT
Source organism: Siderastrea radians (assembly GCA_964017195.1). Classification (NCBI taxonomy): domain Eukaryota; kingdom Metazoa; phylum Cnidaria; class Anthozoa; order Scleractinia; family Rhizangiidae; genus Siderastrea; species Siderastrea radians. Next base: position 34,567,961 of record OZ024892.1, read on the forward strand.
CAACGAAACCGACCAATACACCCAGAGAGCGAGCGCTATATCATTTACAAACGTCAACAAACAAAACGCACCGGCAAGTAAAAGCAACAAGAAGGCGAAGAAGATTTCTTGGTCAACGGAGAAATTGGAAAGTTTTGTTAATGTTTTCGAAACAATATTCTGAAACCTTTTTTTAGTAAACAAGTTTAACAACTTTTAAAGTTCGCACGGTGCTGCTCACTAGTTTAGCTTTTTAAAGTTGTTGTAAAAATGTTTTTAAACTTTCTTTAAAATTGCTTTCAAAATAATTTTTTTCCTCTTTTTCTTTTAGCCCCCCGATGTAGTGACAATTCAGCTCATGTAAATGAAGCTGTCTCTTGACCCTGCTAGGGAGGGTACCCCTACCACGTTCGAAGCTTGCATGTAGAACGACTATTTCCTAACTCTAGAAGGTAGGTGCCCCTATCCCCTAGGGGCACCTTCCGTCCATGTGAACGGGCCCTTAGAATTATTTGTGGCTAGACCCGCCAGTCGAAAACGCACAAAATTTGGACGAAATTTGTCATTCAAACGTATTGGGAGTATTCCACGTTTGTTTAGAATTACCAAGCAATTCAAAAGTCTTCATCTAATAAGCCTATTAAAAATATATTTTTAAAACGTTCAGTGTTTTTCAGAATTTATACGAACGGTGCTATGTTAACCACAATTACACGAAAAAATGAAGCACTAAACATTCATCAATTTACTACAGTATGAAGGAAACGACGTTTGTCTTTTCTGCGAAATTTCAGTTTAAAACATACACTTTAAGGCCAACAACCTTTTTCGCCCTCCTCAACAACTAAGCCATAAATATTTTCTCGTTACTAGGAATGGAGACTGAACTTCAACTTTCTGAAGTCTCAAAGTTATTAACAAGCAAAGCTGCAGCACAAGAGATACTTGCGAATTTCCTAACTTTGCTTCCAAAAGGAGAAAATGTCAACTCGAAACGGCAAAATAGAGGCGTCGACATCATATTCAATGAGCTTCTCCCATCAGATTTCAAGGAATGGGTGCCACTGTCAATTTCTGCAGACGGTAACTGCTTGTACAACTCTGTCTCTGTTTCCTTGGTGGGCGACGAATCACTTGCAGCACTTCTGCGTCTGTTAACTGTGTCAGAACTATTTGCCTACTCTGAATTTTATGCTAATCACCCACAAATCAAAGATTCTGCGGCAGCTTCTGGTTATTCAATACCAGCCATTTTAACCATTTTCCTCAGTGAAGAAAACGCATTAAACACCTTCAATGGAAACATGAGCAACATTGCTCGAGCAATAGAGGTCTTAGCCCAGAAAACCGCTGAATCCGGCGTTTATTCGAGACAGTTTAATATCCTCATCTGTGATTGAAAAACCGATATTCTCAGCATACCCAGATGTACCATCGGCTGGCGCTATCAAATTGGCTACTCATGGTTATTTTTACCCTAGAAAAGCGCTAATCGATGCGCGTTCAAGTCTCAACGAAATGAAGAGCAACACCGTCTTCGTCATGTGGACAAGAACACACAGATCGCCTCTTAAGGGGTGGCAGCCCAACCATTTCGTTCTGTTAAAGAAAGACTATGCAACTGAACCAAGACGAAAGAGTTACGCTGCAGCTGTTAGAGACGTAGATCCGCCGCCAACCAAGAAAGGAAGAATGTCAACATCTTTTCGCAGCACATTCCAAAAAGAAGATAACAAGCAGCCGACATCGCAAAGAAAAAAATCTGAAAGAAAAAAACACCAGTAACCAAGCAAGGAAGAATGTCAACGCATGTCCAGAACAACAACAAGAAGGCGCCATCAGAAAAAATGAAATGCTCGAGCCCGATCAGAGAACCCTCATTTACGCAACCAAACGCTACGTCTACAATTAACCTAAAGAAGCCTGCACTTACTGTTGACAGTTCCTCTCAAGATCAACCATCATCTGCGCAATCAAATGCCAAGTCGTCAGCATTTATCATAGAAGAACCCTCTCAAGATCAACCATCATCTGTGCAACCAAAGGCTAAGTCTTCAGTGAACCATAAGAAGTCAGCACTTACTGTTGAAGATTCCTCTCAAGCTCAACCATCATCTGCGCAATCAAATGCCAAGTCGTCAGCATTTATCATAGAAGGACCCTCTCAAGATCAACCATCATCTGTGCAACCGAAGGCTAAGTCTTCATTGATCCAGAAGAAGCCTGCACTTACTGTTGAAGATTCCTCTCAAGATCAACCATCATCTATGGAATCAAATGCCAAGTCGTCAGCATTTATCATAGAAGAACCCTCTCAAGATCAACCATCATCTGTGCAACCAAGGGCTAAGTCCTCAGTGAACCATAAGAAGTCTGCACTTACTGTTGAAGATTCCTCTCAAGATCAACCTTCATCTGCGCAATCAAATGCCAAGTCGTCAGCATTTATCATAGAAGAACCCTCTCAAGATCAACCATCATCTGTGCAACCAAAGGCTAAGTCTTCAGTGAACCATAAGAAGCCAGCACTTACTGTTGAAGATTCCTCTCAAGCTCAACCATCATCTGCGCAATCAAATGCCAAGTCGTCAGCATTTATCATAGAAGAACCCTCTCAAGATCAACCATTTGTGCAACCAAATGCTAAGTCTTCAGTGAACCATAAGAAGTCGACACTTACTGTTGGAGATTCCTCTCAAGATCAACCATCATCTGCTCAACCAAATGCCAAGTCGTCAGCATTTATCATAGAAGAACCCTCTCAAGATCAACCACCATCTGCGCAACCAAAGGCTCAGTCTTCAGTGAACCATAAGAAGTCAGCACTTACTGTTGAAGATTCCTCTCAAGCTCAACCATTATCTGCGCAACCAAATTCTATGTCTTCAGTGAACCATAAGAAGTCTGCACTTACTGTTGACGATTCCTCTCAAGATCAACCATTATCTGCGCAATCAAATGCCAAGTCGTCAGCATTTGTCATAGAAGACCCCTCTCAAGATCAACCATCATCTGCGCAACCAAATGCTAAGTCTTCAGTGAACCATAAGAAGTCAGTACTTACTGTTGAAGATTCCTCTCAAGATCAACCATCATCTGCGCCGCAATCAAATGCCAAGTCGTCAGCATTTATCATAGAAGAACCCTCTCAAGATCAACCATCATCTGCGCAACCAAATGCTAAGTCTTCAGTGAACCATAAGAAGTCAGTACTTACTGTTGAAGATTTCTCTCAAGATCAACCATCATCTGCGCAACCAAATGCTAAGTCTTCAGCGAACCATAAGAAGCGCACACTTACTGTAGAAGATTCTTCTCAAGATCAACCATCTCCTGATAAGAAATGCAAAAGAATTTTTAGCTCTCTCATCACACGGAATTCATCGTCCACTTCTGCACCTGAACACAAAAAAGCAAAATATCCTGGGATGTTTTACAAGCCACGATTACGGCGAATAAAACATACTTCAGCAAAGCTTACAGCAAAAACACAATTGGATGGAAAGGCGAAAGAAAAGCTCCCCCGTACCGTGAAAATAGATTCGTTTTTAACACCAAAGACATCTAGTGCCGTACAGGAGAGCGTAGGGTTCTCAGGATTAAATGTTCATGACAACAAAATTGACTCAAACGACGAGGATGAAACTGAAGACATCCTACCGCTTATGGGGCCAGGAGTTCAGTGGTACAAGAAAAGAGGTATCAAGAGTAATATTAACCTTGCGAGAACGGAAGAAAGAACAAAAAACACTGTAATTATGGAAGACAATGAGATGAAAGGGCTCATGCGTGGATCATCAACAGGGACACTGAGTCAGAATACCGACGATCTTATTATGAAGCTGAGCTCCGCTGGATCTACAAAACAGCAAGATCATTTAAGCGCGATGATTACCCTTGGCAGTTATATCATGAACATTGGGATGATTGTCCCTACCCAAGATCTCGCTAAACAATACAAAGAGCTAAAGGGGTTGAAAGAGTCTACCCGCCTCGAATCATCGCGAATGGTTGAAGTTTTAACAAAGCATTTAAACGTGGCCCAAATTTATATTGATGGAAAGGGCTACATCATCGAAAACCACGGAAAAGAAATAAACAAGGTGGTAGAGTCCCTACAGCAAATAGAAAAAAGAGACCAGACCGTAGTAAATAAAAAAGTTGAACAAGCCATTGGAAGTAACTACGAAACTGTACTTCAGTACCTTGATAGCAAACGAGACAGGGACACGTGCAAAGCCGTATTATCCAAAATAACAAGCATCAGCTTTATGAAAAATCTGGCATCGGTTCAAGACAAAAGAAGTTTTCAGCGCTCAAAGGATCTCGTGACCCGCAACTTACAGCTGTTTGAAGAAATGAAAAGTAATATACAAGTAACGGGCTCAATGACAGAGGAAGCAAAACAGGAGAAAACGTAATCGATTGCTCCAAAAAATGAAACTCGAAAAGCTTCGCCATGTATTTAAAGGAAGAGGCAGAAAATGTAAAAGCGAACAATTCCCTGATCTTGCTGGAATCTTAGAGTTTGCTTTTGGTGAGGGAGATCGCGTTGACCGGGCAGGAGGAGGCTTAGAAAGCCACCCGAGACTTACGGACACTGTGCTGTACAGAGCGGCAGACAGCAATACCATAATGAAGAACGCCAGAGAAACGATCCTTGCTTTGGCTCCCGAGGGATTTACAATCAGTCTCTCCACCTGTTTTAATTACACGCAAAACTACCGAGAGGGAACCCACCAAGCGAAAAGGCACCATGCAGGACGGGGGGTTAATGCCTCTTTATCCCTCCATAAACCACCTCGAACTGGAGTGGAACAGTTTGTAGTGAACCTGCACTGATCGACTCAGAATGTCAATCTATCACTAGATGTAGCACATTCGTTCCCGAACATTTTGATCGTGGACTCAAAAGACGCCAAGGCAAAAGTTCATTCAGACGTATCGCCGGTTCAAAAACTAGGAAAAACATGGCGCAAAATGACACTTCCAGATCACGACTGGAATCGATCGGCTCACAACGCCATAACCCCCATGAGCCATCTGTTTATAGAAACAGATTTGACCCTAGAAGATCAAGGGGAACAAAACCTTGTCTACAGTGTTCGCCGCACAGGAAAAGCAGCCACTCTCATAAATCTTTCCTACTTTGAACCAGAGACCGTTCATCGTGCTTTTAATGAGATATTTCTTCTTTTGAGAAACCCTGCCCTCGACCATGTCTTTAGAAACCCAGAAACTAAGAAACTGAGAGAACATTTCGTTTTTATCGTGGAAAATGGCCCCTCTGAGGCTCCGTCACGCCATCTTGTAAGAATGTGGCTAGTTCGTCTGGCGAAGAGTGCTAAAGCTGAAATCAGTGACGCAAAAGTCCTTTGCCGAATATCATAGTAAGAGGAATCCAGTAGAGCGAGTCCATGCTGCACAGAACCACGCCTTGTCAAACGAGAAATTTTCCAGTAAAGGAGTTCATAAAGAGTACAAGATAGGGGATGCCAAACATAAAGAAAACATGGAACACATGGCAGAAGAGGTCAAAACATGCTTGGGCCACACGCAGTATGGAGGTAAGCCATGTCTCGTCCTTCGTGGAATTGGCAGCGAGGAAAATTTTGTATTCAACGATGAAGAGCACCTCGTCACGTTTCTCGCTAAGAATGAAACCCGTAAGAATGATGACAGTCTCCAGTACCATCCAGTAAGAAACGACTTGTGGAGAGAGGTTAGCACTGTCTGGAACTTGAACGAAAACTACAGCGGCAGTTACAGAGAGGACTATCAAATTGTCCAAAACACCTTTCACGAAGAAGACATCAGAAGTTGCTGGATGGACAAATATTCCACCACCATCATCAACCCAGACCTTGAGTGCGACTTGAGCACGAACGCCTTGACCATTCAACCGGTGCCTGATTACGTTAGATGGTACATGACAGGCGGTGAACTGCACTACTTTCCATTAGAGAAAATTCGGAAACTCAACACTCAAGTTATTGACGAAACCCCTGGGGCATTTCTTCCATCAAACATTTTGGAGATGACATACAAAGTTTTTTCACATGGTGTACAGAACATACTACCATGCATTTCATTTCTAACCTGGTGTACTAAAGATGAAGTCACTAAGTATTTCCAGTGCTACAAAGACAAGCTAGACACATCATTCGAGAACGACAAAGAGAGGGAGTATTGGTCACAAGACGAGTTGTACCGGGAGAACGATAAGGGACAGATTCACGAGTTGTGTCTAAAAGAGGGGCTTTCGACAGATGGGAAGAAGCACGAGTGCGTCAAACGACTAATAGACAAGACAGGGCGTACAAAACCACCTCCTCTTGTAGAATACGATGGCGACATCCTTTGTATTCCAAATTCCGTAACGGAAATTGTCAAACTGTCCGTGTACAGGCTAAGAGAAATCCTTCGATTTCACAATGTTCTGGACTGTGGAACAAAAGACGAGCTGGTAGTTAGAGTGGGAATGGTCAGAGCAGGAAGAGCTTACTTGGCATTCCATAGGGAGTTAGAAGCCATAAGCAACCTCGTAAATGCGATACGAGCGATCATTGCTGAAGAAAAACACCTCAACTTGGGAAATCCAACAGTGATCTACAAGAGGCGAAGGTTTGCCACAGCACTAGCTCCTTCTGTCGGTACTAAGCAACCGAGAGACAATGCGTCCATTACACATCAGTGGGAACATGCATTTCTGCCAGTACCAGACGGTTTGACCTTCGACAACCTTGAACGAGTCTTAGATCCTTTGAGCGATGAACTTGCAATTTACCAGCAGCAGCATCACCACGAGAACAGCCTTTGTGAAGCGACGGCGGATAGTATCTTGTTGGGGGACATCAGGTCAGTGGATGCGAGGATAGTAGTACTATGGACCAAAGAAGAAGTTGGAACCTCGGGCTGGAAAACGGGTAAGGACAATTCTATAACTTTGTAAAATCAATTTACAAATAATGAATACGATAATGATAACAACGACGATGACGCGGTAATGATAATAATAACGACAATATTTATGATGATTGCACTTGATCACTTTGATATCCATGAAATATATGTAACGCAAAAATGTTTGAGAAATAAACTTGCCAAAGCAAACACAAAATAAATGAATTAAAATACAGAATATCTATGACCTTCAATTGAATCCCTCTCAACGCCTTTACTGTCCTTCCAACAAGAAACATGATGACATTCCTTAACGCACAAAAAAAAAACTTGGTTCTAAAAAAAGCAAAAACGTAGTTCACATGTAGTCAAGCCATATCGTAACAAGCAAAACATCGGCTAGGAAAACCTGCAACAAGAAAATTTATTAGATAAGTAAAAAGTATTCAGTAGTTTCTTGTAAATGAGATCTTACAAATTGAGGGCATAAATTTTACATACAGGTTGGTATGTAGGAACCGTCAAAGAGTGTATCAAAGAAGGTGACACAATAGAAGTGGAATTTGACACGGAAAAGGGTGTGACTTACAAGTACTGTGCCGCAAAGGAATTCAAGGCAAACAAGATAAAACTCTCAAAATCCACCATGAAAAAAGTTGGAAGCTACGAGGAGATATGTCAGATAGGGGCGGTTGTTGAAATAAAGTGGACAGAAGAGTGACCTGGCCGACACAGGGTGGCCAACTGGTAGGTTTTTGACTTAGTTTCTAACTGATCTGCCGATGACAGCTCTCTGTTCTTCCGGCATTTAATACATACCATATCGCGTTTGTGTCATTAACAAGGCGATTACAATTCAGTTGCGCAATAATCGTTTTGACATTTCTGGGCTTTATATTGTTGAAGAGCAGGAGAATGCACTGAGGAAAACGTAGTTCAATTCAACAGGACGTGTTTCTTTATTTTAAAGCAAAATGCGTTTAAGACACGGTTTCCTCAATTCTATTTATAGGTTGGTACGCAGCAGAAGTTCAATCATTTGACTATGATGATGATGAAGTAGACCTGGTGTTTTCGGATGAGCCTGGATGTGTGTACAAGATCCCAGTTCTCCCAAGCCTTGTTTCAGGGACCCTTCGTCTAAAGATAAGCCTGTTTTGATAGGTTTTCAGCATCGAAAACATGACACTGAACGCAGTTCAGAACAATTAAATCAGAACGGTAGGGGCGGGGGTAGAAGAGTTTGTTAGAGTTCCCATCTTTTGCATTCAGAATGAAATGCACGTGGTTTTCGTTTCCTGAGCAATGCAGATTATATTCAAGAGCTTTATTGATTTGCACCTTGTTTTCTAAATTTAAGCTAGGCGCACTATCTTGGTTTTGGGTGGAGCCGGAGCGATAAGAGGTACAGAAGGATATTGTACAGGGTGAGGAGGGGGGAGGATGTTTTACGATTATCCCACAACGCGCGCCGGATTTGAGAGAATAAGTAATCAACGGACAGTATAGCTCCATAGTTGGTTGAAATAGGTTATAAATTAATGATCACTTCATATCCAACAAGGCCAATGGAATGATTATTAAAGAATAACTAACTAGCAAAAGAAGAAAGATTTATCAGTGACTAATCAATCAATGATAGCAAAGGAGTTCTGCAAGTTCGCTTTGAGGACAAAAAAAGTAGCATGAGAAAGGAACAGGACTTTTGTTGAACTTCACACCAAACTTCCCCCCCCCCCCAAAAAAAAAAGATATAGCACACAAATACATAGCGTACGTGTTAGTATACAGTATTAAAATTGAGAATTTAAAGTGTTGTCAGTAGGGGTGTCCACATTATGTTCGAACTTTGTTACTATTATGCTTATGCTTGATGGTAAAAATATCACTATTATGCTCGAAAGGAATTATCGTTATGCCCCATTATACTTAAGTTTTTTTTGTGACTATATTGTTTGTTGTTTTGAAGGGCGCGATGTCTTATAGTAATCCACTATCGTTATGGCTTGGTTGTCATGAAACGAGTTTTCTAGTAATGATAGGTTCCAGACACAGAATTACATTTCAGTACTTGAGTGTTGTTTAGTTGAAAGAAAAAATACAAATGGATCAGTAAGAATTAAGAGTTGTACTTTCTGTTTTGGATATTAACCCACGAATAGATTAAAGAAATACCATTCAGATAGATTAATAAGGAGAATGCAGCAACTACTACCCCTCCAATTACCCGCTAATGTGTACCCGGGATATGTACATCATTTATGTATTTGACGTAAAACAACAAAAATATTGCTTCACATGTATGTCAATAATCTCATGCTACATACAGTGATCAGCATCACTGCTCTCCTTGGAGTATCATTATGCACAAGCAAGCACCGAGATTACCTAAGAATTGAGATCCTGATCACCTTCAACATGTATGTGAAATTTAACTCATATTCACTTTGCTATGTAATCTACATGTACATATTGATTTTGGCCTTTTACTGTGGGTAATGAAGATTCACATGCTATAATCTACATTGACCCTTTCCCAGTTAGCTACATACACTCTTGCTTTCCATAATAATTGACCCTTTAAGCCCCAATGTCAACCTACAAAAAAAATACTCTTCTTACTGGTCTTCATACATTTCTTATATTACCACTGTGCTGAGAACCTCTACTGACAATAACAATATGCATGTCTGGTGATCAATTCCTTAATTCGGATGACCTATCCGAATGAAAGCACCGTTATAGCAGGGAGATGCTGATCGCTGCATGATATGGGTCTTCAAGGGTACTATTTATTGTGACAATGTTACATGTAATTACTATTATGGTATGATGGGGGAATGAATGAATATGCTTATAACACATCAGTACAAAAATCTGTACTTTGCTTGATTCTAGTGTATTGGTCTCATTGTAATTTTTGGGTAAAAAAAATATATTTACTGCAACTGTACCATTTAACATTGAGTTGTTATTTTTTGCAACGCATCACTTTTCAACAGTAGCAGACTCCTGCTATCTCAACCATTCAAGGGAAATAATGACTTATTTGAGCAATTATTAACTGTTCTTAATATCCAGCAAAAAGAACAAAAACTGTACAACAGCATCTAAAGGAAACGTTTATTTTGGGGATACCAAGTGCAAGGTTCCAACTTGGAATTTGAACATCAGGGAACAGCTGCATTTTTTAGAAATCTACTCTTGCCTAACCAAAATAAACAAGAATACCACTGCATATTGTCCTGGACAACAGGTCCACAACAATACTACACACTCTCTCTAGAGATTAATTTTCGTTCTGTCAGAATGAAGAGATGTGGGGGAGGGGGTGGGGGAGAAGGAATGGCAGCTGGAGGTCTTTTCGTATCAAGTCCCTTATAGCAGTGCAATACTTCAATTCTATCAACCCTTTAGCTCAAGATCCCAAAAACTCGTACCTAGTTTCCATGCATTTGGTTTTAGGATGACAGGGGATCGGATACAAGTTACATGGAAGCGACCAGGAACCAGAACGTCCCTCACTCCTCCACTCCCATTTAGTCTTTTGCGGTGCACCCTTCCTCAAGCTTCATGAGGTTCTGCGAGTCACGTATTTCTAGAAAAATATATTATAAATTGTCAGTTTGAAATGCAATTTAAGTACGTTTATTGAAAATAATATAATCTAGTCATCCATTTTTCCTTTAAGGGGTTGAATGAATCACAATGGGCTTTTCTGAGGGTATCCTCCGCAATTTAACTCTTCGATGGCTTTTTCTGAGGGGTCTCCCCCATATTTAACTCTTCCATAGCTCAAAGATCATATCAAAGATCAGATCCAAAACAACCCACGGAACACAAATTGTATTTGGAAGGCAATCCGGCTCTGCATCCCTAAAAGATCAGTCTCCCCTAAAGTTTACAGCAAAGAGGACAAGATCGTGGCGGATACTTTCAATAATTTTTTTGCGTCTGTTGGAAAATCAACCAATTCCAAAATAGAATCTTTGGCTGAAGAGAATAATTTCGACTTGAATAATAGCATCTTTACTCCTAGAATTTTTCCGACATCTGAGCAATTTACATTTCATTCTGTTGAATGTAAACAAGTCGAGGACATTATAAATGCAATGCCTTCTAATAAGGCTCCTGGGATTGATAAAGTGCCAACTCGAGTCATTAAGGACTGCCTGCCGATTATACTCCCTTTTGTTACATCAATCATCAATGCTTCTCTTTCATCTTCAACATTCCCAGGGATCTGGAAAACAGCCGAAATCACACCTATTCCCAAACAAGGCAATCACGAACTTCCTAACAATAATAGACCAATTTCGCTACTACCTGTGTTGTCAAAGGTCTGCGAAAGAGTCGCTTATAATCAGTTTGTCACCTATTTGACAACAAAGAAGAGGTTGACGACAAAACAAAATGGAAGTAAAAAATGGCACTCTACTGAAACATCATTACTTCGCACGACCGATGCATTTCTTAAGGGAATAGACAAAAAGAAATTAACCGCCTGTGTTCTCCTAGATATGAGCAAAGCGTTTGATAGTGTCGACCACCGAAATCACACCTATTCCCAAACAAGGCAATCACGAACTTCCTAACAATAATAGACCAATTTCGCTACTACCTGTGTTGTCAAAGGTCTGCGAAAGAGTCGCTTATAATCAGTTTGTCACCTATTTGACAACAAAGAAGAGGTTGACGACAAAACAAAATGGAAGTAAAAAATGGCACTCTACTGAAACATCATTACTTCGCACGACCGATGCATTTCTTAAGGGAATAGACAAAAAGAAATTAACCGCCTGTGTTCTCCTAGATATGAGCAAAGCGTTTGATAGTGTCGACCACCAAATACTGTTACGAAAACTACAAGACGTTGGCGCCTCAACTAGTGTGCTACAATGGTTTAACAGCTATCTCACAAATAGATATCAAGTTGTACGAATTCACTCCACTGTTTCCAATCCAATACCAATTGAATATGGAGTACCCCAGGGTAGCATCCTGGGCCCCTTGTTATTTAGTATATACGTTAATGATCTACCGGAAGCTCCACGGAATTGCTCTACTGAATGCTATGTAGATGATACAAAATTGTTTGTTTCTTTTCATTCACAAGACACCCGACGGATTGTTGAGGAGATGAACGAAGACCTCCTCGGTGTGCGCAACTGGTGCTTCAGAAATCGGCTATTACTAAATCCAGACAAGACGAAATTAATTGTTTTCGGGAGCCGACAGATGACTTCGAAGCTCCATGATTTTCGTTTGTCTTTGTTGGGAAAAGACATCTCCCCTGTACAATCAGCCAAAGATCTCGGCGTGATTTTGGATTCGAACTTGACTTTTGATGATCATATTAAGACCACAGTATCGGAATGTATCGCACGCCTCGCGCAAATTAGCCGTGTCAAACATTGTCTTGACAGAACGTCGTTGTTAACCGTGATAAATGCCTTGGTTTTCAGTAAGTTGTATTACTGCTCGAACGTCTGGGCAAATACCACAGAGAAAAATATAAGGAAATTGCAGGCTGTGCAGAACTATGCATGTCGAATCGTTAGTGGCGCGAGAAAGTACGATCATGTAACTCCCCACTTAAAAAGTTTGTCTTGGTTACCCGTTAAGGACCAACTATACTATCGCCAAGCTATCATGGCTTTTAAATGCATTTCCGGACATGCCCCCAAATATCTGTCGTCACAATTCATTACTCGCGAGCAAGTTACCAAGCGTACAACCAGGAGTGGCCAAAAGCTTGATATACCTCTTTTTAAAACAGCCTCAGGACAAAGAACATTTTATTACAGAACTATTGGACTTTGGAACAATTTAGATCCCTTTTTAAAATCAAGCTGTTCAGTTCAAGTTTTTAAACGTATCTTAAAGAATAAGCTTTTAGACAATTTTGTAAATACTCCCTAAATTTTATTCATTTTTAGTATTTCGGCGACTACAAAGTTTAGATAATGTTGTAAATGTTTCTTAAATTTGATTAATTTTGATTGTATAGTTGTTAGTAACTTAGTAATTTAAGTAATTGTTCCTGAAAAGCCCCATTGGGGAGGTAACAATAAAGTATGTATGTATGTATAGCTTTTTCTGAGGGTCTACTCTGTAGTTTAACTCTTCCATAGCTTTTTCTGAGGGTCTCTCAACAAGGTAACCTCTTCGATGACTTTTTCTAAGGGGTATCCGCTATAATTTAACTCTTCCACAGGTATTTCTGAGGGGTCCAATCGAAAATTAACTCTTCCATAGGGTTTTCTTAAGGGTATCGGGAAAAAATAAAATTCTGGATGGTTCAGAAGAAAATCAACCTCTTCCATAGGGGGGGGGGGGGTGTGGATATTAAATGGAATGGCCCCTTACAGGAGCAGTTAAGAGCAGAACAACAACAAGTTATGAATTTGCAAACTCGGTTGGAAACAAGTGAGGCACAAATCAGAACCATGGAGCAGCAACTGACTAATTTGCGGGGAGATTTAGCTGAACAGCAAAGGGCGAGAACAACAAGACCAGCACAGAGAACGGGGAGAGGGCGACTAACTAGCTCTGCCAGGCAGGAACAACAGCCCAGAATGCAAAGACAACGAGTCATGCGAGAATTGAGAGCAATGACAGAACAGGGAATTGGAGCACAAAACTGGACTAATGACAACTCACGTGACTGGGTGATTAATCGGCATGAAATTGAGAGGACAAGTGTGGAGCTAGGGCGAGGGGGATGGGGGGTTGTTTTTCGGGGCAAATTTCGTCGCTGTGATGTTGCTGTCAAAGAAATGTATGAGAATATTTTGTCTCCTGAAAACAGACAATTGTTTGAGCGAGAAGTGGACATTGCTTCAAAATGCCGCCATCCATGTCTTCTTCAGTTTATCGGAGCAACTACTGATGAAAGACCATTGTTAGTGACAGAAATCATGGAATGCAGTTTAAGGGCAAGGTTGGATAACAGGGGTGACCGACCCCTCTCTGAACAAGAAATCTCTGTTATTTCGCTGGATGTAGCTCGAGCGCTAAACTACCTTCACGGAAAGGCGCCTCCCATCATTCACAGCGACATTAGTAGTGCTAACGTGTTGCTATGGCGACAGGGTAACCAATGGAGAGGCAAGGTGTCTGATTATGGCACAGCAAATTTTGTCCGCCAGAGCACAAGAAATAACGCAGGAGCTCCCACGTACTGTGCGCCCGAGTTTCTTCATGAAGTTCGAAATCAGCCAATCAGCTGCAAGGTTAGCTACACTTTCAACAGCTTTGAATAAAAGCTTTGTCTGGATAAAACAATTTAAACCCCTTAAAGCCCTTAAACACTTATTGTGTTGGTTTTTAAAGGCCGAAGCCGAAAGCAATCAAATTTGAGGTTGTTAAGAGTTGAGTGGTATCAGAAAGGTTAGGTCTGTGAATGAAACTTGTGCAATTTTTTGCATTCGAACGCCCCACGAAAAAGTAACCAGAATCTCATATTCTGCGCGTTTTACAATCGCACATTTACATATTTTATTAAGTTTTTAAGGGCAGTGTTGTCGGTTGGACGGAACACGTTCTACGTGTGCTAAGCTTTAGAAAGCAATGTTTTCGAAGTTTACTTTATTTATGCACAAACACCTTGTCAGACAGGAGATAATCTTTTGTCTGTGGATAAATTTCTGAAGTATGAATATTCCAATAAATGCTGTTGAGGGGTTATTTAGATTACGTAAAATGAAACTCGTTTTCCTGTTGTTTTTGATAAATGTTCCAGGTTGATGTCTACAGTTTTGGTGTTCTTCTCTGTGAAATGTGCATCACAGAACAACCACAGCCAGAGCGGCGTGTAAGGCAAATAGCCCAAGTGACGAACGACGGGTTTCGTAACCTGGTGTCGCAATGTGTACATGAAGAGCCTGGGGTGAGGCCAAACATGGAACAGATTATTAACCAGCTGGAGCAGTTTAGGCCCGGTTCAGACTCTGTACTTCACATGAATCGAATTCAGTGAATCACGTTTTTGTGAACTACGCATGGGAAAAAAATGAGTTGTGCGCAGGACACACAATATAGGGCGGTAATTTATGGATATGTCCCCATTTTGGGAAGGGGTACATTTTTGATAAGCCTGGTTGGCATTAAAATCACCGACCCTATCTTCTAAGCCATAAATAACAAACAGTCCCTAAGCCGAATCAAAGGTAATGTTACCACCTTGTTGTGGGGGACGTTTTATTTTCTATGCAGAATATGAGGTCACTTAGTGGAGCTGCGGATTGAACCTCAAATGGTAGATTTGTTACCGTTTGACGACTAATAGTTGCCACTTAAATTTTAGGACGTATGACAGTCGACGGCCGCGGCAAATCCCACTGAGAGCCTCAGTGAAAACTAGCAGGAGAGGGGAGGGGGACGACAAGGATACCACAAGGTTTCTAGGCGAACTGCCAGGTTTCACTTCTTTGTTTACCGTAAACCATGTTGCGCTCTGTTCTTCTTGTTCTAAACAAGAAGATGAGAAGGCATGGTCTGCAGAATGGGTTGTTCTAAACAAGAAGATGAGAAAGCATGGTCTGCAGAATGGGCAGGAAAAATTATTTTCTCTTATGGATCTGAACATTCAAAGAGAGTCTGCATACTAGTAAATCCCAATTCAACATTTCAGCTATCCACTATAGAAGTAGATTCGCGTGAAAGATACATAATTGCTAAACTCCAGATTGAGGAAACAATCTTCTTTCTTGTTAACATATATGCACCAAATGATCACCGCGAACAAGAACAATTCATCAGAACTTTTTAAGTGAAAAACTAATTTCCAAAACCGATACATCAAAAATAATCATCACAGGCGACTGGAATACTACCTTAAACAAAATTGATAAACATGGAGGACTACCTTGGAAAGAAACGACTTATAGAAACTCCCTTATCGGTCTCATGGAAGAACTTGATCTACTCGATATATACCGGGAACTTAACGCAAATACTAAAACATTCACCTATGAAACAAAAAACTTAGATAAAATCTAGAATTGATTTTTTTCTTGTATCCCGCGCAGTGTCGGTAAATGTTTAGAGAGCAGAGATTCGCTGTTCGGTAGCACCGGATCACAAATCAATATTCCTGGGCATAGAGTTAAAAAAAGACCTTAAAAGGGGACCAGGCACATGGAAATTCAACAATACGCTATTAGACGACAAGAACTATGTAGACCTTATGAGGTTCCTTTATCCCCAAATACTAGAAAAGTATAAAGATGTGGAAAACCAGCAACTTTTGTGGGAACTCATCAAGAAAGCGTGAAGTTGCTATCCAAAATGAACTAGAAGAACTTGATTTTAAAATATGTAATAGTGCCAATATGGATCTGGATTCACAGATCTTGGATAAATACGAGTCGGCCAAAACAGAACTAAAAAACTGTACTATTTAAGAGGAAACGAGGCCATCTTTGGATCTAAAACTTAGTAGATTAAACAAGGTAAAAAGCCAACAAAATATTTTTTAAACTTAGAAAAAAGAAATTATACGAGGAAAACCCTCTCTCAAGTTAAACTAGACAACGGTGAGATAACGTCTGATCGGGCAAAGGTAAATAAGCGAATAGAAACTTTTTTAGTGAAATATACACGACAAAGCTCGCAAGTAGTCCGCTATCTGAGCAGGAAAAAAGCTTAATTAACTTCACCGAGAATTTGGAATTATCAAAGCCGACAAACGAGAACCAAGAGCTTCTTGAACATGACTTGTCACTTGGAGAAATTAAAAATGTTTTACATTCGTTTGAGAAAAATAAAACGCCAGGGGAAGACGGGTTTAACAAAGAGTTTTATGAAACATTTTTCGATCTTTTGCAAAAAGATCTACTTAATTAACTTTTACAACGATGCTTTTCAGAAAGGAAGCCTTTCAGTTTCCCAGAGAAGAGGAGTAAAATCCTTAATTTCTAAAGCGGATAATGACCGGTCGGAACTATCTGGCTGGCGTCCTATTACGCTGCTAAATGTTGATTATAAGATTCTTGCGAAGACTATTGCCAAACGAATAGAACCTTTTTTGCCAAAACTAATTCATTCTGACCAAACAGGATTTGTCAAAGATAGATACATTGGTGAGAACATACGACTTCTAAGTGATCTGATGGAATATACAGATGTCAAAAAGATCTCTGGAATCCTTTTCTTTATTGACTTTGAAAAGGCATTCGATTCTGTAGAGTGGAAATTTATCATGAATAGTTTAGAATTGTTTAATTTTGGGCCATTTATCAGAAAATGGTTCTCTATTCTTTATAATAACGTTGAGACAGCAGTGATGAACGCCGGTTATGTGACGAATTACTTCCAAGTTCCAAGGGGAGTTCGTCGGGGTTGTCCGTTGAGCCCACTCCTGTCGAATTGTTGGCCTCGAAAATTCGGCGGGAACCAAACTGAAGGGGTGTAAGTCTCCCCAACCATCAGGAGGCAAAAATTTCACAATTTGTCGATGACACTACTCTCACGTCAAGTGACACAGAATCTCTCAGATGTCCCTTGCAAATTGTTGAGCAATTTGGAAGCATATCTGGATTAAAACTGAACAAGAAAAAAACGAAAGCAATGTGGATTGGCTCCTCTAAAACGAAAAATACTAAAATCTTGGAATTTCGCAGCACCAAAGTCCCAATTAAAATACTTGGAGCATATTTGTCGTAAGATGTAGATAAAAACAATGATGCTTTTTTTTTTGTCAGAATTTGTAACATGAAGACAAAATTGAATCTGTGGCAGACACGTGACCTAACACTTTATGGAAAATCTCTTCTAGCCAAAACGTTGGGTGCCTCTCAATTAATCTATACTGCGTCAATGATTAGCGTGCCTGACACGGCAATAAACACAGTTCAAAGCCATCTCTTTTCCTTTTTGTGGAAAAACAAAAAGGATAAAATTAAAAGAAATGTTGCGTTTCAGCCCCTGTCAGAAGGTGGCCTTAATTTTGTAAACTTTAGAGTTATGGTGAAATCCCTCCGATTAGCTTGGATTGGTAGATTGCTAAGCAATTCAAACGACAACTGGAAGGCCATACCGAACTTCTATTTTGAAAAATATGGGGGCCTGCTTTTTCTTCTAAAATGTAACTATAATACCGCTAATCTTGACAAAAACTTACCTTTATTTTATCGCGAATTACTAGACTACTTTCAAGAACTAAATAACAATTCGAAAGACAATAACAGCAACCTCATTCTTTGGAATAACAAGAAAATAACTGTAGAGAAAAACAGTGTTTTCTGGAAGCGTTGGTTTGAACGGGGCATCTACTTTGTAAGTGATCTATTAAATTCCAATGGAAGGTTTCTGTCACTCGATGAATTTCAAGAGAAGTATGACCTTAAAGTCAACCTTTTGCATTATTTTCAACTACTAGCGGCGATTCCTTTAGTTGTGAAGAGAAAAGCTTTTGACTCTCCAACACCAGATTTGTTTAGTACATCGTTGGAATACCATCAGCTGGAGGATAGAACATTAGTACTTCCGAAATTACGTTGCAAAAACTATTATAAGCTGTTTATTGAAACACTTGCTGTAGAACCAACTGCATTTAAGTCTTGGAAGAGATGTTTCCTGGAACTTACTGATTGGAATAAGTGTTTCGTTGAAATACATAAATCGTCTAAGGATAACAAACTTAGGCAATTTTCTTTTAAAGTCCTGCACAGGATAATTCCGTCTAAGAAAGAATTGAAGAAATATAATCTGAACAATGACGACACATGCTTCTTATGTCCAAATTTGGATTCAATAGAACATACTTTTATACACTGTAATGAATCGGCTAACCTTTTTACTCACACCATGCGGTGGTTTAATGATTTTCACAACACAAAGTTACAACTTTCCAACAGACAAATTCTATCCAACTCTTTTGAAGGCTCCTCTTTTTTCACTATTATCGAATCCCCATAAAAGCAGATTACGGCTATTAATTTCATTGCAAAAGAAATATCTATATACCTCTAAGAAATTGACGAAGCAACCTGATTTAGTAAAATTCGTATCTAAGCTATTAGAACAGTATCGTATTGAAAATTGTGGCATGTTGTGAAGGGACAACACGCGTTACGGCTGACAGGTCTTCAGCTTTTGTTTCCTTTTTCTTTTCTTAAATAATATGTATCTACATTAATAATGAAAACATTGTGACGTTAGTATTTTAGTATCAATTTGTAAGCTTTTTGTGAGTTTTTTGTTTCTGTTGCTGTTTGTTAGTGTAATTACTAGTTTTGAAAATTGTGAGCTGTAAATATTGTGAGTTCTCAATAAATAGCTAAAAAAATGTTCCGCTCTGTCGTTTATCTTTCTTTTTTTGAGGGGGGGGGGGTGGTTCTGTTGGATTAGACCTATTATCAATGTCACGCAAAGTTTCAATTGTCAATACGTTGCCTTAAAAGACGAAAATGTCTTCACAGTTAGCTTTATCGAATCGAAATTTTGTATAAATCTGGACTAAACTCGCGGAAATTCAGTTGTTACAAAGAAAGGCCTGGAGGCAAGCGGTTTGTTAAACTCGTTGTGATATTTCTTTGATACAAATAAATAAATTAAATAAGAAACATCATCACAAATTAACCTTTTTAGTACCAGAATTTTACAAAAATCTGCCCTTAACTCATGAAAAAACATAGCACGTCAATACAATTTTGACAAAGTCATTCCTGCATTGGCCGGGGGCCGGGGGCCGGGGGGGGGGCAAGCGGTTCGCTTATCTTGGTATGATACAGGTATTTCTGTAATGCGAACAACAAAGCAGAAGAGCAGAAGATGGGACTGCTCGAAGTCTACCCGCCTCATGGCAATCTGATATTTCTGCACTGAGAACTATACCACCTTTTTGATCCTTACTGGGGGCCAACGGGTGTACAATTATGTAAATCGAACTAAGCATAACACAAAACTACGTGGGAGCAATTTTCTGTAGCATTAAAGAACGCTGTATATACTTACACAAGGACTAAAGTAAAAGATGCTGTTACACGAAGCAATTTTTCCTGCAACTTGCAACGCAAAAGTTGACGAGAGCATTGCGAGGCAAGTTGCAGGATACATGTTACACGCTGCAATTTATCTCGCAACGTTGCGAAAACTAGGAGCCCAGTGTACCTTTCCTGTAAGGCGCAACTGAATGTTTTGGTTGCAAGACATGATGCCAAGAGGTGATGTTACACACGCAATTTCGTCCGCAACTTGTTTCGCAACACCGTTGCGTTTCGAGTTGCAGAAAAATTTCCTCGTGTGACAGCGCCTTCAGATCAGCACTGCAAATTGAAAGTCAGTAGCAGGCCTTGCCCGCGACAGCATCCGGTCTTTGCACTCTTGATTTACTCTAATGGGAGAAACAAGAGCATACGGATACTGCAGTAGACTGGTGACACAGCTGTTTCGGCCTATTTGGGCCTCATCAGCACGGCGTAGCCAGGTTACTCAGTCAGTTAATAGGAGCCAAGTTTATTAAGGCTGAAAATGAGAAATGAACGACTGAGCAAGCAGCAGCGGTGAGCAGCTATTAACTGCAAACTAGATGAGAGGGACTAGAGAGCAACATGAAAATTATTTTGTGTATTTGTGACAGAAAGAGCTAACTACTTAAAATTACTTAATTACCTTCAAGAACCTTCATGGTCAGTCTGCCAAGTACTTGGAACTCTATGAACGAACGATCTCTATGATCCAGTTCATGTCCGTTGCTTTGTACTCCAACCATAAAGGTGGCTCGCTGCTATTTATTAGCGCAGAGGCTCCATTTTATAAATTTTCGGCAAGTGAGCGTTAACCGATTTCGGTGATTTTTGGTGCTCTGAACAAAGAATGTTCGATTTTTAAAAAACTTTTATTTTTAGGGCAAACAAGTTCGACGATTGAGAGATGCTGGATTTTATCATACTTAGAAATAAGGGAAAACAAATCGGTAGTTTTTTCACAAGTCGAATAAACTTGAATATCTTCAGATTCAAAGGTCACGTACTATTAACATGCTCTTCTTCATTTGCTTGTAGGTTTTACTGGGAGCTTCCGATCTTACTGATTTTTCAGCAGTGTTTTAGGTGGTATCAAGCTGTCAAAAAATATTTGCCATCACAGCATTACGTCAGTGTTCTTGCAACAGCTGAGGCAATTACATAAACATAATGTTTTGAAACCAAAAATTAATATTCAACTGTGCAGAAATTTCTACCCAGCCGATTTTGTAGAAACTTCCTCTCAGCAAACCTTAAAGTCTTAGAACTTATTGGAATTCATTAGAAAAAAATCTATCTTTGTTCAATGGAAATATTCGCGTTTTCCTGAAAAGGCTGGTCTTCAAATAGCGCTTGTATCTCTTAATCGTTGAATTTGAGTTTTGTAAAACTCGAAAATTCCTTGTTTAGAATACCAAAAATCACTGAAATCTGTTAACGCTTGCTTACCGAAAATTCGAATTATAAAATTGAGCCTCCGTGGTAATAAATAGCCGCGAGCCACCTTAAATCCGATACATACGGTTGCAGATCCTTCTCTTCACTGATGAGCACTGAAGCTACAGAAGGCAATACCAGGATATATTACGGCAGGGAAGACTACACAGTCAAAATAGAAAAAGAAAACAATAGGCTAAAAGGGTGAAGTACGTTAACTTCAGTGGAGGCTGTGAAAAGATCAAAAACATCATTTTAAAGAAAATTTAACTTACTCCACAGTGACGACAACACAGATAAAATCTTTCCACAGCCTCTAGTGACTTCTGTCAAACGCGACGGAAACAGGGGGACCTTCCTAGTAAGAAGTGGGCTTAAATCGAACGATCAACCCGGAACTTTTTAGTGCGCACGCAAACGACGTGACACTTGCCCTTTCATTCGCAGTGCAGCCAAAATAACACGGCCCAAGCGATCTATTAAAATCACTGATTGCTCTACATGCACCTCCGAACATAAAAAGAAACATAATTTAAAAATAAAATAAAAGTAGACGCCATATTCACAAATGGCAGCCTTTCCAGGGCGAGCGGCCAACCATGGAATCAAGGCGTTATAGGATAGAAATTTACGGATAGTCGAGGAAGGAATACAAACATGTCTGTTGTACTTTGCGAGAGTAGTAATAACGGTTCATCTATGGAAAAAGCAAACTGAAAGTTACCCATCCCTATTAACAAAAGTCCAAGGTCAATTGGGGATAGCTGGTGCAGAGTGGTGCAATGCTGTAGTTTATACTAATATGAAAATGTCTACAAAAAGAATTCCATTTGATCCCCAGTACTGGTATGAGCTGGAAGGAAAACTGTTATGTTACTATTATGAACACTTTATTGAGTTTGCAGTTGTAAGGGACTATTTTTCTTTGGCAAAGTTTCCCTGATCCTTCCTTAAGGTTTCAGAAGCATACCCTCCCCCCACAATTTCCTGTCACTCCTCCCAAAGTAGAGTGAATATGAATATGAGTGTAAGCAAAGGCAGTTAACGGATTAAGCCAACGTAAGGACCAATGAAATGAGCAAAAAAAGTAACAAAACAAGAAAACCTGTGGTTTAGCAAAGACGGCCCTTACACGCTGAGGTTAATTTGTGAGCCACTAGAATTAAACCTCTGAATTCTCCTACAGCTCTCATATATTCATCAGGCTTAAAATTCACCATCACATTTGTATCATTTCGAGTATGCCAACTATCGACATTTCAGGACGTTTGTCACATGAACCTAGTTTAATGGCCTCAGCTCCCACGAGTCTCTTGTAGCTCAGTGGTAGAGCATCTGGATAAGTAACCAGAAGGTTCGACTCCTGTCAGGACAACTCGGATTTTTTTCCCAGTCGCCTGTGTCACTGACTGAATAAACATCGCTCTCAGCTCTCATGTTGTCAATATCAAATATATTATGCATTTTATAGAATTATAAGCAAGCAAGTAAGTGTCATGTGCATCACCTTTTCCAGTCTTGTGGAAAGGTGATTGCCAACTAACTCTGTTGAAGTAGTTATGTAATGCAATCCATTTAAGATATTTTAAGAACGTTTTTTAGGAAGTTCTACTCAAGTCTTGCCACTTGACGTTTGTAATCTAGTTGATTCAACATACATGGAAGGACACCATTTCGTCTGGTTGTGTTAAATATTCAATCCTTCGGCAACATAACATGGCATCAGTGGTCCAAGATGTAGCCTAAAGTTTTTCATGAACAGTCCTTCGATATGTTTGGATGCAAGCCAAGGAAACTGGTTCAAGTACATGAAGTCGAGGCTTTCTGGTACAGTGTGTTGCAAACGTGGCGGAATCGGAGGATTTCATGAAGAAGAAAGTGAATGAATTGCAACAGTTTTTGTCCCAGGGAGGAATTCAGCATTCCAACAAATGAAAACAAGAACTGGTTGAACTTTGCTATAATGCGAAACTGCTAAATGCAGCAGCAGCTAGACTGGATGAAGCTTTGGGAATCGCTCTCCAAGACAAGCTGAAAACCCTGATGAAGGTGATCTCCCAAAACCGGGCGACTTGACAAAATGGACGAATAACTTTCCAGAAGCTCTCACATTCACTTTTGCGGACTTGTTTGTTTATTCAGTGGAACAGAAAGACTACGATAAAGAGACACAGCGAGCTTTGAGAGCTTGCAGAGCTATCGTTTGTATGTGGATGGCCACGTAGAATAGCTTTCCTTTCATCCAATACAGGGGAAAAGTTATTCATTTGTCAAGTTTGGTGTCAAACCAACTGCAAAACCAAAGACTCAGGATGGGCAAAAAGTGTACAGTGGCTGGCTGGTTATGAAACAAGATGGAAGCATATTTTCAGGATTATGCGTGTCAGGGCGGGTGAGTTTAGAGTATATACATGTAAATTACATACATGACTCGGAAAGTTGACATAGTTTTTACTAGTTCGCATGACAAATAAGCTTGCCCACTAGATTTTTGTAAGTTAGTTTAAAGTCTTCTGCTTCATCTCTTTTTTTCTGTACAAGGAGGGCTTTTTGTAACAGTTGTCCACCATTCCTGTTGATATCACTTGACGTCTTTGCCTGTCAGGCCATTATAACAGATGCAAGTCCGCTACCAAAAGTTATTGAAATCTCAAGTAGAAGGTGAGTTTTAGAAGTGAGAACAGGGTCAAATGTTTTTATCATAGGAATGTTTCTATCTATGGCACCCACCCATACTCCATGTTTCTACAACAGGTACCACTTATTTGGAGGTCACTACGGTTATCATCAATGGTACTTTGCACTACTACGATGGACTTTGGGAACGGCAAAGTAGAGGCCAGGGACTTCAAAACTGTGCAGAGAACGTGCCATCGACTACTCCTAATGGCTTTCTCCTTTCGCAGTGCACTTTTGTTGCAGCAACTCAAATAATAAATGGACATATGTACCCTTACCGACTGCCACAATGGCATGTTCAAAATGTAGTAGGCAGAATCGTTATGCTTACATCTAAGCGTAATCACATATCATCAGTATTGTACGATCTACATTGGTTTCATACAGAAGAGCGTATAGTTTTTACGATTCTCTTAATGGCATTTAAATGTTTAAATGACTTAGCCCCATCATATTCGTCAGATCAATCAATCAACCAAAACCTTTATTTATACACGATGACATTTAAAGCTTAGTAGCTTGAGGGGTCGTGTATAGGATATATAATTGCACAAACCTTCGACTAAAATAAGTTTAAAAGACGCTAGAGTAAAACACCAAAAAATCTTAAAATACTTTTAAATTAACTCTTTCTAACAAGTTCACGGATGTTTCGACAATGAAACGATTAAAAACATCTAAAACGTCTTACTGTACAGGTTACTAAAATCAATGTCTTTAATTGCATTCTGCTCATGAATACTTTTAACAAAACTACCTAGGGATACTGCTTTGTGGCACTCTCCTGGTAAATGGTTCCAGAGAATTGCCCCTCTGTAGGATATTGAAGATTTCATGACATTTGTTCTAAAAGATGGAATAACTATCAGATGGCTTCTTCTCAAATTGTACGATGGGTGAAACTTTGAGATATGTATTGACATGCAGGAGGGCGAGACATTATGGAACATCTTATAGATGAGCTTTAGAATCGATAACTTCGCGAGCAAGTACTTCTGCCGATAACACATCCCTGGGAAAGCTGTAGATGAACCTTGCTGCCCTGCCAATAATTTAAACAGAAAAGGAGATAAGCACAAATCTGAAAAAGGGAGTATGCTGAAAAGCTCAAAAAACAAAACATTGAAAAGGATCCCCTGTCTGTGACAATGACTGCCTTGTAGATGATATGACAAAATGGCCTTCAGTGGATCTTGGAAAGATTTTTAGTTACATGTTAAAGCTCAAGGAGTTTGACGCTGAATACATCGGAAAGTACAAAGATCAAAAAGGATATTCCTGTTACCAAAGTGGCTTTGTAGACTCTATTTGGTACTTTTATGGTAAAGACGTTAGCACCAATCTTTGTTCCTGTTCTGCAAAGTCTCACCTTCTCAAACTGTTAGAGATGAAAGAGACTTGTGGGTGGCAACTGACAAAGTGACTATGAACATTTGCACAGCTTGGTGCTAATGCATTGCTGGGACCAGTGATTGTTGCAATTATGTGATTGCAACACTCTTCAAGTTACAATGTACTGTATCTAACTAGTTCACAGACCCAGCATGTACCTCTATGCGATGTGAATGGAATAAATAATATCCTTGAAAGTATCTATGAATAACTGAAAACTGTGGTAATATTTAAAAAGCTTTTTTACATTGAGACTAAGAAGGATATTACTTCACTCGTAAAATAGACTTTGAGTAATACTCCCTATTACTCTCTAAATCGTTTGTTCTCTTTTGTCTTGTTTGGTATTTCACTAGTATTGTGTGTGAAAAGTAAGGAGGTGTCACACGGCCACGGTAAACTTTCTATAGCCAATAAGGTGTTAGTTCTTTGTATACATACGCCCATTATTATTCAAGACATGGAAAGTTTTACAATAAAAATTTTTAAAAATCACAAAATGACTGTCTTGAGAGGAAGCTTTGACTTTATCCCTCTATAAAACTCTCCCAAAATACTAAAAAAAACTACAAATGCAATTATACTGGTTGAAAGTAATTTGGAAAACCTTAAAGTGTGCACCACGATAAGCCATATTGTGCAATCCACTGATCCACGCTCCAGTTGATTGGCTATTACTTTTTTACGACTTGAATACTGGTTTGCTGAACTATTCAATTAAAACTGTTACCTCCACCTCCTGTTCCTCCCTGTCAACCAGTTTGAGAAGAGTATCACGGATATCACTGGTGACTGAGATTTCCTCTGGATCATCTTCTGGCTGACAGCGAAAGGAATGGACCATTTTCATTATGACGTCACGCACGCAAAGGTTTCTGGTAGTTGTAGTAAAGATTGTGCCCGGGGTCGCTCAATCGCGGGAAAATTCAAAATAATCCACAGAAACACATGCAATGCAATGGCGGCCGAGTTGGTCGACCACATCACGTCTATAATGTGCATAATTGAGAGGACCTCAAGTGACATAAGCGACAAACCTGTTTTTACCCCACCCACGGCGGTTATAGAAGAAATTGGAGAGGTTTTAGAGCAAGGAAATCCTTGTTCGAGAACAGACTGTATTGTCAGTGTCATTTTTATTTCCAAGGACAACGATAGATTTAGTATTTCTTCCACTTCAAACGCTGCTAAATTACATATTTGACTGTGGATTGACTTCGTAAGAATTTTTTAACTGAGCGAATCCACATTTACAATAGCTTGCTTGAAATGTTTAAAAAACTTGCAGAAATTTGGTACAAAACAGTGTCAAGTTAAGTGGAATTGTACTCGAGACATTTTGCTTTCCCAGGACAGCAATTGCTATTCTGAATACTTTTTTCATATCTGAAGGCTTGTTTTCCCTTTTTCTCTGTTTGTATTTTCATGGAATTTCTTATTAAAATAAGCGATCTGATATTGCAGTTGCATTTATTACAGTTAATCTTGGCGAGAAAATTTGTGCGTATAAACTTTCAAGACTTTGTCTTTGTAGGTTTTGTTTAGCTTATGTCTTATTTCGCAAAATCGTAAAAATAATTCAAAAAATAGTAATAGAAACTATTCTAGACTGAGTTAGTGTTGTTTCTCAAGCCAGTTTGCTTTCCTTTGCACGGTACTGCACATTGGGTTGTTTGAATGCAAAAAATCGTTCGGCCGTCTTTTACTCTTAGTGCTAATAACATTGCTTGGTTTTTCAGTTGACGGAATATTTCAATCATCCTTACATGTTTTGCGTTAAATAGACTTGTAGTAATGAATGGTATTTCTCTTCCATTCTAATGATTTAACTTAGAACTGCCGATTCACTCAAAGAGAAATATTTAATGCTTTGTTTTGTTTTTATTAAATCTCAGAGCGAGTCGCTCAAAGCATTTCAATGGGTTCCTCGTTTTGTTTTGCACTATGCTAGTTATAAAATTTTTATTGCTTCGATCTTCATTTGGTTCTGTTATTTAACAACTGTTCTAATTGTTCTGTATCTCCTATCTCAGAAACTCCTTCCTCCATCCCTCCCTCCTCCCTCCTCGATTCTTTTTCTCATGAAGAAAATTATATTAGCACATTGTTAAGACACGTTTTCCTGCTACACACTCGGCATTCAGAAGTTGGAAAAAAGTTTTCCATTGACATGTTTGTTAACGACACTCTTCGCAATTCCTAGTTTATCCAAAAAAAAATCCACACTGAATTTCTTTGAATTTGTATAGCAATCGAGCACATAACTTTGTGAAACACCTGGTAGCTTGCCTTGGCCGACATGGCGCTTATGCTCATCCCGAGATCACGCGACACTGGGCACGATCTTTACTACAACTACCAGAAACCTTAGCGTGTGTGACGTCATCATGAAAATGGTCTATGGCAGCACCCACTGGGGATTCTCGCTTTCTACAGGGGCTCCATCTTTAATAAAGTCAAAGTCAACCACTTAGTGGTGGGAGGGTCAAAATGGAGGCTGTATCTTGAAATATCTTGCTGAAACTTTAGAATGTTCAGCTTTGTCACATCGGGCACTACGAGTTTAGCTTTTCCACGTAGTAGAACGATGCCCTCCGGGGGTGACCAGGTGGGAGTGGTCGACCACTTCTTCTAGAATAATTGTGCTTTCCAGTCCCAACCCCTCACGAGCTTAAATTGATACTCATGGATATACCCAGAGAGATTTGGAATGGTACACCCCTCCAGCCATTCCTTCACGTCATACAAAAACGTAATTAGCGATGCTTCTATGGCTGGAGAGTAGCTCATTCCAATCTCTCTGATGAGCTTGAGAAGGGTCCGGGCGTTGTTCTTCCTCAGGCATCTGGAATTACACAAGAACATTGATCAATGTCCTCGTGCGTGTGACCTGTCATCAAAAGGAAGTCAAAATTAGCATACTATGAAATACCTCATTGGAAAGGAACGCATATGTGGTATATGTAATCATTTTATTTCTTTGCTTACCGTTGACTGTATCCATAGCAGAGTGTGTAAAAGAGTACTGATAGTGAGATTGCTATCGTGCAGATATTGACAGCAGTCAATGAAAGCTCCCACTTTAAAGTGGTTGTTGGCCAGGACACCCGGACTACAAGTCAAACCCTTGCATATACCAAGTATAATTTCATCCAATTGATGCTTCATAAATGGTAACTTGTGCATCCGACCAACGGCAAAGTCAAATGCCACACTTCGTGACCTCCCAGTCTTTCTCTCTCCAGTTGAAGTCTCTTGTACAGATTCTTTTGCCCTCTCGTAGTAACTATGGAATGGAAAGCAAACGGGAAAATCGAACAATGAGATTATTCCTGGGGCTTTTTTTCGGAAAGACACAGCAATGAATTTCCTAAGTAAACTCTGCACAAGCTTTTATAAAAAATCCTAGTCTTCATGTACTCTTGATACGCTTGTTGAATAGCTGGTATAGTATTAATGGTTTTTCTTTAAATATGCAGCACAAATTTTCGAAGCAATAGCTTGCTTTACAAAGCCGAAGTGAATGGGGTGCAAAGTTGTTTGCAAAGTCTGATGTATCTAGCTGTCTATGTTTTACTATTTTCACGTTATGGTCATTAGGATATGAAATATCATTTTCAAGAAATTACGACATGAGTTTTAACATTAGTAATGATTACCTTATTACATGGAAAACGAACCAAGATTTTGCTACGCTGTAGACTTTGCACCATGCTTTGATGCAAAGGCTGGCACCCTCCAAAAAGTGCCTCTTCTCGGCCGGCCCACTTTCTCCGCTAGTGCTGTATGTGTTGGTTTCCAAGATCTTAGGCAAGAGAAAAAGTAGATTAAAAAAAAAACAGACCGACAGGTAGGTAGAGAGATTTACAAAGAAAAGTTTACATAGGATGTAAAATTATAAATGGTTGCAATATAAAAAGTTGATAGGCACAAAACATTCAACTTTCGTGTATAAAGAGATTAATAAAAACCCCAGGATTGCAGTATGTTTAAGACTGTCATATGGTATATACCTTGCTGGCTATGAATATGTTTATTAGAAACTCTCTCCGCTCGCTAGGGTCTTTTCCCCAGTAATATTCTCTTTGTTTCAATATGTATTTCATGGGAAGTTGCCGGATGCAGTTGTCCCTGCAACATAAATCCTCCCAAGCGTGTATAACTTTCACGGTGTCGATGTTCTTCGGTACAGGGTAGCTTTTCTATAACAAAGGAAGCCAGACATTTCATTGGATACAACAACTCGCCAATACATGTACGATATGTATGAAGCCTTTGTTTATACTCACTGGTGTCCTATTTTGCTGTCTTTTCTCCACTCTACAAGAAATATCTTGGAATTAATTCTCGTATTACCCTATGTAAATGATTGCACACAAATTCACTACTAAATGGCATTGTGCTCACAGTTCGTCAGATAAAGCAGTAAAATCATAGTCTCATCTGCAGGTTTTATTAATAAACAAAGGTTGTCCGTACTGAGAGAGGCTTGTCCGTACTTTCACTCATTACACAAAAGTCGCAAATGCAACAGATTTGCACGCATTTTTGCTTATTAAGAAAACTGTTCAAACCATAAAAGGCTTGCAAAAACGTTTGCTTATTAAGTAACATCATCATCATCATCATCATCATCATCATCATCATAATCATCATAAACTTCATTTAAGTGTCAAACTTTCAGCAAATTATAGATAATTCACTAAACTATTCTCACTGCATACCTAATCAGCCCGTCACGCGGGATTTGTTTAAGTTCTTCAAATTCCAGCATTGCGACCTTCGCTTCAAGTATCACAGTTTCAGTCATCTCGTGGTCAGTTCAATGGAGTTCGCTGACGTTACGGTAAAGTTTCGCACCTCCCACCTCCCCTGGTGGCGGTCGATGCTGTATCCTACATTTGACACGACTTTTGCCTTGGCAGTCGCGGGTATCCTCCCATAACTTAGTTTCCCGTGTCAGGGCAATTGTATGCAGTGAGGATGTTTTACTAATTGGGGACACTGTAAAAAAATACTCTAAGCTATGCAGTTTCTAGTTGCATAGCTTAGCTTAGACCATAGGAAGGGCCCAAAGTACCGCAGGGAATGTTTGCCAAACCTAGTGGTATTACCTCTAGGTAGAGTGAAGTCAGCATTTCTTAAATTATAATTATTACTAGTAGTTATTAAAGGACCAATATCCGGTTACTGCGCATGCTTCAAACTTTGATTTCCTGACAGGATGTCGCGAATTCAAAAGATGCGAGAAGTGATATAGAGCCTTCAAAAAACCGTTTGCATCGTGCTCAGTTTAGTTCAATATTACCCTAAAGCTTCTCCCAGTTATAGATTAATGATATATAGTTTTCGTTAAGTTCCAATTTGTGTGAGATCGGGATTTTTTGGCGTTGTTTTCAATGCCGTCGGACGGAGGACCGAGAGGAGGGAAGCGCTATGGCGCCGGTCGAAGGCTTCTTTTTCCCGGCAGCCTCCATAAAAGCTCAGAAAATCGTGAAAGGAATAAGAAGAAATGGAACCAGCAGCATACCAGAACATATATAAAGAAAGCAATCCATGAGACATGGAAACGACTGAAGGGATCAGTGGTGTCTGTATTCGACCGACACAGACATAAACTGATGGGTTTGAAGGCCTGCACGCTGCACGACTTCTACTTGTACTTGTACGCCGCGCCTTTTCTTGGCCTTTTGACCCATTTTGCTTCTTGTTTTTTGTAGCGGGTTTAGAACGGAGGATTTTTAAATGTTGACTGAATTGAGCCGTCACAACTTAGGCGTCGCATTCTCGAGGTCATAACTGGTGGATTCTTGTGGCTTTCGTCGTTTGTTATTCTCCGTTGGTTTGGCTTCTGATCGTTTGTTAAGCGACTTAATGTGGTTTTTATGCCGCTCTTGCATCATAGGTACGTTGAGTTTGGCTCATTTAGGAAATTTATGGGTTTTTCCGCCTCTCATGTTTATATTTTCGACAATAAAGGACCTGAAATACTCACTGCAGCGTGACGAGTTTCCCTGCTGATGTTTGTAACGCCGGGCTCGGCTTATTGTTTTTAATTCTGTTGCAGGATTTTGTGTTTCGCATCAAGCTCTGTTAAATCTTTGTGTAGCAGGGGCACCCAACGAGAAAATTTTAGCAAAATACTTGAAATATCATTTCCTGCTTTCTAAGATTGCTTCGCTGAGAGGTTTATAAAGGCATATTTATGAAAGCTAATACGGATTGATCTGTTCGGATTTTTTTAGCTGAATATTTAGGCCGCAGAAAATTTTAGGAAACAGAATCATATCCGCGAATTTCCGAGCTGCTGATGGCTCGCTGAAAATGCTAGCTGATCTTATTTTGCACTCTAAACGATTAAATATTTGCTCGCGTTTTATAGCTCCAAGGAAGCTACAACTTAAATTTCTTGACGAAAAGGGTCTATAGATCGCAGTCTGTGATGCGAAACACAAAATATAAATCACCGGAGATTTTCGGATTTAATTGCAGTGAAAGCTAGAGATTTCTTTGGCAAAACATCACGTCGGACTTTCGTAACAAGAGGACTTATTAGTATGTAAACAGCGGATCACCGCGTGGGCCGCGGGGTAATCTTGTCGCCTCAATGTGACAATTCTATTGTTTTTTTGAAAGATAACAGCTGACGTTCACGCGTGCGCATTATCGGGATAGTGTCCCTTTAACAGTTGTTATAAACAGTTGCCATTGAAATAGGTTTCAACCTTGCTTACTAATAAAACGTCCACACAGTATGCACTGAGAAAGCATGCCCAAGAAGTTTTGTGTGCACCTTACTTTATAATAAACTGTTGATACAGAATAGATAAACGAGCACTCATGTTTATCAAGCAAAAGTCACAACTAGAAGAAAGGACTCGTTGGCTGTGTAGCTTCGCTGCAATGGGCGTGTAATCACTTCTGGCTATTATCAACATTAAAATCTGGGACAGACGTGGGCACACCTTGGGTCATTAAGGAGACGTCATAAGTAAAAGAGACTTGTGCGTACTTTTGGTTATTAAAGAGAAGTTGCAAAATAGACCTAGGCACACTTTTGGTTACTAAGTAGACATCACAGCTGAAATAGACTTGTGCGCTCTTTTGGTTATTAAGGAGAAGTTGCAAGTGAAATAGACTTGTGCATACTTTTGGTTATTAAGGAGAAGTCAGATGTGAAATAGACTTGTACGTACTTTTGGTTGTTTAGGAGAAGTCGCAAGTAAAACAGACTTGAGCGCTCTTTTCGCTGTTAAGCAAAAGTCCGCACGGTTCAAGCTCCACCAAACATCATCTATCTGTTACTGAAATCTAGATGTCATCGAAGAAAACTCTTTAAGAATATCCCATTGTAAACTTGTATTTATTACCTGCTTGTTAATCTCTTCATTAGCACTTCCTTCCCCTTCCATCAGATAACCTTTATCTTGAACCTCCGCGATTCTCTTTGACGAGGAGGCAGGAAATGTAAACTTGGTTTATGAACATACTTTTGCACCTCTGTGAGTCTGCACAATGTGATCACTTTTTCCCACTAGGAATCATACATTCAGTTAAACCGGTTATAACTGGAATAATGGTTTCTGTCAGAATTTTTGCTCATTGAATGAGAAAGTGTGGTGAAAGTATGGTCCTCACCAAAATGGAAAACACATGATGCAAAGCGAAGAAGAAAATGCAAAAGAGATGATGGAAAGAGAAGAAGAAAATGGGAAAGTGGTGACGGAAAGAGAAGAAGAAAATGCAGAAGAGATAACAGAAAGCGGAGAAGAAATTGCAAAAGGAGAAGAAGACAACCCAGCGCCGACGCCACCCAAGAAAAAGAGAAGAAGAGCAGGAGAGCTATCTGGAAGACAGATAGCTCTACACAAGTTCGAGCAAGACGGACAGAAAACGTTTAATATCAAGATGCTCCCCAATGCTGGATATTTGCTAAGGGAACTCAGGAAAGTGCTGACCACATTTAGTGGAGGGCATGAGGATGGATTCACAAGAGAAGAAGCGGCGGCCATGCACATCTACACTGCCCTTAGGCTTGGGTTAAGGACAACAGTAAGTTTAGCGTCCACTCAATAATTTAAATTTATCAACTTGTTTATCTTATGAGCCTATCTTCGGTCTGACTTGCTTTACCTTACGTTTTAGCCTTGATTTTTATTCTTTGTCATTTTTGGGAACCAGCAAAACAAAACAAAAAAGACAAAAACTTGAGTTTTTGTAAAAGTTCCTGCTGCAGTTATATGCACAGATATAACAAATGGCTATTGCAAACTTTCGGAAACTACTGACTTTCCTACACGTGTATGTTAGAATACAGTGCTTGGGAACTAAAAAGTTGTGAGGAGTGTTTTCTCTATCATTTTCTCCCACTTTGGAGAAGAAAACTAATGCTTAATTTCCATCAGTGAAAGAGTTTGAAGACAAATTTTTCTTTCAACACCCTATTGAAGGCACGCAGCCTCAAGGTAGTGCAAGCTGGGGTGAAATCTCAAATTCAGACACTTACAGCCTACCGCAAAGCAGGGTATATCTGTGGGCAGACTTGCGTCTTGGGATCCTTGGGGATCTTTTATTAGCATTATAGCTTTATGCCCTCGAATAAGGATCTAACATGTTCAAAACATAAAAATTTTAACTTCAGTTCAGTATGGCGCCCTTTCTTTTCTTTACAAGTGATGGTTATAAGTTTATTCTTATTAAGCTTGCATTTTTTACGGGCACTGGCAGAACGATAATTCCGCTTCAATCAAGCATTCTCAACGGCTTTCATATTTTTAAAATTTTCAAAATGAATCTTCCAACTGCATTAACTCATAAAAATCGATTTCTCATTGATTAAGCCATGGATTAACTGGATCATTCCTGAACGATTAACGATTGTGAACGGATCATGTGCAGCTGCCACAAGTACTCGCAACCTAAGTTTTTATTTTATCTCGGTCCCAGACATCATGGCGTCAACTCATATTACTGCCTAATTTATAACTGCAAAAGCGCATGGGTAAAAAAAACAAGGGTTAAAGTTGGCGTCACACTAGCACTTATGGAACAGGATTACTCTGATCGTTCTTACTTTTCCTCCTGGCCGGTTTATGTTTGTCAAAGATGCCAGTCCGAATGGATGCAGATGTGATTGTGTTATGCACAAATTCGATAAGGGCTAATAAATTCTTATTTCTTTTATCACTGCTGCAGTTTGACGAAAGTCGTCGTCTTTCAACTGATCAACAGTGGCTCTAAACTTAGGCTTTTTAAGTGATTCATTGTATAATTTGGTTCACATTTTAGCTACTGAGCCCAGAAAAATTAACGTAATTTGCGAAGTTCTGTTGGCAATCAACTCTTTAATCCTGTAGCTTTAACAACAGCAGCTGTGAAGGTAAACTTGAGGGCACAGGTAGGGGAAAGCCGATAGACTTAAAAAGGGGCAAGTTTCGTACAGTCCAAATTAAGACAACTGCATTTAGAAGTAAACCATGTGTTGAAGAACATTTTGTATTAATACTTCTTACAGGATGGGACAACATTGTTTCTTACAAATTTTTTCAAGCTGACTCTTTTGCCAGCTGTAAGTTTTAATTTGGCAGTGGAGGCGGTAGTGGCTTATGAGGAGGGGGAGCTAAATCCCCCTAGATCTGAAGCCCATCAGCGCCACAGGAGGACAGTAACCTCAACATTGAATTTTCTGGTGAGGCTCGACCCATTAAAAGAGAGGGATGCAGTACAAATACTACAAAAGTTCCTCAACTGGAGGGAGACTGGAATAAGGCCATCCAGAGAATGCTCCAGAGAATCTGGAACCAATAAGGTAAAGACTTTGGCATCTAAAGTAAAGACTTTGGCATCTAAATTAAACTTGAACGTAGGTATGTTTGTGAGAGAATTTGTTCAAGGGAGATTTTTAAACTTTTGTCACAAGATGATGAGCAAGAACTAATTAAGTTATGTTGTGCTGCTATGGTAACACCAATGTAAATCAAACTAACTTTTTTGAAAAGTTTGTTCAGTGTGTAGAAGATGAGTAAAGTTGCTAGTCCTACCCAGTTCTGATAGTGAGGTATCAACTGTTTAAATGTTGGGTGGTGTAGTCTTACAAAATCCAGGCAGATATCCTTAAAGGAGATATTCATTAGAAAGGATTCATGAAGTCAGGTGATCATTTAACTTTATTCGGTCACATAATGTACAGTTCCATGATAAGAAGCACTCACATGCTTTAGATATATTAGAAACAGCAAAGGTAACAATATGAATCGAAAAGGGGGGAACAAAATGGTCTAAATATACACTGCCTTGTTGGTCCACTCAAAAACTTGCCTCTTTCCACCTCTGAGTCTCTTAAAGGTAAGGTAGATTTTTAGTTTGGAAGACCTTCACCAGACACCCAAGGAACCAATTGCAATGAAGAGTCCTTATTGTTAAAAAGCAAGGGAATGAAAATGGAGGCTGATGGTGAAATGCAGGATGAAAGAACATTGGACCATGACAGGAAAGTGTAAGAAGTGAAGAAAAGATGGACAATGAATGGAAGGTGAAGGATGAAAGGAAGATGAAGGATAAAAGAAAGATGGAGAATGAAGTCAAGGTGGAGGGCAAACAGATCTTGACACTGCCCCAAATTTAACACTGCATTGGTTTTAGTATGTGATAGTCCATAATAGACGTGATAGTCAGCAATCATTTACTTATTTTCTTCCCGTCAGATCCGCTGTCTGGGGCAACAAAGTGTGACCTATTTCACCTGCTACATTTCTGGTAGGCAGAAGAGAAAAATGTGACCTCTCACGCGAAAACGTACACTAACGGATATCCGTTTTGAAACGGATAGCCGTTCGTAAGCCGTTCGTCAGCCGTTCGAACGGGATGGGAAGCCGTTCGAACGGCTCACAGTATCCGTTCAAAAAACATTCTCAGCCGTTCGAACGGCTCGAGCTATCCGTTCAAAAAAAATTGTCAGCCGTTCGAACGGCTCGAGCTATCCGTTCAAAAAAACTTGTCAGCCGTTCGAACGGCTCGAGCTATCCGTTCAAAAAAAATTGTCAGCCGTTCGAACGACTCGAGCTATCCGTTCAAAAAAAATTGTCAGCCGTTCGAACGGCTCTGGCTATCCGTTCAAAAGAATTCGCCAGCCGTTCGAAGGAGAACGGCTCGAGCTGTCCGAGCTAGTGCTATCCGTTCCAAAAATTCAGCCGTTCGCATGGAACGACTTGTCAAATGAAAAAGTCTAGTACCCTTCGCAGGCGGTCACGTCTATACGAACTTTGTAAACTTCTGGTATGCCTTACGAACTGTGTATGCCTTGTAAGTTTGAATAATCTCTTCAAAACTTATCAGAAGCTAAAATTCAAGTCTGCCTTGGACTATCCACCAATATGCTACCGATATGTTTCAGATGGTTGCGTTACACAGTTTTGATTGCGACAGCTGTTTACGCTTGCTGTTTACGACTGAATATGCGTTGTCTACAAACTTGCCTCGTGAATAGTCAAGGTTCTTTATCTGCTTCTTAGCTATCTTCGCTGTCATAACGTTCGATTATCGATGTACATTTTATCTAAGACTCAAGTTTTATTGACTTTCCCGAAAATGTTTCCATCTTTTACAGTATGCAAATTTGAAGCGCTTTTGATTAGAGGTCTAAAAATATCTCCCGTGGGATTACGCTGTCGGCTCGTTTCCTAAGATAAAGGTTTTGAGCTATGTATACTCTTTAACTACCCTCACCCAATTATTTTTATAAAATTAATTCTGACTCGTTCGAATCCGCACAAAGTCGTGAGTTTTCTGAATTCTATGCATCATGGGCTTCTAAAAGAGATAAACATTAAGATACAGTACATGTTATTGACGTGATGAATTTATTTGTGGCTGAAAGCACACACAAGCGAATTTTTTTCAATAATGCGTGCGTGACACAACTTGTGACTTGGCAAATCGTATGCAAATTTTGGTCAGTTCGTAAAGTCATGCTTCGATGAGTACAAACAAGTTCGCTTTTCAGTTGAGTTTTGTTCCTTGATTAAAGTCCTTGGAATCCGTTTTAAAGACCAACAGTTTAAACATCAGTGTGGAATAGCGTTTTTTATAACAACAGAAGCTGCTGGAAAGAAAATCTCTCAGTACGTTTACCGTCGCAAACAGCTACTACATTTCGGATAATTGTTGATAGTTTAGTTTGCATTTCCTTCAGAAAATTCGGAATGAACCATCTCGTTTTAATTCCATCATTTATTTATTATAGCTTTAGAGGCCCCTTGATCAGTTTGGGTCTTATTCAGTTTTCATTAAACCGTGTGTCGACTTTTCTTTCAAAATTATTTTTATTTGGCTATTCTGTGGGGGTGTCTCGAAAACAAAGACCTATAAAACCAAGACCCTAAGACCCTAAGACCCTAAGACCCCAAAAACTCGAAAACGAAGACCCCCAAATTTTTCAGTGTATTTTTACCTTCAGTGAATGTTTGTGCCTTCTTTATCTCAGTCAAATTTCTTTTTTCGTTGAGTGCTGCAACAAGTTTATCCGCCATCTTGAACTGAGTAACCGCGCTACCACACTTGACCGGAAGTAACGCAAAGGCCGTCTTCTTGTCACTAACCGCGATTCATCATGTTCATTTGGTTTGTCGTTCAAAATCGCGAAATATAGGACACGCGAAAACTTAAATCGCGAAATTTAATACTGTAAAA
This sequence comes from Siderastrea radians, assembly GCA_964017195.1. Lineage (NCBI taxonomy): Eukaryota > Metazoa > Cnidaria > Anthozoa > Scleractinia > Rhizangiidae > Siderastrea > Siderastrea radians. The sequence goes on from OZ024892.1 coordinate 34,606,009, forward strand.
TATCAATAAAATAATGAAATTCAAGCTGTTGTTTTATTTCTGTTTTTATATCTTAGCTTCATGTTTTGATTTTGTCCATCAGTTATCCACTGCAACACGCTCGCTGTTCAAACTGTCCTCTGCCGCTAAGTTCTGTTTTGACTGTGGAATACCTTATGCTTTGTTTTATTTTGCTTGTTTTGTTTGCTATGTTTACGGTGGCGATCATGTCAATTGCATTATTACCGTTCTGGGGCAAAAGCTTCATATTGAAGAAAGGAAAAAAATCGCAAAAAAATTAATACACTTCAATTCTACCTTCCTCTCAAAATCGCAAAATTTTATTCTCGCGAAATATGGCTCTTCATTTTTCGCGAAATCTATTGAGCATAAGGTACATAAACCTTAATCCAAGTTCATAGTTATTTGACAGATGATGGGCAAGAAGAAAACACAGTCCGTTGTAAGATATGTCCGCTTCGACTAGCTTTTTTAAGTTGCAACAAACTATCCACATTGTGAGGCGTTGGCGCGGCGATCGCGCGATGGCCAAAAATTACTGTAAATACCAATGACTCGAATTTTCTTTAGAGCTCTTCAGTTATCGAGGGTGAAATTGGTAAAAAAATTCCTGTATGGTCAAGGGAAAAGATTCGAGTTACCGGGTATTGGACTAACGTACATGAATTGCGAGTTCGGATATGGTTATTTTTTTATCAGCCCATCAGCTGTGTCAATCATAAGCCTTTCTTTGGAGACCCAGGGGCAGTAAATGGGGGTGGGGAAAGACTATACGGGCGAAAAAAAATCGGCAAAGAAAAGTCCTTTTTTCGCCGATTTTTTTTCGCCCATAGAGGCTTCTCACACCCCGCACCACCCTCCCCCACTAACTGCCCCTGGGTCTTCGAGGATGTCAAGTTCCTATCCACCAATCAACTTGGAGCAAGTATAAGCACGCGCTATTTAGTGATTTCCCGGCATCGTTCCCAAGCTCGGTGCGTTCCATCGTTCATCGAGTAATTGTGAGATCGCTGTTGTGAGATCATCCGATCGTTTCATCCCTGATCTGCCAGACTAGCCGGACAAGCCATGGATTGGTAAGTAAACTGAACAGTATAAATGTTATTTGTTTTAAAGCCGACATCTTACATGTAATAAAACGGTCAGCCAGAAATGATTTCAGCGTGCACGTGGGAAATTCCCAATCTGAGATTTGAAAGAGAAAACTTCATTGCCATTTACACGAAAACTCTGAATTAGAGACGATAAATATATGGTCTTTATTACATAAATCAAAATGTCAATGTTTAATATGCAACATGCTCTCGAAATGGCACCTTGACCGTCAGTCCACCTTCAAGCACGAGTTGTTTAATAAAGCGGCGCTGTTCTTGTTGGCATTGCGGCCACCCAGACTATGCAAGTTGTGTGAAAAAACCTAACAAAGGTTTAATTTTACGAAAATCTCCCATTCCCTTCAGTGCACGATAAAAAGATACACACGACGATGTACAAAGGGGTCCATTTTTATCCATTTTGTTTGTAAAGGGAAATCACAAATTCGCAGAAATGTTTAAATACGAAAGAAAAATTCCAGCGTGAGAAAGTTGTATCAGTTTTGGATCGCTGACCACGGTATGACTGTAGTTAAAATTATCCCTTTACGTTTCGCACGTATTTTTTTTCCGCTCATCCCCTGGGGAGGGTTTCAGTTAGAAACCAAAATATCGGGCAAATCTGTTTAAAATATTTTAAGCCTAGTTCAGGCGTCGTGCTTCTGCCGTGTCCAACTAAATTCGGGAATTAGTGCGACAAAAGCACGGCAGAAGCACGGTTTCTGGATCAAACTTTCGAGTTCGGCAAAGCAATTTAGTTCGACACGGCCATGGCGTGCTGCACGACTCTGGCACGGTAGCGGTTCAAACGTCGTGCTTTTGCTGCACCAAACCAAATTCATGAATTAACTTATTCTTACTTATTTTCGCGCAACTTAATTTCGCGAAAATCGAACGTGCAAATTTCGCGGGACTTAATTTTCGCGATTTTCTCAGTTGCCAAAACATACGCAATTAACATAAAAAATACAATAGAAAACATTTGAAATAAATTTTTGTGGGTCTTAAATTTCGCGATTTTTTGAAAGTCGCGAAAATCGCGAAAATTAAGCCACGCGAAAATAAGTAACAATAAGGTATATTAATGTATTTTGGCGGGATTACGTTCCCGCGAGGAGTTACAAGGAGACCCGAGAATATTCTCCTTTCCGGGGAACCTCGTCCCCAGGGTCTTCTCCGCTTTCAGCCGCCATTTTGAAAACGGAGAAGACCCAGTATGCGCATTGAATTTTATTCTAGTCAGATGGCAGAAAAAAAAACATGGCGGTCATGGCGGCCTGAAAAGCACGTCATGGAGCAGGGCGAAGAAGAAGCTAGCACATAGCGGGGCTGAAACTAAAATGAGCAAGTTTTCGGAAATTATTCGGGCATAAAAAGAAACATTCGCTGTTCTTGCAAAAGGAACTTTTTTTCTGTTGTTTTTCTTTGCGTCGTTTCTTAAGTCTTGCAGTGATTTTAAAAATAGGCTTTTTTTGCTGCAACTTGAAAAACGGAGCCAGTTTTGTTGGATCACCGCTGACTCCTGAATTTGGTACGACTCAGTAGCTCGACGTCAATCAGAGTCGTGCTTCTGCCGTGCTACAGTCGAACCTAATTGCAATTTTGTTCGGCACGGCTAAAGGACGATGTCTGAACTAGGCCTTTTGCTTCTCTTAGCCGGTTTTGCGCGAGAAAACGAAGGGCTCTGGGTACATAGGATTTTTGAATTAATTGGCCGTTTGGAACAAAGAATTCCTAAACGAAAATCGAAAACGTAACGACTCTCTCATACATCCTTTTGAAACGTCATGACTGCATACATGAAGACCGTAAGTCCTGAAAATCCTGTGTCCCCAGAGCCCTTCGTTTTCTCGTGCCAAGACCCAGCCCGGAAAACACTCCCTACTCCCCTGGCTCCGCACGCTTACTTTTCGCCACTCCCCTTCCTCTCCCCTTTTTCGAGCCCGTACGAAAACAAGAGGCCTCTGCAGATAAGAGAAGGACGTCCTTGGACATTGTCCGAAATTTTGAAAAATGCCCTTTGCCTATGCGCACCCATGTATCATTCTCTTTACATTTTATTCTTAGGAAGCCGTCATTTTCAGAAGTCGTGCAAGATAGAGAAGGCTGGCGCCTTCTAGAGAATTCGGATAGTTTGTAAGTACTATATGTCTTAATTATCTTTTACGTGTAAGAAATTACTTCCGATAATTTTTGCTTCAAATACCTGCTTCTTAAATAAGCGCCCATGCGTTATTAAGAAAATACGAATAACATAGTTATTTAAAGGTATTCGGGTTAAATAGGTTTTCAACCGGTTGATATATCTGCTTCACCCTGAAGATAACACGTTTACAATGACAAAAAATAACTTTAATTTATAAAAATGATGAAGTCCAAGCAGAAACTTATAAGTTGGGTTTCTCGTCCAATACATTGTTATCTGTAGGTAGAAACAGATAAAACTATGTTGGAAACAGATTTAAACTAACTGAAATCAAATTAAACTTCAACATGTATGCATATAGATTTTATCACATCTGTGTTTAGGAGCGTTAGGATGCGACCGATCAAGAAATGACATATTTCAACGTTGTTCTCTTTAGATCAACTTCAGACGATGAGCAAAATCAGGCTGCATCTGTAGTGTCATGCACACCTCTTACTGTAAAAAACGTTAGTCCATGCCCTTCAAGCAGTAAAGGAGCAGGAGGCAGCAATCAAAGCCCTTCATCAGATCTGGATTTCTACCTCTGGACTGAAGAGGAGCCTTGCGCGTAAGTTTTATTATTTAACTCAGTGGCGGATCCACTTTGAAGTGCCGCGGGGTCCGCCCCCCTTATTTTTTCGGGACAGGGCATTTTCTTTGAAGTGCGGACTTTTCTTTGCAGAATTCAATATTCAGAGTCAAGCGCCCCCCCCCCCCCCCCCCTTAGCTGAAGGTCTGGATCCGCCACTGATTTTGCTTTTGTGAAAGCAGAGATGAGGCAACCAGCTTGCATGTTGATATGCTTTTTTCTTTACACAGATCCGTCACAGATGTAGAAGACAATTTTCTTGTGCGTCCTACCTTTTTCCCATATAAAGAAAGGGAAGTAACATCGTCCGATGAGGTAAGCTATAACAGTTTTTTACTCGTGTGCAGATATGCTATCTAGCGTCGGCTGATTTTGTGTGTGTCAATTCTATAACAACAGGTTTTCGATGAAAAATGTGTTCTGTTCAACCTCACTTCGACTCTATGTATATATGTGCGTAGGTTATTTAGTTGATCATATGCAGAGTTTTATACAATCATGCTATTGACTTTAACCGTTCCATTACAGGATCAGAAAATGGAGCCGCCAAAAAAGAGGAAGAAAAAACAACATATCAAGCCTACTACTTTTAAGAAGGTCAGAAAATCTCTTAATCTCTTTAATTTAACGAAAAAACAGTGGTATATAAAGTTAATTTGTTTTTTTATTATGTTGTGATTTAACAGCTGATAATAAAATTTTCTTCCTTTCCTGTAGTCATCCACAAAAGCAGAGGTGGCAGTGATCAACGATTCTCCAGTTAAGACTGATGTTAAGAGAGCAAAGCGGGAAAACAAGGACACCATTGTTATTCCTGACTCTCCCATAAAGGAGGTAAAGTAACCAACTGAAAGACGTTTCTACAAGTATTTAAATAAAAAAATTCAGTGAGGGATTTGATTTCATACCGTTAAAGCCCCGCTCTTATATTTCCTTTAAAAGCCTTTTTCGGTGGGACTGTTTTTTGGGGATGCTCGTCGTACCTTTAAGGGGGTAAAATATGTGGATACTGCATGCTTAAAGTCTAAAAGCTAAAATGACCGCCGCTTGCAAAACCTTTTAGGGTCCTTTAATGGGGTTTTTCTTAACTACTGATCTAAAGCAGCTGCTAATGAATTGCTGATGACGAAGGGTTTGATAATGCTGATGTTAATTGCATTTTTTATAAACGATTTCGGGCCATCAAACACTTGCAGTTTTAGAAATCAATAGACAGCCATTTGAATGCTAGGCACACGTTTGTTCGCCAGGGTCGCTTCTCGAAGATTTCTTGATCCGACCCACTTGAATAATTTGATCTTTCATACTTTAACAGAATTGCACAAAACCGATCAAGTTTTATCTCGATGACCCAAAGACGCCCATATATCAAGAAGGGAAAAAAGAACGCTATACGCCTTGTGACGCAATGGACACTCTTTTGAACAAGAATGTACACAAGTTCCCCAAGTGCTCCAAAGTGCCGTTAAGAGTGCGATCTAACAAAGCGTTTCTAATGGACACAACCAAGTTTAAACAGTGGGAAGATATCAAAAATGATATGAACGGCTCCTATCCTCACGTTCTTAGAACAAGTACCTGGACTGTTGAAGTAGAGGACGATCATTCAATGCATTATCAAGTCATAAGTAAAAAATGCGAAGAGCTTAAAACAAAAGACCAGTATCACCTCAAGTTCAATTCGAAAAAAAACCATGCCGGACTGTGTCGGTCATTAGTGCTTCTTTTGGATGACAATGGTGCTGTGGTAAACAATGTTTGCCTTCTACAATATCACATTTCTACTGGTGAAGATGTCGTTGACTTTGACGTGAAAAGTCATGGTGCTTCGCAAAAAGGCAAACCTTTTTTCCCATGCGAAAAAAGCCTTTTAAACACCATGAAAGAAAGGGTAATTAAGGAACCGTCAAGAACAGTTTATGAAGATGTAAAACAAAAGGCTGGCGGTCCTTCTAAAGCCGCCAGCATTGGCCAACTTCCGCGATCAAGACAACAAGTTTACAATCTCAGTTACTTGTACAAAGCCTCTACAGACCCTTTGGATGAGTTGCTTAAATATGCAAAGGAAACCGACGAGAAAATAGTGATTTCGCATCACGACTTTCCCGAAGACTTGTGGATCCTCGGAACGGATCAAATGTGCAAAGACCTTACCCGATTTTCTACGAGTGAACTTTTGTGTTATCCATTAAGTGTTGATCCAACATTTTCATTCGGAAAATATGATGTAACACCGTTTTGCTACAGACACTTATTTCTGAAATCCAAACGGACACAGGTACCCCCAGTTTTTATTGGGCCTACAGCATTGCATCATTCGAAGACAAAGGCTACATACAAAAAAATTGTAGACAAGGTCACGTCGGCATCACCGGGTCTCGCGCAAAAAGCCAAAAGCTTCATAACAGACGGTGAATTACCATTACATGAAAGTCTCGAGGAAGGCTTAAGCAATGCGAAAGGCCTCTGTTGTTTTGCGCACTTCAAAGGGAACTGTAAAGACAAACTCAATTCTTTAGGCATAAAAGACAAAACCGACCAAAGATATTTTATTGATGCCGTTTTTGGCAAAAAAAGATAAAGAAGAAGGTATCTTGGATGCATGGGGAAAAAGGGAACTTAGGGCAAGATTGGATTCAGTGAAAGACGATATGGATAAGAGGGAAACAGAAGTGCTAGAGAAAGACGAGGGTTATCATTCTCAGTTCTGGGCGTACCTTGACAAGAACGTTGCTGTTATGGCGAAAAATATGGTTGCAAAGGCCCGTTCAAAAGCCCGACTCCCACAAGATGAAAAAGGAAAACCGGAAAGATGCTATACCCATCAATCGGAAAGCTTAAACAACATGCTCACACGACGTAAAGAGGCATTCATAAAGACTGACAAAGGAAAGCAAGATCTTTCAAAATTGCAGTTCACCACAGAGGTCTTCCAGCCAACATACAAACATCAGATTGAAGAGATGAGGGCGGCTCTTTATGGCGGGAGCGACGAATATGAACTAGCTGATGTCTGCAAATATCTCGAAGTACCTGCGGAAACATGGTTTGGGGAGTGGTCTGAACCTCAGAGGGAAGAATACACAAGGAAATTTAACGAGCTCAGTGTGGAGGAAGTTATGCAAGGGAAGCCAATTTAACTAGCGACCAGTGCCAAAATCGTCACAAGTGACACTCAAGCTAAAGAGTTTGTTGATGTCCCAAGTACTATAGCAGATAAACTAAAAGAAAAGAAAGGATATTCAGACGAACTTATCCAAGGGCTTATCCAACAAGTAACTGCATTAGTAAATAGTTCTCACGCCATTCAAAGACAGCCTAGTCTATCTGAAACAGCAAAGACGAAGTTTTTAGTGGCGTCGAAAGCCGCCAAGGGTGGTTTTTACTGTTGTACACTAAACAAAAACAATGTTACATGTGTTTGCAACTCTTACAAATATGGTTCCGTTTTCAAACACAGCATTGCTGTTTCAATCAAAGAAAATATGGTAGAGAGCCATTTGCAGGGCATAAAGCAAGGTACGCGAAAATCAAGAGCTGGTCTAGTGCAACCTGTAAATGACAATTGCGCAGGGAAGAAAGGACATAAAACTAAACATCCATGGCGCACCTCACGCTCAGCATCGACATCAAAAGAGCAAATCACCACTCTAGCTCCAGAGGGATTTACTCCTGCCGTTCACCACAACGACAAGCCGTTCGTTATAACCTTCCTTGACGAGGTGCCGAAAGCAGAAGAGTGCCGAAAATGTAAGACCGGTTTCATCAGAAGAACCAAGATAATACCTTTCGATATTGTCTTGGCGCACGAAGAACGTTGGATGTACCCAGATCCGAAAGATAAAACCAAATGGGTCCCAAGTGCTACAACGACTACGAAGTACTATTGCATCAGAAGAAGCTGCGTAATGGAGAGATTTCCTTACTTTAATGCTTCTTTTTTGAAAATCCCTCCATTAACCAAAGAAAGCCTTCAAATATCACACTTCAACATCTTAGAGGAAGAGCTTGGGTTCAAACAGTAAATCGGTAGATTCAGGCCTGGTTCTCTTTACATTTGAGAGGGGGTGGTCTACATTAAAAGCAATAAGAGCTATCTGTAAAATTGAACTTTAAGGTTAAACATAACCAAAAACCGTTTAAATTTTCTTATGTAACACATATCACATTTCAGTCACGTGATTAACTTCGCCCGATTGCGTGACAATTTTACAACTAGAAATTACCACTAGTTAGAGATCAACTGAAGAGCCAGCTTTATATCAGAGCAATGGCTACAAATACATTTTTTAAAACGCGGGGCAGAATGAGGGAAAAGTAATTAATGTCTTGTTAGTAGATTCATTAAATCTTTGAGAGGGACTGGCACTAGTCAAAGGTAGGGACAAAACTTTTGTCCAGTAAAACGTTTCGTTTCATTCCGAGCGGTTTCCTTGAACCCTTCTTAGGATAATTGTTTTCATGCAATAAAACTTTATCTTTCAATGCGATATTATTAAGTGGCGGGAATCGTTAACAATGGTTTTCTTAATCTGTAGGGCGTGGCCAATCACGTGACCCAAATACTTTACTAAAAATATCCTTGTTTAATTACCTTCAATCAATTAAGCATTTTGACTCCCGTTTCGACGCACTGAACTGTGATTTTTAAGCATTGTCAGAAACTATGATGAAGGTCTGAGAACCAGGCCTTAATGTACATTTAGAAAGTAAGGGTTGGATTCAAGAACTGACCTAAGTTGCGAGTTTTAGTTGTGTTTGCATATACCGATATTCGGTTTAACATTTTTCTCTTACTGTAAAGCCAAGTGTTATATTTAAATCAAGTTGATGTTAAGTTAACCTTAAAAGGCTCTATCCAGCAGTAGAGTGTTAATCCCTCGTACAGTAGGCTTTATTCCCAAGATAATCTCTCTGAAATTATTTTCCATCATGTGATGCGAGTTCTGCTTACATGGACAGCCCAAGCGATTTTACACGCAAGGCCACGCGACTTTAGAACAACGTCCTGAAACAAAACCCTAACCCTTACCGCAGAAGAACTAGGTAACAATGCAAGAAATAACTGGGAGGCATAACCTTGAGAATAAGGCCTATCTGGGACTTAACCTTAGAACCAACAGTAAATGCCCTTATGTAACTGGCTGCATTATCGTCATGTTTTGAGATTGATATTCAATGCTTTATTGGTAATAACACATTTTCTTACATCTTCACGTTCACATTCTTTAAATAAGACAAGTTCCTTATATTATTCTACCAAGAGTCTCTCTTTCTCCGTTTTTCCCTCGCTGTAATTCGTCGATTGCAGGAACAACGAAAAGTAAAAAAGGAATGCGTGAAGTCTGGAGGATCTCCACACACCCTCTTGTGTTTGTGCTTCTCGTCGAGTTAGGGAGAAAAGGGACTATAATTTGGTAGTCTACTTTAAGGAAGTAATGTATTCTATAGTGCAAAGATTCTAAGTCGCAAGTTGTTTACGCGCTTTGCATGTTATATAAAAAATCTTTATTTCAAACGTTAGTGTTCAAAAAAAATTTGTGTGACAAATGTTTAAAGGGACTATGTCACGGAGATTTTGCAGATTTTTGGTCTAAACTGTTTTGAAATTAGTGGGAGACAACTAAACCCATAAAAAACAATATCTTTGAACATCTAAAGGAAGATATAATCTTAATTTGCGGATAGAAATCAAGCTAAGGCTACAAATATCGATTTTTTGAAGACGCGCCGAAACAATTTGAAAACGTTTACCTAACGTTTTCAAATTGCAATCCGTTTCCATCCGCGCCATCCGTAGCCAATAATGCTAGTTAACACTTTCTTCGTTTCATGCAACACAAATATAAATTTTGGCTGTTCAAAAATCTGGTAAAATCGGTGACATAGTCCCTTTAAGAAAATTATCAATATGTATGACGTCATTATAAAGAGTGGTTGTTATAATTTAGATAAATAATGGTTTGTCGGCATTTCACTTGTATTGCGCCGCCTATCAATTCACAGATGCTCCAAAGAAGAACACTCCTTAAGGTTTTTCTCTTGTTTTCGCATAGAAAGCAAGGGTGTTTAAGCAAAAAAATTAATTTGTCCGTGAAATAAGAGAGCGCGTTACTTCCGGTCAAGTGTGGTAGCGCGGTTACTCAGTTCAAGATGGCGGATAAACTTGTTGCAGCACTCAACGAAAAAAGAAATTTGACTGGGATAAAGAAGGCGCAAACATTCACTGAAGGTAAAAGTACACTGAAAAATTTGGGGGTCTTCGTTTTCGAGTTTTTGGGGTCTTAGGGTCTTAGGGTCTTAGGGTCTTGGTTTTATAGGTCTTTGTTTTCGAGACACCCATTCTGTGGCGATCAATTAGTTGGCCGGTTGCGTTAACTCTTGTTATCAGTTGAAAGTTTTTTCCCGTCGCGTTATCTCTCTCCTTCTTCTTCTGAATGATAATGTTATTTCAACCGACAATAGCCTTTCAGCCGTTGCCCACAGCCAACCGTTCGAAATTTTTTGATGGCCGTTCACCCGTTCACCGCGAGCCGTTTGCAAATTTTTCCTAGCCGTTCACCCGTTCACAGCCAGCCGTTCGAAATTTTTCTTTGGCCGTTCAGCCGTTCACCGCAAGCCGTTTGAAATTTTTCTTTGGCCGTTCAGCCGTTCACCGCAAGCCGTTCGAAATTTTTCTTTGGCCGTTCAGCCGTTCATGGAAACCGTTTTAAACGGCTTGGCCATCCGTTTTTCATCCGTTCAGAAGCCGTGCATTTTGCCGTTGAACGGATATCCGTTAGTGTACGTTTTCCCGTGAGAGGTCACAAATGTCGAACAATCCTTGTTTCAATGGACGTTACAAGCTTATATTCAATTATACCACAAGAGGAGGGAATAAACATAGTATGTGATGCGTATGAAGCATTCCACAGAAACGAACCTCCTATCCCTACTACTACTGCAAAGAGTGCTCAAAACTTATCCTAACCGAGAACTCCTTCCAATTTAATGGAAAAAACTACCTACAAATACATGGGACTGCCATGGGCACCAAAATGGCAGCTGCTTTCGCCAATATTTTATGGCTAAGGTAGAAACAGAGATTTTACATCAAAGCGCTTTAAAACCGCTCGTCTGGAAACGATTCATTGACAACATCTTCTCCCTCCAGACCGCAACCAGAGAAGAGATCACACAGTTCATTGAACAAGCTAACAAACACCATCAAACTATCAAGTTTACGGCTGAAGTATCCGAAACAGAAACAAGCTTCTTGGACACTACTGTTTACAAAGGTGAAAGATTTAGAAATGAGTCGGTGCTAGATGTACGCACCCATAAGCCCACTGAGACATTTCAGTACACCCATTTTTCAACCTGCCATCCATCAGGATGGCAGGTTGCAAAGAGGCTTCATCAAAGGAGAGGTTCTAAGACTACTCAGAACTAACTCTTCTAAAACATTATTTGAAGAGAGCGTCACAAACTTCAAAACACATCTTCTTGAGAGATACCCAGAAAACGTTATAAAGACAACCCTCTCAGGCGTTACTTTTGAAGACAGGAATCAAGCCCTCCGACAAAAACAAAAACAAAAATATTGCCCTTTGTAACACAATATCACCCAGCAGTGCCTAACTTCAAATCAATACTCATGAACAGCTGGCATTTCATAACACAGCAACCACTGCTAAATGACATCTTTTTAAAGGAGCCGCCCCTAATATCGTACAAAAGAGGGCGTTCCCTCAAAGATATACTCATGAGAGCAAAACTCTAGAAAGGCTAAAATGTGCTCAGGAGGCACGCAGGCCTGTTACTCTTTTAGACACTAAAAAGAGGATCACAAATCAAAACTGCAGTTACAACTTTTGGCTTAAATTTTATAAGCCATTTTAAAAGGCTAAGACACGTGCGTGGGAGCCCCGCAGGCCCGTCACCCTTTTTAACTACTCTGCTCTTACCTTGGCTGAAGACTACAGAACCAGTTATTTTCTGGGTGTGGACAAAACCTGGGTCCAGGCCCATGGGCTACCCTTTGGGGATTTTCTTCGGTAATTTCATACGCCATTAGGCTACTTTTGGCTAGCAAATTATCACTAACCAAATCTCTCGACTGCTCGCTACAAAGGCGGCAATACACTAATTTCGTCCAGGCGCAATGCTATCTCTCCCTCTGGGCGGTGACAGAACAGAATTAAAACAAATAAATAAAAATAAACTAAAAATTAATTGATTATTAATTCATCAATTATTTATATTGATATGTTGATGACTGTGGTGGATTAACTTATTTATTATGCTGTCAAGCAGAAACATAAATCACAACCAAACAATGCACTGAATCCGAATGTGTTTATTCAGGGCCCTATTTTTCTCTGTAGAATCCACCAAAGAGCACAGGAATACATGCTGCGAAGTAGTGAAAGGTGTGTTTTTGGAAAAATATCAAATATAATATTGTACACCTGCTAACGTTTTGCAAGTCCAATGCATGAGATTTTCAAGTTAATATTAACCGAATTTCCGAAAAATTTCTGACGACGTCCGAACATTCACCAATGTTCCGACATTCCCAAAAATGTTATGATAAATTCCGAAGATTACCGAAACTCGAAACCGTGGCACAATCTTGTAAGCTGTTAATTTCAGGACATAATGACATTTAGTGCCATTCACAGGTGGACTATTTTGGCTGGAAAGTGAATTCCATTTTTCACGCAATTGTGAGTCGGGAGTGACAAATTGTCCTTTACATGTGTTGATAGCACCCTGGGGAACAAAATAACTTCATAATACTGAGACGGCATTTTCCCGTTTAGTTTTTGGCCTCTTTGCTCTGAACAGGGTATCTAATTTTGGGCGAGTCAGCCCTATCAAAACATGGTCTGAATCTGCCTCAAACAGGGTCTTCGATAAAGGGTTTTGATCCGGCCTACACCAAGCTCATAAACAATTGTTTTTTGGGGGGGTGGGGGGTGGGGAGTGTGCCCGCTTGCGGTTTCAAAGCACGTTTTCTTCCTGGGATCCCAACAGATGAGTTCATGGTGTGTTTGTTTGGCATGTTAGCCGTAAACAGCACTTGTGTTTGTTACATATCTACTGTAGAAAAGTGGATTTAACTCCTTTGTAGTTAGAGACATTAATAGATGGTCAAATGATTGTAAGTGACTTACGGCGCTCTTACATAGTTGTCTTTGAGCACTTGATCTGCAGTGTTGTGCTTTCTGTCTACAGTTCCATGGGGGAAAAAATAAATTTCACATCTATATGTTATTCTCACTGCCTGACACATAACAGCAAGCACTGTAGTAGTGACATGTTTCGCATCAGACAAACTTGGAAAAGCTCTCGAACGATTTTCTGAACGGATTCGCCACGCTCGTCTGAGGGCGTTTTGGCCATTGTCCTGCCCCACCACAAACTCACCTCTGTGATTAACTTGCAGACCCTTTCCGATCTGTTTGCAGAAAAAGACTTACAGCTGCCTGGTGAAAAAGCACAAAGGCTTTCCCAAGAGAGAGGCATTTGGGATGGGTTTGAAAAAACTTGTCTAGTAAAAAGCGAATCTCTGCAAATGCCTCACACAATGAAAGCAGTTTCAAACAATGGATATCTCTGTGACAACCAATGCTTAAGCTTCAAGTTGAGAAAACTTTGTGCCCATACGGTCGCAGTAGCTGCCCACAACAGAAACGTTGCAGCTCACTTTAACTGGTATCGAAACCAGGAAAAAAAGACAGCTTGACTTCATCGACAACATTTGCGGTGAACAAAAATGCAGGTGCTAAAACGCCCCCAAGAAGGCGTTGTAAAAAGTCACCAGACGTTAGGATTTCAAGCCAGTTAAGTCAGAGCACTGTAACAAATACCCTGGGAGAAGTACAGTGGCAAGCGATCAGGCTTCACCACAGTACACCGCTGAAGCCTCTTCTAACCCTCTTCAAATTGCCATTTGAAAAAGCAAGCCTACAAAGCCCTCTGTACAACTAACAGTCAGTACCGCATTTGAACTAATTGAAGTTTGTGCCTGCATCAAAAAGTGTGCTGTGGGATGCAAAGGAAACATCAGAGATGGGCCAGACAACTTCTCTGTGGGAGAATTTGATCAAAAGTATTGCATCCAGCACAAGGAGCATAATTTTGTGTGGACTGAGAACCAAAGGAAATACATGAAAAGTTTCGAGAACAAGCACTACCATGTGTACACTGATTATATTAGGGCAAGGAATCCTCACTTCGACCCAAGCAAAGTTCACATTCAGAGCACTTTAGAAGATAACGAAATTAAAATTTTAACAGAAAGACTGCGAAGGTAGGAGGAAGCGGCCATTGGGACTGAAACCCGAAGAAATCGACCTAAAATGATCCCAAACCCACACAAGATACAAAAGGACAAACGAAGGAGTTAAGGTAAGCAATCTTTATTGAAAAAAAGGTCGTAATTTTGGCTTTAAATCTTGGCGCATTTTTCCCCATACAAAGCCTTATATTTTTGCCGTTTTACACAATGACAGCGCGACGTTCAAATTACGTCAAGTAACACTGGTCATTACAAAGGTCAACAGAGCTCATTGAGCTTGGGCTGCCTGTGAACAAACCTGGCAGAAATTCAAAGCCAGGGAAGTAAAAGAGTCCAAACTATGATGGTTAGAAGTCGACCATAGCAACCATTTTGTTGCTAAGGTTTTCCCCCTTTTTGGCCCTTTTTGAACCGGTTGATATTTTAAATGATAATTAACAAGTAGTTCATGCAAACTTTAGGTGAGCACAGGTATTTGTAATAATGACCCAAATATAAGAATTTGATTATTTAGAGAGACTTGGTCAAGTGATGGCGGCGAAAAGACCTCTTCGCAAGCCATCCGCCTATTTCATTTTTTTCCAAACAACACCTGGCTGAAATTTTACCCATTTACATGAGAAGACGAAGAAGTCGATCATTGGCAAGTCCTGATAAAGACAATTCCTCCTCTCCAGAAGCCAAAAAAATTAAAAACAGAAAATTGTTGTCTCAAGCGACATAAAGTGAGAAAAATTCTTCTTCTGGTTTGAGTGATCTTGGCCTCCCTCTCTTTGCACCTATTTGCGGCGGAGATAGGTAGTGTTCGGAGGATACGTCATTATCACCTGACAACCAGTACCTGACATTTTCTCCATTATTCCCTGGATTTAAATATTCAAAGGTTGCCAAGAACGCTTTATAGTTAGGGAAGCCTGTATAGAACAACATTTTCTTTTCGAGAGCTGCGCATTTTTCTTCAAGCAACCTAAATTGTTCGGGAGAGTTATTGACATTTTCTTCAGTTGAAGGCATTTCATTAATTGCACAAAGGCTAGGTTCGGCGATTTCTGAGATAGTGACTTCGTTGTTAAACTTCGTACCCATTTCAGGAACCTCGTTTGCTGCTTCAGGTGTTTCGCTGATTAATATTTCAGGATCCGAAGACAGACAGGCAAACTCATCTGATTGGGACTTCCACTGTACTTGTTTATATGGCCTTTCGGTAGGGGGTGGGCGCTTTAGAGGAGACGTTTTCTTCCAGGCAAAAATCGAAGGAACAGCACTTGTATTGACAGACAAACGTCCACCAAGACCCTTCGAAATGTCTGTTGGCTTAAAATGTAAGGAACAAACTTTGGATGCCTCGGTGATGCGAAAAAATTTGCCAACATCTCTACGAATAGCATGTATCCATTTCTTGTTCATTCCCTGATCCTCTGGAAACTTTAAAAAATCCAATTCTTTGTCCTTCTGGTCCAACACGGCCTCTTTGTGTACACAATGGAACACAGCAGTGAGTATTCGACTTCGACGCCATCTTTGTTATGGTTGCCTCTTAAGCCTCGTTTTCGCGTACTCGGCTCAAGTCTTAACGGCGCGTCCGCCATTTATGAATAAGGCGTATTGGCAACGAATCAATGATAAACCCTTTCCTGTAAATTTGCCTTTTTTGCATATTTTGGCACTTTTTTCCATGGCAGTTTGGGCAGTAAAATGGCCTCCTTCAAGGTTGGTGGTAATTTTGTTGCGCTCGCTGTGTTGTGGTCTCGTTGTTGAGGACCCTCAATTTCTTGAGTGATACGGAGCTTGTCTCAATCTTCTTTGTCTCCTGGAGTTTTTATACCCGTAATTTCCTTGAGGATTATACTGTAAGCTTAAAGTGCTGTTTGCTATCGATGCGCTACATAAACCTGTGGTGCTTGTGGCAGCTTCGCTTCTACCAGTGCTACCTGGCAGATTGACTTGTTGCCTCAGTTCTTCCTCAGCAGTTGACACGGCTGAGGAGGTCACATTAGCTGGAGAACTGTTAAGACGAAATCCGCTAGGACATCGAGCAATATTTATGATCAGCGGACAAAAATCCCATTATGCCTTGCGAGCTCACTTGTAGCGTTCTCAGTTTTGGAATAGCCTGGCTTCCATCACGAGTTCGATCACGGTTTGTCACAACTCCCTATTATGTCTTCTGCTTCAAGTCTGTCACCGGATTCAACGGGAAAGCGAAGAGTCCTAAACGTGAGTGGAGTTTTTGTTTATATATCCTCTCATCTCAGTCTGAATTTCGCCACTTTGCTTCCCGCGTTGCCTCAAACCTTGTGTTCGATTTTCGACCTGTGTGTTCACTTCAAATATTTCCAAGTACTGAAACTCACCTAAAATTCCACTTGCAGAAACAACATCTCCTGAAACTGTATGGCAAAATTTCTGTTACAAACCAGAAACTTCGGGCAGTCCACGTATTTGACAGTGGGGTGGACGTTGTTCAAATCGTGAGTTACCTTGGCGTTAAAACACCGACTGTTGAAGTTTATTTAATTGACACCATGTGTGCAGGAAAGGCGGTCGATCACGTAAGGCTGGGGGATTTACTTGCGGTTAGTGAGGATCATTTTGTGCTGATACAAGAGGGGCTACTTCAAAAAACTCGCCTTAATGAAGTGAAGCAATCTTGCCCTAGCTTCACGTACAACCAGATTCGCTTTGTTTTGGCGTGTCTTATCCGCGCACTTCAAGTCTGATTTTGCGACTGTCTTGTACTTGTTAGTGTCTGTTTTCTTGGTTGCTATCAGAACATTTTTTTTCTCTCTTTATTGTGAAAGAAACAGCTGTATTTTACTCCTAGCTTTGTGTTTGAAGGAAACTTTATTTCAATCCTATTTCTGTGCGTTGTTTGATACTTATTTAGTTAGTTAAATTACAATATTGTAATTTATCCAACTCATGAGTATTTAGTTAAGCGCTTACAGCGTGTACAGCTTGCTGCTGCAGGGTTTGTTTGTAATAAGTTTGCTGATTTACAAGACATTATAAAATTAGGTTGGCTTCCAATTAAAGAGAGGCAGGATTATCATCTGGCAAATGCTGCTTATCAGGCAGTAACCAACAACCTATGGCCAGAACATTTGCGACTTGAACAATATGTCCCCCCTAGGCTGCTCCGCTCAAGCAGAGAATTTACATTAAATTCGTCCCATGTCCCCGGCACCTTTAAATACCATGCTTCAAGGGTTTTTAACACTTTGCCATCCACAGTTAGATCTAGCAAGGACAATCATGAATTTCGCCGCTTGTCTAAAGCACACTATGTTTCGAATGCTGTAAATAGACTGACTGAACAATAGTTTTTTTTTCAATACGATGCTGTAATGGTTTTTTTCCACATATTAGTTTATCTTAGTACAACTTCTATATTATAGTAATAGTAATGTATATATTATAATTATTTAGATATTTATGTAACATAGAAGAGCCAATTAATTTTTGGAGTGTTATTAAACCATTATTATTATTATTATTATTATTATTATTAAATCTGGTTGGTCACTCGCAGCCACGCCATTATGGCGGGAAAATGCGGTTATCCTCGACACCGTGAGCATAGTCCCTTTAACAGTCCCTTAACAACGAAAAACGTAAACAAACGCAAATCTTTGAATAAGTTCTCAAGTGCGAAATATATTTTTTGGAAAATGTCAGCAACAAGTTGTTTTACGTGTGGTCTTAAAGTTACTGAGCTGAGGAATGTAGCTGGAATGCAAATATGCTCACAGTGTCGATGGAAACGAGAACATAAATGCCTTGTAAAAGGCTGTACAACGCCAGCCTCCAAGGTGAAACTAAAAAATATACCAGGAAGGCTGGTGCAGGCAACGGAAGCTGTGAGGGGACAAATTTTCACGAAATTTGGCATGCCACCTCAATTAAAGCAGTGCTGCAAGTCTTGTTTTAGCAAGCTCCACAGAGCAACTGCAGAATTTGCAACTTATTCTGTTCATGCAATGACTGGTCATGAAGTGGAAAACAAAAAAGGGAGGCCCACAGTAAATTATGAAAATGCTTCAACAAAAACTAAAAAGAGAATCGAAAAGAAGGCAATGGAATTATTGAACGAAACCATATTTAATCTCAAAGACAGTTACAATGAAATCTCTGGAGGTTGTGGTGAGGAACTTCTAAACCTCACTTTTCAAGCTGCCAACCTTCCAATAGCACAAACAAGTACTGAGGTAAAAGTACATATAATGCAATATCATTTAATATGAAGCTGCTTTTTAAATGCTCCATTTTTGTCAGGGTCTCAAACTGAACCATCAACCAACCATCACCTCTGAGAAAAAATGGAAAAGAAAACAAACAATCCATTCCAGGGCCCCAAACTGAACAAACCAAACAAATAAATAAATGACATTCAGATCAATCATTTTGGGTTCCATAGCTAGAATGGTTAGGGATCCAGGGAGCATTAGTCTGCTTCTTAACATACATGTTTTCTTTTTACAAAAATTTAGTGTTTTTTTAACTACAGTTTTTGGCTATTCAACAACTGTATTCAGTACAGTGGTCTGAAAAATTGCTTAAAATTTTCATTACTGAACAGCAAAGGTCTCACAAATTTCTAAATTAAGTATTATAATATTCCCCTTTCAAAAGAAATTGTTAAAAAACAAACAAAGGTGACCAAAATTTACCTTTAAAAGCTGAAACAAAGTTTCAGGAAGTAGGTTATTCAGAATACTATGCCTGTTTCAAGGTCATGTGATTTTGAGGTAATGTACCTGAAACTCGACACCACTAAGTTACTTTGACAGAGGACACAAAGTAAATTGCATGCTAAAATCTTGCCATGGCAACAGTTTTTCCTTCAGATCTCTTTCATGTGGGAATGACATTCCCCTTTTAGACTTAAACTCCATCCACTCCCTAATGGTTACTAGCAGAATAAAAATTAATACATGTACAATATGGCACTGTTTGAATTTTGAACTGGACAAATTTTTTGTCATTATAGAGTCACAAATGGTAACATTTACTTCAAAGCTGAAAGAGACTAGAGCCAAGAGTTGCCATGGCAATATCATGACAGGGACAAGCTTTTGTCTTTTTTAACGAACAATTCTGGTGCTAAGTTTGAAGTACCTCAACCCATTCTTTCCAGAGATAACTTAATTTTGTGATTTGTCTCATTACTTTAATGACGCCATCGATTGTCTTATTTGTGTTACATAAATACTAGATTATCTCTGGAACGATAATACAAAAAGAAAACCTCCACCCTTCCTCATTTTATTAGACCTTTCAAATAAGCCTTACTGGTTTTTCACCTCACAAGCACTTGAAAGAGATTCTTGCATGCATGTATTGGAAGTTTAAAGTTGATTTCCAGTCCGTACTGCGCAGGCTCAACGATTTGCTTTGGTTTTTTTGTTTTGAAAAACTACTTACGCCATTTACAGCTTTAAGAAATGTACCAATTCGTGACATCTTACATAAAGTGAAATTACAATTTTTGTCTCCCGCCATCATGGATGTGAGCTTTACTCGATGAAATTGAAGAAAGAGACATTTTGGTGGCCACGCGGCCAGGACAAGATAACATCTTGGTGTGTACATGCACTAGGTTTTGTTTACGGGAAACGGAAAGAAATGTCTGCCCGTGTCGTTGCCAGCAGTTGCCATCGAGGATGAGGAACCGCAAGCTTGTGCATGAACACGCGGTGTGTTTTGCAGGAAGATTCTTCCGAAAGTGACGAGGCATTTAAGAGCGAATGTTACCAACGGTCAAACATTTGGTGGCAACAGGTCAAAAATCAATTCCGCTCATATTCTTATGTTAGGTAGACCTTAATGTGAAACAAATCACTGTATAGTTCGTTTGGCTGAATATCGATTTGTTTTCAAGAAAATCGATATTAACGGAATTCGCTCTAAATGCCGCTTTTGAAGCTCAAAATTTAAGG
Source organism: Siderastrea radians (assembly GCA_964017195.1). Taxonomy (NCBI): domain Eukaryota; kingdom Metazoa; phylum Cnidaria; class Anthozoa; order Scleractinia; family Rhizangiidae; genus Siderastrea; species Siderastrea radians. Next base: position 34,626,104 of record OZ024892.1, read on the forward strand.
CAAATCTCGAGGCTTCGCGTAACAAAATGAAGCACTCCAGAGCAATTAAAATTAACCAAACTTGTAGAACGATGTTTAAATATATGTCAAAAGCAATTTCAGCAATTTCTGCTCATTTATTTACGAGCTCTAATTAAATTTATCCGACATACTTTTGACTAGATAAAAAGTATATCAAGTTTAACCCCTAAAAAAAGCATGTGGTACCGAATATTATTCGTCAAGAATCTGGATTTCAAGAGGAGAAGGGATGTTCTTTTGCCTCCTGAAAGGATTCTTTGGGGAAATTTATTGACGCGATGTTATAGAATTTTAAAGTTGGACAAAATGCGTCGATTCAAGCGATCAGAAAAGTCAGCCTAATTAACTCAGTGTACACATACACAAACAACTTCACGTTTACCGCAGGTTTTGATCAGCAAACAACCGATTTTAACACAAAATCCTCTAACCTTCATGTTGCTGTATCACAGATGAGAGCTGTGGTCCTTGGTTATGATAAAGTTCAAGCAAACTGCAAGGAAACTTGACAGGATATCGCAACTTGCCATGCCGTTTCACCAAACATCCGCCGTTTTTTATGTGAGGATTCTCTTTTCCTATTTTCGTTCGAAAGCAGGCTTAAGGTGTTGTAAATAAGATGTTTTTCCTTTGAAACTAGCTCTGAACTGAACAGCGAAACAAAAAGTCGTTAATACAAAAACATCTGTTACGTGCTTTAGGTGATGCCGCTAATTAATTTAGTCAGAACGAGTTTCAGTGAAATCGACTACTGCATGCATGTACCGCGGTAACGAAATTTTGGGTGCATCGAGAGACTTTCGGGGATAAGGTTTACTTTTTTTCACATAAGCTAATTCTGTCTTCCTACGTTTACTACTTTAATGACTGAGCGAAGATTCTCAGTGGATTCACAGGTAACCAAAGCGTAATATGAGAGTTTGTATGGAGCTGAAATTCGATCGAAAATAATCGGCGGTTTTCCGCCGAAAATACATTAAAATCGAAATAATGCTTAAAAAACCTTACCTGTTGTGTGTTTGCTGTGTTTTTATCGCTTTTCCGAGCTTCCGGAGGCCGTTTTGGGCGATTTTCTGCTTAACAGTCGATGCGACGGCATGTCACGTACTAAAGAGAGCTAAATAGCTCTATAGCTCTATAGGTTTTTTAGAGAACACTGAATCGACTGATTGTATCGATTCCTGGCATTCAAATAAGGCTTTCAAATAAGGCAGTGGTGATACGTTAAACCTCCTTTTTATTTTTACCTGGTTCTTGTTCGTATTTACGTACTTTAAACGCACAAACACTTATTTACGGAGAATAGACATTAATAAAAAAATCAAAACTCGTACTGGTTCTCATGGAATAAATTTAATGATCTGCAAGATTGTTAAGAGCTTTGTCCTGTGGCAGAAAATACAACCCACTACGGGCTTTACTAGGATGACTTTTTATGAGTCTTGGGTTTTCGCTTTCGATGTTCAACAGGTACCAACGAAAAACGACTCTACTCGATTGACACTGTAGTGTGTGCAGTCTTTTTTTACATGTAAAGCTTCCAACAGTGAAGAAAACTACAAAACGGTTATCTGGGGGGTTCAACGTTCTATTCAACACCGATCAACGCTGTTGAATTTTAAAAACAAGTTTGGCCTTCCAGCTTAATGATGTTTCACAATTTTGCCGACTTTTTTTTTTGTTCTCAGGTGTGCCACCCTGTGCAATGATGTTCTGTAATATTGATTCAACTTTTTCTATGTTCTCAGGTGTGATCAAAAGTATTGAATTCGTTTGCCCACCTTGTTCAACATCGCACAACAAAGTTGTGTTCAAGATTGTTGAATAATGTTGAAGGAGTTTGGCCGAGTCATAAAGTTTGCAAACGCCAAAAACGCAAAGAGCGTGAGCCAACAAAATGAGGGCTCAGCTGGGGTTGAAGGCTAAGAGAAGGGGGAAGTTTGAACCTTAATCCCCCAACATGAAAAGGTTTCCCCTTAAGTAGGTTGCCAACCCCCCCCCCCCTCCACCCATCGGCTCCATCCTCGCGAAAGTGGGTCGGTCGGTCGGTCGGTTGATCAGTTAAGCAAAAGGGAAAGATAATTCCAAGATGATAATTCCAAGCGAGCCGCAGCGACCCGCTATCACTCTTAAAGGTGTTCGAAGACGATCGACCTTGACATGAGGGTGACTTAGATGTCCAAGTCACCTCAAGATGCCTTTAAAGAATATTAAAACGCACGAGGAAAGGGTGCAGGCACGGACTAAGTATTTCTACTCGGGGCCTTTTGGGTCTGTGAAATCAAGTTTTCGGAAAATCGAGAACCTGCAAATTCCTTTCCGATCCGCTTTTATAATTACTGAACAAAGCTTTATCACATGCAGGTGGCTGGCTTGAATGTTGTGTGATGTTGTAAAGCAAAGGTTTCACTTCTGCATAATTGCTACATTAAAGGTTGGTTAGGTGAGTTCTGAAACAACAGATGGAAAAGCTCCACCTTATTTGAAAATCCTTTAATGCCAAGAATCGTTTACTTATACTATTACTTTTACCCGGACACTTACAATCAGTCGATTTAGTATTCTCTTGAACGTATTTTCAAACACCTTTAGCCCAAACCCCGCCCCACCCGAAACAAAAAGAAAGAAAACATTCTCAGACTGAAAACGAGGAGATTTTCAAGTCCAACTTTTTATTTTAATCCAGCCATAGTTCATTACCTGTGCTACCTCTTGGAAAACCAACAGAGAATATATTTTTAAATCCCTTCGCCCTGCCCACCAGGAAAAAGCTCTAGGGTTAATGTCACGCAACCAGCGGACGTTTTTTCAGTTTCACGCATTTTTAAGTGCTCATCTGAAACCAATCTACTGAGAATCTTCGCTCAGTCCTTAAATTAATAAACGTAGGATGACAAGAATAACTTATTTGAAAAAAAATTTCACCTTATTCCCCAAAGTCTCTCGATGCACCCAAAATTTCGTTACCGCAGTACATGCATGCAGTAGTCGATTTCACTAAAACTCGTTCTGACTAAATTAATTAGCGGCATCACCCAAAGCACGTAACAGATGTTTTTGTATTAACGACTTCTTGTTTCGCTGTTCAGTTCAGAGCTAGTTTCAAAGGAAAAACATCTTATTTACAACACCTTAAGCCTGCTTTCGAACGTAAATAGGAAAAGAGAATCCTCACATAAAAAACGGCGGATGTTTGGTGAAACGGCGTGGCAAGTTGCGATATCCTGTCAAGTTTCCTTGCAGTTTGCTTGAACTTTATCATAACCAAGGACCACAGCTCTCATCTGTGATACAGCAACATGAAGGTTAGAGGATTTTGTGTTAAAATCGGTTGTTTGCTGATCAAAACCTGCGGTAAACGTGAAGTTGTTTGTGTATGTATACACTGAGTTAATTAGGCTGACTTTTCTGATCGCTTGAATCGACGCATTTTGTCCAACTTTAAAATTCTATAACATCGCGTCAATAAATTTCCCCAAAGAATCCTTTTGGGAGGCAAAAGAACATCCCTTCTCCTCTTGAAATCCAGATTCTTGACGAATAATATTCGGTACCACATGCTTTTTTTAGGGGTTAAACTTGATATACTTTTTATCTAGTCAAAAGTATGTCGGATAAATTTAATTAGAGCTCGTAAATAAATGAGCAGAAATTGCTGAAATTGCTTTTGACATATATTTAAACATCGTTCTACAAGTTTGGTTAATTTTTATTGCTCTGGAGTGCTTCATTTTGTCACGCGAAGCCTCGAGATTTGCCTTAAATTTTGAGCTTCAAAAGCGGTCTTTTGAGCGAATTCCGTTAATTTCGATTTTCTTGAAAACAAATCGATATTCAGCCAAACGAACTATGCAGTGATTTGTTTCACATTAAGGTCTACCTAACATAAGAATATGAGCGGAATTGATTTTTGAGCTGTTGCCACAATATTTTGAAAATGTTTGATTTTTGGCAACATTTGCTCTTAAGTCTACTTTATTTTTCCCATGTGGAAAAATTTTTGTACAGCTCCAAACATGCACTCTATTTCATAAATTCTCTATGTTTTTCCTTACATTCCATCATGTGAGGCTCACAAACAATTCGGGGCTGAGCCTGCACAATACGGACTGGAAATCAACTTTAAGAGCCAAATTTCAAACTGAATGTTCTAAATCCACTGGGACCTTCACCTGTCTGATTCAAGGTTCATTTGTATTCTACTGTGTTAAATATTACAGCACAAACAAATCAAAATTGAGCAACAACTTGTGCTGTCAATATATTGCTTCCACAGAGCATAGCAGACAGTAACATTGTAAAAGGTCTCTCTGCAGCATACACTTATACAAGGTCCTCAAAAGAAAGAGTTCAAATTCTAAGTGCTGTGGCACCACATCTGGACAACAAGACCCTGAAGGAAAATTTCAGATACATGAAAGACGGCCAGAAAATCTCCTGCACTTCATATGAAATAACACAAGCTCGCCTTCACTGCAGTCAGCATGGAGCAGCAGCAACTGCTTCTAAGGAGCAAGAAACACCAGCAATGCGCACCAGTTCAGAGCAGTTGGCCTTCTTGGTTGAGTTCTTGCACAGCCCAGAATGTACAGAGAGGTCCTCCTACAAAACAGCTGACTGCAGTGGGAAGAGAAAATCGTGGCTCAGTGATATTCTTGGCGGTGGTACACAACCGGTTCTTCACCTAAAACACAATAAAGAAAAACTGTTCAGCATGTATAAAGAGAAATGTGAGGAAATGAGTGAGACACCCATTGGACGGACTCTGTTCTACAATGGTTTAACGGCAGCAAATTTTCACCAGCTACAAGAAATGGCAGGCCTGTGTAACATTTCAGAGAGTGGTGCTGAAAACTTCGAAAATCTGAATTATTTAGCTGACAGAATAGAACTGCACTGGCTACAAAACAATGAGGGCAAATGCCCAATTTCTGACATAAAAGAAAGAGCTAAAAACCTTAGGGGTTACCTGTTGAGTGATTTTTCAAATAACCTTAAAAGTCATGACGAATGTGCCAGTCACTGTATGGAAGGGTGCCTAAGTGATGAGCCACAGTGTGGAAATAATCACAGTAACAATTGTTCAAACTGCAATGAACGATGGCAACTTATTGAAGATCTGGGCAGCACTGCAGATGAACTGAATTGCTCATCAGAAGAAAGAGACACTTTGAAGACAGAAGTTAGTATAATCGAAGATAACTTGTTCAAATACATAGCCCACCTTATAAGAGGAAAACATCAGCGAGACTGTTACATGAAAGAAGTGGCTAACCTAAAACCTGGCCACGCCATCGGTGTAAGCGATTACACGATGAAACTGATGTTCAGGCGGTTATACGAGCCCCAGAAAGAGTGGTTTGGAAAAAAGGGTGCATCTGTTCATGAGGTGATGTTTCTGCACAGAGAGGAGGAGGAAGGGCCCATTTTGACAGAATACCATGACACCTTCAGTGAGACCGATGACACACAGAACTGGTTTTTTAGTGCTAGTTGTTTAGAAGAAAGTGTGAAAAACCTGAAATCTCTTCACCCTGAAATTAAATCCTTGACTCTTTGGTCAGACAATGGACCACATTACAAAAATTCGAGCTTGATCATATGGTTGCAGAAATTAGAAGAGCTAACTGGAATTCAGCTTAAAAGATTTTCTAACTTTGAGGCTCAGAAAGGTAAAACTAAACTAGATAGCCACTATGCAACATTAAAGTTTGCACTACGACAGCATATGAAAGAAGGAAATAGTGTTCTATGTGGTGAAGATATAGTAGAGGGAACCAGGGGGAGGCTGAGGGGTACACATGTTTATCCCATTGAAATCAATAGAGGTGCTGAACCGCCATCAGCTAAAACTCTCACCGGTATCTCTCAGTATGGAGACTTTGAATGTACCACTGATGGAATTGTAATGAGAGAGAACACTGGAATAGGACATGGAAAACTCTACAATAATGATACTCTTAAGAAACTCTCAAAGAGCAGCTTTAATACTACTGAAGCATCATCTGGATTTGACATTAACCATGCCAAGCAGGTTCCCAAATTGGGCCCAAAACTTCCAAAATCAAGGGCTAAGGTGGAAAAGGTCAAAAACAGCAAGAAAACTCAGGAAAGTAAAAATTCATTATGTGAATGTACAGATTGTGGAAAAAAGTTTCTGCGGACTGGAAACCTTCACAAACACAGACAGTCCAAGGCTTGCTCTTCTAAGAAAAAAGAGAAATCTGAAAACCTTCAATACATGCCTGGTAAAGATAGTTCTGCTATGCAAACTGCACTACATAAAATCAAAGAGCAATCTGTTAAAAAACAACCAAAACAGATCTCTGAACAAAATCAAGAAAAATTAGCTCTGGAGTTAAAAGGAAGTGCCCAAAGACGTATAGCAAACAAAAGGAAAGCAACCAGGTTCACAGAGGAACAAAAACAAATCATGGACAGATGTTTTGATTCTGGTGTGAAGAGGAAAAGTGCAAGGTACACACCGGCACAGTGTCAAAAAGAAATGGAAACACAATTTGGCCCTGACAATGCTTTAAAGGAAAGTCAAATAAGGGCATATTTTAGTAGACGCCATGCAAAATTGTCAAAGGAGGAGTGATAACCTTAAGTCTTGATACATGTATGCAATACTGCAGCTGAGGTCTTAGCCTGTCATGTACATGTAATTGTACATTGGCTGACATCAAAAGGGGCATGGAAATTATGACCAGTGAATTTCAAAGCAAATGGCAGTCTGGATTTACAATTAATTTTTAGTAAAATTACTTTATGGGCAAAATCATGTGAAAGGACAATAACCTTTCGTTCCATTTTCTCTATATGCATATCTTTTCTGTTGCATCAAAAATTTAAGAAAGAGCGATCAAATGTATTGTTTTTTGTCTCATTGATCACAGTAAAAGAATAAATAAGCAAACCACAAAATAATGCAGAACTTAAAACAATGTAAAATGCACTAAGAAATTGTAGTCTGCTGTAAAATCAAAGGTCAAGACGCATAATCAAGCTAACAGCAGACTGGGTTCCCTGTGGAACATCATTCCATGCAACACAAAGTTACCCAGGTATCAGGTAACATGCAGTTGACCAAAAACATAGTGGCGTTGCTCATTTTGTCTTAGATTTTGCAGGCAAAACAGTTAATATCGTAAAGATTCTACATGCAAAATATACAGTTGGTACAAAGAGGTTTTCAGATACTTTCAGGCAATCAAAACAAGATCTTCGTGAACAATGAAACCCGAAAAAAACTCTGCATTGAAACGACAGTTTGAAGAAATTCGGATCAAAAAGTAAATTAAGTCTTCCCACTCAAGATTAGGGTTCAAAGCACTCAGTATAATTATTTCTTTCGGAACATGGAGGACTTGATGGATCCCTATTTAAAATAACTTAATTTTTGGCTATAATTCATAGTCTACCCTGAAACTGCAAACTGATGGTCGCAGTCAGTTTACTAGAGTATCATGCTTCACAGAATATACCATCGGTGTTGTTTCAATACAAATTGTTTTGGGTGAAAATTAAACATATACAGTGACATAAGGTTTATGTATAACTTTACCTTGGTACAGACATGTTTACTATATGAGATTGCGGTAAAAAAATAGCCAGCCAGTTTGTACTGGTGCTTCAAGTTTTCCTGAGACCGTAATCAAAATTTCGATCGTCGTCCTGTCTCTACTTTAAACCGATTTCTGCAAAATAACTTTGAAACACAAATCTATGTGCATTGGACCATTCAGGAAGCTTAAATGTCTGCTCACCTTGGTCTGCATTCGAGCAAAATAAATTGTCAAACATGGCTTATGCAAAACGTTTATCAAGACGCCACGTGTTTACAACAGATATCTAAAGTCATCACAGGATGGTCGCCCTACAAGGCCATGAGCTTTCACAATTTAGCTACACATCCGCGAGCCATAATTCTATAGTATTCAGCAATTAATATAATATGACCTGCGAGGTGTAAGCCATGTTGTTGTTTCGCGTAACCTGGTTGCAATGAAGGCACCTAAAACTCATCTTGTCCGAGCCCGAAGCTCATAACAATCCACTCTGCGTCAGCATAACATGTATTTAAACGGACTGAACGTCTTCATATCGTCGTCTGCGGTCGTTCTGCTGTAAAATGGTTTTATTTTTGTGTTTCTTTCACAAACCACGAGTCAGGTTTTCGTTTCGTTTCGTTCCAAAGATAAAAATGCAATGCATTATGGGATTTTTGTCCAGGGGCTACCCAACCCCCCAGCGGATTTCGTCTTAACTGTGTGCTAAGCAAATTATTCTTCGTACGAGCTCTTTGAGTCCTTCCTCTGCCATGTTCGCTCTGAATGAACTCTTCCCACCTTTTCAGTTGGTTTCTCGAAAGGAGCATGTGTGTGGCAGATTCTTCGTTTTCAGTCCCTCTCGGAATTAAAATGAATTGATCAAAAACTGTCGTCTCTCTTCTTAATTTATAAAACATGCATTTTGAATTAGAAAACGAAGTACTTGATACGGATGCAGATGACATGAAAAGAAACACGTGGAAATCAAATTAAATTCTAAGAACATAATACATTCAAGAGGCAAGATGATGCTAATTGCAGTGATCTTGACAGTGAATTGAAGGATTTGAATTATAAAGTTGGATCTGTGATATTTTGTCACGTTTGGCATAGCATACGAGTGTATTAGGTTTGATAAGAAACATAAAAAATGTACCTTAAGAATATTATTATGCTATAACAAGAATAAAAAAGACCCCCAAGGATCCCAGTATGCGTCTGCCCACAGATATACCCTGCTTGCGGTAGGCTGTACATGTCTGAATTTGAGATTTCACACCAGTTTGCACTACCTTGAGGCTGCATGCCTTCAATAGGGTGTCGAAAGAAAAATTTGTCTTCAAACTCTTTCACTAATGGAAACTAAGCGTTAGTTTTCCTTTCCAAAGTGGGATGAAAATGATAGAGAAAACACTCCACACAACTTTTTAGTTCTTAAGCGCTGTTGTCTTACACATTTAGGAAAGACAGTAGTTTCTGAAAGTTTGCAATAGCCATTTGAGGATCAGTATCTGTGCATACAACTGCAGCAGGAACTCTTACACAAAGTCAAGTTTTTGTCTTCTTTTCTTTTGCTGATTCCCGAAAATGATAGAGAATAACAGTCAAGGCTAAAACATAAGCTAAAGCAAATCAGACCGAAGATAGGCTCGTAAGATAAACAAGTTGATAAGCTTAAATTACTGAGTGGACGCTAAACTTACCGTTGTCCTTAACCCAAGCCTAAAGGCAGTGTAGACTCGCATCGCTGCCACTTCTTCTCTTGTGAAGCCATCCTCATACCCTCCACTAAATGTGGTAAGCACTTTCCTGAGCAAATTTCGGGCATTGGGGGCATCTTGATATTAAACGTTTTCTTTCCATCTCGTTCGCATTTCTGTAGAGCTATCTGCCTTCCAGATAGCTCTCCTGCTCTTCTCTTTTTCTTGGGTGGTGCCAGCACAGGGTCGTTTTTTTCTCCTTTTGCGTTTTCTTCTTGGATTTCCATTGTCTCTTCTGCATTTTATTCTTCTGTTTCCGCCATCTCTTGCGTTTTCTTCACTTTCCGTCATCTCTTTTGCGTTGTCTTCTTCGCTTTCCGTCACCTCCTTTCCATTTTCTTCTTCTTTTTCCGTCATCTCTTTTGCGTTTTCTTCTTCTCTTTACGTCATCTCTTTTCCGTTTTCTTTTTCTCTTTCAGTCTCTTGTACATTTTCTTCTGTTACCGTTTGTTCTACTTTTTCTCCTCTTTCCATCTCTTTCTCGTTTCCTTGGTCTCTTGAATTTTGTTTCATTAATAGAAGTGCGCAGCTGTGTGTTTCAGTTGCGATTTTTGCTAAATAAGTAAAAGTGGAGCAAAATAATCTATTTCACTTCATTTACGACTTTTGCTTGATAACCAAAAGTGCGATCAAATCTAATTCAGTTGTGACTTTTGCTCAATAGCCAAGAGTGCGCGCAAGTCTATTTCACCAGCGACTTCTCATTTCTGTCACAACAAAAATATACAAATTGACCATGTTGCACGTTTTATTAAATAACTCAAACGGTTTTTACAGCAATGAAGGCTTCAATATCTCATTTGAAAGGGCAGAAAATTTGCTTTCTAAGAGAAACACATTTGCTTCATGAAAACTTACAACGTCTCAAAAACAAAAATTTCAATCACAAGAAATTAGTAAAAATAAGTCACAAAACTTTGGCAAAACTGAAATAGTGCAGAAATGCTCTATTGTACAAATTTTGAGGTCTAAGAGAATATTTTCCTTGTTCTAAGATGAAAACTATCCTGAAAACCGAATAAAAAACGACTGAATCTGGAATTAACTACGAATTATTTTTCCTGCGTAAACACAAGGATTGCATCTCAGTAACCATGGCAACGGCTGGACAGAGCTTGAGTTTCGCGTCCCTTCTAACATTTACAAAATCGCTACAAAACAGGTTTAAACAAAGTATTTGATTCGAAAAAATCATGAAAGACACATTATTTATGATATAGCTGAGATTCTTAATGTAAAAATGGCGATCCGAAGAGTATTTAATCGCATTTTGACGAACATGTGTTCATATCGCGAACAGACCGAAACACGTGCGAAGCAACATGAAAGATCATTTACCTCAATTTTTCGCTTCTAATTTCGAGCTAACTGTCCAAATTACTTTCTCTGACACTCGTAAAACCTTGTGGATCATCGTCCCTCTCAAAAACCATCTTCACAGGCTTTTAAAACCTATTAAAGTTCGTTCGACTGAGTCCGCCATCTTGCTCCAAGAACTCTATTCTGCAAAAATCGTCATGTAAGGCACATTCAAGTGTCTTGGCCCAAAATCGCTTGGTGATTGCCTAAATCTATAACCTCCCTGTTCTCCAAATATGGAGGGAATCGGATGTAACGCAATTTTTTGCGAATTTTTTTCTTTTTTGGGTATATATATACCCAAACGTTACAAGCGTGACAGAAATGAGTTATAATAACTAAAACTGCACATAAGTATTTCAGCTGCGATGTGTTTGCTAAGTAACCAAAAGTGCATATGTCTATCTCAGTTTTGCGGACTTTTGCTTAACAGCGAAAAGGGCACGCAAGTCTGTTTAACTTGCGACTTCTCCTTAATAACCAAAAGTTTGCACAAGTCTATTTCACTTGCGACTTCTCCTTAAAGACCAAAAGTGCACACAAGTCTATTTTACTTGCGACTTCTCCTTAAAAACCAAAAGTATGCACAGGTCTACTTTACTTGCCACTTCTCCTTACTAACCAAAAGAGCGCAGAAGTCAATTTTACTTGTGGCTTCTCCCTTATTACCAAAAGTATGCACAAGTCTATTTCACATCTGACTTCTCCTTAATAACCAAAAGAGTGCACAGGTCTATTTTGCGACCTCTCCTTAATAACCAGAGGTATGCACAAGTCTATTTACTTACGCATTTCCTTAATGACCCAAGGTGTGCCCAAGTCTATCCCAGATTTTAATGTTGATTTAATAGCCAGAAGTGAATACAAGTCCATTTTAGCGAAGCTACACTGCCAACGAGTCCTTTCTTTTAGTTGTGACTTTTGCTTAATAAACATGAGTGCTCGTGTATCGACTTTTTATTACAAAGTAAGGTGCACACAAAACTTCTTGTGCACGCTTGCTCATTGTATGCTGTGTGGACGTTTTATTGATAAGCAAGGTTGCAAACATATTTCAGTGGCAACTGTTACTTAATAAGCAAATGTCTTTACAAGTTTTTCATGGTTTGAACAGTTTTCGTAATTAGCAAAAATGCGTGCAAATCTATTGCATTTGCAACTTTTGTGTAATGAGCAAAAGTACGAACAAGCCTCTCTCAGTATGGACCACCTTTGTTTATTAAAAAGACCTGCAGATGAGACTATGATTTTACTGGTTTATCTGACGAACTGTGAGCACAATGCTATTTAGTAGTGAATTTGTCTCTATTATTTATATAGGGTAATATGAGAATTAATTCTAATATATTTCTTGCAGAGTGGAGAAAGGACAGCAGTGAGTGTAAACAAAGGCTTCATACATATCATACATGTATTGGCGAGTTGTTGTATGCAATTAAATGTCTGGCTTCCTTTGTTATAGAAAAGCTACCAAAGAAAATCGACACCGCGGAAGATATACGTGCTTGGGAGGATTCATCTTGCAGGGACAACTGCATCCGGCAACTTCCCATCAACTACATATTGAAACAAAAGAAAGGACCCTAGCGAGCGGAGAGACAAACGTCTAATAAACATCTTCGCTGCCAGGAAGGTATATACCATATGACAGTCTTACATACACTGCAACCCTGGGGGGTTTTTTTTAATCTCTTTATATACGAAAGTTGAATTTTTGTGCCTATCAACTTTTTATATTACAACCATTTATAATTTTACATCTTTTGTAAACTTTTCTTTGTAAATCTTTTCACCTACCTGTCAGTCTGGGGTTTCTTAGCAGAGCCCGCGCGCTAGCGCGTCAGTGGAGCACCATTGCTAAGGAGATTTAGTAACCTATCAAGCCAAGAGATTTTGGTAGTGACAAAATAGTCATGTGACCGTCCGTCGGTCCGTCCGCACCACAGGGTCACCAATACACTTCATACACTGGATATAACCCTGTGCTGAATCCCGTGTGTTTGGCGCGAAATTGCATGTTGACCCACGTTGTAGCAAAACAAGCAAAGACAACAAAAGTCAAAACCAAATTTGTTAATGGAAAAAGAATACTCAGTTGTCATTTTGGTGGAAGGCGATAAAGTTCAGGCGAAAAGTTCAAATTTGCCTCGTCGGTTCTGTTGCGAACTCGTTCGGCACACCGCTTGAGTTCGCAGCTTTGTTGATAGGCAGCTTGTCACAAAGAAAGAAATAAGTATTAAAAATAACAATAAACGCTCATGGCCTAGTGGACTACTTACCGACCTATAACGCCCATGAGCCGGGTTCGACTCTCAGCGAGGGTATAAATTTTTTTTTTTTAATTTAACGACTTGAATGAGAGTATTTTCACAAATTAATAAGTGCCAGCCAAAAAAAAGAACAAACAAACAAACAAAACAAAAAAGGGGGCTCTGCTTTTAGGCTTGGCTAAATCTATATATTATCTACTTTTTCACTTGCCTAAGATCTTGGAAACCAACATGCGCAGCATCAGCGGATGAAGTGGGCCACTTTTTGGAGGGCGCCGGCCTTTGCATCAAAGCGTGATGCAAACTCTATGGCATAGCAAAATATTGGTACATTCTCCATGTAACAATGGAATCATTACCAATGTTAAAACTCATGTCGTAATTCTTAAAAATGATGTTTCATACCTTAATGACTATAACGTGAAAATAACTTGTAAAACAAAGACAGCTAGTTACATCATGCTTTGCGAACAACTTTGCACCCCATTCACTTTGTATCGAGACTACATGAAGACTAGTTTTATTTTTTTTATAAAGAGCTTGTGCAGAGTTTACTTAGGAAATTCATTGCTGTGTCTTTCCGAAAAAGGCCTCAGGAATATTCTCACTGTTCGATTTTTCTGTTTGCTTTCCATTCCATAGTTACTATGAGAGGGCAAAAGAATCTGTACAAGAGACTTCAGCTGGAGAGGGAGAGACTGGGAGGTCATGAAGTGTGGCATTCGACTTTGCCGTTGGTCGGATGCACAAGTTCGTGATGAACACAGACAGCATGCCAACCAACAGCATGCGACACCTACCTTCCTGCTTGACAAAATCAGCTGTGTATGAAATTTGCAAAGAAGAAATGAAAGGGAAAACTGACTTTTCCTGGCAAAATCAACATTTTTGTACAACACGTGGAAAGAGCAATTTCCAGATGACGTAATTCCAAAGGTCAGCAAAATTGCTACTTGTAATAATAATAACATGTGTTGCCTATTTCCTGAGTAAAATGAAGCGTGAAGGAGGTTTAAATACCAGATCTCCTTTTTCTCGTTAATCCATAGTTTGCTGAGGAAGAATTGAGTCAAGAAAATGCTTCACTAGCTGTTTCCAACACGTCATTTTCCTTCTTGTTTTTAGATGCTTTAAATGCTGATAGAACACGCTCCCAAGATATCTTACCTATTCTACATAACTCGCGTTTTGAATCCAAATTCGTGTAAAAAATTCATAAGTTGGACGACCATATTGTCAATACATTAACGGCTTTCAAAATGGGTCCTTACTGTTGCCGTTGTTGGTTTTAGTTGTATGTATGTGGAGTTACTGTTAGTGTTTGATTACAGCACTAAATAAAGGAAAAATGATAACCTTTGAGTCGATATCTTGTTGTACCTCTACAGCAAAGCCGTTTTGCCAAGTGTTTTCTTGTGTGCACATCAAGGAAGAATTAGGAAAACCTAACCTACAATAAGAAACACGAAAACAGTTGGGCCTCTTGAGGAAAATCCACCTAACGCGACAACTGTAAGTTATGCCCAATATTCTTCTTCTTCATTTTTGTTTTTGCTGCCCCCCCCCCAAAAAAAAATTGGAGCAACATTGTGTCCTCAGTCACAACATCGGTTATTGTCAAGTTAAAATTGGTACGCTGACCGTTATGTCAAGTTGAGTCAAATACTGCAATATTGAACGTAAGAATATCATTTGTTTTAACTCATTCATGTTTTTCCTTTATTACCGAAGGCAGAGCCGAGAGGACAAAATACTACAAACACAGCAGAAAAGCAAGGGCGCAACCAGACAAATATCTTTTTGTTAACTGCAGATGGAATGGACCAAGGCAAGCACAACCTGCCGCACTTTACCACAGCCACGAAGGTTAGTGAAATTTCAAAATGTACTTTCGAAAATGTAGAGGAACAACTGCAAGAACTTTTAAAATTTAGGGACACATTATTGTAACATTAGACCACTTAGTCCGCTTATCTCTATTTATCGATCCAACATTATTCATTGTAATGAAAATGTACCATAAAACACAGTGCTGCCTATGTTTTCACTAAATATTAATTTGAACAATGAACGTGGCTTTTAGTCGTACGCTCTGAATAACAATAGATGTACAGTAACTAGAACATCGAGAGTTCAGCGTTACCATTTATGAAGCATCAAATGGATGAAATTGTACTTGGTATATGCAAGGGTTTCACTTGTAGTCCTCTATGTCGTTCTCTTTTCATCTTAAGATTGATGATCATGCGTGGAAATTGGAGACACACGTAACAGGTGTCCTGGCCAACAACCACTACAAAGCGGGAGCTTTCATTGACTGCTGTCAATATCCGCACACGATAGCAATCTCACTATCAATATTCTTTTACACACTCTACTATGGATACAGTCAACGGTAAGCAAAGAAATAAAATGGTTACATATACCACATGTGCATTCCTTTCCAATGAGGTATTTCATAGTATGCTAATTTGGAGTGCCTTTTGATGACTGGTCACATGCACGAGGACATTGATCAGATGTTCTTGTGTATTTCCAGATGCCTCAGGAAGAACAACACCCGGACCCTTCTCAAGCTCATCAGAGAGATTGGAATGAGTTACTCTCCAGCCGTAGAAGCATCGCTGATTACGTTTTTGTATGACACGAAGGAATGGCTGGAGGGGTGTAACATTCCAAATCTCTCTAGGCATATCCATCAGCGTCAATTTAAGCTCGTGAGGGGTCTGGACAGGAATGCACGATTATTCTACAAGAAGTGGTCGACCACTCCCACCTGGTCATCCCTGGAGGGCATTGTTCTATTACAGAAGAAGCCGCGTGGAAAACCTAAACTCGTACTGCCCGATATGACAAAGCTGAACATTCCAAAGCTTCAGCAAGATATTTCAAGATACAGCCTCCATTTTGACCCTCCCACCACTAAGTGGACTTTGACTTTATTGAAAATGGAGCCCCTGTAGAAAGCGAGAATCCCCAGTAGGTGCTGCCACCCAGTCGCTGTCAGCCAGAAGATAATCCAGAGGAAATCTCAGTCACCAGTGATATCCGTGATACCCTTCTCAATCTGGTTGAAAGGGAGGAACAGGAGGTGGATGGAGGTAACAGCTTTAATGGAATATTCAGTAAACCAGTATTCAAGTCGTAAAAAAGCAATAGCCAATCAACTGGCGCGTGGATCAGTAGATTGCACGATATGGCTCATCGTGGTGCACACTTTAAGGTTTTCCAAATTATTGTCAACCAGTATAATTGCATTTGCAGTTTTTTTTTAGTATTTTGGGAGAGTTTTATAGAGGGATAACCTCAAAGCTTCCTTTCAAGACAGTCATTTTGTAATTTTTAAAATTTTTTATTGTAAAATTTTCCGTGTCTTGAATAATAATGGGCGTATGTATACAAAGAACTAGAACCTTATTGGCTAGAGAAAGTTTACAGTGGACATGTGACGCCTTACAAGGTAAAAAAGCTTCTTAAATATTACCACAGTTTTCAGTTATTCATAATTACTTTAGGATAATATTTATTCCGTTCACATCCCATAGAGGCACATGCTGGGTCCGTGAACTAGTTAGATACAGCATATTGAAGAGTGTTGCAACACTCACTGTACCCAGCAATGCATTAGCACCAAGCTGTGCAAATGTTCATAGTCACTTCGTCAGTTGCCACCCACAAGTCTCTTTCATCTCTAATAGTTTGAGAAGGTTTGACTTTGCAGAACAGGAAACAAAGATTGGTGCTAACTTCTTTACTATAAAAGTACCAAATGGAGTCCACAAAGCCACTTTGGTGATAAGAATATCCTTTTTGATCTTTGTACTTTCTGACATATTCAGCGTCAAACTCCTTGAGCTTTAACGAGTAACTAAAAATCTTTCCAAGATACACTGAAGGCCATTTTGTCATATCATCTACAAGGCAGTCTTGTCACAGACAGGGGATCCTTTTCAATGTTGTGTCTTTTGAACTTTTCAGCATACTCCTTTTTCAGATTTGTGCTTATCTCCTCTTCTGTGTAAATTATTGGCATGTTTGATACAAATGCCGATTAAGCTAAAGCAACAAGCTCGAAGTAGAGAGCCCTCTCAATGCCAGGTAGTCGACTAAAGTACCCTACCCATCTCTGCAAAATCTTCATATGCTGACGGTGGAGCCATTAAATATATATAGATTACTTCATAGAAAGTGCGACGTACACTGTATGGATTTTTATTGTGGCTGCCCCCGAACGTCACACTTGTAGCATCCGAAGGAGTTTCGAAAACAATAAGACCGTTGTTATTCACAAGATTACTTTATTCTTGAGATGATAACTTAGCTGTTCTTCTTTACACGTACGGATAACCGAAGGATTACTCGGATTAAAAAACTAAACGGTTCACACTCGTGTACAAGACAAACATGGCGACTTGAGCGGAGCACGAGCGGTTACCAAGCAGCATGAGAGGTCACAAGCAGATTGGTGACTTCCGCTGACATTACTATTACTTACTACTGTACCGCAGTAGTAACATGGCTCCTCAACTGCATCCGTGCAGTTACAAACAACAATAAACTTACAGTAAGTCTTCTAGGCTTCAACTTTAACAAACTATCAGATAAATGTTCCAACAATAGCATCTTGAAAGTTCATGTAACCGCACCACAGCAGTTACTGAATGATCGACGAGTTAATTAAACTTAAATGTTCAACTGCAATGTTCAATATACGTATCGCTCTTCAAGTTTTCTTTGTTGGCTCCTCGATGGGGACTTCCCTGGTCTCCTGGTGAAGGACATCCTCCCCGACCACTTCATCTGCAGGCAACAGTAGAACAAGTTTGTGAATAGGTCTGTCTAGATATGAAGGCGGGCTTTGATGTTTGCCGCAATCATCCAAACCTCCATCTGCCATCAGCAACTTGACCTTTCTGACAAAACCACCTTCACTAGGGTAAATCTGCACTACTCTGCCAAGCGGCCACTTGTTACGGGCTCCCTCGTTCTCCTTAGAAATGACTACATCACTGACAGTAAGATTTCTCTTTGGCTGAACCCACTTTGGTCTGACTTGAAGCGTTTGCAGGTATTCTTTGCGCCATCTCAACCAAAATTCGTTAGCAAAATACTGCACTCTTCTCCAACATCTGCGACAATACACATCAGGTCTTTGAAATTCTCCTGGAGGCGGTAGCACTCGCTTAGGTTTCATAGTGAGAAGATGGTTTGGTGTCAACGGCTCTGGTGCCTCTGCACAACATAGGTAATCAACACTGAGAGGTCTTGAATTGATAATGCATTCGACTTCTGTCATGAATGTTCGCAGGGTCTCATCATCGAGTTGGCTCCCAGCCTTTGACAGTAGTGGTTCTAATGCATTGTGCACACTGCGAATCAGCCGTTCCCAGGTTCCTCCCATATGACTAGAATGGGGCACATTCATTTTGAATGGGATCCACTCGCAGCCATTCCTTAGCAAGTACTCTTGAACCTGATCTTGATCCATCTCAGATAATGCTGTCTTCAGCTCATTTCGTGCACCTATGAAATTTGTTCCCTGGTCAGACCTCAGCTGCCTCACAGTGCCTCTCCGATTCATGAAACGACTCAATGCGTTTATAAAGGAAGAAGTGTCCAGTGAATTGGCAGTCTCCAGATGAACACTTCTTGACGACATACACGTGAATAATGCTCCATATCGTTTGACTTCGCTTCTTCTTTCCTTGACAATGAAGGGTCCGAAGTAATCAACTGCACAATACGAAAATGGGGGCGCTGGTTCAAGTCTGTCCTCAGGAAGACAGGCCATCTTCTGCTGCTCTGTGGGTCTACGTAGTCGTCTACATGTTACACAGCTTGATATGAACCTTGATACTGCCGAAGATCCACCGATCAACCAATAGCCACTTTGGCGCAGCTCGTTATGCATCATCCCGCGACCCATGTGGTTTACTTTCAGGTGGTGATGTCGAATCAACAGTTCAGTCAAATGGCCCTTTCGCGGAATAATGACTGGATGCTTCATATCAATCGGGACATTTGCTCTTCTGATACGTCCACCAACACGAATCAGACCATCTTGGTCCACAAAGGGATCCAATTTGTATAGCAAACTGGACTTTCGTAACGCTTGATTTCTTCTTCTAGCTTGGCCTCTGTTTGTCTCTCTGTCAGTCACATTTAAGTTGCAAAGAATTTGAAGTTCCT
Organism: Siderastrea radians; assembly: GCA_964017195.1. Classification (NCBI taxonomy): domain Eukaryota; kingdom Metazoa; phylum Cnidaria; class Anthozoa; order Scleractinia; family Rhizangiidae; genus Siderastrea; species Siderastrea radians. Next base: position 34,645,256 of record OZ024892.1, read on the forward strand.
CATGGAAATGTTCGTACTGCAAACATCTGATAATGGTCTTCTCTGCCTCTTGAAGCTCTGGTAACCCTTACCAAACTGAGTGATATGGGACATATATGGACCGTGTATGGGTCTGATATGGGATAATCTATGGCCCATATATGGGTTTGATATGGTTTTGATATGGCACATTACCAACCATATCAAACCCATATTTTGCACATATTGCCTCTCTATTGTCTTTGATATGGGAAAGATACGTATTTCGTAAAAATCCATACTATTCCCATATGTGGGAATGATATGGCTATGGGAATGATATGGGAGCTTTAATCATTGCTGCATGATATGGGAATTGTATGGGAGCTTGAATTAGTCCCATACCAATTCCATATCTATGGGAAAGATACGTATTTCGTCAAAATCTATACTATTCCCATATATGGGAAAGGTATGGGACAACAGGCCCATATCAATCCCATACACCTTTATATACTTTAATAATTTTCATTATAGCCATGGAAAAGAAGACAATCGATTATTTGATCAACCCATGGCATCTATTCATAATCAACCCAAACCTCAGCTTCTCTACGCAAAACCATTCATTCTTCTTACAGGAATAAACTATTGTTTCAGTAGCAGTAAACCACCATTTTGCATTTAAACTTAAAATACCTTTATTGAAACTTGTGCAAACTTTGATCCTATTTTACATGCAATTTAAAAGTTTTCAAACAATGAGCATTTCTTTAAACACTTTCATGTAATAATAGAAATGACAGTAGCTCCACATCCTCTTTTTTGTACAATATTAAAGTCAAAATTTTTACAATATTACAGTCAAAATGCATTCATTTTATCAAAAATAGAAGGCCCGTCAATGTTCAAATGTAAAAGAACAATTTAAAAGTTGATTCAAGGCACCTCTTAACTGAAACTGTTATAAAATCGACAAGTGTTTGTTTTTGTTATCAATTTGTTCTTCATACACTTCATACACAAAATTATTGTTCATTCCACCCTGGTAGTGGTAGCTGTGGGCATTCGTGTCCTTGGTGGACGTCTCACCTCCACGCACTTCATATTGATTTTTCCCACAACCTGGCTTGGACTTATGCCATCTTTTGAGAACTTTGAACACACTTTTCCTGAAAGCAGAACCAAGAAAAAATATTATTGTTGGCGTAATTCTGTTAATTCAACAAAATAACATACCTGAGTGTTAAAACTTTTCAAGTACTTAGCATTACTTTTGTTTGTCACCATTCATCAGATAGCACAGGAAACTGGGAAAGTATTCTTATTAACATGATCATGTTTTCTTCACAAGCTATCAATATTTTCAAGATTTGCCTGCTCACTTTGATGAAAGTCTGCTTGGAAAATACCATTGCAATGAAGAGGAGAAAAGTTTGGAAAGAATTATCGTCCAGGAAAAAACTTAAGAGCAAGTTTTCCAATGCTTGATTAATTTGTCCTAAGTAACACATAACCAAATAAAATTTGTACTGTTTTAAAAGTAAAACTATGCGCCTATTTGTTAAGCTTCATGGTTAAATGTGAATGGTAGTATTACTACCACTGAAAGAGAAAGAGTGTGATGCACCTACCAATGATGGCATGTACAATAAGAGGGTCCAGTGGCTGGTGGCTATCTCCACTCTTGCTTTTCTTCTCATTCCCCATTGCACAAGAGGAAGCCAGCTTTTCTTTACTGAAGAAAATATCTACAGCGGCATTGGTGTATCCAGACCAGTTTTTAAGTGCTGAACAGTACGCACGCTGTTGTGAATACCAAAACACTCCAGATCCTTCCATAAGTTCTACCATCTGTAAATAAACAAAAAAGAACATCAGCTGCCATTAGTTCCAATAAAGAAACAACCACATTAAATGTCCACTTGTATACATGACTGTACAAAATGTTCAATCCACTGAAAATAAATATAAAAATCAAAGACTTTCAAGGACCGAAAACCAATTCCAAGTACTTTCAAGGTCTTTAATTCACGCCTGAAATTCAAGGGTTTTCAAGACGTGTATGAACCCTGGAATAAAGAGTTTTGAGTTTTTCCAAACTGCCTAGTTACTCATATTTGTACTTATATATGCATTGCACATAGTAAACACCTTGCAGTATGTTTCAGTCAGTGTTGTAAATTATGAAGTGTATAAAGACTACCCAATATATACATTACCTTGAATTCTACAGCCAAAGAAGGATCAAGAACTCCAGGTGCAGGCCTGTTTTTCATTATTTCTTCTGTTGACTTTGCTTTCACTGTAATTTAAACAGAACGTAATTTTACTTTTATATAAGTACACTTGTTTTAATTCCTAAGCAGCAATATTCCTAATTTTGCACTTTCACTTGCCGCATCGTTATCTAACTGTCTGATTGTAGAACAAAGGTATTTACCAATTTTCATTGGTATAGCAACCCTCCAAGACCATCTGGCGACTAAATTTGAACCAAGGTCACCAGCCTGGCGACTAAAATTGAGAGGAAAGATTGAAAGCATCAGCTTAATTTGGTGAGTAAAATTTTCACTGGCGACCAAACTTGAGTAGTTGGTGGCCAAATGGCCACTAAGGAAAAAAATAAACTTGGAGGGTTGTATAGGCATGTTAATGAGGGTCTCTTCTTCTTTTTCTCCCCCCCCCCCACTTTCAGTAAGTAAGAAACATAAGAACAGTATGTTTTAAATGTAAATTCCACATAAATTTTATCTCTTAAGTTTGTATCTTACAAACTTATTTTATTTTTTTTATTTTTGCCACACAAACAAAATTTATTATTATAAGTTATACTCTTACGTGCTATATTGAGCCTTTTGTGAAGTTTCGTGATCCTTTTTCTCAATGCTTCATTTTCCAGTCTTTTCTCTCTACAGCATGGCATGGGCAACTTCAGGAGGGTTGTCTTGTGCATGGTCATCAGAAGTCTCTTCATCTTCATCTTCGCTACTGCTTTCCACTGGGGAGCTTTGAAAGTGCAAACCTCTCCTGGGGTCACTGTCAGTTTTTCCATTTTTTGATGGCCTTCTTGGTGTCTCCTCTGGAGGTGGAGTTGATGCAGTAGATAATCTTGGACTGTTGTTTGACTCAGATGTGCTTCTCCTTTGTTTGGCTTTGAGCAAGCTTGAAGGTCTCTGTGTCAATGCACTTTCACTTATGGGAGATAGAGACACATCATGGAGGCTCTCTTCTTGTTCACTGATAGAAGAGTCACAGGCTGAAGTAGTTGCAATTCTACCGCGAAGTGGCACAGCTGTAAATCTAGCAGCAGGAGGCGCAGCAGGAATGGAATTGATTTCAGCAACAATGGTCACCTCCCCTTCTGTTTGGTGGCTGCTACTGGGAAGTGAACTGGTGGAAGAAGCCCATCGCACTGCAGCCTGGGATTTTCTTGTTTGGAGTAATAGCTCCTGTCGTCGTTTCTCTTCTTCCTTCTTCTTTTTTTTCAGTTCCTTTTCTTTGGCTTTCTCGTCATCAATTTTTTTCTTGTTTGCTTCTGTTTCTTTGGTTTTCTGCTCAGTTTCTTTATTGTCCTTCTGTTTCTGGGATTTTTTACTCTTTTGCTGTACTTCTGTGTTGTTATCACCTGGATGCTTCCTCTTCTTTGTCGCATCTGCTTCTGGCTGTTTGTCATTTTTCTGTGTCTTCTCCAAGCGCATTCTTTCCCTCATAAGCTCGGTCTTGTCAGCTATAATGGAAGATGATGAGAAAGATGTTGGAGTGCTGTATGCAGTATCATTTGGCCATTTGACCAAGTCTGATCACTTTAAAGAAGAGTTTCTGGTGCCTTCTAATTCAACTGACCAATAAATATGAAGGAAGTCAGAAAGAAATGTTTCCCAATAATTTATTTAGCCCCATGGCAAACATGTTGAAGATTAACACAGTTTTGGTTCCAGGACACAAGATTTGCTTCTAAAACACTTTGTCCCCAGAACGTTGTGCTTCTTTGTTTAGCCACCCAGACAACAAAATATTTTTCTTGCTTCCCACTTATTTACATGTACACCTACATAAAGGAAACATGCTGGGAACAATGTTTCCTAGTTTCACCAGTACTTTATATGGTTAGAAAACCAAACAAGCTTAAAGAAAGAGATGTCTTATACAGTGCATTAAGCAGGTTCTGTGTAATTTACGAGAAATTGTATAAACAATGCACCTATCAATGTTAAGCCACTGGGGGCATAGGTAGGGGATTTGACAGCAATTGTTTTGCCCGTAGTGGGGACTTGTGACCATTTTAATGGCCTTTCTTAGGAAATCTCATTGAAGTTTAGTGACTCTTTTGAACATCCACAAATGCCCTGGGGTTGGGCATTTTAACAGAGAGTCTCAGCTAAGTTAAAATGCCTGGCCTATGCCTCGCCTCTCCCCCCCCCCCCCCCAGCAGCTTAATATCGACTGACCAAAACCACAATGTGTCTCTTGATAAAAGAGGTTTCTGTAAACTCAGATATGACTTTCATTTTATTTGACTTTTCAAGACTACAACAGCTTTTGGCTTAAAGCATTCTAATGCCATCCACGCAAAACATTTATGAACGTGACATCTGTAGGCCTACATGTAAACCTAAAGTAGCACGTCTAGGCATTATCATCAAAAATATAACCATCAACGAAAGTAATGTCAATCTTGACTTAAATGTTTGGTAATGTAAGGTCATGCAGTAGAATATTTGTGATGATACTTCTTCAAAATCAAGCTTGCCATGTCAAAGAAATACTGTTCACATGACATCTGAAAATGTGTAAAACCCTCACTAACCTCCTTTCTGAAGCACCTTTGCATCATAGTACTGGCCATTTGGTATCCAAAGGGCGCTTACAATGTCGTCCACTTGTAATTCGTCTTCATTGTCCTCTGGGAAAATGTGATGCACTTCATCTTCATGCAAGACCCTCAAGTTGCAGTCATCTTCGTACCTCACAAGGTACCAAGACTCTGTTAAACAAAGAAAGTCCATCTATTTAGAAATAGGTCCTTAACTCAGATCAACTCAGTGATGTGCATCATTTAAGTCTCATTAGAACTCGTGCTCAGTGGCAAACAGCATCGATTTTGATCTGAACAGATATTCATGCTTCCATGAGAACTACTGTACATGCGAGTTTTTCAGTCAAAGTACTTTTCAGTATGCCTTAGGTTTAGCAATTTACTTAACACTGTAAAATTTACGATCACGGTGAAGTCAGTTAAAAAATCGTGGTTTACGATCACGGTGAAGTCAGATAAAAAAGCTTTTGGACAAGGAGACATGCACACAAATCAACCTGAGAAATTTCACTACTTACCTTCTCTTAGACGAGCTGGGGCATTTCTCTTTCGTGAAGTGCGTCCAGCCATTGTTTCTGTTAAGAACTTTGATGTTGAAAACCGAAATAAACGTAGAACCTTTCTTCAAAAGTGACTTAAACACGCGAGAAAACAACGAAGATCACGATGGAATGTGAAGAAATTGACAAAGAATTTCGAAAAGGACGCGTTCTTTTCCGTCACTTTGTAATTGGTTAAAAGTGACCACGTGTTCCAATGTAGATGCGCGCGCACTAAAAGTAATCTCGCTCCCAGGTGCTCACGGTCGCGCTCACGTGGGATCGTAGTAAACAACTAAAATGGCGGAGTTGAGTAGGAAAAGAGGACGCTACAAAGAATACATGCGGCATCCAAACCCTTATAAATTTCCAGCAGCAAGAAGACAAAAAGAAGGTAAAAGAAACCTCCGTAATTTTCATGGATTGCCAACTGCTTTGCATAACTTGAGACGTGATCACGACCTTGTGTTCGAAGACGATGTCTTGATCGATGACCCAGTTGTTACAGCGAGTACTGCAGTCAGTTTACCCGAAGGTTGTAGTGATAACAATGAACAACTCTTCTACAACAAGGACGAAGTTTTGAACACAGATTGTGGAGATTTGATAGCCAATAGCCAGAGCGACGACACGAGTGAGGACGAGCTTTCAGATTTCACCGATCATGATAGTAAGCTGATGTATGCACGTTATATCAAAGATGACGATGTTTCTTCGGACATTTTCAGTGATAACGAGAATTGCGATTCAGACTCTGAAACTATTCCAGAAGAATGTGAAACAGAGGACGATGATGTGCTTTATTCCGGCGCTCCTATCACAACCACTTCGAGCATTGTTTTGATATTGTCGTTTGTGATGAAGTATAGTCTAACACGCGAAGCAGCACGTGACCTGCTTGCAGTAATTGAAGCTCACTGCCCCAGACCCAATAACTGCAAGAAAGAAGTCAAGAAACTTTTCGACTTTGTGAGCCAAGCAAAGGGAAATATTGTTAAGCACTTCTTTTGTTCTTACTGCAAGGCGTATTCTGGCAAAGGTACTCAGGATAATCATGGACAAACTGAAGTAAAGGGAACTTGTCACATTTGTGGTAACAATCTTGCCAACACTCATGGATTCTTCATTGAAGTTCCTATCGTTAGGCAGCTGCAAACATTTTTTAGAGGTGAGTGTGTTTGAAGGCTACTTTACCCTTATCTTCAAAAAGTCAAACCTAAAAATGATATCCCTGTTCTACAGTGCATAAGCTCATGTATGTCATAGTCAGGTTTTTTTTAATCAAGACATGTTGTGTAACCTATCAAATCTCAAATGGATGACATGTTTGTTGTCAGAACAATGTAGAACAGATTCCCAAGGTATCTAATCAAACATTTGGCAATCAAACACGATTCGGTTGGACTGCATGGGTTCAGTAATCAAATGCACAATGGAATTATTTTTGGTCAATCCCAGTCTGTATTTTGTGTAGGTTATGCCAAAGAAGGGTCTATTATAGGGGGTCATTCAATCTGCAGACCGCCATTTTTTTTTCCTGTTCAGACCGAGACTGTCATAAATTTCTTGACCTTAGACTGCCAGATGAAGAGTATGCCTGCAGACCGACGCCCAAAATAGGCCAGACTGCCAGAGTATAATAGACCCTCCCAAACGTCTTCGGTATGGATTTAGGACCTTGATGTTTCAGCATTGGATGTATATATAATTCTCCCTGCCTTCGTTGATCACAATCGAACATTAAATTACCAAACAAGCAACAAATGTAGTCAACTGGCAAAATTTGTACAACCAAACTTTGACGTTTGTTTTTGTTTTTTTTTTTCTGTTTATTCCATGTACTGAATGTTGATTATGATTTATCCTCCATGATTTACTTGTTTTTAGGTGTTGAGAGATGCATTATGAACGAAAATAGTTTGATTGCATTCCATTTTGTTTGAATTGTTTAATTTTTTTTACTTTAATTTTGTGCAAACATTAGTCAAAATTCTTGCAACATACAATGAAGATAATAAATATCACTTTTTTGCAGACCCCGAATTTGTAGATGGCTTAACACACCGATTTCAAAGAGTGAAAAGGGCTGACCGCAATATTGAAGATGTTTATGATGGCACTCTTTATAAGAAGGAGTTTACACCAGGTGGCTTCCTGTCAGAACCATACAACATCTCTGTAAAGCTCAATACTGATGGTGTAGCAATATTTCATTCATCACAGTTTGGAGTTTGGCCACTGTTTCTACTTATCAATGAGCTCCCTCCATCCGTGAGGTAAGTGAAATGAGCATACATGCCACATCATACAATTAACTTGCAATTACATATATTTGTGTACTTATTGTAGGGAGGTGACTCCTTTTCATTGAGAGCAAATTGTTTCCTCATGATTTGAAAAGTTGAAGAATCCCAACCATAGAAATGTTGATGCTAAAAAAATGTTGATGTTCACATGAGTATGTACTTTATTCATCCTTTTAGAAGAAAAAACAAGTTCAGAGTATTTGGTGGCCTATGGTTTGGAGAAGATAAACCTTTCTTCTCTACCTTCTTTAAGCCTTTTGTTGACACTTTACAAGAGACAGAAATTAATGGTAAGTCACAATATTATAATTTCAATTAATTTGCTATTAACAAACCACATATTTATGTTACATTCAGTTGCTCTCCTGAGCAAGATACATGTGTAAGCTTAAGTTGCTTATACAGGGCTGTAACTGCTGTAGCAAGAGGCAAGACCACTTGCCGCTGACGCCCCCTACTAATACCAAAGATTTTGTCTTGTCTAGAATTACACCAAAAATGAAAAAAATGAAAGCGTTTACTACCCTCCAAGTTAAGATATTTTGATTAAGCAGAGTTTGCATGCTATTGAAAAGTGCATTAAATTTGTTTCTATTGATTTGAACTTTCAGGAATTGAAGTGATACTACCAGATGGATTAAAAGTGAAATCCAAAGTCATGGCTCTCTCTGGTCATTTTGATCTTCCTGCCCGTGCTGGTGTCTTGGAGCAAGTCACATATGTCGGTCATGATAGCTGCTGTTATTGTGATGAGCACGGTGAAACAGTCAAGACTGGTAACAACGGTCATGTGATGACATTTCCATTTAGAAACACAGCATCAGGACATGCTAATCTACGAACTGCAGAAGGAGTCACATGCAACTCATTTGAGGCCCTTGAAAGAAATAAAGTGGTAAATTGTTTAAGTGTTGACATAAATTATTACAGTTGCTGTCAGGGCATTAGTCTATGTAGAACTTAAAATTTCATAGCACTTGAGAATTCTGGTTGTATGCAAAATGAATTTTCTAATACATGTACTGGTTTTTCTCTAAATCGCAGTTAGTTTTGCATTGCGATCAACTATTCTTTGTTAATATTAAAACCCTTGCTAGTTCACTCACTTTGTTCCTTTTTCTTTATTTATAAAATACAGTGAGCTGAGCTGTTGCATATAATTGGCTTTAATTTGTTTTCCAGGTCTCTGGCTTCAAGTCACCAAGTCCCTTACTGCAGCTTCCAAGTTTTGATGTTGTGAATGGAATCAGTATTGATGCCATGCATTGTGTATTCCTTGGGGTGGTGAAGCAACTTGTTGGTTTATGGTTCCAGTCAAAACACAGCGGGCAAAGGTGGTATTGTGGGAATAGTGTAGAGAAAGTGGATGAGCGCCTTTTGGAGATAAAACCCCCCAGTGTTATCACCAGAGTCCCCAGGAGCATAGAACATCATGTGAAGTTTTGGAAAGGTGAACCTTACATCTTTAAAACGTTCTGTGTTTTTACAGCTGTACCCTGTATATTTATGCATTCATATGGTGATAGTCAACTATAGTCTATGTACAGACATTCTTGCTACAAATATTGAAGCTAATTGAATTGTTTTTCAAGGTTTCTTTAATTTGAAATACTTTATGTATTTCTAATACTAACATTGTTAGTGAAAAGTCTTTAGTTAATTTGTTACAAGTCCTTTTTTTAATTGTTAGCTAGTATTTTCTTTTTTTAGAAGCCTTCAATTGAAATACCTCTTTGTGGTCATTTTGCAGCAACAGAGTACCGGAATTGGCTGTTTTTCTACTCTTTACCCTGTATGAAGGGTATCCTGGAAGATGAATATTTTCAACACTATGCTTTATTAGTTGGTGGGATTGTCTTACTCTCAGGAAGAACGATATCACCAGAACAACTTGAATTGGCTGGCAATCTCTTGATCCATTTTGTAGAGATGTTTGATGCATATTACGGTTAGTAACCCACTACCAAAACATGTTCAAATGAATTTGGTATAATAATTGAACTCGTACTTGACTTACAAATATAACATATTATTGTTATTCAAGATTCGTCTGAAGTCTTGTAGAGGGCTGAAGAATTACAGTTTTTCTTTGTGAAAAATATATGTGTTTCATTGACAGTTTGTTGAATAATAAAACAATTATCCTGCCCAATCTTGCAGAATATTGTCTAATTTTAGCCAACTCGACTTACGGCCTTGTTGGCTAAGTATCAGGCAACATTCCGCACGATTTTGCAGGATAAATTAAATATGTTAATTTTACAAAACCAAACTTGAAAATTCACTGAATCTGAAATGTTGAAATCCCTTTGATGATTAAACCCACTGAATATAATACCCATTAAGGGTTATTGATTGCACCCTTTCAAAAGGTAAACCAACCTAAACAAAGGTCAGCAAAAAGTGACTCATGTGGACTCTGATATTGATTGAAAACCAGCGTAAAGGCTAACCTTTAAATACGTTCTGTTCTTGTACATGTAGGATCGCGGTATGTTCTGATGAATCAGCATATGTTGCTGCACTTGAAGAAATCTGTCATTGATCATGGTCCTCTCTGGAGCAGTTCTCTTTTTGCCTTTGAGGACTGGAATGGAGACATTGGCAATTACTTCCATGGAACTCAGAACATTGCAAGCCAGGTGAGTTGATTTTTGAAGTGTCTAGTGTGAAACAAGCTGCATGGAAAGCAAGTTTAAAACCATTTAAGTCCATTTTAGCTTATTTGTGTCACACTAGTCATTTTTGATAATCAATTGTTTGTTTGATTTTTATTGAAAGATTATGACTGCAGTCACATCTCAACAGCAACTCCCACAGCTTATCAATGAGATGCCTCCAGGAAGTGCAAAGGATATTGTTATTCGCCTTCAAGGACAGCATAAAAGGTAATGTTGCCAATTCAGCTGTATCTGTTCCGTTGTGTTTCATTGCAAAGCTGCATTTATGTTTGGTTATCTCATTACTGGCTATTTACTGATTACCACTGTCTCACTGGCTACATGTTATGTGATATTCCTGCTTTATTTTGGGCTGACTTTATTTGTTTAACTGTTTACAATGTGAAATGAAAGAAAAATAGTTACCCAATTCTGCTTTGAGGTAGAAATACAAAAAGCCTCAGACTAAGCTATACTGAATTTACAACTACAGTACCATCATGTGTGCCTCATACAGGGCATTGGCCATGACTTGTTTTACAAGGTGCATAATTTTGATCATAGAAAACTTACTATAGGGTCACAACCTTGTTGTCAATTAACCTGACTGTGTGGTTCAGTATTGCAAATTCTTATATCCATCTGTTCCTTTTCTTAAAGGACCAACAGTACTCACCTGAAAGATGATTTTTACGCAATTGGAGCATTGAAGAGTCACTGTGGTAGCAGCATGGCTGAACTGTTTGAAGATGATCTTCAAGCGTTCCTCGGCCTAGAATCTTTATCTGCTGTCAACTACTTTACTAGACTTCAAGTGGGAAATGCCGTCTTCCATTCCAAACTGTACAAAAGGGTCTCAAGAAGAAACACATTTACAGTGGCATACAGTTTGAATGGAAGCTCTTCTATCAGTTATGGCCAAATTGAGGTATTCTTTAAAGCAGCTGTTGGCACCAGAGTCTCCTGTGGTGCTATAGTTCAGCCACTGTCAATAGCTGATCAAGATCTTTGCAAAGAGCATGAAGTGCTTGGGAGACCAGCTAGTCACATTATTGCCCTACGTCGTCCAAACAGGCACTTTTTTGTAGTTGTCCCTCTTGAAGACATTATAGATGTCTGTGTTTACATGGAATTTTCAGACAGTGAGGTGCATTATGTAGCTCATTTTCCAAATCATTTGGAAAAGGACTGAATGACTGCCAGTAGATGGTTGGTTCATTGCTAATATTTATGACCCTAAGGTATTTTTATTTTAGAGAGAGTTATTGTCCTTGTACAGGTAATTTAAGGAAATGAAAATATTAAAAATGCTTCTCACATGTCTTATATCTTATCAGTAGTCAGTGTCTGGTTTTTTTTTTTTTTACTTTTATTACTCAAAAATTCCCACATAGAAATTCCATATACTTCAAACAGCTATAGAATCAGCTTTACCGGTATTTGCAATTGCTACAAAATACCTATGGGCACCTTATTCCCAAAGTTTTCCCATGCAACATGGTGAACCCATATCACTGCCATACAGAGGAAAAAAACAAGCTGATATGGATTAAGTATGGGCACTTGATGCCCATAGTTTTGCTGTGCAACATGATAATCCCATGTCACTGCCATAGAGAGAAAAAACAAGAATACAATAACAGCTGATATGGAATAAGTATGGGTAACATATTCTCATAGTTTTTCCATACAGCATGATTATCCCATATCACTTCCATACTGAAGGAAAGTGAACATAGATTGCCTGGTGATATGGGATTCCTATGGGTAACCCATTCCCATAGCAAAACCATACAAAGCTTCCCTTTGGCTAAAAAACCCATACTCTTCCCATACCTTGAAATGTTACAAAACTGGGCCCCATATCAGTTCCATATAATGGTCTAACCTTCCCATATCTATTCCATGTATGGGCCAGATATGGGCCATTATTTGCCATATCAAACCCATACTTTTTCTTTGGTGAGGGAATGTAACCCTCAGCACTGATTTCCCAACTTCTGCCATTGACCTTGTCACTGGTTTTCTGGGATTCTTCACTTCTCTTCTTTGAAATTTGGACTTCAGTCGTACACATAGAGATATGACCTTCATAGCTTGGTACCAGCTGGATACACCATCCAGTCTGCTTGTCTCGAAGTGATCAGGAAATGGAACAACACTCTTGACTTCTGTAATCAATACGAACGCTTTCTTCACCTCCGGGTCGGACTCTTGAAGGGGAGACACCTCCACATTTTCAGGTTTACACGGTCTGCTCTTCCACAGAAATTCTGGACCAGTTAACCAGCACGAATCTTCTACCAGCTGCTTTGCTGTTAGCCCTCGTGATGCATCGTCTGCGGGATTGCTGCTCGTGTCAACGTAGAACCACGAGTTAGGATCAGTTAGGTCACGAATCTGCTGTACCCTGTTAGCGACATAAACATGGAACCTTTTAGCTTCACTGGAACAAGTAAATTATATTAGTGCCGGGTAAGAATTAACTTTTCCGGCCAATTTGCCCAACAAGTAAGGACATGGATGAGCAATACATACACACTGGCATACTTTAAGGTGCTTGCAAGATACTTGTGAGATCCAAACATTATTTTTCAACCTTTGTTCTAATACATGTCATGTTTTTCAGCTTTTGTCCTGGATGAAAATAACTATGGCAAGCATGCTGCCATGCTGTTTAACAAGACAGTGCAGGACAAGTGCTGTGGAGCTCGAAGAGGAGTCTAAAAAAACACACATAGACTTTTCATTTTATTTATAAGTTTATATATGTTAGGAGTATCCAAATCTGTTAATGTTTGTGAAAAGAGTTTTACATGCAGTCAGAAACTTTTTTACTTGTAATATTTAAATTTCCAAGAACATTTGCCAAACATAGCTTTCAAATACCTATTTTATACTTCTTTTTATGTCAAAGTGCTTACATGAAGACAAGATCAAATGTAAATAAAACATCCACGTTTTAAAGAAAATAGCTTGCACAGTGTTGACTGGTCATATTAAGGTTTAATCAGGTACACCAAGCACGTGCATGGGCTAGTTTCAAGCCGCATACATAACAACCAGTTCGAGTGCTATTATACCATGCTCCTGAAAACTGCATGTGCAGCATATTTTGCCTATCTGTAGCAGATAGTCCGTGCAGATATTTTCACAGATATGTATGAAATGACCCTTCTCAGTATCTGTCACATATCTGTGACAGATAGGAACATGGGGCCAAATTCCTATATGTCACAGATATGTAACAGATAGTCAGCTGCAGATATTCCACAGATATGCTGCAGAGCTGATGGATATATCTGCAGCATATCTGTCAGTTTGGTAAGGGCGAAGCACTCACGTACTTTAGGTATATCAGAAACAGCAAAGGAAACACTGAATCGAAAGGGGGAACAAAATGGTCTAAATAATTACACTGCCTTGTTTATGTGTACTGTGTACATGTGGTTTTTTTACTATCCAGTCTTTGGCTGAATACTTTGCCTTAAATCAGACAGAACGGTGTAATTCAGTTGTCAAAACTGCTGTACTCAATTATGTGAGAAGTAGTTGAAGTGTTCATGCGATAAGTGCTTCATGCAGAGTTCGGGATAAATCAAGCGGTGTTGTGTGTCCATCCACCCACGAACAGCACATTGGCGATGAGGGTGTTAGTCGTTCCGCCTTTGTGAGTTGTTATTTTGGAAGATTCGTGTGCTAGAAAGGAGATTTCGAGGACAAATAAGGGCAATCTGGATGAGAGCTCGGCGGGTACCTCGGAAGCGAGTCAGTCAACAGCGAGTCAAGATGCTAAACCGCCCCAATTTTTGGCGACTGACGTACAAAATCTACCCTGCTTTAACCCCAGGGAAGATCCGAACAACTTATTGGTGCGTTGGAAGCGTTCATTCGAGCTGAATTTGCTGGCAAAAGGGGTTTCAAGTGATCGACAGAAAGTGGAACTTAACTGTTCATGTTACACACTGCGGGAGCAGAACTGCAGGATTTTCAAAAATTATACTATACGCTAGTGGGCATCGAAAAGTAACCGAGGCCCTACGCCCTTTATTCTTTAATATTTTGATTTTCCCTCGGTGAATTTTATTAAAACTTTCCAATCTTGTGAAAATGATTTTTACTAACATTTTGCAGGGGAAAAAATATGAGGTCGTTCAGACGGTTTCACCGATATCACATGATTTCTTATTTTTAACCATTAAACTGAATTGCTCTGACAGAATTTTTTTCAAAAAATAGTATGTGGAAGGTAGCGTTAGTATCTCAACATGTGAAAAATTTAAAAACAAATTCACCGAAGGAGACGTGAGAAAATTCACTGTTAACTTTGCTTTTTTTTGCCTATGCTGACGTCATAAAATGTCAGGAAAACCTTACGATTTCATGTGAGCGCACACAGTTTACTACAGCTCACAGCGTCAGCGTGCGCGCGGTCAAAAAACTATAGGGAGCAACCTTAGCAATGGATTATATTTTTAGATTTGCAATGATACTCACAGAAATTCACAGAAACTCACAGAAGAAGAGATTAATTATTATACCCTTGTCAGTATAAATAGGGTATGTCACTTGCCAAATTTCAACAGTATTTTTTGTCGGTTTGAAACTTGATCACCCCAGTACATGGTTTATGTATAAGCATGATATTACACTTTTGTTCCCCCTAATTGTACCTTTTCAGCTATGCTAGCGTAATTGACTTCAATTCATTCAATTTTGATTTACTTTTGTAATTTATTGTCCTGTCTGCATTATCTGATCTTATATCTGTAGAATTATCCAGTGAAAATGAAAGGCCACCTCCAGGGATCTTTACTGCAAGTGAGGCACAAAAACACAAGGTGAGTTGATAATATTACTTCTCTAAATGTTTTTCTTAAGGATGATTAAGACCACCTGAACATCTTTGTAGCATGTGACATATGCTTATGTCAAACCTATTTGATACAAATTGTTTTGTGCAAATCAAACCAACAACTTTTTCTCATCGTGAAAATGAAGACGGGAAAACAGTTACTAACTACTAAAAAAGGTGGGAAGAATTACAATCTTCATAGATTGTATTTGTCTGTTTAAAGACTGTATGTCTTAATGCCTTGTATACAGTAATTGCATGATTACCAGCATGTATAAAGTGTGGAATTTGTAAGGCACTAACTTGGTGCTCTTTTTCTGTCCAGATGGTTGAACTGTATCCGGAAACTGGAGTCTACTGGTACATCGGCAACAAAAATGCTGCCTTAAGCTCTACCAAGACAGCTGGTGAGCTGACAGCTTATCTTATGGACACCTTCTTCACAAAGGAAACAATGGCTGTTTCAAACATAAAAGGTGGAGGCACAAAGGGATATCAACAGCTGAATCCTGCCATTGTTAATGCCATGAGAGGTAAATTCTGTTCTGAATTGTAAAATCTTCACTATTTCATTTGTCAACCAATTTGCAGTAAATTACAGTACATGTACTATCTCAGGGCTGAAAAAAGTCCTATCTGGAACAAGTAAATTATATTAGTGCCGGGTAAGAATTAACTTTTCCGGCCAATTTGCCCAACAAGTAAGGACATGGATGAGCAATACATACACACTGGCATACTTTAAGGTGCTTGCAAGATACTTGTGAGATCCAAACATTATTTTTCAACCTTTGTTCTAATACATGTCATGTTTTTCAGCTTTTGTCCTGGATGAAAATAACTATGGCAAGCATGCTGCCATGCTGTTTAACAAGACAGTGCAGGACAAGTGCTGTGGAGCTCGAAGAGGAGTCTAAAAAAACACACATAGACTTTTCATTTTATTTATAAGTTTATATATGTTAGGAGTATCCAAATCTGTTAATGTTTGTGAAAAGAGTTTTACATGCAGTCAGAAACTTTTTTTACTTGTAATATTTAAATTTCCAAGAACATTTGCCAAACATAGCTTTCAAATACCTATTTTATACTTCTTTTTATGTCAAAGTGCTTACATGAAGACAAGATCAAATGTAAATAAAACATCCACGTTTTAAAGAAAATAGCTTGCACAGTGTTGACTGGTCATATTAAGGTTTAATCAGGTAAACCAAGCACGTGCATGGGCTAGTTTCAAGCCGCATACATTACAACCAGTTCAAGTGCTATTCTATTTCGTCATCAGCCAAGGTCGTTACGGAGTGGTACGAGAGAGAGTGCAGCGCATGCGTCAAGTCAGTTGTGTAGACCTTGTGTCAAGGATTAGGCGTAGTTTTTTGCTGCTCCGTTTAAAACTGGTTTTGTTCCCTCTACACGGGACGGATATCCACCTTGGAAACTCCCAGCACATTGGGATATTGAATAGATTGCTATCCACGACAGGCTGAGTAGAAATTGAGCACTGAATTCTTGTTTTTTCCGCTTACGTTTTTCCCGCGCTTTTCATTCAGGAAAAACATGGCCGCCACTGGCACGACCGAAGATATAGAGACTACGGACTCTGCTCAACTTCACGAGGAAGGCAGTCTTAACAAAAGTCTCTTATCTGTGCTAAGTGCAATGCAGGAGAACTTAGTCTCCTCGAATTCTCTGCTTCGTGACTTAGTAGAGAGCAAACGCAAGTCGAGTGAAATGGCACCGGCTTCCAAACGAGCAAAGCTCGGTTCAGGAGAATCGAGTAATGCCACCAATGCTTCAGAGAAAGCGCTAAATACTTCAGATGAAGTGATTATTGAGGTTTCTGACAAAGAGACCGACCCAGCTTCAGAGGAAGCAATTAATAATGCCAAAGTTCCCGATGACGACAGGTTAAGCTTGTTGAGTGGCGAAGGTAGCCTAGACGAGCTAGAGGATGAGGAGGTCGATAATGATGATTTACTGTCCCAAATCACGACCTCACTGAGCTCATCCGACGAAAGTGGACCGCCAGTGTCCGAAAAACTATCCAAACTGGTTAATGACAAATTTCAAACAGAATACACTGTCGAGAAACGTAAAGAGTTAACTCAAAAATACAAGATACCTAGTAATTGCCACGAGTTATTTGTCCCCAAAATTAATTCGGAGATTTGGGGCAAACTTAATACAAGCTCCAAGAGGTCAGATATTAGAACGTCAGTGTTGCAAGACACTTTAATTAAGGTCTCTAGTGCCATTATTGTCACTGTGGATGACTTACTTAGTCATAGGGAGAAGAAAACATCTCCTGACTATAAAACTCTGATACCTAGGCTGACTGATTCTGTCGCCTTGATTGGGCATGTGCATAAGGAACTTTCGTTTAAACGAAGGGATGCAATCCGCCCTTACTTGAACCAAGAGTTCAAACAGGCTTGTTCACGAACTCTTAAACCGGGGAAGCTGCTATTTGGCGAGGATCTCCCCAAAACTCTGCAAGAACTCAAGACAACAAATAAACTAATGAGCTCTGTAACTCCTGATAACAAGAAAGGACATGCTAAATCAAAGAACCACAGTAACAGTCATTTCAGGGGAAACTTTTATCAAGGTAATCAGAGCAAGCCTTTTTTGGCCCACAGAGGGGGGAATGTATATCCCCCCAAGTCAAACCAACAGCAGAATCGGTTCCAACCCAAGAAGAAATTCACAAAGAATTAAACAGGATCAAAACACAGGTAGATGAGTTTCCTTCTTACATGGCCTCTCATGTTTTACCTTATTTGAAAGCTAAAGTGCATTCATTTAGGGGAGGACAGTTATCTTTGTTTCGCCACAAATGGGAGAGACTTACTACTGATAATAACATCCTCCAAACTATCTCTGGAGATTCTATAACATTTATTTCAAACCCGCCCACTCAGGTATCATACCCTCCCAACTCTATACCGCGTGATCATGCAAGTTTAGTTGACAGAGAAATCAAAAGCCTGCTAGATAGGGGGGTTATTGTCTTGTGTAACCATGAGCCTGGTGAATTTATCTCACCTATATTTACTGTACTAAAAAAGGATGGAAATGTGCGTCTTATTCTAAATTTAAAGCGTTTAAATGCATTTATAGAGAACTCGCATTTTAAAATGGATACAATACATACCATCTTAAGATTGGTGACACCAAATTGTTGGATGGCTTCTCTGGATTTGAAGGATGCTTACTACAGTGTAAGAATTCATCCTGATTTTCAGAAGTACTTTAAATTCACATACCATGGTTTGCTTTATCAGTACACAGTGTTCCCCAATGGCCTGTCTACCTGCCCTCGCAAATTCACAAAAATGATGAAGCCACCCCTTTCCCACTTGAGGCTTTTGAATCACATTATCAGTGGATATATTGATGATTTTTATTTACAGGGCAGCACGTACCTTAGATGTGCGATTAATGTTATTGACTCTATTAAGATGTTAGACAACATTGGATTAGTCATTCACCCTGAAAAATCTGTGTTCATTCCGCAACAGCAAATCACTTTTCTGGGATTTGTCATTGACTCTCTCAAAATGATCGTCAGACTTACTGAAGATAAGATACGTAAGATTAAAGAGATACTGCAATGTACCATAAATAATTCACACTCTGTTAAGATCCGAGACATTGCCAGAATTATTGGCTACATGATCTCTAGCCTACCGGCTGTGAGATATGGTGCACTTTATTATAGATACCTGGAAATGGACAAGATTAAGGCCCTCAAACAGTCTAAAGGAGATTTTGAAGCTTCTATGTCTGTGTCTAAGCAAGGAATATCTGAAATGAGGTGGTGGCTAGATAATCTGGATCATAGTTATAACACCATTTGCCATCCCCCTGTAGATATCATTCTGTATTCAGATGCTTCCCTTATGGGTTGGGGTGCTGTCATGAACAAGACATCGACAGGAGGGAGATGGTCACCCATGGAGGCTGAAAACCATATCAACTACCTTGAGCTTTTGGCAGTATTCTTTGCCCTAAAATGTTTTCAAAATTCTATTTCAGGAAAGCATGTAAAATTAATAATTGACAACACTACTGCTGTCTCTGTCATAAATAATATGGGCACATGTCACAGTCTTAAATGTAATGAAATTGCAGTTCAAATTTGGGAATTTTGTCAGTTACATAATGTAACTTGGCTTACTGCTGCCCATATCCCTGGCTCCTCCAATGTTACAGCTGACAGAGAATCTAGAAATTTTCATTCAGAGGATACCGAATGGATGATTAATCCCAAATTACTGAACAAGGCACTGGATGCCCTTAATTTCAAACCAGAGATAGACCTTTTCGCATCCAGACTCAACAGACAATTTTCCACATACTGCTCCTTTAGACCAGATCCTGAAGCATACCTTGTTGATGCATTTACTGTTTCATGGTCTGAAAAACAATTTTATTGTTTTCCCCCTTTTAGTTGTGTTCTAAGAGTTCTACAAAAAATCATCCAGGACAAGGCGACGGGCGTGGTAGTAGTTCCAATGTGGCCGACACAATCGTGGTACCCGATCCTGACGTCTCTTCTCGTTCTTCCACCAATCACTCTTCCACCGTCCAAGAATCTTTTGAGTCTTCCGGCATTTCCAGAGGTAAACCACCCACTACACAGAAAAATGAGTCTCCTTATTTGTCTACTATCAGGAAACAACTCAAGGATCTAGGCTTCACATCCAGATCTTCAGACGTCATTATTGCATCCTGGCGAAAAGGCACAACCGCGCAGTACCAGACATACCTCCAGAAGTGGCTTGAATTCTGTAAACAGAAACACTGCGATGTCTTGTCACCATCTCTACCCATGGCCCTAGATTTCCTGTCTATGCTGTATGAAAAGGGATCATCGTACAGCGCCATAAACACTGCTAGAAGCATGCTGTCGTCCATCTTACAGCTTGACATAAACTCTTCTACTCCATTTGGACAATTACCAATTGTCAGACGGTTTATGAAAGGCATCTTTGAGCTTCGCCCCGCATTACCCCGATACAAATCAATTTGGGATTTGAGTGTTGTATTTAATTATTTTCGTGGAAGGCCCTCAGCACCCGAGCTCAGCTTGAAAGATCTCACGTTAAAGCTGACATTTCTTCTAAGCCTCCTAAGCGGTCAGAGATGTCAAACAATTAAGTATTTAACAACCGAGAACATGGAGCTGACGACTGATCAGTGTGTTTTCAAGATCATGGACAAAGTAAAACAGACTCGTGTAGGAACTCATATTCAACCCGTTGTTTTTAAGGCTTATCCAAAGGATGAGAAGTTGTGTACTATTGCTCATTTGAAGGAGTACATAAAGCGGACAACCCCTTTTCGAAACGCATCCAAACAATTGCTTCTAAGTCATGTAAAGCCACATGGACCAGTAAGCAAGGACACAATCTCCAGATGGTGCAGAACCGTCTTGTCTACTGCAGGGGTTGATACATCTAAGTTTAAAGGCCACAGTACAAGAGCCGCCTCATCTTCTTTCCTTGCAGACAATAACATAAACATTAAGGACATTATGTTGTCTGCAGGATGGTCGAGTGAGAGGACCTTTCAACAATTCTACCACAAGTCTTCTGAGCCAGAGTTTAATTACGGACATGAAATTTTAAGGACATTTGCGCAAAACTAGTCTTATCACAGATGTGGTGCGCTCGAGTAGTTTTTAAGCTACACTGATCTTTTTATAGGATATCTTTTTGATGGTTGATACCCCTTGTTTAGTATTCTTACCGAACCTCGGTCCAGGTTTTTTCTGCCTCAGATCTGAGACACAGATTGTGGCAATACATGTAAGGTTTATCTTTGCTTGTGGTCTATAGTGTAATGTGACTACGATTCTTCATATTTTTGTTACTTAAATCGTTGATATTTGGATAAACGAATGACGCAATTAAACGTCAGTTATTTATTACTTAAACACTGTTTTTTCTTCTGCCTCAATGACAGCTCTGAAATCTCGTACCACTCCGTAACGACCTTGGCTGATGACGAAATAGAATTAAGAATTAAACGAGACTTACCTGTAAGTTGAAGTTTGATTTGGATTCTATGAGTCATCAGCCGGGAGTGTAGGAGTTGGTACGCCCCCCCTGTTATCATTATTGTGCCCCTCCCTATGGGTGTCCGATGAGTATCTTCATTGTTACGGTTCATTCTGCTTGCCATATGGCAATGAGATTCCTTTTCTACAGTTTTTTCTCGTCACCAGACCTACTTGGTATAACACGTGCCCTAGGAACGTAGGCCCTGGCAACGAAAATGTCATTTCGGCCTCTAAAGCCTGACTTGACGCATGCGCTGCACTCTCTCTCGTACCAACTCCTACACTCCCGGCTGATGACTCATAGAATCCAAATCAAACTTCAACTTACAGGTAAGTCTCGTTTAATTCTTAATTATACCATGCTCCTGAAAACTGCATGTGCAGCATATCTTGCCTATCTGTAGCAGATAGTCCGTGCAGATATTTTCACAGATATGTATGAAATGACCCTTCTCAGTATCTGTCACATATCTGTGACAGATAGGAACATGGGGCCAAATTCCTATATGTCACAGATATGTAACAGATAGTCAGCTGCAGATATTCCACAGATATGCTGCAGAGCTGATGGATATATCTGCAGCATATCTGTCAGTTTGGTAAGGGCGAAGCACTCACGTACTTTAGGTATATCAGAAACAGCAAAGGAAACACTGAATCGAAAGGGGGAACAAAATGGTCTAAATAATTACACTGCCTTGTTTATGTGTACTGTGTACATGTGGTCTTTTTACTATCCAGTCTTTGGCTGAATACTTTGCCTTAAATCAGACAGAACGGTGTAATTCAGTTGTCAAAACTGCTGTACTCAAGCAGTTGTAGTGTTCATGCGATAAGTGCTTCATGTAGAGTTCGGGATAAATCAAGCGGTGTTGTGTGTCCATCCACTCACGAACAGCACATTGGCGACGAGGGTGTTAGTCGTTCCGCCTTTGTGAGTTGTTATTTTGGAAGATTCGTGTGCTAGAAAGGAGATTTCGAGGACAAATAAGGGCAATCTGGATGAGAGCTCGGCGGGTACCTTGGAAGCGAGTCAGTCAACAGCGAGTCAAGCAGCTCAACCGCCCCAATTTTTGGCGACTGACGTACAAAATCTACCCTGCTTTAACCCCAGGGAAGATCCGAACAACTTATTGGTGCGTTGGAAGCGTTCATTCGAGCTGAATTTGCTGGCAAAAGGGGTTTCAAGTGATCGACAGAAAGTGGAACTACTGTTTATGTTACACACTGCGGGAGCAGAACTGCAGGATTTTAAAAAATTATACTATACGCTAACGGGCATCGAAAAGTTAAACCGAGGCCCTACGTGCACGTTGTAAAGATTCTGGATGATTACTCGTACCGAAAGTTAATGTTCCCTTTGAAAGGCATGTGTTCAGACAAATGGAGCAGCAGAACGGAAAGAAAATTCGTGTGCAGGCTGAGGCAGAAGGCCATTACATGTGACTTCACAGACGTAGATGAAACGGTCCGGGGTCAGTTGATTGAAAAATGCCAGGACCAAAAGCTCAGATGGAAGTTCTTGGAGAAACCTAATGCCAAATTAACAGATCTACAGGATATTGCAAGAGCCCATGAAGCAGTTAATGAACAAATGAAGTCTATGGACAAGCCTCTAGCACACCAGCCAGGACAAGTCAACTCGATCAAGCAGCAGAAATTCCAAAACAAAGGGAGGGGGCAGAGTGAAAACAAAGGAAAGAAAGGTGGGAAGAGCTTCAAGACACAGAAGCCCGAGTCAGATTAATCACAAAGGTGTTACAATTGCAATCGTTTTGGCCACTTTGCAAGAGATGCTTGCTGTCCGGCAAGAGATAAAGAGTGTGGTAACTGCGGGGGACGTGGACACTTTGTAGTTTGTTGTTAGAAGAAGGGAGCTACAAAAACACCACTTAGAGCAAATCAGGAAAGGAGTCGAAAGGCTTACCATAGAGGAGGGAGCAACTGGCCGAGGGGATGGATATGCAGTCATGGTCAAGGGGCAGCAGGAAACCAGAGAGATTACGCTTAATGTCGGCAGAGTACAACTGGACGGTGTAGTAATCGATTCAGGTGCATCATGTAATTTGATTGATTACGGGACTTGGAACAGTCTGAAAGAGAAATGCATCAGGTGTGAATCAAAGGTGGTAGACAAGCTGTTTGCATATGGCCAGAAGGAACCAATGGAAGTTGCAGGGACATTTGTTGCAGAAATACTATGTGAAGCTAGTGGGGAGGAGTGTGTGGATGAATTTACTGTCATTAAAGGTACTGGAAAGCCGTTGCTTGGAAGGAGCACAGCCGAGAAACTTAAAGTATTACGAGCGGGACCAGTGAGTGAGCCTGAAGTTTGTTCTGTGGCAGCAGAAGGGAGTGATGAGGGTATTTGGGAACAATATGCAGACATGCTTACAGGGGTTGGAAAGTTGAAGAATTATCAGCTAAAACTACACATCAATAAGGATGTTAGAGCAGTAGCTCAGCCAGTGCGGAGACTTCCTTTTGGACTCAGGGACAAAGTTGATCAGAAGTTGGATGACTTGCTTGATAAGGATATCATAGAGGAGGTACCAAACACTCCTACAACATGGGTATCACCATTGGTGGTCGCTCCAAAACCCGATGGGGATATTCGAGAGTGCACAGATATGAGAAGAGCAAACAAAGCAATTGTGCGGGAGCGCCATCCAATCCCGACGATTGAAGAAATTCTGTATGATCTTAATGGATCCACTGTGTTTAGCAAGTTTCTCCTCAAATGGGGGTTCCATCAAGTTGAACTGGAGGAGGAGTCCCGGGAAATAACAACATTTGTTACCCATTGAGGACTTTACAGGTACAACCGGCTCATGTTCGGGATCTCGTTGGCACCAGAGAAGTTCCAGGACATCATATCAGATGTTATACAGGGCTGCAGTGGAGTAGCAAATATCGCAGACGACCTGGTTGCTCATGGAGCAGACCTCAAGGAACACGATAGGAATTTGCATGCGTTCTACAGTCAGTGGACTGACCCTAAATGGAGAGAAATGTCGGTTCAGACTGCTTAAGTTGACTTTCTTTGGACATGACCTCACTAGTGATGGAGTCGCACCAAGTGAAGAGGAGATTACTGCAGTTGTGAATGCTCAGGCTCCTAAGAATGTGTCAGGAGTGCAGTCACAGCTTGTGCAGTATTCATCAAAGTTCACTCCTAACTTTTCACAAGTAGCAGAGCCTCTACGGAAATTGCTTAGGAAGGGACAGCCCTTTATCTGGGGCACTGAGCAACAACTTGCATTTGAAGAGCTCAAACGGCTGATGACTTCAGCAAATGCGCTTGCCTACTTAAGGGGTGACTGCAAGAGGAGAATCGTAGCAGATGCGGGTCCAGATGGACTGGGAGCGATATTGCTGCAACTACATGGCGGGGAGTGGAGAGCAGTGTCGTATGCTTCTAGAAATCTTACAGAGGTCGAAAGGCGGTATGCGCAGACGGAAAAGGAGGCACTCGCCCTTGTTTGGGCTTGCGACAGGTTTAATCTCTGTGTGTATGGGCATGAGTATGAACTAGAGACAGACCATAAACCTCTGGAGTATATCTTCAGCAGAACGTCAAAGCCATCAGCGAGGATAGAACGATGGGTACTTCGCCTACAGTGTCACAACTATCACGTAGTGTACTGCCCCGGGAAAACAAACATTGCGGATGCTTTGACCAGGTTGAATCAGACCACCCAAAGGATCCTAGCAGTGAGAAAGAGGATCTGGTCAGATTTGTTGCTCAGGGAAGCACACCAGTTTTCTTGACCCCGAGAGAGATTGAAAGGGAGTCTGAGAATGACCCAGAATTAGTAAGTGTGCGTCAGTACATCCACACAGGAGATTGGTCACAATGCGAGATGCCCGGCTATGTGAGTGCGAAGAATGAACTGTGTACCTTAGGAAAGCTCGTTTTGGGAGGGGATCGGATTGTGATACCTCAGAGCCTCAGGAGATCGGTGGTAGAATCAGCCCATGAGGGACACCAGGGCATTGCCAAGACAAAAAGCAGACTGAGAACCAAGGTGTGGTGGCCTAAAATGGACGCAGATGCAGAACGAATGTGCAAAAGCTTTCATGGGTGTCAGGTTGTGGGACAGTTTTCATCGCCTGAACCAATGCAGAGGACCGAGCCACCTACAGGGCCTTGGCAGGATATTGCTGTTGACCTAATGGGACCAATGCCAAGCGGAGAGAACTTGTTAGTTGTAGTTGATTATTATAGCCATTATTATGAAGTTGTAGTCATGCGGCCAACTACCTCACCCAAGATAATTGCAGCCTCGACGGAAATCTTTACAAGATTTGGATATCTTTATTCGCTCAAGGTAGATAATGGGCCCCAGTTTGACAGTAAGCAGTTTGAGGAGTTCTCACGTGAGTGCGGAATTGAGGATAGAAGATCACCACCAATATGGTCACAAGCCAATGGCGAGGTTGAAAGGCAAAACAGGACCCTCTTAAAGGCCATGAAGGTTGCAGAAGCAGAAGGGAAAAAGTGGACAGAAGAACTGCTAAAGTTACTATTGGCATACAGGTCAACACTTCAAGTCTTCACAGGTGCCACGCCTGCCTCTCTAATGTTTGGTAGGGAAATCAAGACCAAACTGCTAGAGTTGAGACCAGACAAGTCAGTGATTAATGAGAGCACGAGGGACAGAGACTGGATTCAAAAGTTGACACACAAGACGTATGCAGATAACAAGCGTGGTGCTACATGGAGCCCAATAGTTCCACAAGATCAGGTGCTATTAAAGAACACTAAGACCACTGGAAAACTAGCACCAAATTTTGAACCAGAACCCTACACTGTGGTAGCAAAGGAGGGACATCAAGTAACTGTGAAATCCAGTGAAGGACCTGTTTACAGGAGAGACAGTTCGTTTGTTAAGCCATATATTTCACCGATGATGAAGTAGTCCCAGAAGACATTAAGGTTAAGGACACTGATTGTTCGGATCCAAAGCCAGTTGAATTAGATTGTTTGAGACCGAAGCGTAACATCAAACAACCGGAGAGATTTAAAGATTATGTTCTCAGAAAACCTTAAGGACTACAGAATGTGTCTGTGAGAGACTCTTGTTGTTGACATTTGAACATTTGAGTCACTTAGCAAAAGCATTTTAAATCGCAGTAGTACCTAGAACATTTATACTGTTATAGTGGAAAGGAAGGGATGTAGTGTTCATGCAATAAGTGCTTCATGTAAGAGAATCGTGTAAACCGCAAGGCACTATGGGATTTAGTTGTTGTTGGCGGCCATCTTGAAGAGCATGTCGAATGTGATTAAAGCATGTTGAGTTCCAGATAAATCAAGCGGCGTGGTGTGTCCATCCACTCACGAACAGCACAGCAGTAACAATACCTTTTCGTGCAACTAGTTCAAAGAAAAGAGAACTCAATGAAAGAAGAATTTGACATACAATGTTCATAATTAGGTTACTGTAAACGAACTTTCCAGAACTTTGGCAAATGACCGCTCAAAAGAGGGTAATCATTTAATACAGGTTTGCTTAATACAGGTTTGACTGTAATTGTATTCATTGTACAGAAAGGCAGATAACACTAGTCCCAGGGACACCCTCCAAACCAGCCTACCCTAGGCAGGCCAAATTTTCATATAAAAATTTGTTCTACTAGGGAGAAAATGTGGGTGTGGGAAAAAATGTGCAACTCAGCTCTTGTCCTTTTATTTTTTACAGAAACTGAAAGAGCAGGCGCAAGATGCTACCAATTATTATTAGTTAGGACACTAACTAATAATTCTAACAGTAAAACACAAAAGAGTAACAAGTTTTAACACAGAAAAATAATAAGGGTGGGTCATGAAAGGGGATCGATCCCTTTAGCTTTGAAATACGGTACTCAACCCAGAAGAACACAATCATGAGAGATTTTAATCACTCAGAGTCTTCAGGCTTTTACATCTTTTTGTGTTGTGATTTATGCCAAAATTCTGTAACCATTGTAAGTACTTAGACTTCGGCGCTTCCTTTTTCAGTTTAGTATTGCAAGTGCAAAAACCACCCCTTCTGGGGACAGCCTTCCTGTGTAGCCCACTATAGAAGCTTTTTTCCCTTCATTATCAGGATGACGTTAGTTTGCAAGCTAAGCCCTTTTCTTAAATTACAGCAACTGAACAAGGCCAAGAAAGAGAACAAATCAGTGGCACAAAATTGTGACCATCTTTTGAAGGTACTTCTAAACCATTCACTATCACAAACAACTGTGGGGGAACCTATTGCACAAAAGTCATACACTTATCGCTTATTGGAAAACTGGATATGAATTCCAGTCTTAAAGTCATTTCAACTATAGTGGGAGCTGTAAGGAGCTGATCAAAATTACGAGTGGTGCCAGTCTGAGGGGTTGCAGAGATTAATTTCAATTGGTGTTTTGGTTTTAATGAAACTACCAATGATTATGGTTAATGTGATCATTGTCATTCCAATTATAAATTTGTTTGTTAACAATTACAACAAAGAGAAGATAGGCATCTCATTGACTTCCTTAAAGAACAAAATCAAGTTTTACAAGACGTAAGTATTGCTTTTTAATATTGTACCTCAATGAATATAGCGTATTTTCTCGATTAAATGTCAGGCCTCAAATAAACGTTAGGTTCAAATAAATGCCAGGTCAATACAGTTAAATTTAAAATAAACTAGCCCGGCACTTATTTGAGGTACCATCAATTACTTGAGGTCCAGCGTTTATTTGAAACTGAACTTTTATGTTACTGACTCTCATTGAAAAATAGGTATAGCAATTTTAAAAAAGTTAAGAGGCACTGCAGTACTTCAGTTCAACTATTTACTGTGCTCATTCCAGCTATGGGAAGTTGACCTTATGTATGCTACACGCTACTTAGGACCCAATTCTCCCAACTTGTTTTGAATTTTATTGACTCGAAAAAAATCGGTGACGTTTTATTCTTGTTTTAATTATGCTGTGTTATAATTGTGCTGTAATTTTAGTGAACTTAAAGTATTATAGACCAAATTAATGAAAGCTGCAAAAAATGAACAAAAACACCTTAAAAACACCGGAATCAAATAAAGGCTGGGTCTATGAGGCTAGTTTTAAATAAATGCCCCCGACGTTAAATCGAGAAAATATGGTAAGTGCAGAAATCGATAGGAAATATGTCATATGTTACAAACTACAGGAGGTTTGCAAATAGAGCCTGTACATGAAGTAATGACGCTTGTGTTCTCAAGAACCACTTTGCAAATCCTTTATTCCTGCACATTCCATTTGTAGGTCAAATTATGTTTACAGGAGTGTTTTTTGTTTTTATTTTCAGGAATTAAAGGAATTAAACGCCAAAGAAAATTCGACATTGGCAAAGGTATTTATCTTTTTATTCTAGTTTGACTAGGAATAAATTAGGTTAGATTTCCACGTTAGGAATCAATTGTTTTAGGGATGAGCTTTTGTAATCTTGTGCCTGAATGTTACATCTCATCCATCCTGATTTACCCAAGATAGTAACCAAAACCAAAAACCAAACCAAAAAGTGATCTGGCCACCTCATTAAAAATTACACCACTAATAGAAAACAATTAACTTTGCATGGACCACCGTAACAAAATAAAAGTACCAGATCCTGTAGTGAAGGATCTACTGAAATATACATTCAGTTTCCCTACACCGTTACATCAACATTACTTTTTTATCGTATTTGATCCACTAATAGGCTGATTCCTAAAATTGTTCGCTTAATAAATTTATCATTGCAGATTAATTGTAACAGAAACTAGGCTCTCAGTCATGGTACGCTGACCGAGCACAGTGAGGTGTGTACGCCACGATCTCGAGCCAAATATTTCCCTGTCAAGCCAGACCTAACTCAGTTAATAAGTGCATAATGTGATATTAGCAGAAAAGAGGACCTCAAGAAGAAGCAAATGCTGATGTAATTAAAGTATGTATTTTGTATGACCTTATCTTCTAATTGCATTAGGCAGTAGTGTTCCTGTCTTTCCAAACCACTTGGACTAGCTCATAATCACAACTAAAAATCAATGTTAAAGTTTTGATTACCCTTTGTTGTAAATCGTACACAACAGTATATATAACTAGTTAAAAGACGAAATGTTGATAAGTTTACTATGTTTACATTTAACGCATTTGACATTATCAGCCTGCAGTAAGGCAGGCCTGTGTCACATATGAACCTTGTTATAATATGGCCTTGCGCACCATAACTCAGTGGTTAGAGCATCCAACCAGCACCAGGAAGGTCACGGGTTCAACTCCTGTTGCGAGGACTCAGATTTTTTCTGAGTAAAAACAACTTTGACAAGTGGATTTTGAGTCGTTCAACACTAGGATTGCTTCAGAGTTTGACTTTTAGCTGGGTTGGTTGGTAAAAACGGTATGGAGCCTGAATTGAAAAGCAAACTGAACCATACGTGCAGTGCTTTTCTGGACGTTGCAATGACAAATTTCACCATATTACAAAACAAAGCATCATCTGTTCTGTGTGCATTACTTGCCTATATTTTTCAGAATGGAGTAATGATTAGTGTATGTAATCGCATGAGGTGGAGTATAATTAAGCTTATGACCATACCACAGGGGATACACCGGTTCTCGTTGATCACTGAAGTTAAGCCCTGTCGGGCGGGGCTAGTACTCGGATGGGTAATCACCTTGGAACACTACGTGTTGTAAGCTTTTTTGTCACAACTAAATGGCGTCCTGGTAGAGCAAAAATTAATTTTTAATCAGATATTTCCTGGCGGCTTTTTTTGTAAACCAATTGATTAAGCAGGAACAAAAAAGAGGCCTTTTGCGTGGATATAACTACAAGTTACATGTCAATATCTCTCTTTTTGCGGAGGAGATTTTCGCTCTTATTTGCATGTTTTGCACGCTCCCTAAGAGAAATCTGTTTGGGCCTCCTCCCCAAAATCAGTGATCTGTTCACTGGCTAATGCAGTCCCAGAGAATCGAATCAAACCCGCCGACAATCTTGTTTTGCGGGGAAAATACGTTATATACTGTATTTAGTCTGGGGACCTATAGCCATGACGTGTTAATGAAAGACCAGCAAGTTCAACTACCGTAAACTGCCGCTTATAAGCCCTGGGCTCCTGGCCATGGGCTTATACAACTTCGTAAAGGGTTTTGGGTGGGCTTATAAACAGAGGGGCTTATATCTGGGGGGGCTTATGAGCGGAGAGGAAATCAGTTTTGGTTCGAATTATCGGGAGTTTCGAAAAACCGGGTATTCAAGAAATTCTACTGTAGGATTCTACTGTAGTTTTTAATTAAGCTCTAAAACGTCACAATAAATCGAATTCATTTTAAATTTATGAACAAAATCAAAACTGTAACAACGTAACCGGAAACAATTTTTTTTTCGTCCTCAATTGATGCGTCAGATCAGTCGAGACATTTACACCGCATTAGGTCCTTGTTTGGTTGTTTCCAAATTGCTGGAATGCGTGGTGTTCATTTCTCGTTGCTGGCCCGTCCCACCCCTACACGCGGGCTTCCAGTGGCACTTCAACAGTCTTCTGTATGCTTCACAAAACTCGGCACTCCTGAACCAGTATATCCATGGGTTCATTGAAGAATTACTCAGAGCAAGTGTTCGCGCCCAGTTGTAGGCCACGCCAAAGTTCTTTTCAGCAAACGCAGAGCGCAGATACAGCAGAGGAAACCAGAGATAACGGCCGACTCTCCAACAGAAACAACAATCAACTCTCCAATAACAGCAACAGTGCAAGAGGTGAGGATTCAGAAGGTGATCACAAAAAGAAAGCAAGAGTTGTTCTTGCTTCTTCCCACTGACCTTCCCGGAGCTACAGGTTGAAGATATAGATGACTTTGTCAAACCTCTTTTGAAGTGAAAGCCAGACAAAGTTATCCTACACGTTGGAACCAACAATGTGAAGGATGATAATCCAAAGCGTATCATGGGAAAGATTGCAGAGCTGGTAGACACTCTCAGGAAAGAGAAGCCTACAGACAAGATAGCCCTTTCATCAATCGTTCACAGAAGTGATGATAGATCTCCAAATGGAGGTACTGATCAGGTAAACTGCTCCACAGAATCCTTTTCTACACAAAGTGGTGTTCACTTTAGTTCTCACAATAACATTTCTGAGGACTGCCTCAAAAGTGGTGGATTACCCTTGAACAGAAAAGAGATGACTAAGTGGTAATGATTCCGTGTCTGACGGTCTTGCACTTCTGTACGTACAGATTTAGTAGTTATTTAGTAGGTATTAAATAGTTGTTTGGTAGATATTAATTAGTACCACCAAGATTTAGATCCAACATGTGTAACCCTCTCTCTCCACTGACCATTAAATGTATATGTACACAGTCTCAATCTAATGCTTTTGAAATCTGTCAATGACAATTCTTTCCTTTCAGTATTGTCATTTCCCTCACAAATGGCACAAATGTCATAGAAATGTTAATTGCCTTGAAGGCATTTACTCATGGATTGACTGCATGTCAATGAGCCTTTTGTTCTTGTACGTTCGCTGTGTAAAACGCATTCAGTAATTAAATCACTTTTACTCATCACTTCAGCCGATGGGCTGAAACTAATCCGCAATGGCCATGGGTGTATTTTGATAATGATGAGGGGGGGGGGGGGGAGGATGGCGTGACAAGGTAAATCTTCTCCCTGTTTTGGGATGTCCTGATAGGGCACACGTTCTAAATGCAAGATGGTGACTAGTCAATCCCCACTCTCTCCCGGCATACAACAGTCAGCTGTGGGAGGTTATTGGTTGCATCCTCACCTACACGGTTGCTGTACTTAGCGAATTTCCTGAGGTATGTATCTGCCAAGTTGTATGCCAGGCGCTCCTTGGTCTTCAAGGTGATGAGGATGAAGAGGTCTCAGTGGCTGTTTTCTTATCTACATGAAGTGAAAGAGAACACGGCCTTCTGTCACTACCACTCTCTTTAATCACGAGGAAGAGGTACAGAAATTCATTGCCAGTAGAAGGGAGGACCTTCTTGCAATCTTGGTGAATTGCCCACTACTTGCCACTTATGCTCTTTGTTGGTGAATGTTTCTCAGTAAGCCTGTTGAAAGCCCCGAGGGCTGCCCTCACAGTGATCCAAGCAGGTTTTCAGGGCATTTCTGGCACGGCATTTGTGGAATAACTGGAGAGATGATATCACACTGATACCAGCAACAGTGGCGCCCCCTATATGAAGAAATAGTAGAGTATCTTGAGCTGTATTCAGGCAAAGAGGGGGCTGGCCGTGTATTCAACCGTCTTGATGGGCTTTTTAACAGAGCACAATGATGAAGGCCTTCTGCGTACCTTTCTTTGTTACATGACGGCCTCACCAAATGCTCGTAGTGGCAGCATCAAAATCGACATCGGCAGTGCATATAAAGCTGTACAGCCATAGCTCATCAAACCTGTTTCTTGATGATTCACTTGCCAGTTATTCCAGACGAGAGGCTGAGGAAGTTTTTTTGTTACAGCTATTGAAGGAACTTAGGAACAGGGAGGGGTGACCTCAGTCTGAGGTCATACGACGAAGATCTACGTATTATACTGCTAAAACCAGTACGAGAGGTTAGAGGTGCACGGAAACATCGAAGGAACAAAGATTTCGACTCAGGCAAACAGTCCATCATGGGCAAGGTCTTTCTGGAGGCCATCAATTCGGAAAACAAAAGAAAAACAAGAGAAATGGAAAGAACGAGCCAGGTTGGCCCAGGAGAAGAAAAGAAAATTAGAGGAAAAAATACCCCCCCCCCCGAAAAAAAATATAGGCAAAATCGAAAAAGTCAGCCAAAAAAGGGGAAAAAGTAAACAAAAACCTAACCCCCACCCCCCCAAAAAAATCCAAGGTTGCAGAATGTTACTTGGGGGAGCTCTCTACATATTCATGTGCCAAGCATGGTGGACAATACGATTTGATATTGATGCATGGGTGGACTGCAAATTCTGTGGGGACAGGTTCCACATCAGGTGCACAAATCTACCTGTACCAGACGACCTGGGCGACCATTTGATTATACCTGCAATATTTGTGCCCTAAAGGGATTTCCATTGCATGAATAATATATAGATTTAGCCAAGACTAAAAGCGGAACTCCAATTATTTATTTATTATCATTTATTATTATTATAATTAGAATTATTTCAAGTGGTACCTGGCAGCAATATTACATTTTAGTTAATTATTAGTAAATACACCTCTCATCAAATTAGAATCTGCATACCTGCCAACCGTATAAAATCAGAAGTAGGGACCACCCCCCCCCCCCATAATCACCCCAGTCCTGGGGTAGTGCCCTGCCCCCTAACACTGACGATACTCCAGGGTTTTGCATTACTTTTTAAAAAGATTGCCTGCACTGTACTGTTTTGACATTAGAATTCTCAGGTGTTGTTTAATGGTCTCAAGCACCTCATGTATTGCATGTAGAAGACTCAAGACCAATCTTTACCAACCCAGTTCCAAATTGTCTTTTTTTTCTCTTGAAAATAGGAATGTCCCGATTTTTTCTACGTTTTGAAACTCAAAAATCGGGACAATTCCCATTAAGGTATTCCTGGAGGCTAAAGTGACCCTTTTCAAATCGGTTCACTTTTAAGCAGTTTGAAGTTTATCACAAAATATGTTTGTTTCCAAATTTTCAGTTTAAACACGGAGCGATCCTATAAAAGGGAAGGCTCCGCCCCCTTGAAACGCTCGGTTGGTTCCAATCTGATTTTGTAATGGTAGACGCCGGTCACGCAGTTGATATCAAGGAGAATGTCCGTTTGTTTATCCGAACAACGAATGAATAAACCTAGACTAAAATAAGCTGTAGATACTAAATGTATAGTATACAAATACAAGTGAGCCGTCAAATCTTATTCAACTCTAAAACGTTGCAATTTATATGCAAGTCCGGTGAGGTTCTCAACTGGAGTTGGTAAACTCGAGATAAACACTGATAAACCGAGATTAAAAATTCAAATTCTGTGAAGTTACCAAAACAGCTTCCTCACCGCTCAACTATTAATAAACCAAAGTCAAAGAGTTATACAAATTTATTTCAGGACTTGAAGTTGAATATCAGTCTGTGAAGACGTAATTTGCTGGGACATTTTTCAAACCCAGCCGCAATTGCAGTTGGTTTATAATCCGTTGCAGGATCCTATGATTTATTTTGTTCATAATACTCTCACCCTTTGGGTTTCTTTCATTGGCTCGATCTTATTATAAACTATTATACAGAAGTAATAGTTTCCCCGAAAAATCTGTAAAGAGTTAGACAGCTAGTTGGATTATTTTATACCTCGTTTTGTTTGCAAAAGCCGTATTCATGTGGATCGAGTTGTTTGTTATTTATCGGTTTCGGTTTGCTTTTATAGCGCCTGGTATTTCGCCTCTTGATTCTTTTCGTCTTCAGAAAATTGTCATTGCAAAAATTCGGGGTGAATCTACACGATATTTCCATTCGTGCGATTATCGAAGAATTATCCACCCATTTCGCCGAGAATAAACTAATTATTTATCTTGTTCATCGGCTACTAATTTTGCTAGTAATGCGAGAATGTTCGACTCGAAAGCACGTCCCGTTTGGTCTGGCAAGTGAGCCAATCAAATGCCTCCATCGGCACCCCTTGGGATTTGTGATTGACAGGCTGAACAGCTCAGCCTCCCTTTTGTAGGTTCGCTTCGTGTTTAAGGGAATTTGCATTTAGCGAGATATAAGCAACTGAAATTTCGTCTCCAAGGCAAATTTTGCAGGAAAAATGCCACAACAAACGGCTCAAATTGTAATTGCAGTTTATGAAAACATTCCCTGCGGTAAGCGAATTCGACAGTTCACGCAATCTCCAGTTTCAACTGCGAAATTATTACATGTCATAGACCCTTCGCTTGGTGCGTCTTATTCACACTACTTTAATTGAAAGATTACAAGTTACCTTTCTCTTCTTAAATGCCATAGTTTTTCGACGTTAGAAGTGTATTAAAAATGAAGTGTATTTTTTGGACGAAGACGGAGCAATGCAAGCTTCGTTACGTGACATTGAAATACTAGCCATTGTCTGGAGTTATCGAATACAACTTCTTTCAGGTCGCCGAAATCGTAATCTTGTCCTTTGCAAAATACAGTTAGTGTTCACAAATATCTGCGGACGCTTCATTTCATCATAAAAAGCCAAGGCTTCCGTTTTATTTCGTAGAATAACTGATATTTGCAACAACGCGAATCAAATAAATCTGTCAACATTGCACTCCACGAGATCGGTTGCCAAGGAAAGGTGTCATTGTTTATGCTGGCGCTTCTGATTGGTTTCGCGGGAAAATAGACTCTCTTTATAAGGGCAAAGACCATATATAGAGCAAATTTTTGTTATTTACCGCTGGAATTATGAATTGCTGGCTTGGAAAACATGGCGGCAAGGCAGAACTCGTGCAAGGATCGATCGGGGAAGAAGTTGTGAAAAATTATGGCGTGTTTTGAACAATTTGGACGCTTGTGACACAAACATGCACTCATTGTAGATAGGATATTTCCTGTACGATTTATCGTTGTGCTACCAAACTTGGCAGGCTTAAAATACGTATAATTACGAAAGTTTGTACTAGAGTACGTCACGAGGTGGTCGATGCTGTTTGCATGACAAGGTTATTTTTTGTTCCTAAAATCGTTAGTTTTTAACTTCCTGTGACGTACTCCAGTACAAAGGTTTGTTATTGTGTATTATGTTTGATCAAATTCTTGCTACAAATGTTCAAACCCCCTTTCATCAGTTATGACCGATTTATGTTAAAATCGCAGTCTCAATGGCACCCTTAAATTCCTCAAATTCCACAAATTCCTTGCATTAAATGAAAAACTGTTCAGATTTTCAGAATTCTCATAAAATATTCTATAAGGAGTGGTAATTTCGTAGCTTTTGAGTTGATATTTGTGCTGTTTTGATGTCAGCGAAAAAGGGACTAAAAATCACCAAATTAGCCTCCAGGAATACCTTAAGTGAGCCTCTGATACGTAGTTCCAGAAATTGCGCTTCCAAAAATGGCGACAACAGTCCCAAAGATAGAACTTTCATACAGGCTAACAACCCAATGTAAAAGAGGCTTCCAGAAAACCTGTCTGCCAAAACAGAAATGCCGGCCAAAAGCTTGCCTGTTGTTACTGAAACGCCCGCAGATTGCCGGGTCTCCCGACACTGAAACGCCTACCGAGAGCCTGCCCTCTGATACTGGAATACCTGCAGGAAGCCTGTCTGCCGACATTAAAATGCCTACAGAGAGCTTGCCCTCTGATAGTGAAACGCCTGCAGAGAGCTGGTCTCCCGACACTGAAACGCCTACAGAGAGCTTGCCTTCTGATAGTGAAACGCCCACAAAGGGCGGGGTTGCCGACATTGAAACACCTACCGAGAGCCTGCCTTCTGATTCTGAAACGCCCACAGAAGGCTTGTCTGCCAATACAGAAGTGCCTGCAGAAATTGTGACCGCTGTTACTGAAACGCCTGAAGAGAACCTGTCTGTCGGCTCTGATATGCCCATAGAGAGCCGACATGCGAACATTGAAATGCCTGCAGAAAGCTTGTCTGCCGATATGGAACCGTCCGAAGAGGAAGTGCCCACCAAAACTGAAAACGCTGAAAGTGAAACGTCTGCAAACAATAGACCGCTTGCTGGCAACAAAATTGCTTCAAAGTCTATGCCTGCTGATAGCAAAACTAGTATAAATCGTCCGATATTGACTCGCTAATTTCAGATTCAAAATTGACTTTTCCTGATGCATCTAAGAAGTTCTATTTTCGTGAGGGCAGGCGCTGGGGACGAAACGAAACACGAAACAAAGACCATGACAATGCACCCGTGAAAACCAGCAAGAATGGATTAAACGTGCTTCGGAGAGGGAATATATCTGGTTCCATACGTTCCAAAATATTGAGTGCCTGAGGAAGGAGCTAAAAGGTGAAAAAAACAAACAGAAACAAGCCATTAAATGTGGAGCGATAAAAGTGGCCGTTGAGCTTGAGAAAAAAATTGTATTGTCCACTTGGGAAGCAGCTTTGCTTTACACCTCTGAAAAGAATAAGTTTTTAAACAGACACGACTCTACACCAAGTTACAGGGCTAGTGACACTTATGAGATTCTCTCCAATTACTTAAATATTGCCCAACTTTATATTTCCAGTGTTGCCTATTTGGTTGAAGCACATGGCAGAGACTTGAACGAGATAAGCCAGGCTATCTTCTCCTTGATGTCTCGATTCCAGACCACACTGATCAAAGAGAAAGCTTTGCTCGCACTCGCACCGTCTTACCGAATTATTCAACAACTTCTCACAAGTAAACGCGGTCGGGACACACTTGACGTCCTCATTTCTAAAGTCACCAGCACAAGAACGGTCCTTCAACTCCGAGGTATGAAGCACAGGAATTGTCTAAAGACACAAGCCACCAAATTAAATGAAGACATAAAGCAGTTTAAAAATATAGAGAAGGAAGCTATGACAGTCAGGAATGACGTGAACAACCAACAGCAACAGAAATTTCACCGATTGCTACTAAGAAGATTTAAAACCAAGCAGTTAAAATTGCGTATCGCAGAAGGAAGAGGTCAAAAATTAAAATGCGAGGAGTTTCCCAAGTTGCCAGCACTGCTTGAGTTTGCATTTGGAGACGGGGATAGGCTTCAGCGGAGTGGGGGAGGGCTAGAAACTCATCCAAAACTGTACAACGAGACGATGTACAAGGCAAGTGATAACGTGACTATAATGAAAGAAGCATTAGATCTCGTACGATCCCTAGCACCAGAGGAGTTTAAGATTAGTTTATCGTGCCTATATACCTATACGATGAATCATAAGCAAGGAACCGCCCAAGCAAAGAGACATCATCATGGACCAATGTTAATGCTAAAGTATCTCTACATACTGCTCCATCGACAGGCGAAATTAGGAAACTTGTAAATGCACACTGGACGAATTCATATGTTAACTTTCTGTGTGATGTTGCACATCAGAACTCAAACAGTTATCTCGTTGATTCCAGAGACGCTAAATGTACTGTTGTCGGCGACATTCCTCCAGTGCTAAAACCAGGTCGGCTGTGGAAAAAACAAGTATATCCTGATCACACATTTGATCAGTCTAGAAATAACGCTGTAACACCAGTTTCACATCTTTTTCTTGAAACCAAGATAACAACACCTCCGCCTTTGTCTGAAGGGTGCCTTAGTGTCCCCAATACCTCTGCCTCGATCCTTGTAACCCGCACGGGAAAGGCAGTGACAACTGTTAACTTATCTTTTTACGAGCCTGAAACAGTTCTTCGAGTATTTAATGATATTTTCCTGTTAATGAGTCACAGCGAGTTGACAGAATTCTTTAGAAATCCTACAAATGGTCAGTTAAAAGAAGTTTTCGCCTTTGTTGTTGACAACGGTCCATCGGAGGCACCGGCCAATTTGCAAGTGCAGATGCTATTGGTTTGGCTTTTGAAGTTTCTCAATCTCGACAAGGCTACGCAAAGAT
This sequence comes from Siderastrea radians, assembly GCA_964017195.1. Taxonomy (NCBI): domain Eukaryota; kingdom Metazoa; phylum Cnidaria; class Anthozoa; order Scleractinia; family Rhizangiidae; genus Siderastrea; species Siderastrea radians. Next base: position 34,683,958 of record OZ024892.1, read on the forward strand.
CTTTCGCCGAGTACCTGAGCAAAAGAAACTTTGTAGAGAGAGAGCATGCCGTGGAGAATACTGGTTTTTCCAAACATGGAGTGTCCGACGCAAATAAAATCCACGAGCACGCGGATCCCGGCTCACCTCAACACAGGGAAAATATGGAAGCAATGGCCGAAGATATTGTCGACTTTTTGAAAAAGACTAGTTTTGGGGGCAAATCCGTTTATCCCTTGAGAGGATCCGGAGATTCTTTAATGCTTGATGACGAAATTGGACTGAAGGAATTCGTTCAACTCACAGACCAAAGAAAACTTCAGTGTCGAGAAGGCTATTTTCCAAATTTATTTGGTTAGAAACTGGGGTGTCAATGAACACTTTAGGGGGAGCTATGCGTAGGATTACGTCACCTTAACCAACACCCAGTCCGCTACTAAGAGATCAAATTTGCTCAGCTCTCAAGATCTCCACACACGAGGTGACATACCGGGTGGACAGTGTGAACGTGGGATGATGGATCAGAGGTCAAAGCAGAGAATACAAGCCATTCATTGCTCATCGTGTGGGCGAGATCCACAAGTGTTCAGCTCCTAGTCAGTGGCGCTATGTACCCACTAATGCAAACCCGGCAGACCATGGAACAAGAGGCCTGACAGTCGAAGAATTAGCAGACACAAGTCAGTGGTGGAATGGGCCTGCATTCCTAAAGAGAGCAGAAGAAGAGTGGCTGAAGTGCAAGTTCGATTTGCCAACGTCTGAAGAGGGCCTTGAGTTAAAAAGAGGAAAAGAAGTTTCAGCGAAAGAGACTTGTAGCTATGAAATTACCATGGGAGATGGAGAGAATGCTGAAGGTGACAATGCCAGAGAGGAAGGAGTTTGGCGGTTGACTCCCTCGAGGTATTCAAAATGGTATCGGGTTAAACGGAAAGTAGAACTGGAACTTGGTTTGCCTCTAGTAAGAGTGGGAGCCTGGATACACCGATTTAATGCAAACTGTAGGAGACCAGCTGATCAAAGATCGAAAGGCGAGCTTATGCCATTGGAGCTTCAAGATGCCGAAGAAGCCATTATCAGGGAAGTGCAAACTCAGACGTATGCAGCAGAGATAGATGCACTGAGAAGAATCAAGCAGTTCCCAAGACAAAGTACACTGGCACCGCTGAATCCAGTATTGGTTAATGGAATTTTGAGATCGAAGACAAGATTACAAAATGAAGATGATCTTCCCTACGAAGTGAAGTGTCCAATCATTTTGCCCAAGAGGAATCAAGTCACTGGACTGATTGCTAAGTACTACCATGAGTCAGAAGGTCATACAATGGAACCTCACTATACCATCAACCACCTACGGGAAAAGTATTTTGTGGTTCATGCAGGTGAACAAGTTAAACGGGTTATGAGAGAGTGTCTGGAGTGTGGAAAGCGATTTCGATCAAAACCAGCTTGTCAGCAGATGGCACTATTACCAAGAATCAGACTACAGCAAACATCTAGACCATTCATAAACCGTGCCGTTGATTATGGGAGACCTTTCTTGACTAAGCAACGACGGGGCAGAGTACGAGCAAAGCGCTATTTGTGTCTACAGACACATTGCTGCCATCTGGAGTTGGCATCGTCCTTGGATACTGATGTATTTCTCAATGCATTTATACGGATGGCTGGGAGAAGGGGATGGCCTCAGCAGATGTTGAGAGATAATGGGACAATCTTTGTAGGCGCGTCAAATGAGCTAAAGGACTTAGTCTCAGCAATTGACCAAGACAAGGTGCAGCAGATGACCTCCAACAAGGGTGTGACGTGGAAATGGCATCCACCAGATGGGCCACATTTTGACGGAGTCTTGAGTCTATGATAAAGTCAGCTAAATGTGCGATAGCTGTGGTACTCGGTGATGCAGAAGTAAATGATGAGGAGTTGGAGACCATTTTTATTGGAGTAGAAAGCCTACTCAACTCGAGGCCTCTTACAACTGTCAGTGACAACCCAAATGACGACCTGGAGTTGACTCCAAACCATTTTCAGATTGGGCAGATGGGAGGCGATTATGTGCCTGACAGTGTTGACAGCACCCCTTTCAACCTAAGGAAGTGGCAGATAGTCCAAGAGCTTACTAGACATGTTTGGCAACGGTGGATGCAAGAGTATTTGCCGCATACTGGATTGAGACCAAAATGGTTCTTCCCTGTGGATAACATTCAAGTTGGAGATGTTCTTATTGTTATTGATCCTAACGCTACCAGAAGAGATTGGAAGTAGGACGCATCGAGCAGACGTTTCCTGGTCCTGATGGACTTGTGCGAGTGGTGGATGGGCGAGTCAAGGACAAGGTCATGAAGCGACCGATCACTAGAATCTCTCCTCTTGAGATTCAAGACAATTAAGATGACTTTCAAGACACAGAGTCTAATGGATTGTTTTCTTATTTGAACTAAGGACATTTTCAGAACTGTTACATGAAAGTTTAAGTAATGTTCGAATACAGATTCCCTCTGCAATTTGGGAGGGGAAGTATGTTGTGACCGTTTTATTAAGAATTTCGTGACAAACAGGATTCGGGACATTGGATATGTAAATGAACCTAGCCTGTGTGACCTAGTGTGTGTGGTTCGGTCGTCGATCGGGGACGACAAAATAATTTGTAATCAAGTTCATCGGTAGTTTTCCTAAGTTTACAGTCAATAAAATCATTGAGTTATATCAAGTTGATATTGGAATCAACAGACTTTGACAATGTTCGGGTCTTTAATTCTGATAATGTTGCGTATATGAAGAAAACATTCAATGACACACTGTCATGTTTATTTCCCCTTGCCGTCCACATCACTGAAATGCTTGGCTAAGTGGAATCCTAGTTGAAAGGATGCATCTTTCCATCTTTTGGAGCGAATGGTGACGTCGGATCGAGAAGTAGATGTGGCAAGCTACGGTGGAAATGTACCTGTACTGACTGAACTCCAGCTCTCTCAGTGTGAGTCGAAAAGTGGAGAAATGAACAAAGCTCTCAACTAAGCTGTACTTTCGATTCAAATTGTTTCCAAAAATACCGTTTATGAGCGGTTGTTTTCATCAGAGAATTACTTAAAGACTCTCTGTCGACCACAATGCAACGCGCGCCTAAACGGAGGTTTCGTGGACCACGAAACCCCAAACTTTTGCGTCAGCATTTGAAGGCTGTGGAAATCTGCCTTAATCCAAGTCATCTTTCCGTAGAATGGATAGAGATTTTCTTATGAAGCTATGAAATTTATCAGTGAACTATTGGAGCAGTGCTGATTTAAAAAATGTTTTATTCTTCGGGTCACAAAAGCGACATTCGGACACTCGATGTTTCGCACAGCTCTCAACCGACAAGCGAGACCACGCGGAAAGTTTTTATTTATACCTCATATCAGAATAATGTGACTATGGACGATCCAGTGAGTTCGTAGGGAAAAATAACAGAATTGTTATGGTTATGTGGAACTGAATGTGAGTGAATATCAAACTGACTACAGTAATAAATGTTTCTGTAGATCGGACGTGACTGAGTATTCAACAAACACCGCGGGTGACAAATCGCGGTTTTGCAACCGTTAGTGATAAAATAAAGGAATGTCAATTGCTTTTACTCTACACGCCTCTGGAAATTTTAAAGAGGGGTATATTAAGGTATAAGTGCTGTTGAACATAAATGAATGAGAGAACTCATGACCCGATACAGTAAAAACCAAATGCGCTATGTCAATTTGAAAATATTTCTCTGACTGCGTGACGTGTAATGACAGTCAACGATGAATCGTATTTTATTACAGTCATCTGCAAGACTTATAAACCATAAAATTTAGCGCTTTCTATTGACAAAACGTATACACCTAACGAAGTGAACACTTTATTTCCTTTCTTGGCTGCTAAAGAGCTCAAATCTAGCCATTTTATCACAATGCTCTCTCGCCAAACGAATCAAAACATAAACAAACGCGCGCATTGCATTGTAGTCGACAGAGAGTCTTTAACAGGCAATTTTCTTTAAATCTCAAGGTCGTCTCAGATTTCTTCCGATTTTTCCAGCAAATTTACGGAATGTAAATTTTGACAAAATTTAAGAAATCTCATTTTTATGGTTTCTTTGTTGATTGCCGTGAAAACAAAATAAGCCCACCCTGCTGAGAATTTTACAGATTTAGTAACTAAAATGTCTGTTGTAAGCTCTCCATGTAGTTTCAATTCCAGAATTGATGTACTTTTGGAGATATTAAAAGAAATGTACTGCTTGTTTTACTCGAATTAAAATGGCCGAGACACGGTGTGGTTAATTTGCCGTTTGTTTTGTTTACGTTAAATGTAATGAAAAGCCATATACAAGGAAAGAAACTAGAAAGGTGGTTTTACATTTGTCCCAAGTCTCGAATTGTAGTGTTTTAATAATCTTGAGAAATAACGTTTTAAATTTTGCAGTTTTTAAAAGTTTTTTAGTTCAAAATTGGGTTCTCGGGCATCAACAAACATTCGCTGTTACCATGGCAACAATTAAGTTATGACCTCAATAATGGCGATTTTCGAACATCTCCTGTGGATATCTACTCACATGCAAATTTAAGTTAGGGGGTCAAAATTTTTCATTTCCCACTTTGTTTGATTCTTACAGAGACTGACTGTTTTTTTTTTCTTTGGAGAGCTGTCAACACAGCGTGATTTGTTCTTTCGATTCGATCCACAGTGGCACTGCAGTTTTTTTCTGGCCACAGGAACAATATGAATTATATTTTCCACTGTTTCATGTTACAAGTTGTGGTCTTACGTTATGTTATTAGCGTTATTTTGTTTTGTAGTGTAACCTTAGTGTATTCTCTTATTTTTAAACTTTGTGTACTGTAAGTGAATTCCCTCATAAATAGATGAAACTATAGGAAGAAATCGCCAAATCCTCAAATCCATCATCACGGAGTCAAATAGGAACTTCCTCACTTTGCTAGACTTTTGAGCTAAAACAGATCCCGTTCTGGCAACTCACCTTGCAAGCGCCGACAAAAGAGCACAATAAACTTACCCTACAATCCAGAATGAACTTATTGACCATTGCCTCAACCAAATCTGCAGCCCATTAGTAAGCAAGCGACTGCAATGCTTCCCCTTTCTATGCTCTTTTAGCAGACGAAGCGACAGATTCCACAACAACGGAGGAAATTTCTGTTCATGTTTGTTTTGTGCAAAGGACGCAGGAAGACAAGACGGCAAGGGTACAGGAAGAATTCTTGGGGTTTGTACAATGGAAAGAACTATATGTCAGGCCCTACCTGAGTAGTTCTTAAATACCCAGCTGGACTATGGCCTAAATGTTGACTGTATGCGTGCACAGGGCTATGATTGGGCAGCGAACATGGCTGGGGCTCAGAGGTGTACAAGCAGTTGTCAGGCAATATGTACCAGATGCCATTTGTGTCCATTGTAAGGCTCATTCATTGAACCTGGCAATTGGACATGCTTGGAACCTCACATTTGATTAATCTGCAAAGGGACTACTGAGGTTTCTGGACTGCTCGTCTAACAATGTGACAGTGCGAGATGAGTTTCAAAGGTGCTCCAAGTTACGAACACTGTGTGAGACATGATGGGCGAGCAGAGCTGACATGCTTTATACGTTCTGTACAGCTTTTCCAGGGGTGGTATAGCCACTAGAAAGCCTTGCAGGGGATGGTGACCCCAAAGCAAGAAGGCACTTGTGCTCAATTCAACAGTTCAACTTTGTCATAGTGCTTTGTTCTACAGAGCATGAACTTTCAAATACAGTTGCACTGTCTACCATGCTCCAGGGTCAAACTGTGGACCTCGTCCAGACTGCCAAAAAGTCAAAGTGAACTGTTTGAACATGTAAAGGGGTTGGCCGCAGGTTGTGATATTGAGCCCAGCATGCCAAGGATGCCTCCATCCCAGTGTCACCGAGTCAATGTATCTGCAGCCACACCACAGGAGTATACAGAGCCCTTTACTTGCCCCTTATTGATCAACTCATCCAGGAGCTCAATGACAGGTTGCTAACGCACCATGACCTCTTCTTGGGTCAATACCTTATGCCTACCCAGCTGGGAGCACTCAGTGGAGATACCAAGAACCAAATATACAACACCTACAACAACATCTTCGACAACAGGATCTTAAGGTGGAAAGCCAGATGGAAGCTTGCCAAAGGAGACAAACCGAGTAACCTAGAAGATATGCTGGGATGCACCAATGAAGTGCCTCACCTAAATGTCGTCACTGTGCTCACCATTCTTATTATGCCGATGTCAACTGTAACACCAAAAAGATCATTCAGTACCATGAGAAGGGTAAAAACTTACATGTCATCCACAACGCTGTCAAGTAATAGTTTTTCAGTGTTCTCTATATTTTTTATTCCAACTAGAATTTTGTACTTGAGTGATAGTGTTTGGTTTTATCGGCAACATGTGGTAGCACAGAGAGGTTACTTTTAAGTGACTCAAGGACCGAATTGAGAAGACTTGAAACTTGCTTCAACAAGATACTAGCCTGGATTAGCATTTTGGCGACTAGAAAAACAAGTCGCCAATGAGTAACGTTAAGTCACAAGAATGTATAGCCAAATGAGCGAAAACATTGTGTCTTCAGAAATGTCTACTTTAGACGTTTGTTTGAAAACTGGATGCTCTGCATAGTAATGAGCATTAAAAAACAACTCACCAGCGATGAGAAGTCGTAATAAAAATGACAAAATCAACATTTGTGATTTGAAATCCACATTTTTGCAAGGTAAACAGACACATATTGATTTCATTTGATCGACATTTTTTTGCAGCAAAGCGCAGATGTTCCTTAACTTAAATCGTTTAATTTTTTAGAGAAATAAACTTGCCAAGGTAGCCACTAAAACATAATTTTTAGTCAACAAGGTTGAAGTTTTAGTGGCATTGGTGACCATATCAGTCGCAATTTCGAACCCTGTCGAGGTAGAAGGAAAATAGCTGAGCAGTTACTATAATGACCCATCCCAAGGCCAAAGAGCTAGACAAGCAGGTGAATGTCACTGAATTTGTTGGCAGTTCAAGCTGGAGAAACAGCATGCACCAAAATTGAGTATCTGTGGTTTCGCAAATCACTGAGGGTCACAGGCTCTGGATAATTGGGAGAAAAAGTTCACAAACTCTCGCTAATTTGTTCCATGAAGGAGGCAAGCTGGGAATCCAGATCAAGTTTTCAATACAAAGTCCCAATGTCATTCCACGCTCTTTATTTCACAACCGCTGATGTAACCAGAGCAACAATTCCTCATGTTACGTCTTACGAGACACATTCCACAGTTTTATTTCGATGAGGTTATGTTCCTCAGTTCACTTGTTATGATCGAGGTATGTTCCTCAGATTTAATTTGATCAGACTATTTCCTCCAATTTACTTTTTATGAGGCATGTTCCTCAGTTTATTTTTTTGTTTAGTTTTAAGGGCCAGATCCAGAACAGTTCACCGTGGAATACAGAGTGTGGTAGTAAAAAAAGAAAATGTTCTAAGGTTTCACTGTCTTTTGACACAAGGGAGAGTCTGTTTTCTGGAACTAAAAGAGCCTGATATTAGTGTTTTAAATTCTGTTGAGTATCCTAGACTGGAAATCCGTCAATTTAGTGTTCAAAGTAACTTTGCAATCCACTTGTTTACATTTGCTTAGCTCTGGCTCAAGGTGCTGGGTTATTATTGCTGCAACCAACTGGTGTTTGTTCTTGATTTCATTAACCAGTGAGGTGAACAGGTCGCCATAGAAGTGACCCAGAAGGTACAGCCATTTCTCACAAGTGCCTCTCATATCCCTAAAACAGCAGCTCTTGCCATTTTACCAATCAATGTTCCAATTGCCGAACAAATCCCAGCCAGTAACCCAGGTCAGCACATTGAACTTCTCGTTTTCAGTTGAAAACCATTTATTTTCTAGGATCTCACATCCTAAAGAAACTTTGAGATGTATTAATCTACCCTCGGATGCCCAAGTGCCAGCCCAGATTAAAGATCAAATTTAGCAGGACGAATTCATTGACTTTGGCTCCTTACTATTGCTCCTTTGGATGGGAAGTTTCAACTGACCATCAACAACTCCTATTGTGTTTTCAAGCGGGAATTTAACATATTTACTCAAACATTTGACTTTGAGTAAATTTGAGCTTGAGTATGTATTTCAGTAGATATCTCACTAAACGACCACAAAGAAAATTTCCTGTATAGGATTTATCAAGTGTCCACTACAAAAGGTAGGACTCACAGTTTTGTGTCGGAGCCACCAGCATTTATGTAATTCATTAGTGAAGAGTAAATTCGAAAATGATCTCACACAAGCTTTAAAACAGTTGGAATTAACCCAAGAAACCCATAAACAGTAAGAGAAACAACGCAGAGAATGTTAGCCAATATTTGTTCTCAACTCTTTCATGTTTTTTTTTGAATACATAACGCAGACTAGTTACATTCCCACACATACAAAACACTCAGTAATGTGCCAAATACGTTGTGTATTTGGACCACCCTTTGGAGTGACTATGAGATAGCAAACATCACCAGATCTATAATGTACACCCAGACAAAATGCTTAAAGCAACGGAGCAATAAAGAGAAGCAACAGAGAGAAACTTGAAAGGTCGGCAAGGCCGCAGGAAAGTAATTTAGGAGAACCTAGATTGATCTTAATGAGATTTATTGACCTTTGATTACAGGCGGTCGGCTTCGTAGTTTGTGCCCGACCTGTCAGCCTTCTTACACAAACAGCGTCAAAACAGTTCAAATCAACCCAAGAAACCAATAAACATGAAAAGAAACAAGGCAGAGACAATGTTAGGCAATTTTTTTTTCAATTCTTTCACACGCTTCTGACACAAGAAGCAGATTAGCTACACCCTCATACACCTTAGTAATTTTGACGAAGTGCAATACTATATGCACAAGTGCAAAAGACTCGGTAATATATGACAAATACATTGTGTATTTGGACCACCTCTGAGGTGACTGAGATAGAGCACAACACCAGATTTTCAAAGTACCACCAGACGAATGGGTTTTCTGAAAGAGGTGCAGAGCATGGAAAACATTCTTAAGAAAGGTGAGGAAGGCAAGGAAGATCCATACCTCGCACTTTTATACCCAATGCTACATCTATGGGCCATGATCTGATGTCTCTAGCAGAACTACTAACAGGCAGAAAATTTAAGACAAGACTAGCAATGTGTCAAAGGCCCCTTTGTGCAACCGAAACACTGAAACTACAACAGCTAAGTCTGTAAAGTGCCAAGACAAACAAGCTCACTACTACAATGCGAATTCTTGACCACATAAGAAACCTCTAGAAACTGACCAACCAATCTGTATGTTTGACATCACTCACAAACCTCACAACCCAACACAGGTATGAAACAAGCCCTAACAGATCTAACAGCATAGGTGCCACAGGTCAACAACAATACCCCAACTTGGACCACGTACAACTAGTCCACACCCTCACCACAGGCCAGAAAGTTTTGTTTATTTGAATGCACACATATTTCCCATTATGTTACATTTCTCCTTTACCTTCACCACTTTCCAAGTGCTGGAGATGTTCAAACCACTCTGTAAATGGTCACCAGAGAAATTTTAAATTTGTTTATGACTCACTTTCGTGTTACATAAAAATGAATTGTATATTTTTTTGTCATTAGCATGGAACTACAAAGTGCAATTTTGTCAAGAACTGTCTGCGTGTATAGTTCCATGATTGTAATAATAAAGACCATTTAAGTTCAGATTTGTCACTATTTTTTCTAATCACACACTATATGTGTTTTCGTGTGTGGGTGTGTCTCATTTGAATTATTGAATTGACTACACTTAATAATAATTAATAATTAATTATTATTTGTTTTTCTGCTCTTAATTTCATATTGAACAAAGAAATCAAGTTGGCAGCAGTACTAGCTGCCATGGAATTTGTGGGTTTGAAGAGCTGCATGGATTTTTTTGATTGGCTATGGTATCCTTCTCACATCATTTGATTTGGATCGACGTGTCCACAAATACACTCATCACATTTTTCAATTTTTTTTTCATCGACAGTAGATTTTCCCTCATAGGTTTCTGGTTTTTAGTTTTAGTTTTATTTTAACACTTACTGTGTATAAACAAAAGCTATTCGTATTGTTGTTGAATGGTAACAGCACAAACTGCAGTATACAGCATGAGTATTGTGCAAAAGTAATGAGAACGAATTTCGACGAAAGTTTCGAAAACCTTCGAAAATGAGCGATATTTCGAACCAAATGAATTTTCTTCGAAGTTTCGTTGCTTTTTCGAAACTGCTATTGTTTTGCCGTTTGCGAAAAATCGCGCTAATCCGCGAAAAGTCGGGTGAAATTTCGAACGCCATTTCGCCGATAGTATCGAATTTTCGCAACTTAATTCGAAGAGGGCTTCGAAATTTCGAAGACTGTTTCAAAAAGTGTTAAAAAAATTTGAAGACTGCTTCGAAATATCGAAGAGTGCTTTAGACTCGAAGATCGTGACTGCTGCGTTACTCATTACTGAAATGCAATCTGCTTCTGTTTGCGGACAGTTACAGTTGTTATTCTGCCCTAAAGATGTTTTAAACGGGAAAATACTCTGTTTATGAAGGCCCAATTTGTAATAAAGATTACTACCATGTGCCCAGTATTTCTTGGCAGTGTATCGCGAGTGAGATTATATTTTTAGTAAACATTAGCTTTGCAAGCATCACGCCAAATTTATAAAAAGTCATAACTCCGGTTTTAAAAGGCCTACAACGATGACTGAAACGGGAAAACACGCCACATTTAGAGGAAAATTTTTAAATAAGGATTACACGATGCATCGAGTATTTCTCAGCACCGTATTGCGAGCGAATGGAATATTTAAAGTAAACATTAGTCGCTGATGAGCGCGTGAGTAGCGCTTTTATTCTGCAGGCGTCATGGCAAATTTATAAAGTCATAACTCCGGTTTTAAAAGGCCTATAAAGATGATTGAAACAGGAAAACACTCCACATTTAGAGGCACAATTTGTAATAAGGATTACACGTTACGTCGAGTATTTCTCAGCACCGTATTGCGAGCGAATGGAATTTTTGAAAGTAAACATTAGTCGCTGATGAGCGCGTGAGTAGCGCTTTTGTTCTGCAGGCGTCATGGCAAATTTATAATTAAGTCATAACTCGGGTTTTAAAAGGCCTATAAAGATGATTGAAACAGGAAAACACTCCAGATTTAGAGGCACAATTTGTAATAAGGATTACATGATGCATCGAGTATTTCTCAGCACCATATTGCGAGCGAATGATATTTTTTCTTAGTAAACATGAGCCACTGATGAGCGCGTGAGTAGCGCTTTTGTTTTGCAAGCGTCACGGCAAATTTATGAAAAGTCATACCTCCGGTTTTAAAAAGCCTATAAAGATGATTGAGACAGGAAATACTCTACATTTAAAGGTCTGATTTGTGATAGAGATTACCACTATGCGCCGAGCATTTCTCGGTACTTCATTGCAAATGAATTCGCATTTTTTTCTTCGCACATGTATTTAAAGCAGGGTCACTCAGGTGAGAAAGATATAAATATCTGAAGAGTTTGAATAGGAAGCAACGAAATGTTTGCAAAAATATTTCCATTTACTACGCTGAACTCTATATCACATTAATCTTTGCAGGAAACCAAAAATAATCCGAAGAAAACTCTGTGAGCTAAAAGGTAATCCGAGACACAAATACACCGTATGCAAATTAAGCACGATTTGCATGTATGACATTCTGTATCGCTATGGATAGTTGTCAAAGTCGTCAAGACAGCAAATTGCTTTCTGAGATGTGTTGAAAGGCGATGGTGTTGCTAAAATATATTTCTTGACTATTTCTCTGAGTATTCCTGTTTTCCTGGGAAATTAAAGTAGTAAAGATGCTAAGATCTTGGCGAGTTCATCCACGAGACCATCAGATAATCGGCCGTGACCTCCTGCACGTGGTTCCAACGAACTTGTAACGTAAGTCTTGTTTTGTCTTGCCTGTCAAAGAAGAGTTCGCGCTGTTTGCCGTAATTCTAGCTTTTGGACTTTCTGTTTCTATTTCTTGAATGGTATAAAACACTGAACTGAGTGAGTTGAGTCTATATCACCGTATCAGACACGGTTGAAATGATTGTTTACGTTTTGCCGTGTGAGATCACGTTTATTGGGCGTTTATTTTGCAGTCGGAAAGTTGGCGGATATTTCATTTGATTTGACGTGAATCTTCTTCGATATTTCGCTGCTTCGAAAATTCGAACAAGCGATTAGCCTTGCGATTTTTCGATTCGATTTTTCGCTTGCCTTGGCGAATTGTCGCCGAAATTTCGTTAAGTGTCGCGCGAACGCTGCGAAATATCGATCGAAAGTTCGGCGATATTTCGAAGAGAACAAAGCGCGAAATTCGTCGAAATTCGTTCTCATTACTTTTGCACAATACTGTATCTCATTAGAAACGCATTCACACTTGAGAGACTGTACAAGTAAATTCTCTCCAAGGCAAAAGCAAGGCATTACTTCCAATGATAACAGGAGCAATTGAAGCCCCCTCCTGTACAAGCAAGGTTCTCAAGGCTAGCACCTTTAACAATTCCGGTATACAATCTCTACGATATGGAACAGTTTTGCAAACTAAGCAACCCCAGCAGCCGTTCTGGAGGAGATGGCTTCATCTCCAAGAAGGGGACTGATGGCTTTACCTCGGTGTAAAAACCTCACAACTGACGTCATCAAAATCAAAATCAGTCAACTGTAAAACGATAATGGATAAAAAATCAGTCAACTGTTTTATAATAAAACGATAATAGATAAATAATGATTAATAATAAAATGACGAAAGTGGTTCATTGTTTTGGTTCAGTTGTTTGGGCCAGTTGGGCCATTTGGGCCATGTGGGTCATGTGGGCCATTTGGGCCATTTGGGCCATTTGGGTCAGTTGGGCCAGTTGAGCCATTTAGGTCAGTTGGGCCATTTGGGCCAGTTGGGCCAGTTGGGTCATTTAAGTTGATTTCCCGCCGACTACGCGCGCGGGTCCACGCGACGGTCCGCACGACGGTCCGCGCGCGAACATTTCGCTGACCGCTGACCGCTGCCCGAGGCGCCTGTTTATAAGACTTCTTCCCGCCGAACATTCCCGCCAGTGATTCCTGCCATCGAAGAAGGTCATTTTACTTTACTGTTTTATCATGGATACGCAAAGCAAAGTCACTTCGACCGCGGAATTGGAAGCTCAGCTGGGACAAATTAGTCTTCCAATCGACGAAGTTGTACCTCAACGTCTTGTTCAATGGCTGAATGCATTTGCATGTAGCAATGGTACCACGAGCGAGATGTTGCTTTGTTCTGCCCTGGTTTCTACAAGCTCTTTGCTCGGGCAGACAACTCTCAAGCTTTTTGGCTCGTACGAAGAAAAGGCCAACCTACATCTGATCGCTACTGCTCCTTCTGGAACCAGGAAAACACCAGCATGCCAGAAAGGATGCGTGGAACTGATCGTCGGCCATGTCGAAGAAAAAATACAAGGCAGTATTGTCATCGATGAAACATCATCAAGTGGACTGTTTAACCACTTTCTTGGAGGTTTGTTTTTTATACATTGCTTATTATCCTTTTTGTGTAGTAAGCTTACGAAAATCTCATGAACATAACAGACAATAACATTGATTACATATTAATGAAAATTGCGTGACAACGGTCAACCGATTAATAGCGTGACAACTGAAAGACCTGGCGTGGAAGCCTTGATTAGATATTATCAGGGAATTGAATAACAATATTTTTATTTTTTAAAAAATGCAGAGTTCTTAGACTTGCCAGTTATTTTATATGCGACTGAATTTATGAAATTTTCTTCAATGGGGTCTTTTCAAGAACTTGGGGTGTTGCTCACCGGAAGTTTTGAATTTTGAATCTTACATGGTTCGAGCATTTTTTTTAATTGCTCAGAGGTGAATAGTGCTCTGCTAATCATCTCAGAGTTAACCAATCAGCACGCATGACAAGCACTATCCACTTCTGTGGTATAGACTCAACTGAGAAAAAATCATTTGAATCCATTTTATTATAGCCTCCACTGTCCCAATCCTCTGTGTGGATGAAGCATTCTCGCTCCTGCAGAGACTGACCTACCAAAATAAATCGACTTCTCAGACGAGCCTGTCCATGGAAAGGCTTTGCAAATGCTATGACGGGGATTTCTGGTATGTGCTTAAAGGAACAAAAGGGAAGCGAGTTGGTCTGACCTCAGCCAAACTAGCCCTCCTTGCATTTACCACCCCCCAGCAGTTCCTCGAGTCAGTTTGGCCAAAAATTGTCAACTCAAAAAACGGGTTGGCAGAGAGAATTCTGTTCTTCTATCAAAGAAGATCAGAAGATCTTGACCTAGAGGCAATGGCACAAAACTCTGACTCTCTTGACGAGTTCCCTGTAAAATCCCTTGGCGATGTCTTTGAAAAGTTATATGTGGAGCACAATACCACACCAGCAGTGAAGTACACCCTGACTGCCTCTGCAAAGGAACTTTTCTTTAAGTTTAGCAAGCCAAATGAAGACGATAGCCAAGGGACAGCCGCCAAAGCTAGTATTTCTACAGGTTCTAAGAAATACAAAAACACTTTGCGTGTTGCATTGAATATGCATGTCCTCTACCACCAGCTAACCAAATCACTTGCCTTGGAGTCTGGTACGACACCAACAGCAATAACTGCGGAGACCATGCAAAGGGCCATAATATTCACAGAGACTCTTGAGACCATGAAGGGGATCTCAGAACTGGTGAGTTTATCACAACAATAACAATAGTTGTAATTATAATAATAATAATAGTAATAAAAATAATAATAATATTATTATTATTAATTATTATTATTATTATTATTATTATTATTATTATTATTATTATTATTATTATTATTATTATTATCACTAACCAAGGCCTCAATTATTCCATTTATCACCAAAACCTTATCCAATAATTGTTTTATTGTACACTGTACATTACAGGTATTTTAAACAAAATATTGACAAACTCACGGTCCAAGAAGCCAATCAACAAGCCTTGTTTAGGGAAAGTTATGTGCCATTTTTTGTTCTTGTTATGTATATGCAATCCAATGGTTGCAGTAAAATAAAGTTTTCCATTTTATTTTTTTGACAGGCATGTTTCAATAAATTTGACATAAAGCAGCTTTTCATATTTTTTTTCAGAGGTTTTCTATCTGGGGATTTTTTTATGTTGATTTATGTAAAAATGACACAATCATCTATTATGGAAATTTACATTCATCTGGCTATAAATTGTCTGTATCCTTAACAAGGGGAGTTTTTCAGGTGTGTTGTAACATCATGACACTTGTTTCACATCTGCAGTTTTTAAAGTAAACCTGCCATGGTAGATCCCAAAACCATTCCCAAAAAAAGGGAGAAAATGCTGTTTGGTCAAGAGAACATTTAGTTATTTTTGAATGGTCAATGCCCGATTCCTTTTATAGTGCGCGCCTGCAGGGAATCACGGTAGTTTTATTCATCAAACCATGTGCGAGACTCAGCAACGTGAATCGTTGCTTAGTCTCGCGCATGGTTTGAAGAATACAACTACCGTGATTCCCTGCAGGCATGCGCTATAGATGCAATCAGCTATTATTTGTATGCATTTTGGTAGGTTGAGGTAGTTATGTTGGAGGCACTTCTACACCTTTTTTTACACGTGGAATCCAAAACCAAGTACATTGTGTCAATATAATGATCCAATGTTATCTTTGTTTTACTTTTTTTTCAATAATTTTTTTTATTTATTTTATTTGATCAATGGATCTGTTGATAACATAAACAATTCATTTTTAATTTGTGCTGAATGGTTTTTTACAGTCTTGCCATCTGCAGAAGTCCTCAGCAGGACTCAAGGTTGGAGTGCTGTGCGAAGACATAAAAAGGAGAATTTTATCTCTCCCTGGCCCTTTTGTCACCGTAAGAAGGGTAGTGAGGAGCTACTCTTCTACAAGAAGGCCCAGCAGCAAAGCTGTCCAGGAAGCCATGACATCCTTGCAAGCTGCTGGGACTGGCTCAGTCACCACTCTCAATAAGCTGGTAGTCTTCTTGAAAAAGCTGCCAGCCCTGTTGAACCCACATGCACTTGCAGCTTGTGGTATTACACCAGAGGAATTCCAACGGGCATTTGTCACCAAAGATGAAAAAATTACTGACGATATAAAGGAAACTGTGATGGATGCCCACCCTCAAAAGGATGAAATTCTAGCTTTCTTGGCAGAAACAGAGTAATAATACTGCAGTATTATTACTCTTATTAGTAATAATACTGCAGTATTATTACTACAGCTTTTAACAGACTGTTTCTACCCTGGTTTCATTAGCAGAACAAATGAAGCACTGCATGATTAGCCACACAATGTTAAATAAATCCAAACATGATTAACTGTGTATGCCAAAAAATGATTTCACGTACCCTTGATACCACACTTAAACAGAATCCTAGATTCCCTTTTTTTAAAATTCCCCATCCCCAGGGCAAAAAACCAACCCCCCCTCTTACTTTGCCTTGGTGTTACTTTAGTCCAGCAGATTTTGTTCAAAATAGGCCACTATTTTGGGCCCCCCTGGATTTATTTTAACGGCACTACTCAAATTTTCGCCAGGTCCACCAGACTAAGTTTAAAACAAATGCTTGTGGCATTCAATTTAAAAAATACATTATGTTGTTGTTGGAATTTAGAGTTTTATTGAGAAATGGATTTATAATAAAAATACAACACAACTTATTCAAGTATTTAAATTACAAATTATTAAATATACAAATTATTTTATAGGACATACTTTGTTGTGTCAAACCCGAATATAATCGACATACAATCAACTGAACATAACGTTTGTTGTTGTCTTCTGACTGAGACAAGTCTGCAAAGTATTATCTATAGAAAATTAAAAATAGTTTTTTTGATTTTGAACATAGATGTATACAGATTTTTATCTAATTGAAATGAACAATGCAATCTTATTTCAATTATAATAATATTTGTCATCTCCTGACAATAAAAAAATGCTTATTATATATTCTATTTTGTTTATATGTGTTCAGATTTTATTTTTTTAATAACAAATAGAATGAGTAATGTGTAGTTCCAGAAAGTGTCCATACTCTCCCTACACAGGAGTTTTTAAAAAAATTCTTATGCACATGAGGGTATTAATGGCCAAAAAAACTTTAATGCATTTTAAAAGCTTGATTGGACTTTCCAGAGGGGTGAGGGTGGGGTCTTAGGAAAACTTCCTTCTGTGGGGGGAGGTATGGATAAATTATGAAACTGTACAACCACAATGTAGAGAAAGAGAATTGTTGTAGAAGTATTGTAAAACCAAACTCAAATGAATTATTTTGGCCAATCACAGAGGATGGAGACAATGGAATAAACCAATTAAAACTTGACATGGTAACATGTAGGCTAGATGACGCAATTAATGTGTGGGAAAACATGCCCACGCGAGTCACATGTAAACTTTGGTTGTGGTTTTACTTCAGATTGGTTGATCAAGCAACTTGAGCACTAATAGTTTTGATACTCAACTGAAATCCACTCTAAAAAATAAAGAAATGTTGACCTAGTTCATCTGATGTTTTGTTGAACTGATCTACAATGTAAAGATGTGATGTTCAAAAATAGAAAATAATTACATTACTGATCGAGATATAAAAATAAAAGTTTGTGTTCATTTCCATTGTGTACATTGTTATGTTTACTGTAACCAACACTTCCCCTTTAGATAAGCAATCTGGTTACTTTGTGAGTCATTTCACTCTTTGGCAGGGATGTAGCTAAGAAAACACTTAACCGGGCGTTCATCAACAAGCCCAGCTTGCTTTTTTGGCCTTGGCAGCTCTAATTTATGTTTACCTACATGTAAGTCTTTGGTTTCATGTGAAAATAGTCGTATTCAACTTCTTTTTCAGTCGGTGAAATTAACTGGCAGCTTGACCTTAGCAACAACCCTGCTTTAGTAATTTAACTCCTCTGAAAGAGTTTCCCTGGAAACTGTTCTTGTTGAGATGTCAAGGATGAAATTCATCAGTCCAATGCAAAACCACTATCTTGGGCTACAGGGCTAGAACTTTTTTTTCATGCTGTTTGGCCTAGTAGCACTGTAATAACACAACTCTGGGACCTTACTCAACCAAGAACCTATTAGGTAATGACAAGTGCTCTCTGTTAGAGCAGTTTTCCATTGAGTGTCATAAAACCAAATTAATTACTCTGGCCAATCACAAAGGACAGACAATCCAGTAAACCAATCAAAACTTGAAGTAAATACATGTAGTCGGAATGAAGCTCGGGGAAATGCTTGTGAGCGAATTACGATTGGTGTTGGTTTTACTCCTGATTTGCTAAGAAAGATGCGCGAGATTTTTAAGCCAATCACTAAGCGTAGCAATGCAAAACCAAAGCATTTAATGCAATGTACTTCTGACACTCAAGTGAAAACCGCTCTAATCTAGAACCAATTTAACCTCACTTGCTCCCTGAATAAAGTCTGGAAAACTTTATTATCATTCAGAAATGACATTACCTTTCTAGTTATCTGCTCTTGACTTTTGGGATGAACAGTATTGTTATCCACTAACTGTGAATAATGTAATGCAATAGCACCAATGTCAATGTCACTGCCACCTTCAGTCAGATTGAACTGGATTACATGGGCAAGCACTAGTTCTTCCATGGATGTCCATTTACTGATATTGTTTCCAAAGTTGGGTCGCTTGAGAAGAAATTGTTTTCCAGACATGCCCTCTGTTGTTACTTCATGGGATCGACGTTTTCTTGAGCCCATCTGGGTGGGATGGCTCCTTTCCTGTTTCTTGGTCTTCTTTCCATATGGATTTTCACATCCTATACATTGACACCTGTCATCGCAACCACGAACACCTTGAAAACACTTGCACCGTTTATTAAAACTATCACAAGAGGTCATGTTGGCTTGTTTCTTTCTTGCACCTTGCCCACAGCGACAACATGTAATGCTGGGCTTTTCTTTGTTGTCACAAGATGGCTGTGTTTCTGTAGGTGACTTGCTGTCTGTGATGTGGGCAACTGCATCATAGTGACCTGCACCTGAATGGTCAAAAGCTATGAAAATGGGCAGGCATTGAATTGTTTCCCGTGGGGTAATTGGTATCACTGGTAGATTTTCCATTTGAGATATCACAACGAGTGGAAGCTTTAGCAAATTTGCCATAGCAAGAGGCATAGAATTGCCTAGCTCAGATGCAAAGTGACCATCAGCAAGAAATAACTGAGCCTCGATGTTGAATGTTTGTTCCGCCCGGATAAATGGTTGGTACTCCTCTGAATGCAACATCCACTCTGCAACAGTTAGCTCTCGTAGCTTGCAACTCATTTCATATTGGTCAGTGCAAGCCATTAATCCAAGTGACTCAAGATGATTGGCTAAATCACTTGATGCTGACACATTTGGAATAATGCTGTTCATTACTGCATGTGCAACAGACAGGAAAAAACAGTTCCCATTTGGTGGAACACTGACACGGACCAAATTGTGATTTGAAAGAATGTTATCAAGTGTAGATGATTCTTTACTACTTGCTAAGCCAGAGTGGAACAGTGTCAGGCTAGTTTTGGAGAAAAACATGAAATTTGGATTCAAATTTGCACACTGACCAAGTGACTCAATATGCTGACAAAGATGCGCCCTACATTTGGACGAGTTAATCATCGAGTCCCGCTGCATCTCACTCAAGGAAAGCAAGGGTGATTGAGCTGAAATACAATCTGCATCACTGGGTTCATCCTCATCTGATGACATATTTGAATTCTCACATGTTGTATCTAAGAAATTTTTTAATTTATCCAAGATTGTCACCTCAGAGTCTTCTTGTCCAACATTGCTAATGGAGTCTCCCTTTTCATCATCATCTAATGAGCCAGGGGCAGCTTGAAAGTGGCAATTGTTGTTGGTTGTCTATTGAGGGCTCTCAAGATGCTCAAAATAAGATTCAATTGGTGGTGTTACTCTTATCCTTTTCTGGGTTTCAACTGATAAAATTCGCTTTTCATTCCACATGTAAAAGAAGATGCCAAGAAGTGCTAAAGCAAACTGAATACCAAGCCGTGACTTCTTCAAGGTTTTATTTAGGATTCTATGAATCCCTTCATTTCGGCTCGTTCCACCAGAGGGTTCAATGTCTGACAAGCAACCTTTTCGGACATGGACCAGTAATTTGTCAATTTCATCAATGGCACACTGGGGAATAAGTTGTATATCATCGTGCCGTACGTCTTTCCACTTTCTAAGGAAGTTTAGAACGTTTTTCTCAATAACATCCTCAGGAGGAGTTGGCTTGCTTCTTTTGGGCCCGACATCTGTTGGATCCCTTAAAATGAATTTAAAGTCATGCACAATTTGTGCACGGAGTCTTCGAAGTGGACCATCGCCTCCCTTCTTAGGTATTTTTGAGGTCACTCTCTGTATAGCATGAAAGGGATCAAGTTTAACAGATACCCCATGGAACACAGAGTTCAGTTTTTGCCTCCACTGACAACAGTTATCCACATAGAAATGATGAACATTGCAACCCTGAGAGTTAAGTCTGTCTTTCAACTTAATTAATTGATCTTCTACCTTATGGAAAGCAGTTCCCTTACAGAGTTTCCAGGATAACACCACTCCAATCTCATTCATGACTATGAACAAACTGTCATACAACTGGATCCACTTGCCTTCACACCAAAAGCCGATGTTAGAAGATACTTTAAATGTGTGGTCTGCACTTAAAGAGGACGCCGTCATTTGACACATTCTCAAATGGTAAAGCTGTTCCTTTTCAAAATACTCCTGCAGGTAACAGGCTGTAGCAATTTTCTCTCCAACCTTGCTGCCTTTGGCACAAAAACTCGGAAAGCTTTCAGAGCTTTTTGTTTTTTTCTTTAAGAAAACACATCTTCCTTAAACCATACTCGTCAAACAGACTTTGGTGCCATAGAACCTGGACATCAGCGATAGTCATTCCAGCACTTATATGTGAGATAAAAAATCTACATAACTCTCGGGTGACTCCACTCTTATGAAATAAAACAAACGGCGGTTGAAAATCAGGCTTCACTTGAGACAAAATACCTTCATCGTGACTGAGGATTTGATGCTTATTCCTGCAAAAGTAGACCCGGCCAACAAGAAGCACATCATTTCGAAGGCCAAAAAGAAGTCGCGGTTGATCGTAGTCATTACCGCCATCTTTCCAACGGATTGGGTGTAGATACTCTTCAATATTCTTCTCCTGGCAAGACGGACAGAGGAGGATCAATTCCGGAAAAAATGATCAAGGATCCCACAACAAAATATCTGGCACTAAAAATGCTTTGGGGGAACATCCGACAGCTCTCCTGACACGTGTTCCACGTGGAATCGCACGAACCGGGCCACTCGAAAAGCAAAACGCTTCTCCATTACTAGTTTCAACGACAAGACGAATAAACGCCTTCGTTTCTTCATCCACCTTCACAGAGAGAACACTTGTTATCACACAAACTAGTAGTAATGATATGGATATTTTCGGGATGTTTACCGATGCCATCTTTACTTGTAAAACTCACTCCAGTTTCCAGGCCCCCGTGCCGCTCTGCAGACTCTTCCCCAGGCCAACAATCTAACTGGCCCAAATGACCCAACTGGCCCAAATGGCCCAACTGACCCAAATGGCCCAACTGGCCCAAATGGCCCAACTGGCCCAAATGGCCCAACTGACCCAAATGACCCAAATGGCGCAACTGACCCACATGGCCCAAACAACTGAACCAAAACAATAGTCCACTTTCGTCATTTTATTATTAATCATTTTTTATCCATTATCGTTTTATTATAAAACAGTTGACTGATTTTGATGAAACAGTTGACTGATTTTGATGACGTCAGTTGTGAGGTTTTTACACCGAGGTAGAGCCGGACTGATGGTGTCATCAAATATAGCACTTCTTAGGTCTTCCCCTTGTACATTGAGCCACTGGGGAGATCAGAGTGTTTATAGCTTTCCGGATCCTCACTGAACTTACACCACTTAGCTCCTTGACATCCACTGTGATTTCCAAAGGCACGAGGTGTTATAAGTTGGAGACATTTCTTCATTCTATTAGGATCATTTGCATACTGCTCTATAGCGTATCCAAAACATTTCTCAATGGATGTAGCTACACAGTTGCATTCAATTCCTTTACTGTTCCTTCCACGTTATACAAACAAGAATCCAAAGTGTGATTTGTATGATTGACATCAGTCCACGTTTTAATCTGATAATCAACTAAAACTTTCAGTCGGCTCTTAACCTTCATGGTTAAACCTACAATCAGGTGCTTTTGGGGACCTTTGAAAACATTAAGCTTGCTTACAGGTGTGCCACCGCTGGTTTCTTATTCCATAAGCAATTTCCTTTCTGGTATTCGTACCAACGACTGACCCATCCCCGATGTAGAGTCATATACCTTGCCCTTCTTGCACCACATCAAATGTTTCATTTTCCATGGACGCATGGTTGCCCTGCTTGGTGAGTTCCTTTTCTTCTTCAGCATATCTGTGCTGTCCCATATTTACAGCATTATTTCAGTATTTTTCAGTTTACCCTTGTTACGTGACTTATTGCGTTACTCTTTGTGCCTTGTGTACGCACGTGACTTTTCCTCGCTTTTCTACTGGACAGCGCTCTTAGCTTATATTATGGTCTGTACTAGCGGAACGAGGGAGTCAGAATTTTCACTCGCTATTGTTGTAAAAGCTTTCTTTTTCACCAAATAATAAGTCTGAATTTATCGGTTACACTGCTGGTGAATCACTTCAGACCTTCAAAGCTGGGATGCTTTCGGGGTCACCTCAAGCGAGATGGATCAGAACAGTGAAAAAGATAATTACGTACTGGCTCCCGTGGAAGACGAGGAATTTCTCCTTACAGACCCAGAGAATCCCTTGACTAGCCCGCCTCATGAAGAAACAACGGATGGTGATGCTCGACCAAAACGTACTATTAAGCCTACTCTGAAGCTGTTAGAAAACAGATTTAACTCCGATAAAGAAAAGCTGGAGAAAATGTGGGTTGATACGGCGGCAGCGATCTCTAAACTCCGGCAAACACCGGATTCGGTGGACAAGATTCGCTCAGCAATAAGCGAGTTGCGTTCCATTTTCGGCAAATATCAACTTGTGTGGGTATCTCTAATGGATTTTACGAGTCGCTCTAATGCTCCCGAATGTCAAAGGGAACGTAAAACCGTCGAAGAGATGATGAAAACTTGCCGCGAACTCATTCAAGGTGCGTCCAACGAAGGAATAGATCGAAAGAATGATATATTACAAGAAGTACAATCGGCTCGCTCTGGGTCATCAGGTGTCAGTCATGTCTCCACTGTGTCATCCACCGCGATAAGAGCGCAAGCCAGAGCCGAAGCTGTGGCAGCCCAAAAGAAGGCAGAAATGGAAAGGAAAATGGCGGAAATCGAGGCCCAGTCGGCCCTCCTGTTAGAGCAAGAAGAGAAAAGAAAAAGAGAGGAAGAAATGGCCTTCGCTCGAAAGAAACGCAAGGAAGAGGTGTGGATCGCGTGTTTATGCCTGGAACAAGAAGCAGCCGTGGCACTGGCAAAAGCGAACGCGATGGATGAGGAACTCGCTCCCACCTCTGCCAAGGAATCCCAGAAACCAGATTTGCCACTCATGGACCTATCCCAGCGTGTGCGGGATTTCATCAAGGCACAAATGGATGAAGAAAGCACTCGAGGGACTCGTCCCGACGCAAATCTCGTGGAGGAACAAACCACTGATGAGAAGCTAAATCCTGAAGCAACACAGCATGTTAAGTCAACTTTCAAAGGGGAACTCACCACCCCTAAGAAGTCAAATCCTAAAGTTACGGAGTTCATTCCAATTCAAACTGAAAGCACAGTTTCACCTACATGTAAGCCTCTTAACCACGTGGAATCTTATATTCAGTTCATGGCTAGACAAGAACTCGTAGCTAACAAGATTGAAAAGTTTGACAATCGACCAGAGAACTACCGCACCTGGAAAGCGTCGTTTGAAAACATGGTAAGAGACGTGAACATCACTGCAAGTGAAACATTAACCCTGTTAATCGAGTATACCACCAGTCAGTCAAAGAGACTTGTTCAACGCCTGCGCAATGCCTACGTAGAGAATCCTGAAGAGGGCTTAAAGGAAGCTTGGAAGAAATTAAGCGAGCGATTCGGTTCAAATGCGCTCGTAACTCAAATGCACCTTAACAAACTGACGATGTTCCCCAAGATCGAACCCAAGGATAATAAAGGACTACAGGAACTTGGAGATTTGCTCCTTGAACTGGAATGTGCAAAGAATGATGGAGGACTTAGTGGTCTGAAAGTCCTTGATGAACCAGCATTCCTAAAACCTTTACTTGTTAAACTTCCAGATGACCTCCAAGGAACATGGCAACGTCACGCTTATCGATACAAAGTTCAGAAAGTCGCAGACTATCCTTCATTTAGTGAATTCGCTAAGTTCATCCAAGAGATATCGCAGGAAAGAAACGACCCTTACTTGGCAATAGAGAACCTGGATAAGAGAAATCTTCGCTCCCCAAAAATTCCCTTCAAGCCACCTAAACCTCCAAACACAGGTGAAGGCTTCACAGTGCGAAAGACTGAACTTTCTAAATGTGCTCTCAACTCAAGTGGTCAACCTCCCTCTGCTCCCGATACTAGGAAATGCTGCTTCATTCATCGGTCACATCACGCCCTCAGCAAGTGTCGAGTCTTCAGATCAAAAACCTTGGATGAGAGGAAAAACCTGTTAAGTCAACATGGTGTCTGTTTCCGCTGTGTAGCTTCTTCTAACCATCATGCCAAAAACTGTACAGCTGTTATAAAGTGCAGCGAATGCCAGAGTGACAAACACACATCAGCACTTCATCCAGGCTCTCCAAACAACCCAGTAACTCGGAGCAAAGAACAAGGAGACACCCAGCTTCATGGCGAGGAGGCCAGCAACTTCACGACCACATGTACCGAGATGTGTGGCAGCATAAGCGGAAGCAAATCCTGCTCTAAGATATGCCTCGCAAACGTTTACTCAAGAGATCACCCTGGCAACAAAATCAAGGCATATGCGATCATCGATGACCAAAGTAACTGCTCTCTCGGCACATCAAGACTCTTTGAACTGCTCAACTTGGGAGGTGATTCTACTCAGTACACACTTAGAACTTGCTCAGGGATGACACAAGCCAAGGGCAGAAGAGCCATGGACCTTGTCATAGAATCTGTGGATGGTAGCAAACACCATAATCTACCACCTATCATTGAGTGCGATGCCATTCCAAACAACAGGGATGAAATCCCTATCCCCGAATCTGCAGGATTTCATCCCCATCTCAGGGGGATTGCCCACAAGATTCCCAACATAGATATGGAAGCTGACATCCTGCTCCTCATCGGAAGGGATGCACCCCCTCTGCACAAGGTCCATGAATCCCGCAATGGAACAAGGGATGCTCCATGGGCACAGCGGCTGGACTTGGGTTGGGTTGTGATCGGGAATGCATGTTTGAATGGCGCACACAGACCGAGCAAGATTGCCACTTTCAAGACCCATTTTCTTGATAATGGCCGGCCCTCATTTATGGAACCCTGCCCCAGCCTTTTGTATGTCAAATGTGAAACAACCCTGGATGGCACACCTTCAGCCACCAATCGGAAAAAGGGACAATTTATTAACGAACGGTTCGAGGACAGTTTAGGAACCAATGTGTTTGTGCGCACAAGAGATGACAACAAGCCAGGCACCTCTATAGAGGATCGCAAATTCCTGAAGATTATGGATGAAGGCATGGTCAAGGACCAAGAATCAGGCAGCTGGGCAGCTCCCCTCCCACTCCGCGAGGAAACACAGCACCTCCCAGACAACAGAGAGAACGCTTTAAAACGAATGAAGTCAACACGTCGCCTCTTGGATAAGAAACCAACCATGAAGGAACACTACTTCACATTCATGCAAAAACTTCTCGACAGCAGCCACGCCGAGATTGCACCAGTAACTGGACCAAATCAGCCTACTAGCGGTGATATCTCCCGCATTTCGGCGTGTACCACCCGCAGAAGCCAGGGAAGATCAGGGTGGTCTTCGATTCCGCAGCTGAGGCAGAAAAAGTGTCCCTAAACAAGCTGCTGCTTTCGGCACCTGATCTTAACAATGGTTTATTAGGTGTCCTTATACGTTTTCACCAGGACCCAGTCGCCTTCATGGCGGACATAGAACAGATGTTCCACTCATTTCTCGTCGACGAGAGACACAGAGATCTTCTCCGGTTCTTCTGGTATCAAGACAATGACCCAGCCAAGCCCCTGACGGAATACAGAATGAGGGTGCACGATTTTGGAAACACATCATCCCCTGCGGTCGCCACTTATGGTCTTCGAAAAACGGCTGAAGTAGGAGAGTCCGAGTTTGGATCAGACGCCAAGGAACTTGTAGACAAGAACTTCTACGTGGACGATGCCCTAAAATCTGTCACCACTCCAGCCAAAGCCATAGACCTGCTGAAGCAAACACGAGCCATCCACATTGAGCTTATAGAGTCCATGGACTCTTCAAGCTTTATAAACACACTACGACGATTCTTAGCCTTGCGAGGACCAGTAGTACAACTCCGTTCTGACTGTGGTACCAACTTCGTTGGAGCACACAACGAACTCCAAGCTTCACTCAATGAGATGGATGATGCTATTCAGTCCTACTTGGCTTCGGAGGGTTGTGATTGGATCTTCAATGCTCCCCACTCATCTCATGTTGGTGGAATCTGGGAACGGATGATAGGAGTTACTTGTCGAATCCTGGACGCAATGTTAGCTGAAATTGAACCCAAGCGTCTCTCTCACGAAGTCCTCTTAACGCTTATGGCGGAAGTGACCGCCATTGTTAATGCAAGACCTCTTGTTCCAGTCCCAACTGATCATGAAGCGCCAGAGGTCCTAACGCCTGCAATCCTGCTGACACAGAAGACCCAAAGCTTGAAGGCTACTCCAGGAAACTTCAGCTGTGCAGACCTACACAGTAAGCAGTGGCGACAAGTACAGCATCTGGCCAATGTGTTCTGGCACCGATGGCGAAAAGAGTTCCTCCCTACACTCCAGCCAAGAAGGAAGTGGGAACATGACACAAAGAACCTCGAAGAGGGTGACCTGGTTCTCCTCCGCTGCAAAGACCTTCCAAGGAACAGCTGGCCACTTGCCCGGATCACCAAAACCTTCCCCAGTGCGGATGGGAAGGTGCAAAAGATTGAATTGCTGACAGCCAAGGACGGATCAAGGAAGAGCTACACAAGACTGGTGACCGAGGTCATATTACTGAGGAGTGAGGGCAATCTCAAGAAGATGAGAACCACGGTTGGATGAACTTTGAACAGTGTTTCACACTTTGGATATGACATTGATCTTCAAGCAGTTAGTGCTTCACATATTGGACATGACATTGATTTTGGAACTTTGAATGATGATTCAGAACTGTCGTTACCCAGAACTCTAGTGATATTACCTTAAATAATATCAGGCAAGGAGTGTGCTGTCCCATATTTACAGCATTATTTCAGTATTTTTCAGTTTACCCTTGTTACGTGACTTATTGCGTTACTCTTTGTGCCTTGTTTACGCACGTGACTTTTCCTCGCTTTTCTATTGGACAGCGCTCTTAGCTTATATTATGGTCTGTACTAGCGGCATGAGGGAGTCGGAATTTTCACTCGCTAGTGTTGTAAAAGCTTTCTTTTTCACCAAATAATAAGTCTGAATTTATCGGTTACACTGCTGGTGAATCGCTTCGGACCTTCTTCAAAGCTCGGGACGCTTTCGGGGTCACCTCAAGCGAGATGGATCAGAACAATATCTTTGACACGTTCTCTTTGCAATACTTCTACAGCATTTCTCGTTTCTTGTTCTCATTTTTTTGAAGGCAGTACATTTGAGGGAAGGTATTCCCATGGTGGACAATAAAGATGCATAATGAGTGTGACCAATACCACAACAAGGACTCCAAGTGTCACCCTGGTGTTTGCACCATGTAGCTGTGGACCTCACTTTCTGATCCGATGGGTGTTTTCACAACATTTTTACTAGATACCCTAATAATTGGGCAGGATCCTTGAAATACCACTTCGTGATTGTTTAAGGGTCGCCTGGAATCTTTGCAGTCCTTTGGACAGTAGGGCCAGGTTGATGGTGCAGGACTGACAAAGACTTCCACCTTCTTAAAACTCAGACTTGATTGGGTTATTCACTGCTCATTGGTAACCAGTAATTCTGCTGCCTTGCCATTCCCCCACTTTGGGTATTGCTTAGTTTCCTCATTTTAGCTTCTCTCATGGCACAAATCTTTGGTTTGCCTGGAATTTTTTCTTCCGTTTCTTGCTTCTCAGGAGGTTCATTTGGCCACTCTGACACTATTCTTGACCCTCACTGTCGTCTGTCACCATGTAAAATTAATTTCACGAATTTATCTTACGAAGTCATTTTACAAATCTTTTCGGCCAAAATCTCGATTTTCTACAACGTTGGCTGTTTGAATAAATGTTGCAATATTTGCATTACTTCATGTGCATTTTATGTTTCTGCGCGATGGCACACAATCAGAAATATTCACCAAACATGAATGACAGTGAAAGTGAAGTTTGTCTTCTACAGGGAAATTTAATTTCCAAACATACACTACAAGGCCAAAAAACTGTTGCAAGGCACTTAAGCCTCGCAGTTGTCTTGCAGGTGGGATTATTGAGGATTGTCTCCAACGGCTTATGGTCGGTGATTACTCAGAAGGATGATACATAATTGTACAGGTGGAAGTGTTCAATTCCACAGACCACTGCAAGAATATCCATTTTAGCTTGACTGTAGCAGCTTTCACAATCACTGAGTGAGTGACTTGCAGAGGATGTTTACTCCTTCATTGACTGATACTTGTGTAAGGATTGCTCCCAGTCCAATAGGGCTTGCATCAGCGATTACATAATTTCATGCGAGTCAAAATACTTCACGAGTTCTGGAGTTACCATGTGAACCTTGAGACAATACTGGTATTGGTACGTACTGGTACCCACACCCACCTGGCACTTTCAGTTGGTGTGTAAGTTCATTTCAAACAATGTAACAAATAAACATCATCAAAAAACATTATTTCCAATCTAGCCAAGCCTAAAAGAGGAGCCGCCAAGGAATAAACTGGTGTTCCATTCTCAAAAACAGTCCTGAAACTTTTCAGTCCAAGATATATTTCAGGGTTTTTTGGCTGGTTCACTTTTGAAAAGTGTTTCTCAAAAAGCCCGTAAAGTGTTCCCAATTGTCCTCCAAAGTGTTCCCAATTGTCCTCCACTATTTTAGGAATCTTTTTTGTAAAACAAAGCTCAAAAGGTCATTCTACTGAGGCTGAGCACAGCTTGAATTTTTTTTCGGGCATCAAACTGAACACATATTTTACCTACGAGCCGTCTTGATTGGTTTTTGCAACGTTTCCATGTCCTGTCATTTAACTATCAAGGCTTGTGAAATCTGCTTGGATGTTTGGCTGTTTGTTTGAACGAACTTGAAACGGCGCTCATTTACAACAACAAAATCAAACTTATTCTGAAGTTAATCAGTGGGTTATCTTCATCACGTTCGGATGTTAACGGCATGTACTTAAACCTGGAATGCCGGAATGCCGGAATGCCGGAATACTTAAACCCGCAACACCGGAACACTTAAACCCAGAATGCCGGAATACTTAAACCCAGAACACCGGAACACCGGAATACTTGAACCCGGAATGCCGGATTACTTAAACCCGGAATGCCGGAATTCTTAAACCCGGAACACCTGGATACTTAAACCCAGAATACCGGAATACTTAAACCCGGAATGCCAGAATACTTCAAGTCTAAATGACGATTTAATAGGCACAAGATCGCTGAAAAGACGAACAATTAAGGTTAAGCCACGCTACATTATTATGCCAAAACCATTCTTCTTACTATCCCCATCCCAACCCCCTGCCTTACGTTTTCCCACTAACCATAATTATCATAATTTATTCATTCCTGGGCTTTTTCGCGCTGGCATCGACATGGCGGACTCTCCAGCAAGGTAAGTGTATGTAGCTGAAATTCTCTCTTTAACTTTACATGTTTAAAGTATCATTTACAAAGTAACAAACTGTTATTCCCTTCCCTCCAGTCGCAGCCAATGCCCAGAGAAAAAGAGGTAAGATTAAATGTTAACTAGCCTGTGTTATGAATAAATAAACACAAAATAATGGACAGAGAAATCATTTTTGAAAAAGTTTATTCGAAAACCCATAAGATTATACTTAAATGCAATTTGCGTTACACTTCCAGCATCGTGGGTCCATCCACGCGAGTGAAATCAGCTGAGCAAATTGGTAAAATCTTCAAGACTACGTCTGTCACAAATTTGAGCGTGTTTTCTAATAATTTTTTTAAGTCAAAAGTAAATGACACATTTCTAATGACATAAATTAAATTTCCATTTCAAAACGTAATTTCTTTGACCGCAATACTCAAAATCATGTACCTTAAACCCCTTAAAAACCTCATTTACTTGGTTGTTTCTGAACAAGACAAGCTTTCCGCCGTGAAGAAAACAAACGTGAAATTCTTAAGGGCAGATTTCATAACTTATGAACTTTTCCCCTTCCACCAAAAAGACATCTGAGTATTCTTTTGAACTTTTTCTTTCCATTCATAGATATTGGATGTTTTTTCTCAAGTTTATAACTTCAGTTCTGTCGAACAATCGCTTTGGTAAACAAGCTATTAAAGCTTTTCAAAACACCTCTTTTTCAAAAGCTACGATGGTCATGTGATTTCCCACCAAGAAAAATGCCAGTTGCCTAAAAGCATCGCGCGATTTCCCAGAAATAAAAGATGGCATTCTCCACCCCCAGTTGGGTTGTATTGGGACTCCCCTCCCCCTCCCCCTCCCCCAGAGTCTGTACGGGCGGACGGGTGGGCGGACGTACGCTGACATCACAACCAAAATTTCTCGGATCGATAGGTTACCAAATTTACTTAGTGATGGTGCTCTGATGGCGGGCTCCACTATTATCACAAACATTTTCACAAATCTCGTGACTTTTCCTAAAATTTATCAGGGAAAATTTTCCTGTGTCAATGACATGTCTATGATGATTGACGTTTCCATAGCAACCAACTACTCAGGAGTGTGTTTTGACTATTTTCTGTCTTTTTTCAGTTTTTTTCCGGTTTTTCCCCTTGTTTGTAAGAAGAAGATAACTGTTTACTTTTTTGTGCTTGTTTTAAGTGTTTCTTAGAACAAATTCATATATTTTTCGATTTCGGCCTTGTCAACTGTATGACTGCAGGCTTGGGATTCAAGATGGTGGCCTCAAAATTCAAACTGGCTGGTTTGTGACGTCATGACATGTCATATTTGACACATCACAGACCCAAACTGTTAACCCATTGACTCCTGCATGTTTTCGCATGTTCCGCATAAATAAAAATTTGTCAAGAGTAGAGAAAAATACCTAAATGCGCAGCAGAGAACTAAACATTGTAGGCTTCCCAAATTAAACTTCTTTTTACACTGGAATAGTTAAATAAATCTATTCTGATGTAAATAACTATGGTTTGCGTATCACTTATTAATTTATTTAATTTAGTATTTCACTTATTATGAAAATGGCTGAAATTTTCTGCACAGTGACGAAAGCCTCTCGCATCTCGAATTTCAACCCGGTTATGCAAATTAGTCAGTGTTTACAAAATACTGCTTCCTGAACCCAACTATCAATTAAAAAAGACAGAAAAGTCGACTACAGGCTTTTCTAGCCAAAAATTTTATTCAGATAAACAATACGTTGGCTTTTCTTGCGTGTGTGAACACTCGCATGTAACTTTTGCAGACACTACAGCTGTGTTTATGGCGATGGCTTGATCGGACATTGCACGGCTTTGCGAACAAAATTACAAAAATTATACGAACCTGGAGCAAACAATCAGCTAAACAATTTTTAAAAAGCAAATCAACATCCAAAAACAACATTTACCATACTGTAGTGTTTTTCCAGGTCTTGTAAAATCGATTTGAAGTCCGCGGTTTGGTTTAAATTATTGAGCAAACTTTAGGCTGTCTCTTGCAAATCGATGGAATCTCAATGCGGAATGGCTTTTCGTCGCTTTAAAAACCTCCATGTTCACTTTTTTGAAGTTCAGTTATTCTTCAGGATGATTTCTTTCTATTTTGAACTTCAAAAGTGAACTATCTTAATTGTCAGGGCAGAAAAATTCATCTTGAAAATCTAGGACCGATCCGCGCGCACCGCCATTATCTTCATTTGCAAACTCCATGCGGTCGGTTAAAAAGCCGCCTTTCCCCTACTCCCTAAAACTCATAAATATATGTGCAGAAAACAGTTTCTGATTGGTTTATATGTCTCCTAAACAATTGACAGCTTTTGAGGGCAAAAAAGTACCTAGTAGGGGAGGTAGGGGATAAGGCGTCCTCCACGCGGAACATGCGCGCGGCACGGCCGGTTTTGGCCGGTGTAGGAGTCAATGGGTTAAGCTAATGACGCGCTAAAAACGTGCCAAGTTTCATCACAAGAGCATTAATACTGTTTGAGATCTATAGAGGAGTGGGCACAAAGTGCTCAGGCAGTCAAAATGAAGCCCAGGCAAAAAAGGGTTAACCAAGCTTTATTCTCGTGCTAACTCATGCAAGTTGAAAGAGAAATGAGGGGTAAAATTGTCTTCACCGGTAAGTTGCAAGAATCATTACTTTGTGGGACTAGCCTGATCTGTCGAACTTGTGCAAACACCTAACAGACAAAAGAGAAATGATTGCAAGTGGTGAAGCACAGACGATTGACTAAGTACGTGTATAAAAATATCCAGTGAAACCAGTACATTTGTGTGTGTACAATATTGCCTTCCTCGTGTATTTTTTCCAAAGTACTCACTCATTCCACTAAAGGGTCCAGTTTTGCCTATATCTTGATTCCAATACAACGTTGAGTGGTGGCAGTTTCCTTTAAAAAAATTAACAAACAAAACATTAACACAACAATATTTAGAGATGCTTAAAATTTCAAGTTGTGCAATAAAATGCGTGCTTAAATTGGTTAGCTTGCCCCAGACCTAACCCAAACAAATATTCATCGCATCTTTCACTACACAGGCCAGGGCTCATATCTTGAGTGACCACGATATATTTTGCACCCTGAAGGGAGGGAGAACAATGGGTATAATGCCCCTGGGGTTTTTCTTGTTGGGAAGGCAAAAGAAGTAATGAGTCCTGTTTTGAGGCCCCACCTTACCCCACCTTCTGATAGCCCCACTACATCAAATTGCTTCCTCTGGTTTGTTAAGTCCACACCCAAAGTTTAAACCCTGGATGGGTTTGGCTTAGTCTTGAAAACTGGATTGTGCAGTTACATACTTTCATTTCCATTCTGTGGATGAAACTTAACTAACCACTACGATGTGTGAAAACAAGGAAAATAAAAAGCAATCAAAAATGAGAGGGTAAAGTGTCCTCATCAGCCAGCTTACACCGACTGAATTTTCTTTTCAATATTACCTCCTTAAATATCTGTTCTTCAATTAAGAATGTTGCAAAGGCCATTGTATATTTGTTTTTGTTTTCACGCTAACAAGTATCCATTTGCAGCAAAATATTTTCCATCCACTTTCCTGAAACAGCTAAGTTTCAAAATATAAAGGAATCACACAGGTTATACAATACATAACCATTATCTAGTAACTCGATGTTTCCTAGACAAAACTAATGTAAATACCCAAGTTATTAAGACGATTTCCGCTGAACATTCGAGCAATAAATGCAAAAACTTAGTTACCAAAAAAATACTCATAGCATGGTAACGTTTTGAATGAAAAAATTAGAAATTATCAATGCCCACGAGAGAAAATTGAATTTGAAGTTATCCATATTTTAATTGAAAAGACGCTTCATGTTAGTTCAAAACAAAATGGCGCCCGTTTTTAGCATATTTTACGAGATTTGACCTTAATTTTCTCAAGAATACTTGAGAATTTAATTGCGAGGTCACTTGGAGAAGCAAATTAAAGTGAGATATTTCAAATATTACTAAAAAGGTTACCATGCTACAAGTAGTTTTTTAGTAAATAATTTTTGCACTTATTGCTTGAATGTTGAGCGGAATCCGTCTTAATTACTTCTTTTAGTAACAAAACAACAACAAACAAAACATGGGAACATTCAAGGTATTCACAAACGTCCTAATGATAAGTTAGTGACCCCTTACATTCAATAAAAGGTTTAGTGTACAGGTGCCTTGCAAACATAATTTATTTAAGTACAAAAAAGAGAGTTACCTTTTTCAAGTTGTTAAATATGCTCAAAAGTGCATTCGTTGTTAAATTGGAGTCATGCTTTCATTGCAACAGACCCACGTAGCACTTGAACTTCTTTTGGCCATGGCAAATTGCTCCAGTGATATGAGTCTTGATAACGTGGGATGGTTCAGTCTGGGAGAAAAAAACAGTAAGGGAGCATTTATTACCAGTTCCCAATCCTAATTAGTTTAATAATATAGGGGGAAATACACCTATCGACGGTGGAACTTAAGCCAAAAAACATTGTCGTCCTTATCTTGCTAGCAAATCTTCTAGTTCCTGTGGATGTGTATGAATTTGTATATTTTCAAGCCATTTACGCCAATAAGTACAAAGTTGTTTGTATAAAAAAAGAACTCACCTTTGATACGCTGGTAAAATGAGGGATATTAGTTTTTGCCTGATCCATTCCATCTGTGATCACAGGTAAATATTTTTGAGGTTGCTGTTCCACGAGAAGGCGGTTACTGCAGTAATGGTTTCATTCAGCGCTGGAATTCATAAAATGGGATAATGGATTAAGGAAAGTTGTTGAGTGCCTGCCGCAAGGTCCACTATTCAGCTCAGTTTGCCAAGAAGTCAACAGTACGGTGAGAAAAGTGCAGGAACAAATGCTCTCATGGAAAGTGTGGATGCCAAAGTCGTGGCATCCACTCTTTGAGCTTTCAACAGCCATGGTTTGTATTCAACTGATCCAGGGTTTTAAAGAGAACTTCATTTTTAGCTTCAGTTTCCTTTGGTTGAGTCGTACTTGCCTGGGCTCTAAATTGGTCAGGTGCCCAGATTTTGTCATTGCAAAATAAATATCTGCTTATCCTGGAAGGAAGTTTTGTGAATGTTATGGTGCTATGGGAAACTAGCAGACCTAACAGATTGTACAGATGTACCAGCTCACAAAAAAAGATTCCATGTAACCAAATGAGACGTAAAATTCATAACCTGGTGTTCTCGTTCATGGTACTTTACCTCTGCTGGGTCTCCTTTTTATTGCCAAAGTATTTCTCTTTTCCTTGTTTTTGGTTGTGGAAAGGCCGTGCTTCAGCAAAGTACATACACCACACTTAGAGAACTTGTTCTCCTACAACAGGAAGAAGAGATAAGGTAGTCAGTGATAAGGGTTAGCCACTTACCTCTGCAAGCAAACTGCATAATAATAATAATAATAATAATCAACTTTATTTAAAGAGGGTAAACACGTAACAGTAAAAAACTGAAAAACCAGTGGCCCTCTACTATATAATACAATTAAGAACAAAAATAAAGGTAAAATTCTAAGAATCTAAAATTACAAAATCTAAAATCTAAAATCTAAAATCTAAAATCTAAAAATCTAAAATCTAAAATTATAAAATTTAGTTAAAAATAAGCTATAATAATTATAATGCATGATTGTACACTTCTCAA
Source organism: Siderastrea radians (assembly GCA_964017195.1). Lineage (NCBI taxonomy): Eukaryota > Metazoa > Cnidaria > Anthozoa > Scleractinia > Rhizangiidae > Siderastrea > Siderastrea radians. The sequence goes on from OZ024892.1 coordinate 34,719,782, forward strand.
CAGCTGCTTTGGTGGCATAAATAAAACTCAACAATACTGTAAAAGGTTCACTGCTTTTTATCTGTATATAATTTACCTTGGAAATTATAACATTTTTGAATTTTTTCCGCCACATTTTGATGAACGATGACTATGAAACTGTGCCGGCTTCGTCTTTCAAGGCAGTGTTATCCCCTTTATACAAACGAAACACCTCTGTCTTTAACTGGCATGATGGCAAACAGATTTTGTCTTCGTGTGGCATGAAGTCTCCACAGCCCTCTATGTGATCTGTTGGTTAGAAGACTGTGCTGAGCTACTTTTATTCTAGATGCTTATAACGAGGTATTCATTAAAAATAGACATGTCTGTTTTCCAACAAATCTGCTTTAGTGGTGTGTTCTAGAAATAAAAAAAGTCAACAGGAAAAAAAAAGCCATACAATTAAGATGATAAAAGGAATTGGCAAATTAATCCAGCATAGCTGGCGTGAAACTGTCTCGCGAAAGACAATGCACGTGGGTAAAATTTATCACAGGTATCCCTGTAATCGAGTGAGATTCGAACTTTAAACTCTAAATCAAAGTGAAAAAAATACCTATGCTATGCTGTGCATAAGCGAATTTGAACAAAGGACATCTTTGCTAGCATTAATTGTATGGCCTAATACCAACAGTCCCCAAGGTATACAAAACAATGTACGGGCGTTCACATCGCAATAGCAGATCGACAAAACCCAAGATTGATTAATAATTATCCGTCACTGACAAACCTTCTTGAGGCTGAGGTCAATCGTCCGACCTGACCTCACAGGGGAGTTTTTTAGACTCACTGCTTTCAAACAAACTGTAGTTAAAGCAGTGTTTATTACATCGTGTCACTTCGATAGAAAACAATCGTCAGTAATTTTTAGTTTTCACGGCACGCTATAAAATACGTGAAGTGTTCGTGTTTGTTCAACATCAGTTAATATGCCTTCACAAAATTTTGAAGTCTTTCAACTGTGGTTAATTTGTTCACAAACTCAACCAAGGGTCTTATACAGAGTTAGCACCCTTCAAGAAAAACTGCTAAACCAGTTTTGTGTGAAGTTATTATTTCAGTGGTGAAATATAGATCAGTCAAGTGCTGAACAACCCGTTTCACAAACATCTGTCACCCACTTTATAAATATCGGACTGATTTCACATCCTTGGCCAACTAACTGTATAGTGTACAAACTGTCCGTATGAATGGGCCAACAAATCAGGCGATGAGGCTGATAAATTGTTACGTGTAAATTAGCCCTATTACAAGCATAGCTTGAATGATAATTGTTCCCAAATTAGACAGAGCTAACGTTTCTGATGTGACATCCTATTCAGTGTTATTTGCAAACTAGACTAGATTGCAACTGACCGAAGCCCACTTGTGCATTTGTGGTACGTGTGACACGAACACCAGTAACTTTTCCATACAGTGTACCCACTTATCTTGACATTGTCTACTATACTGGGAAAAAAATCTTTAAGTTTGCTCCATTGTTATGGGAACATAGGGAAACCTGCAATCGATACAAAGTTACGCAAAGCAATTCTGTACAGGCGATCATGCACACGTACAAATAATGAAACAAACAAGTTTGTGACCCACCAATGTTTGCGGGTGAGACTTGGACCTTTACAATTTTATATGCTCATTGCTCCAAGACAAACTGCAGTTGAAGGAATAATTATTTTATCCTTGGCAGGAAACAATTGTTGGAGGTTGTCGAAAAATGGTCAGTAAAACGATTTTTATCTTTGCGATTTCATGGTTCTCTTGAACAATTAGGTTACCTTCTATTTTGCATGAAACAGTAACACCAGTCATGAAATGGTAATTTTTCTAACATGTTAAATTGGCATCAGATCATCTTGCAATATGTTAATGGCACTGCAGGAAAAATTCATCAAGATTTGAATTGAGTTACATGCAACGCCTCGGAACAAACACAGTAGCACATTGCCCAAGATTCGATAAGAAAAATAACATTTCTGGTACTCTTTTTCATCGTTAGCGAACTTGAGTTCGACTGTACCTGCTTTCCTTGGTTATTATGAGTGTTGATTACACAAGTGAAACAAGCGCTGTACACACGTTAGGTCACCTGTATTTATATTACTTGCATTAAAAAAAGTCCTTCAGTTAAGAACAGGAAGTTCTAATTCGACATTCCTAATTAAAAGGAGCAGCCAAGTTAGCAACCCGCATCCCAGTTTTCATCAACAATTTTTACAGCCAGAATTAAGGATAAAAAGAACTATCGAGAAAGTACCACATTGCATTTCGTGGCCGAAAAATGCATATGGTCAATAAACGCGCTGTCAACACGGATTCCCTTTGGGCTGGGAAAATGATAACACTATTCATCCGAAACAATTTACTCTTACACTCTCTGAGGGGAAAAGCGTGCCATTTTACTCTGAAGACAATAAAGATTTTGCATTCTTTTCAAGTATGAATGTTCCATTTCTCTTATGAATGGGGCAGTTGAAAGAACTGTAACGTTTTGTATTGATTATTTTTGGATAAAATTGTTTATTTCACAAACAGCTGTTCATAAAGTGTACTCGCACAGGGTAAAATTTACTTGGCGCGACGGCTATCAAAATACAGCTCTCTGATTAGCTATCTTGAGTAAAGTTTACCCTCAACAAGTAAACTTATTTAGTCCGTATTGCTTTTGACTTGTACGTAATGTTTCTGATAAGTGTTCAGATAGCTATTTGTTTCTATTAACATCACTTTTTAGTCTCATTCGTTACCCCATTAAAGCCCTATTCCTCCAACCCAATTAACAACAATGGTGGATGTTGTACCTTATTATAGGAAATTAACACTCCATGAAATTAATGCAAATTTTTACAATTCACATTAATTTAAGTCATGTTAATTTTTGTGAGCATTAATTTCCGCATTGCTAATGAAGTGGAGGGTTAATTTGTGGAGTGTTAACCTTAATTTCCATCATTTTAATCCCAAATTCTGGATACAGTTTGGGCAGAATTTAATCCACATTGTCTGTAAAGAAATTGCCTCACACACCTGTAGACATGCTTTGTTTGTGATTTTTATATTCAGTTAGAACTAAATTTGTTCCATTTGTGACCGCAAGGTGTTTCTTTGTGTTAATCGCATTAATTTCCCTCATTTTGAAAATTTACCCCCTCTTTCTCATTAATTTCCTTTCTTGGGGAGTAATTTTCCCTTCAATTCGCGTTAAATTAAGTCGTGTTAATTTCAAATAGCTTAATTAATAATAATAATAATAATAATAATAATAATAATAATAATAATGACGACTTTATTTAATGAGGGTAACAATTTACTGGTTGCCCAGTAGTTTACAATGGTTGCCCAGTAGTTCACAACACAAGCATCAATTTCCTATTATAAGATATTTTGTATTTATAGCAGAAAATAAATAAATAGTGACTATCTTTTCAATGTATTGTAAATTTACCTCACTTCGTCAGGAGGCCACTTACTCAATCCACACTTCACCAGGTGTTCTCCCCACATCAACATATATTATGCTGTTCACTTGTATGGTTGAATTGGTATATGGTATGGTTGAAGCTGGTTTACTAACTTAGAACAAACACCACTGAACCGTTACCAACAGCTACCTGCACCTTACAAACGACTGATTGCCCACAATAAAGACAAGCAAGAAAGACTAACAACAGACAATCCGACTTATTTGACTAACAATAGACCAACTGACATTTGACCAACAAAAGACAGATCGAAACGCACCAATCACGTTTTACAGTCTTCACAGCCAATAACATCACGGCTTAACTGACAGACGATCAATAACATCACGAGATCGTCGACCAATCAGGACAACGACCAGAGACTTAAAACATCTACTGACAATTCACAGTTCACTTGACTCTGATGATGACTTCCGCTCAGGTTGTCCAAATGTCAGTCAATGTCACCTCAAATAGTCCTTCTCAGGACTATACACTCACCCGGATGATCACAATTTCCTGAATTATGATATGACTCCTGGGTTCAAATCATTTACAGTAATACATGAATGACTCACCTTCTACATGTACTTTAACTCGTCAGTTATTTTGTGCACCCAGTTGAAGTGTGTTTTCCCTGCCTGTCTCAACAAGGTATCCCACTTAACAAATTACGAAAAAAGAAACAGCTTCCCTCTCTTCAAACATCTACAACAATGCTCTTTGCTAGTTGACTACTAGAGGACAACATGACAAGTACAGTGTGCAGTCAAAACCTGTGAATTTCAAAGGACAACAATACTTGGTTATTGTAAAGAAGCACCATGGTACTCTTTCAAAAACTTGGTAACAAAAATGACTTGGGGGTTTATTGCCTGCGTGCCTGGACCATTTGTCTTATTGCTGAATTACGTGGTACGATTTTATCGCATGCGATATGCTTATGCTATGTCAACGCCATGCCTACAACATGAACCGTATCGTGTTAATTAAACCTACAACATCCCTTACGACAGTTGCATGCAACATGAAAAATGTCACAAGATTTTACAACATGTTTTAAAACCGTACGACAGTGGTAGCCACAATCGATGAGTTGTATACGATCTTTGCCTGACACAAGCAGCGCGTGCCAAAAAAAGTTGCATACGAGAGTCGTAAGCAAAAATCGTACCGTGTAAATCGGCCTTTATGTCTACCAAATGCTAATTCTTGCCAGTTGCTGCTGCAGTGTTACTAGATTTCACGATATTTAATTCAGTGATTTCAGCATAAAGACATTATGCCAAACTTAAGGAGGCTCGCAACAGTTTTTTTGGCCTTGTAGTGTATCTTTTAAAGTCAAAATTTCGCATAGAAGGTAAACTTCGATTTCCTTAATACTACACCACCTGTTCAACATATGAACAAAGTTTATTTTCTCTCTAGTTTCCTAGCAACAGCTGTCACCATAGCAACGGTAATGGACAACCCCTCATTTTGAATAATGTCAAATATCTCGAAAACTAGTCAGACACTTTATGACAAAACTTGAACTATTTGAGCTACTCAACCTACACAACTTGTATGCGAAATTAGGGAAAAATCTGTAAGAGCGTTTTCGAGTAAATCATGATTCATTTTTTACGGGCTGATTTTGGTCATTCCTGCAATTTTCTCCAATATTTCAAGAAAGATAAAACTTAACACTTTCTCTTTTCAGTTGAAGGATCTTTCGTGATATCAAAACATTCTTAATGTACATTGAGCTTTCTAGGTGGCTGCGATTTTATGATATTTATATTTAAAAACTGCTAAAATGCAGCACAAATCAGCCAAAAAGTTCGTAATTTGCATAAATAGAAATATTTCTAAATTGCCCTTACAGTTTTCTCTCTTAAACTGATTGCCGTTAGAAGAATAATTCTTTTTGATGTTCCAGTGAGTTTTAGGCTGAATAAACATTTCTTTTATTAGATAAGAAGGCTGAATCTCGGTCAAGTTTCAGTCGTTATTAACTTTCAATGAGCAACAGTTTTATTTTGTTTTTCCTGGTTTATTTCACGGTTATTCACGTGCAATGAATATTTATACACGCTGCGCTTGTGTCCTCTCGTGCATTTATAATTCCTTCTCATAATAATAAAAAATTTTCGTCTTCTGAGCTTCTTCCTGGAGACTCTTTACCATTATTCTTTAAATACTGACTGACGTTTTAGCATTTTTAATTACGGATTAAATTACACTGGGGCCGGAAAATGAAGAGAAACAAGCTCAGAAGACGAATATATATTTTTTTATTATGAGAAGGAATTATAAGCGCACGAGAGGACACAAGCGCAGCGTGTATAAATATTCATTGCACGTGAATAACCGTGAAATAGACCAGGAAAAACAAAATAAACTGTTGCTCGTTGAAAGTTAATAACGACTGAAACTTGACCGAGATTCAGCCTTCTTATCTAATAAAAGAGATGTTTATTCAGCCTAAAACTCACTGGAACATCAAAAAGAATTATTATTCTAATGGCAATCAGTTTAAGAGAGAAAACTGCAAGGGCAATTTAGAAATATTTCTATTTATGCAAATTACGAACTTTTTGGCTGATTTGTGCTGCATTTTAGCAGTTTTTAAATATAAATATCTTAAAATCGCAGCCACCTAGAAAGCTCAATGTACATTAAGAATGTTTTGATATCATAAAAGATCCTTCAACTGAAAAGAGAAAGTGTTAAGTTTTATCTTTCTTGAAATATTGGAGAAAATTGCAGGAATGACCAAAATCAGCCCGTAAAAAATGAATCATGATTTACTCGAAAACGCTCTTACAGATTTTTCTCTAATTTCGCATACAAGTTGTGTAGGTTGATTAGTTCAAATAGTTCAAGTTTCGTCACAAAGTGTCTGACAAGTTTTCGAGATATTCGACATTATTTAAAAGGAGGGGTTGTCCATTACCGTTGCTATGGTGACAGCTGTTGCTAGGAAACCAGTGAGAAAATAAACTTTGATCATGTGTTGAAAAGGTGGTGTAGTATCAAGGAAATCGAAGTTTACCTTCTATGCGAAATTTTGACTTTAAAAGATACACCCCAGGGCCAAAAAAACTGTTGCGAGCCTCCTTAATGGAAACTTCACCACTTACATGTATAGGCACTACATGTACTTTAAATTACCAATTTGTTTCCAAAGTGCAAAATTTCTTCGAGAGCCACTGAAAAAAATTATAACTTTAAGGTGATGTCACTATAATAGCTATCACTGACCTTCACTAGTCCCAGTCACTATTCGATTTGCCTTCTTGAGCTGCTGGTAAGATCTTAAAAAGAAAACACCGAGGCTCATGGAGGTATTTGCCTGCCATCTTCCGGAGGACTCTGATCTTGGCAAACTTTATGGCCACAGGATTGCCGTACTGTGCAGGTGGAGTTTCTGCCCCGATTGTTCAGACCTCAAGTTCCCCTCACTTCCATTTTCATTTCTGCCATATTTAGAACCAACCTTGTTAGTAAGGTTAACTTGCTTCAATACTGAAAATAGAAAAGACAACTTACAAGTGTTTGTTTACATTTTCTAATTAGCAACTTTTGACTATGATGTAATTTGTATAACATCTTTACCTTTTGTAAACACAAACTGGCATGACATGTTCTAGAAATTGAAACTCTTTTATCAAACAAATTAATGTACTTTTTTGTGACAAATGTTCCTTTTCAAAAAAGCTGCAATATTACAGAATGTTAGTATTTCTGAAGGCTGCTAACACTATTGCTTCTCTTTTAAACAAAAATGTTTCTCTTTTAAACAATTCAGTTATAGTGAGGTTATGGATATCCCAAAAATGCATCACATTTAAAACTTTATGCGTGTGACGGCCTAAAATACCATGTAACACCAAACTGTCTACAGTTCTTGAATCTAAAATAAAGAATTTGAAAACATCATCTCTGGTCACTGCTTTATACTTTGGGATTATACCTAATGGAATTTTATCTTGTTTGCCTTTCTTTTGTTCAATTGTTTCTATCTTCCTAAAGTTGCATCTTGCTTGAAATGCTCCTAACTTATTTTCCTTTTTCATCCGGTTAAAATCAAACCACGTCAATCTTATTTGACAAATCACTTTGGGCCCTATTCCTTGAAAAACCAGTCCTCTAAAATTTCACAAAAAGCCCCCACTGGTCAGTTTCTAGAAGAAACCCTGCAATAGTGTAGGTACTAAAACTGTAAATGGTTTGAACCCAGGAGTCATATCATAATTCGGTAAATTGTGATCGTCCGGGTGAGTGTAGTCCTGAGAAGGACTGTTTGAGGTGACATTGACTGACGTTTCGACAACCTGAGCGGAAGTCATCATCAGAGTCAAGTGAACTGTGAATCGTCAGTAGATGTTATAAGTCTCTGGTCGTTGTCCTGATTGGTCGACGATCTCGTGATGTTATTGGTCGTCTGTCAGTTAAGCCGTGATGTTATTGGCTGTGAAGACTGTAAAACGTGATTGGTGCGTTTCGATCCGTCTTTTGTTAGTCAAATGTCCGTTGGTCTATTGTTAGTCAAATAAGTCGGTTTGTCTATTGTTTGTCTGTCTTGTTATTGTCAGCAATCAGTCGTTTGTAAGGTGCAGGTAGCTGTTGGCAACGGTTCAGTGGCGTTTGTTCTAAGTTAGTAAACCAGCTTTCCAGACTGATTCGTTCATAGTAGTCCGTACTGTAGGTACTGTAGAACAAAAGAGAAGTGAAACAGGTATTGGGAAGCTCAAAGCTTGAGTCATGAGCATGGAGTGCAAGAGGAAGGAGGGGACATCTGAATACTGCGTATAAACAACAACACTTCATACTGTAAATGACTTTCTCAGACTGTCATTTCAAGTCCTTAAACCAATCTTCTGGCAGAAACACCTGGGCACTCTTCTTCCATTTTCCTATCTGACTAAAATCTTTGTTACTATCTACAAAGGTATGGCCAGTTAAAAGAAATTTATCATTATTGATAAATATATCCTACTTCTCTGCTTCTCTGGAGATTTGCCAGGAAGTAGACTATGATGATATTGTTAGTTAGGAGTAGTTAATTGTGTAGGGATGTACAATTTTGGTTGACTTTATAAATTTGACGCTACACCATATTGAAAGTAAAATTCTAAGCTTTCGACTCTGCTAGAGTCTTGTTCACAGTAACTTGGTCAGGTCACATGACATGTGACCTGACCACCCTCGTCCAGATCGCTGGAAGGTTGTATTCCCCCCCCCAACTCTCTATTTAGGGTAGATTGTGGGCTCTGAAGTAAATTGCCTCTCAAACTCCTCTCATAAACCAGTCTGGATCTCTGTCCAAAATCTGTGCCTACATTGGAGAAAAGGAAAGATCATTCAAGGCACGTTTCTTAGAACATAAGAGACCGAGCTAGTACACCTCCTCAGAAGTGTCTCAACACATCAACAGAGACAAGCTAGAACATGATGTCCACTTCGACCCAACCAAGTTACTGTGAACAAGACTCCAGCAGAGTTGAAAGCTAAGAATTCTACTTTCAATACGGTGTAGTGTCAAAAAATTTATCATGTCACCCGCAAAAGATGATATTCTTGTTCGGCCTGAGCACCTGTCCGAGCAAGAACTGTTGGTGTATTAAACTAAAATTAATTACAAAATATGTCTTGAAATTTGTTTTCTTTGAAACCTTCCTTGCAATATTTAGACAACCTTTTCATTTACTAATAGGATGCAAAAACATGAGGAGCAAATTGAAAAAGCAGGAACCAGTTACACATGCATCCACATTTGAAGTGGTTGAGAGTTTTGAAAATTCAAAGTGATAACAATAACTTTTGTGTTTTTATTAACATCATTTTTAGTCTCATCATTAGGCGCATCCTCCAACAACAATGGCTATCTTTATAATTTGTGGTAAATTTATAACCTTGCTCCAATTCTGAATTCCGTTAACAACATTTTCATCCAGGAGGCCACTTCACTTGATCCATGCTTGGCCACAATGTCATGTTCTCCCACATTAACACTAACGCTCGGCAGGCCATATGGTGTGAACACGCAAGGCAGACCTGAAAATGAAAAAGCATGTTAATGCATTGAAATGTGCATTAAACAAAGTTGCCAGTTCCCCCGACAAAACATGCCACATTGCATCCTGGTAGTTGCACACAAAAATCTGTAACAAGTTTACTTGTGACTTTATTAAAAAAAACTTGTTTCACAGAAAAAATTATTTGATGCAGTTAAATCTTCTTTCTGAAATACTTCATTTGATTCATCTAGAGAATAAAAAATGGCCAGTCCCATGATTCCCTGTGGGGTTCGGTACTGTACCGCTGTCTACAGTGGTTTTTCTGGTTACTTAGTTTTTCCACAGGCTTACCATCCTCTGTTTGTGTTGCAGACCTGTGCTAGCTGAATATTAATGGCCGCTTCGGTTGTGTACAAAGGATTTTGTGAATACGATAATTAAGGCTTTTTGAACGGAAGAAAGTCAAATAAAAATGCTTAGAAACCTGAACACTGTGTTAATGTATGTTATTATGTGCTTGGTTTGTCGATTTAAAGCTCTGGGAGGCGGTTTTAGAAACTTGAAGTTTGACCCACTCTATAAATATATATATACTCACAAGGCATGCAACTTGAAGAACCTCAAATTTCCGACCGGCTTGGAATTTCGCCAAAATTAATACACATAACCTTGTGCCTTTGATAAAAGAATCCCGGTTTCCAAAAGAACAGTCTTTGTAGTTTGATTTGGCCTGATTTTGACTCATTCGAGTCCGCGAACTGACCCTGAAAATCCAGCACAAACTTTCAAATTTGATGGAAAATTTGTTTCTGCCTATGATCTGTGCAAGTTGCCAACTCAAAGGCATCTCAGGAATGCAGTTTTGGATGCAAATTTGAACTCGTGAGTCCCAAGCGGCCTGTTTGGCACACGAGAAACACATACAAATTGTAGGAAATGGTGAAATTTATTTCACCATTTTATTTTCATCACCATATTGTTGCGCTGCGATGCGTGGCAGCACGCACGTGTGCCAAACAGGCTGCTTGGTACTCGCGAGTGAAATAATCCCTAAGACGAAGTCGAGGTGATTATTCCACAATATTCCCTGAGCATGACGGGAACAACAATATTATTGTTAAATGTGTTGAGTGTTTTAGTATAATTGCTCAGGTGATTATCAGAGCAAATGCATTTTCTTTTTTCTTTTCTCCAGAAACATCAAAAATCGCGCGGTGGCCATTTTGAAAATTAGTGCTTCACTATTATAATCACCTTGCGCAGGGTAATTATAGGAAGATATGACGTAATCCTCAACCAATCAGTGCGTGCGCTTCTCTTTAATCACCTGAGCAATTATACCAACTGTCAATAATAAGCAATCTCACCAATCAGAAGAATAAGAATCATTATCTAATTCCCCCCTCCACACATGCTCTGCTGGCTCTGGTTGATTTGGAGATATGTAATGACACCCCTGCAGACGAAAGGACACACATGTTGCATTCATGAGTTGACCCATAAGGTGCTTTCAATTGATTTATCTGTTTCACAAAAAAAGAAACCATGGTCACAGGTGTCACACAAATGCCTGATATTTTGTACATTGTAATGGTCTAAAACATGGTTTACATCAAACTGAAAATACAACAGTACAAACTGTCAGCAAATGAAGTCCATTACATAACTGCTTGAACAGGTTTCACTCAAGCCTGCTTTTAAACAATTCAGTTATAGTGAGGTTATGGATATCCCAAAAATGCATCACATTTAAAACTTTATACGTGTGACGGCCTAAAATACCATGTAACACCAAACTGTCAACAGTTCTTAAATTTAAAATAAAGAATTTGAAAACATCATCTCTGGTCACTGCTTTATACTTTGCAATTATACCTAATGGAATTTTATCTTGTTTGTCTTTCTTTTCCTCAATTGTTTCTATCTTCCTAAAGTTGCATCTTGCTTGAAATGCTCCTAACTTATTTTCCTTTTTCATCCGGTTAAAATCAAACCACGTCAATCTTATTTGACAAATCACTTTGGGCCCTATTCCTTGAAAAACCAGTCCTCTAAAATTTCACAAAAAGCCCCCACTGGTCAGTTTCTAGAAGAAACCCTGCAATAGTGTAGGTACTGTAGAACAAAAGAGAAGTGAAACAGGTATTGGGAAGCTCAAAGCTTGAGTCATGAGCATGGAGTGCAAGAGGAAGGAGGGGACATGTGCCACCATACTATGGTTTTCAGACTTCATTGCTGAACCTGAACTAGCCCCAATAGTGACAAGCATCTAATTTCTCCCTACAACACTTCTATGTTGATGAAACGTACAGGTCACGAGAATAAAGGAAATGATCACCAAAGATAAAATGTCTTTATGTTTGTGCAAATTCTCCCAACTGGTACCATAAGTACTATATGGACAACAGTGAGGAGAATATGCCTGTTGATCGATATTGGGGCTTAATGGGTTAACACCCAAAGCAAACTGGCTGCAAAACATCTAACTGTCAAAAGTATCCAATCAGAATATTTCTCATTAAACCTGACAACAAGGTGTGTTTCACACCTGCTCGTGAGAAATTGGAACATTTCATTACTTGTCTCATACCATGGATATGAAAAATCAGAAAAAAATAATGACTGTTTGCAGTCTTAGCATTTGATAGCCAGACTCAAAAGAAGAAAACGATCTCACGAGTTTAACAGTTGTCATCCACTGCACAATAATTATTAAGCCACTATACCTTCAGTAATGGCTGATTGGTAAAATAAATTTCATGTCTCTTGCAATTCCAGCTACCCCAAGCATGATACTGAAATTTTCCTCCTCAATGTGAGACAGTTGGTCCATTTTTCTTTGTTCAGTTACAGGAAGATACATTCTTGGCCTCCTCTACCAAGATTCTCTTCCAGTATTAAAGACAGCACTCATCCAAGCAATCTTGTCTGGATGATTCCCAAGAGATATTTTTTAACTGGCAACAAAGCATGAGAAAATATGGTGTCTGCTTCAAATTATTTAATTGGTTAACCCATTGATGTCCGTACCGGCCTGAGCCGGGCTTGATTTTGCGTGTGTTCGTTTTTGGCCTTAGCCTCCCCTAGAAAGGCTTTTTTGGTCCCCTTTTGTCCTAGTTGTCTTTGGGAACGTTCAACCAATCACAATCCACCTATCATGTACTGCACATCTAGTTGAAGGCTTGAGGGAAGTCCTAAAAGGGAAGACTTCTTGTCACTGCAAGAAGCTCAGACTTATTTCATTCAAAATTGTTGCTGTGCTCTTCACATGTGAATTTTCAAGATGGCAATATCTCACTCTCAGAACGAAAGATCACCTTTTTCGAACTTAAAAATCGACAGTGGAAGCTCTAAGGAACACTTGACAGGTTAAGTGATGGAATTCAAACCTTTTAGAGAGAAGAAAACATCTTTTGAGGACGAACTGCTGTTTTGTCAAAGCAAAGGACAATCCTCCATGGCAAGAGATATTTCAAGTTGCAGACTTTCTGGGAAATGCTCCAGCACTTCTATGAGTCTACGGTATAGCAAATTACACATTTGATTGTAGATTTGTACGAAATAGCTTTTTAATTTAGGGATTCCTTGTATTCCTTAAAGTTTTCGTAAAAGTTCTGAAAAATGTGCACAGTTTGCATCAGCGAAATTGCTTGCGTGTAGCTTCTCTCAAAGAAAGAATTGTATGTGTTTGGTTTTCAGAGACAAATAAAGGCGTGTATTAATAAATGTATTATTTAGAAAAGCTTACTGTCTATTCCCCTGTGAATCTTCATTCATGAAATTTCAAAAAATACTAATCTGACCTGCAGTAAACAGACACAAATCCTCTGCTGTGGTTTGATTTCATGCATGTGATAAATCTCTTATGTAAATTTTCAAAATTTTGACTTTGAGAATGTATTTTTGGCTAATGCACCGATCAATTCTAAAGTTCAACATTCCCCCCCCCCCGGGCATGCCCCCGGGCATTTGATCTTTTGAAGATTGGCTTGTTCAAATTCCCTCCCCTCGGGGCAAAAAAGCCGTTCAAATGCCCCACCAATTACTACTGAACTACCTCACCTCAAAGGCAAATTTCATCTTCAATCAAACACTTTACACGCCTTTCAGAGAAAGATACGCCGTAATGACACCTTCATACCTCTTTTACAGACCCTTTTGAAAGAGTCATTTACTAACAAAGGCGATATTCTATCTTGTGAATCCGTCAAACCCTGCAAAAACCGAAAAAACTCACGGGCGTATTACGTCAGAACAAGAGATAAATCCGGTTCAAATTCCCCACCCTTCCAACCCAACATTCAAATTCCCCCCTACCCGGGCAGGATGCACAGTCAAATGCCCGGGGTATGCCCGGGGGGGGGGGGGGGGGATGTTGAAGTTTCGAATTGATTGGCGCATAATTCTTAATTCACAACTGGTGCATTTTATTCAAAAGTTTGAAATTTTAACTATTCTAGGTCAAGTGAGTGTCATTTTTTTCAGGCCTACAATTAATTGTCGTTCCATACTGCACATGGGGTTGTTTATTACCAACTGCTAGTTTAGCGAAGTGATCAATAAACAAGCAGCCATTGATGGTTTAAGTAACTAAATTACTCTATTAATCTGATCAATCAGAAAAATCAATAATTTAGTAAAATAAACTGATTGGCATAAAATTATTTCTGACCACTCAAAATTTTTACGTCCTTGTGAGGAATGTAAAGGTTGGAAAACAATAGCATGGTAGCAGGCACTTCTTTTTCAAAAACAGGGTTAAGGCCCAAAGCGAGGACACCCCTCCCCCCCCCAACTCGTGCTTTTGTCAAGCACCCATTCCTCAACCCCTTCCCCAAGGAGAAAGCAACTGAACAGCAGGGAACGTTAAATCAGTATTTTAAAATACATTTTAAATAAGCATAATAACCCCGTAATTGATAAGAAATTCTATTGTAATATATAATACAAAGTAAGCTCGTTACATTTAGCGAAACACCAGAAATGATAACAGCTTACCTCTGAGTGCGGCAGCCGTATCTCCTTCTCACGAACACATGCACTTTACGAAAAACACCAAACCGTCTGCCACGCAGGCTATCAAGGGCCGTCTCAAGGGTATAAATCTCCAAACCGAGCCAGTGCTAACTTCCATTTTAACTGAGACACAGCTCTGATGTGGCGTTTTTTGCTCTCACATTAAGCTTACCTGACGAAAATTGCAGGTGTAGCATTGATTTTTCAAGTCCATTTCTGATTTCAGACATTTCATTCACCAAGCGCGGGACCAGGCCAAGTTCGACATCGCGTCTCTCCTTTCAGTCAACAATCAAGCCATTAGTCAACCACATGTCGGTGATAGAAGCACAAAAAATGCAAAAACATGAGAATAGAAACGTATCAAAATCAACTCCTGGTGACTTTAGGAGATCAACGTTCCTAAAGAAATCCATCTCGTGCAAATTACATGTATCTCCAGCCACAAACGCGTCGCAAACAGGCTATTTTTCCCGCCTCCCATCCTGTCACTTTTCAACTTAGGAACCAGGCTTTTTTCCCGGTGGAGTACTGGGTATAGCGGCTTAGTCCTCAGACCTCTCCCGTCCTTGCACATCCAGCTCTGTACTTTTGTATAATCAACAGAGGAGGTAGGGAGGGTTTGAAGCATCACGAAAACTCGAAAAAACGTGTCAAACAAATTAAAACTTGGATTTCATCAAAAGTGAAATCAAAAGTGGAAAAAATTCCCAAATTTTGCTTTCAAAATATTGCGAAACAATTCATACCTGTTACAGTATTATGATGTCATCCACAGACTCAAAAGACCCACTTTGAAAGTATGCTCCATAGCTTTCATTTGAGTGGTCCGACAACGCTAGAGAATTAAATCCACATACCCAAAAAGTTAGTACCGTATTGGTCGATTTTCATTTGAATGGCCCGGTCACACCTCATGATTTCATCCACAGACTGAAAGTTGGAAACACAGTAATGTTGCTTTCGAGATTTGCTCAGATGGAAAATACGTTATAACAAGATAAACATACGAAAAGAAATCTCTTCTTACCGCCTTGACATGCAAATTAGATGAGAATGAATCGTTCCTTCTGCACTTCCTTAAATTACAAAACTAATGATTGAAAGCAGAAAACAAGTAACTTTGCATGGACCGCCGTAACAAAATAAAAACCTTTCGAATAGCATGACAAATAGCACCGTAGGACCACAAGTTGTTGGGTCTTTTAATATACCAGTTTCCCACCGTGAAAATATCCTCGCTTTTTGCTCATATTGTTTCAACAAAAGCACTAAAGTATGTTGTGCACTCGACGGCACACGTTAGTATTTTACTGCTGCATAGGATTCTATGTTCCCCCGGCTTGTTACATTAGAAGGCCTATGAGGACCAGATCTGTGTGACATAAAAAATCAAGAGTCATTTCTTAAAACAATGTTTTAAACGAGTAATGAATCATATTTTTACCCACAAACCTAACTGTATCCCTTTGAGTGCTTCAGTCTTCTCTCCAGCGAAGTATCTACTCAAGATTCAGCTCAAGCAGCAGCAGCAGCAGCAGCAGCAGAAGAAGAAAGAAGAAGAAGAAGAAGAAGAAGAAGAAGAAGAAGGAGAGCACCAAAAAGAAAACATGAGATTGTTACTGTAATTAAGGGCCCGAACAAGCAAATGACGGCTATACGAGAATTTTCGTTGTTTGCGAGTGCCATGCTTTTAAATATTCCGCCAAAAAAACACAAAGAAAGAAAAGGGCGAATTACCTTAGAATGTGGCCGTTTGAGAACGTTGTCTCTCTTTCCTAACCCAGGTGGGTCGCGTGCAACATTGAGTCCACTCAAGCACTAAACATGCTTAGCGTTGTTGGGCATGTTGTTTCTGGGCTTTACCTCGGTGTAAGAACCTGTGAAACTCACGGATGACGTAAAACAAACGAAACAAAAACATTTTAAACAATACCGTACAGCAAAACAAAAGCTAACAAACAAAGAAAATCTTGTCAGGTTCTTACACCGAGGTAAACCCTGTTTCTGATGTATTCAATATGTTGAACTGAAGCTCCAGGTCAGCTTTTACGAAGCACTCATTTCTCGTTTCATGGTTGTCCAGAAGTTCTTTCTGGAATTATGATCCCTTTTATGTCAGAAAAAGGAGCGTAACGATTGTGAATTGAACGCTAAACGATAAAGAAGAGACCATTTGTCTTAGACCACTTTGTTGCGAGACTTCGAATCAAAAATGGACTGACTTGCAAAGATCCGCATAATAAAAAATAGTAATTATTCATAACGCTAGAAAATCACAAGTGAATATAACAGCACCTACATTCCTGGGAAGATCAGGCGTGCGGTATGGTGAAAAGAAGCAAAAACGCTAGCGTTCCTTTTGCATAGCATTCTGGTTACGCTAAATAGAGTGGCATACAAATTTGGATTATGTACCATTTTGTGAGAGAAAAAAATGAGAAAAATTGCAAGCTGTGAGGTGCTGGAATTTAAATCCTCCCTATGGGTACAAGGCCCGGATCAATCTTATTAAACATATCCATTCCATACCACCCATCCATGTTTAGTGCGTTTCTGAATATAAGGGAGCTGAATGATGATGAGGCGATTTCAACCAATTTTAATTACCGTCGAATATTCGGACAACAAAGTTGTAGTTTATAAGAAGTTGTCAGTTCCGTTTCAGCCATAAGGCCTGACCCGAATGTGATGCATGCAAAAAGACATCTAGCCTCGTTCAAACTAAGTATTATGGGTTCGCAGATGAGCTGAATGCGTTATTTTTTAATTAACTTGGTCTTCATTGGCTATGGAACTATTGCGAAAACAATAACCTCCTCCGCCCAGGAAGATTTACCGGAAAGGGTATCAACGGATGTGTGAGGATGGCTAAAATTAAAGGTCAATTTAAAGGGTTCAGAACGTCACGGTATTTTTTCTTTAATTAAAAAACGTCGAAATATTTCCTAAGAAATATTTCAACAAGAAAAATCGAAACTAATTAATAAATAAATAAATAAAAGTTTTAACTTAGGGCGGCAAGTTCCTGGATTGCTTTAGACTAGCTGAGCAAAGGGGGATCCAAAACAACAGACAAGGCGACGTTCAGCACTCAGGAGAAAAGCGGATCAAATACTTGGTGTGGTTTCTGCCACCTTTTGTGTTTTAAAATGTTCTGAGGAAAAGAACAGGAAAGAGCTTAAATGAGGAAGTCCCGGGGAAAAGGCACACATTGATATATTTAGTTATTATTCCTTTGAATCGATTTGTACATACGTTTGCTTCCCGATGCTACCCCACTCAGGCTCGGATGCCTGAGCAGCAGTCTAACAAGCCTGAGGGGGTAGTACTGGGGACAGGCAAGTCGTCAATAAACTCCATGTGTTCCTATAATAAAACCAGCCTAAGGGACGGACCATTAGAAAAGTGACGGGGGGGGGGGGAACCAAAATAAAAATTCGTGCAAGGGTAAATGGCAGAAAAAAAAAACATGCAAAGAGAGACCCAAAGAAAAAAATTCATGCAGAAGAAGGGTGGCACTTTGATATTAAACCGGTGTTGTAACTCGGCCAAAGTGCTCAAGATATTTCTGTTGTTTAAAAAAATTGAAAATTGCTTGGCCTCCGTCTTACATTTTTGTGTTCTCTTGCACCTCAAGTACTCACAACTTTGATATTTCAACCATTTGTCAAGTTTATGAAGGTCATCAATAACTTGACAGACAATATAAAAATCACCACTAATCACTACCAAATTCACTTTCTTTTACACTTGGTCTTAAACATTCACAACAATCTTAAGATAAATATGTATAAAATTTCTCAGACCTTCCAACAATATAAAACAAAAGTTTTCATAATTTTTAATATTCTCAATGTCATTCCAAAAGTGACCATATTAATATTACCTGACAGAAAGCTGAATATCTTTTTTTACCTGGAGATAAATATATTCTTGGTGTTTGAACTTAAACAGCAACCTTTTTGAACTCTCTCAATGTTAAATTTATTAAATTCACTACGTAGTAAATATAGTTATTCAGTAACCTTATAGTACAAGTTATGTATGAAAACAAAGCAGCATCTTTTTTTACCTCAAAAAAATCGTACAAACAGTTGCACTCGAGGAAAATCTTCCACAGGCAACGGGAAAAAAAACTTGCGGGCTAAAAATCCCCCCCCCCCCCCACCCCATCACTCATTTCTCTTTCCTCAGCCAGTGTTCAATTACGAGAGCAAAAGGAAACATCAAAGAGGTCTCTTGTTTTTTTTTTACTTATTTTGTTTAGCGAAATGTGGTATTTGATTTAAAACTAAACATTTTCACAAAACATCACAATTGTATTGTGTATGGTGATTGCGAGACACCTTTGCTTAAAGCAGCCTCCAGTTTCACAGTGTAATTCCTTTCACGAATTTCCTCCCTTTGAAGTTTTTACTTATTTGATCTGCCTGTCAGCAGCACAGCTGCTTAACGCATCGCCATGTCTGTGTTGCTCATAAGCCGTTCAATATCTTCCACCTCCTTTGGACATTAAGCTGTTAGAACTTCGCTCCCATCCTCAGAAATATTAATACATCTTCCTCGATTCTGATGCCTATTCCTCCATCCTATGAAGGAAAGAATACATCAACGTAATTACTATGGCCAGTCACGTGCACAACAGACGCAAACAAACCAATGATTCAATCAGAAACTTGATCGGAGAATTAAAATACTAGAAACCGGCGCAAAGTGCAGGAATATGCGAGATCAAAGTACAACTGGGATTTCTTCAATTGGTTGAGAAGCGGCGCGATTTTATTTGTTTTAAACAAACAAACTGACTAAAATAAGACTGAAGACGACTGCACGACTATAATCGACTAACCTTTTTGAAACTTTTTTGTTGCCCTCGGATATGTAGATACCAGGCTCCATAGGGTTCACCATACCCGGATGTAGATCCAGGCTTCTGCTCACCAAGTGTGTGTCGTGTGTGTCTATTCCCAGATAGTGACCACGTGATGAGGGCAGAATTTAGCAGCATCCTAACAACCAATAGGATATGAGTTAACTCTTCAAGCAATAGGATTTCAGCTGTTCGACTGGGCACTGGTGTCGCTCTGTTAACAGTTCCATGTCTTCGGAAACACACCGCTGACCGCAGAAAAGCCACAGGAATCCCAGCGTTTAATCACAGAGTAGAGGAAACTAAAAAGGAGACCAGTAACATTTTATGTTCTAACAAGTTTATACCAAAATAATTTGATAATATGATAGAGGTCTATAAAGTCAGAAATAAAAAAATTGACGATTTTTATTCACTGCCTACTTCACTGGTTCTTACCGTTATAGACGTTATAGTACCTTCTCGGTTATTTAAGCTAAGATAATGAGATCACAAGCACCCTTAATTCTAAACTTGTAATCCTTCAAGTATGACAGACAATTAGAAATATCGATCGTATGCATCACCAGCTCGACAATCACTAAATTTAGACAACAAACTAACACCAGCCAATAAACTATAGACAATAAACTAACACCAGCATAAAGTCGTAACCACAAGGGGCCCACACAAACTGTGTGACCGTTTGTAGTTTCAAAATTATAAGAGAATGTACAGGAAAAACCAAAAGGTTTCTACTAACGTGAAATATTGCAAGGAATATTTACATTTAAGTTCAAAATAAACATAATTCAACCTCAATCGCTGTCTTTTGTCGTCAACTCGCCTTTATAGCTACACAGCGAATATTAGCCATTTCCAGCATTTAGCGATGCGGTCGACTGTACGTAATAAGAGGCACACGAAACTCCAGCCGCGGATGGTTGGAGCTTCGATTGCTGGATTTCACGTTATTTTTCGGCGGCTCCTGCTTCGACGTTTTGATGAATTTCCAGTTGAATGTTGCGAGAAGAAACCTCAACCCATCAGCTTGCCTGGTACAGAGTTTGGAAGCAGTGCGATGTGAATTTCTTGGTGAATATCGGCTCTGCGCTTGGCCGGTCTGAAATCTGGCTTTCCTCCCTCGTTTTCCTCTTATTACGTACGGTCGACGCATCGCTAAACGCTGGAAATCGCTAATATTCGCTGTGTAGAGGCACGATGACGACAAAAGACAGCGATTGAGGTTGAATTATGTTTATTTTGAACTTAAATGTAAACATTCCTCGCAATATTTCACGTTAGTAGAAACCTTTCGGTTTTCCTTGTACATTCTATTATAAGTTTGAAACTACAAACAGTCACACAGTTTGTGTGGACGCCCTGTGTCGTAACTGAACTGACTGTGACACATTATAGAATTACAATACGAATTACCTTACCTTATCATCAGCGTCACACCATCCATTTCCAGGAGTCCAGTCCAGTTTCTGAGCAGGCCTTTCATTACAAATTCGCAGATGAAACAAGTTTTTCAAGTTTTGCTTATTTGTCTTTTCTTTTCTTTGTTTGTTTGTTTCCTTGGCTTTTTTTTTTTGTATTTTTTTTTTTTGGTTTCGTTGTGTTTTGTTTTATTTTGTTTTATTTTTTGTTGTGTGTGTGTGTTTCTTTTTTATATAACGAATTCAAAGAACTACAGAGTGTGTATGTAACTATACTTAATTATTTTATTTTGTATGTCTGTTGTGTGTGGGCATGTGTGTGTGACCTGGGGGAGGCGGTGTCAATTGTCAGCGGATTTGCTCTTGAAGCAAAACCGCCTCCCCAGCCAGGAAAGGACACGTCTGAGTCAACTTTTCTGTAGAAAGATAGAGAGAAAAAGACAAATTAGCAGGATCACCTTAATATTCATTCTGCATTGGAGGGTAGTCGATTCGACTAACTGGAAAGTCGATTTGCAAGACACTTAGAAAAAATCACACAAAAAGGCGAACAAGGAGGGTAGGAAAAGTGGTCAAATCGACTCGATTCGAGTCGATTCGACTCGAATCGTCCGTTGTGTAGTCGATTCGACTAACTGGAAAGTCGATTTGCGAGACACTTAGAAAAAAAATCACACAAGAAGGCCAACAGGGAGGGTAGGAAAAGTGGTCGAATCGACTCGCTTTAAGAACGAGGAAGGTTCATGTTATCTTCTTGTCGTTCCGTGTGCAAATCCTTCAGATCGACAACACAAGCGAGGGAGAAGGTTCATTGCAATTTTCCTGTTTAGTGTCGCATCACGCTTTAAGAACGAGGAAGGTTCATGTTATCTTCTTGTCGTTCCGTGTGCAAATCCTTCAGATCGACAACACAAGCGAGGAAGAAGGTTCATTACAATGTTCCTGTTTAGTGTCGCATCAGTGACGCTTTAAGAACGAGAAAGGTCCATGTTATGTTTAACTTTTGTTTACATGTTATAACCAATCTCTTCTCTAAAATAAGTTCAAATTGGAAGAAATTTACTCACTTTAAATGTATTCCAGTTAATCACGGTGTAAAAACATGGTCTAACTGTGGCCACAGCAAGCTCAGTACAGCAACATTGATAATCCAAAAGAAAAACCTGAATAATGCCAAGCTTAAAGTTGCGTCCTGGTAGTAGCAAATGGGGGAAACCGTGATGTCACATTTGTAAATGAGATTTGCTATTAAAATTATTCTGAAAATTCTAAGAGAATTTCAGTTCCCCTATCTGTAAGTGAAACTTTGTTTTCAGTAAGCTTAGAAAGTGGAATACACTCTGTGCTTTCTTTTTAGTGATAGTTTCCTTTCTATTTACCTTGCCAGATGGTTTGCCAACTTTTTGGTGTTCACCTGCAGAGCTTGACTTTGTGCCTCGATTATTTTGGCATTCTGAATCTGAAGCTTTTACTGGACTCCTCAGATCGCCGCAATAGTCCTGTTCATAAAAGCTACGTCTCTCGACGACTTTGTCTTGGTTGCTGACCACGGCCTTAACTGGCAGAGCCAGCATTTTTGTCAGGTTCCGTAGGTGCATGCATTCTGTATCTGAAGCTTTCACTGGACTCCTCAGAAGGGCGCAAATGTTCTGTTCATACAAGCCACGTTTCTTGACTACTTTGTCTTGGTTGCTGACCACGGCCTTGTATCGCAGTGCGAGCATCTTGCCTTTTGTCGGGTTATGTAGGTGCGAGTTCCGCAGGCACGCACAGTGGAGTCTTGGTGCCTCGCTACGAATATTCACGATGAATCTGATTTTTGCACTGCTGGGCACATTGATGTTAATGATGAAGTCTGACCAGGCCTCGGGAGGTGCGGTTTTCCTCTTGTTATATTGCACTACTGCATACGTGTTGTTCTTCATGGTTGGCTCTGTGGTTTCTTGCTCTTGTAGTGTGATCTTGCTATCTTCAGTGTCTTCTGTCGTTGTATTAAATTGTTGCAGTAGTGCAATATAGGATGCTTTATACATCAAGTACTCTTCGTACATCGCCCTCCCGAGGTGGATTCCATAGTTAAGTTGTTGTTTCATAGCTTCGTATTTACCCAGCAGTGCAAGGTGTTCCGTTTTAAGCGCCCCAAATTCCTCCACTGCGCTGTTTAGAGATGCTGCCGATTTTTCCTTTTGCTCCTTCACTTCTCGAGCCAGCGTTACAGCTTGAGTTTTCCGATACTGTGCATAACTTTGCCATTCAGCAATTTTTTGTTGGCACTTAGCCACGGTTTCTCTTTGTAAATTATTGTCTTCAATCAGCCAAGCTCGCTCAGCTGTTAAGGTGTGAATTTGCTTGTTCTGCTCCTGAATAATATATAGCAACTGTTCTTGGTTGTACTCTTGCAACTCCATGACACCCTAAGAGATTATCCACAAATCTACTCAGACATCTCGAAAAAAATATCGTCATGCTTATTCAAACATAATTCTCCCCGCTCACTCCTGTCCGTATAAGTTAATAAAATCTGGGAGTAACTGCAGAATACCCTGCCACTTTCGAAGTGTAACTCTGAACTGGATACGCGGATACGCGAATATTCAATAAAGAAGTCGTGTTTTTCTTTCTAAGCATATTCCTGAACTGGATACCCGAATACGCGGATACGCAGTGAATAAGTCGTGCTTCTTTTCTAAGCGTCTCTCAGAATTGGATACCCGGATACGCGGATACGCAGTGAGGAAGTCATATTATTTTCTAAGTGTATCTCTGAGTGGATAGGCGGATACGTAGATACGTAGTGAGAAAGATGTGTAGAGTATCTGTAAGTTGATACGAGGATACTTGTATACGAAAACTATCACGTATAGCTAATGGTAACCCTAACCCTAAATATGAAGGCTAATTGCAAGCTACCTAAGTTAAATGTAGGATAATCGCAGTATCAGGTTAACCGGAGTGTCATTTAGGCCAACCAATGTGTCAGTTAGCTTAGCCGAGATGGGTAGAATGACTATCACCTTAGTGCAACGGGATAAATCGTGCAATTGACACTCCAAAGGAATACCGAAGGAATGTCCCCTTACGCTTTAAAAGTCAATTCACCGCGCGTAGCCACTAGTTTTATGATTACTGTTCCCCGCGTATCGGAGTATCCGAGAATCCGCCTAGCCACTAGTTTAGGGAACAGCTTATGACGCCTTACCCTTTAAAAGTCAGTTCACAGCGTAGCCGCGTAGCCACTAGTTTAAGGGAACCTCTTCCAAGTGGCGGGGTATTATGCAGTTAAGCTAAAACTGTAACAAGACTGATTTTTATGAGAACAAACTGCAAATAAATATTTGAATCACGATCATCAACGCGGAAACGTCCAAGTGGCAAAACTAGCTGACTTGACTGAAATATCATCATGGTCCCACATTTAAAGTGGTGTGAGAGTGCAATGCTGTTGACAATATGCATTCATCAATTGATGTTGTGAGGAGAGCACACTCGTCAATTTCTCAAAAAGACCGGCTGTACTTGGTATTTGCCTCCTCCGTTGTCTACTATCTCCAAATGAAACCGTTAGATATACGCAAACGATCTTACCTTTTGCATAAAGCCTTAAAAAGAAAGTCCAAATCTTTGGGGATTGAATTCTTTTTCAACTAACACGTTTCGAAATTTCCTCAGCAAACAATCGCAGTTCCGCGCAAAGCGAGTAAACTGAAAAACACTTCCAGTCGTTATAGTGATGTCTAGTGACGTCATAATTAAGCAATTTTAATTAGTCAATTTCTGTTGCGCGTGTTACATTCGAATTTTCTCATAGCAGTGAGCGAATGCTGATTATTTATCATTTGCAATAAGAATCAGGTTCTTATTAAAAATATCCACGATAGAAGACTATATCATCTAAATCATCTCTATATCGTTGTCGGCTTTAGTACGAAAGATACCTACAGCTTATGGGAAATCATTTTCTTAGTATTACGGCAAAACGAACAACACCAAACCTTATAGGGTTCTTTTTGCGTATTGCAAAGTCATGTTTGCGACGCCTATTTTCAGTACTTCTTGTTAGTAATATTTTTTGCGTGAAGAACGTGTAATGGACATCTAATATTAAACAAACTAAGCTCATTACATTTCGCGAAACACCAGAAATGATATAAACAGCTTACCTTCAAGGGACCGTCTCAAAAGAGATCTCCAAACTGGGGCAGTGCTAAATTCCATTTTTACTGTGACACAGCTCTGTTGTGGCGCTCTTTGCTCTCACATTAAACTTAACCTGACGAAAATTTCAGGTGTAGCATTGATTTTTCAAGTCCATTTCAGACATTTCATTTACAAGTGCGGGACCAAGTTCGACATCGCGTCTCACCTTTCAACAATCAAGGCATTAGTCAACTACATTTCGGTGATAGAAGCACAAAAATGCCAACAAAAAAAGAATAGAAACGTATCAAAATCAACTCCTAACGACTTTAGGAGATCAACGTTTCGAAAGAAATCGATCTTCTGCAAACTATCTCCTGCCACAACGCGTCGCAAACATGCCATTTCCCTCCTCCAGTGGTCCTTCAACTTAGAAACCAGGCTTTTTCCCGGTGGAGTACTGGGTATAGCGGTTTAGTCCTCAGACCTCTCCCGTCCTTGCACATCCAGATCTGTCATTGGGTCTAAGAACTTTTGTAAAAGGAGGTAGGAAGGGTTTGAAGCATGACGAAAACTCGAAAAAACGTGTCAAGCAAAACTTGGATTTTATCAAGAGTGAAATCGAAACTGGAAAAATTTTCCAAATTTTGCTTTCAAAAAACACTTAATACCTGTTATTATGATTTTATCCACAGACTCAAAAGTTATACCCACTTTGAAAGTATGCTCCATAGCTTTCGTTTGAATGGTCAGACGACGCTAGATGATTAAATCCACACACAGTATCCAGAAAGTTAGTACCACATTGTACGATTTTCATTTGAATGGTCACTGCTCATGATTTCATCCACAGACTGAAAATTAGAAACACAGAAATGTTGTTTTCGAGGATTAGCTCAGATAGGAAATACGTCATAACAACATAAACATGCGAAAAGAAATCTTTTCTTATCGCCTTGACATGCAACATTGGATGGGAACGAATGGCTTTGCCTCGGTGTAAGAGCCTGTGAAACTCACGGATGACGTAAAACAAAGGAAACATAACATTTTTAAACAATACCGTACATCAAAACAAAAGCTAACAAACAAAGAAAATCTTGTCAGGTTCTTACACCGAGGTAAACCCGAATGAATCGTTTCTTCGGTACTTTCTTTAATTACAAAACTACTCAGTGACCAAAAGCAGGAAATAAGTAACTTTGCATGGACCGCCGTAACAAAATAAAAACCTTTGGAATAGCATGACAACTGATAGCACCATAGGACCACAAGTTGTTGGGTTTTTTAATATATCAGTTTCCCCACCGTGAAATTAGCCTCGCTTTTTTATCATATTGTTTCAATAAAAGCACCAAACTATGTTGTAAATCACTCGACTGCACACGTTAGTATTTACTGGTGCATAAGATTCTATGTTCCGCCGGCTTGTTACCTGAATATGAGGATCAAATCTGCGTGACAGAAAAAGTCATTTCTTAAATGTTTTGAACGAGTAATGAATCACATTTGTACCCACAAACTTGAATGTATCCCTTTGAGTGCTTCAGTCGTCTCTTCAGCGAGGTATCTACTCAAGATTCAACTCAAGAAGTAGCAGAGGAAGAAGATTGAGAAGAAGAAGAATCAGAGGAAGAAGAAGAAGAAGAAGAGGACCAAAATAAAAATAAAAAATTAGATTATTACTGTAATTTATGGCCTGAACAAGAAAATGACATTTCTACGAGGGCTTTACCTCGGTGTAAGAACCTGTGAAACTCATGGATGACGTAAGACAAAGGAAACAAAAACATTTTAAATAATACCGTTCAGCAAAACAAAAGCTAACAAACAAAGAAAATCCTGATAATGAAGAAAGAAAGATGGTAAATGTTAAGCTCGGAAAGTAAAAAGAAAGATGGAATACCCAGTTTGTCACTAGCGTGGGACAAAGAAAAAATCTGAGTCCCCGACGGGAATCGAACCCATGACCTCCCGTACACCGTTCGGGTGCTCTAATCACTGAGCTACGGAGAGACTCGTGGCGAGCGAGGTCATATTTACTGAGTTCGCGTCCTGCAGTATGCAGGACGACGCGTGTCACAACGAACTCAGTAGATAAGACCTCGCTTGCCACGAGTCTCCCCGTAGCTCAGTGGTAGAGCGCCCGACCGGTGTACGGGAGGTCATGGGTTCGTTTCCCGTCGGGGACTCAGATTTTTTCTTTGTCCCATGCTCATGACAAACTGGATATTAAATCTTTGTTAACTGAAGAAAATCTTGTCAGGTTCTTACACCGAGGTAAACCCAATACGAGAATGTTCGTTGTTTCCGAGTGCCATACTATTGAATATTCTGCCAAAAAAAAAAAAAACAGCGAATTACCTTTAAAAATGGGGCCCGTTTGAAAACGTCGTCTTTGTTTCCTAACCTAGGTGGGGTCGCTTGCAACAGTGAGTCCACTCAAGTAATAAACATGCCTAGCTTTGTCGGGCATGCTGTTTCTGA
Organism: Siderastrea radians; assembly: GCA_964017195.1. NCBI lineage: Eukaryota > Metazoa > Cnidaria > Anthozoa > Scleractinia > Rhizangiidae > Siderastrea > Siderastrea radians. The sequence goes on from OZ024892.1 coordinate 34,747,200, forward strand.
TGTATTCAATATGTTGAACTGTAGCTCCAGGTCCACTTTTGCGAAGCATTTCTCGTTAATATGGTTGTCCAGTAGTTCTTGCTGGAGGTTTGGTCCCTTTTATGTCAGGAAAAAGAAGCGTAAAGACTGTGTATTGAACACTAAACGATAACGAAAAGACCGTTTGTCTTACACCACTTTGTTGCAGACTTCGAATCAAAAACGGACTGACTTGCAAAGATCTGCATACTAATAACATAATTATTCCTAACGCTAGAAACCACACACGGAGGAATCACAAATAAATATAACAGTACCTACATCCTGAGACGATCAGGCGTGCGGTGTGGTAAAAAGAAGCGAAAACGCTAGTGCTCCTTTTGCATAGCATTCGGGTTACGCTAAATAGGGTGGCATACAATTTGGATTACACACTATTTTGTGAGAAAAAAATGAGAAAAATTGCAAGCTGTGAGGTTGTTGGAATTTAAATCTCTCGCCCTATGGGTGCAAGCCGCAGTTCAATCTTATTAAGACGATTTCCGCTGAATATTCGAGCATTAATGCAACTGATAAAGTTACCAAAAAAAATACTCATAGAATGGTAACATTTTGAATTAATAAAAAAAAAATTATCGATACTTAAGCTCCCAAGCTAGCCCCGCGAGAAAAAAATTGAATTTGAAGTTATCCATAGTTTAATTGAAAAGACGCTTCATGTCAGTTCAAGCAACAAAATGGCGCCCGTTTTTAGCATAGTTCTACGAAATCTGACATTAATTTTCTCGAGAATGCTTGAGAATTTAGCCGTGGGGTGACTTAGAGAAGTGAATTAATTAATTTTCTGGAGAATGCTGGAGAATTTGATCGCGGGGTCACTTAGAGAAGTGAATTAAAGAAAGATGTTTCAAATAGTATTCAAAATGTTACTGTGCTATGAGCAGTTTTTTAGTAAATATTTTTGCACTTATTGCTCGAATCTTGAGCGGAATCCGTCCTAAGCATTTCCATTCAACACTATCCATCCACGTTTCGCGCGATTTTCTAAATATATAATGATCCTGAATAATGTTAAATGATGTTGAATGATGATGAGGGGAGTTGAACCAATTTTGATTACCGTCAAATATTCGGGCAACAAAGTTGTAGTTCGTTAGAAGTTCGTCGTTATTCGCTTGAGCCGTAAAGCCTGAATCGAATACGATGCATGCAAAAAGACATCTAGGTAAGTTCCTGGATTGCTTCATACTAGCTGAGCAAAGGGGAACCCGAAACAACAGACAAAGCTTTAATCATTTTTAATAATCTCATTGTCATTCCGAAAGTGATCATATTAATATTACATGACAGAAGGTGAAATATCATTTTTTTTTGCCTGGAAATAAATGTATTCTTGGATAAATTTATTCTTGGTATTTAAACTTAAACAGTAACCTTTGTAACCTCTCTCAATATTAAATTTATTAAAATAATTCTTTTTTAAAAAAGTAACCTTATAGTACAAGTTATGTATTGAAACGAAGCAGCATCTTTTTAAATCTAACTTTATAGAGAATAGGGCAAGAAACAAATTTTCTCAAAAAAAAAAATGCTACAGAGTGGCATTCGAAAAAAATCTTGCACAGGCAACGGACAAAAATCGTGCGGGCTAAAAATCCCCCCGCCCACACACACACTCCTCTCTCTTTCTCCTCCAAAGAGGCGTCTTTACAGCAAAACACGAAGAAAAAATCATGGAAAAAGAAAAACGAGTCTACACGCTTTATTTTTCTTATATCCGTCAGTGTTCGATGATAAGACCAAAAGGAAATATCAACGAAACCTCTTGTTTTTTTCATTTATTTTCTTTAGCGAAATATGGTCCATAGTGGAATTCTTTTCACGAATTTGCTCCCTTGAAGGTTTTAGTTCTTGGATCTGCAATTTTAGCAGAACATCTGCTTAACGCATCACTATGACTGCGTTGCTCACAAGCCGTTCAATATCTTCCACCCCCTTTGGACATTCAGCTGTTAGAACTTGGCCCGGTTTCGGCCCCATCCTCAGTTATCAATACATCTTCCTCGATTCTGATGCCTATTCCTCGATACCTACGAAGGAAAGAAGAATGACTTAAATCTAAACCTGAATCAACGTCATCACTATGGCCAATCACGTGCACAACAGACGCAAACAATCCCATGAACCAATCAGAACCTCGATCGAAGAATTGAAATACTAGAAACCGGCGCCAAGTGCAGGAATACGCGTGATCAAAGTAAAACTTGGATTCCTTCTAATTGGTTGAGAAGCGGTGCGATTTTATTTGTTTTAAACAAACAAACTGACTGAAATAAGACTGAAGACGACTGCACAACTAGTGGACTAACCTTTCTGAAACTTTTTTGTTGCGCTCGGATGTGTAGATACCAGGCTCCACACGGTTCACCATACCCGGATGTAGCTCCAGGCTTCCGCTCACCAAGTGTGTGTCGTGTGTGTCCATTCCCAGATAGTGACCCACGTGATGAGGGCAGAATTTAGTAGCATCCTAACAACCAATAGGTTATGAGTTAACTCTCCAACCAATAGGATTTCAGCTGTTCGACTGGGCACTGGTGTCGCTCTGTTTACAGTTCCATGTCTTCGGAAACACACCGCTGACCGCAGAAAAGCCACAGGAATCCCAGCGTTTAATCACAGAGTAGAGGAAACTAGAAAGGAGACCAGTAACATTTTATGTTCTAACAAGTTTATACCAAAATAATTTGATAATATGATAGAAGTCTATAAAGTCAGAAATAAAAAAAATTATTGATTTTTATTCACTGCCTACTTCACTGGTTCTTACCGTTAGAGACGTTATAGTACCTTCTCGGTTATTTGAGCTAAGATAATGAGATCACAAGCACCCTTAATTCTAAACTTGTAATCCTTCAAGTATGACAGACAATTAGAAATATCGATCGTATGCATCACCAGCTCGACAATCACTAAATTTAGACAACAAACTAACACCAGCCAATAAACTATAGACAACAAACTAACACCAGCATAAAGTCGTAACCACAAGGGGCCCACACAAACTGTGTGACCGTTTGTAGTTTCAAAATTATAAGAGAATGTACAGGAAAAACCGAAAAGTTTCTACTAACGTGAAATATTGCAAGGAATATTTACATTTAAGTTCAAAATAAACGTAATTCAACCTCAATCGCTGTCTTTTGTCGTCATGGCGCCTCTATAGCTACACAGCGAATATTAGCCATTTCCAGCGTTTAGCGATGCGGTCCACTGTACGTAATAAGAGGCACAGGGAACTCCAGCCGGGATGGTTAGAGCTTCGATTGCTCGATTTCACGTTATTTTTCGGCGGCTCGTGCTTCGACGTTTTGATGAATTTCCAGTTGAATGTTGCGAGAAGAAACCTCAACCCATCAGCTTGCCTGGTACAGAGTTTGGAAGCAGTGCAATGTGAATTTCTTGGTGAATATCGGCTCCGCGCTTGGCCGGTCTGAAATCTGGCTTTCCTCCTTTGTTTTCCTCTTATTATGTACAGTCGACGCATCGCTAAACGCTGGAAATCGCTAATATTCGCTGTGTAGAGGCACGATGACGACAAAAGACAGCGATTGAGGTTGAATTATGTTTATTTTGAACTTAAATGTAAACATTCCTCGCAATATTTCACGTTAGTAGAAACCTTTCGGTTTTCCTTGTACATTCTATTATAATTTTGAAACTACAAACGGTCACACAGTTTGTGTGGGCGCCCTGTGTCGTAACTGAACTGACTGTGACACATTATAGAAGTACAATACGAATTACCTTACCTTATCATCAGCGTCACACCATCCATTTCCAGGAGTCCAGTCCAGTTTCTGAGCAGGCCTTTCATTACAAATTCGCAGATGAAACAAGTTTTTCAATTTTTGCTTATTTGTCTTTTCTTTTCTTTGTTTGTTTGTTTCCTTGGCTTTTTTGTTTTTGTATTTTTTTTTTGGTTTCGTTGTGTTTTGTTTTATTTTGTTTTATTTTTTTGTGTGTGTGTGTTTCTTTTTTTATATAACGAATTCAAAGAACTACAGAGTGTGTATGTAACTATACTTAATTATTTTATTTTGTATGTCTGTTGTGTGTGGGTATGTGTGTGTGACCTGGGGGAAGGCGGTGTCAATTGTCAGCGGATTTGCTCTTGAAGCAAAACCGCCTCCCCAGCCATGAAAGGACACGTCTGAGTCGACTTTTCTGTAGAAAGATAGAGAGAAAAAGACAAATTAGCAGGATCACCTTAATATTCATTCTGCATTGATTCTGCTAAACCATAATAATTTTCATAACGAGAAGAAGGAGGGGGGTGTTTATGTTTTAGACATCAAATAAAGAAGAATCGCAAATATTTTTGCAGACCAATTTCAACGTTGCTACTTTGAGAGAGAAAGATAAACAAAACACGATTTAACTTTTGTTTACATGTAATAACCAATCTCTTCTCTAAAATAAGTTCAAATTGGAAGAAATTTACTAACTTTAAATGTATTCCAGTTAATCACGATGTAAAAACATGATCTAACTGTGGCCACAGCTAGCTCAGTACAGCAACATTGATAATCCACAAGAAAAACCTGAATATTTGTAAATGAGATTTGCTATTAAAATTATTCTGAAAATTCTAAGAGAATTTCAGTTCCTCTATTTGTAAGTGAAACTTTGTTTTCAGTAAGCTTAGAAAGTGGAATACACTCTGTGCTTTCTTTTTAGTAAAAGTTTCCTTGCTATTTACCTTGCCAGATGGTTTGCCAACTTTTTGGTGTTCACCTGCAGAGCTTGACTTTGTGCGATTATTTTGGCATTCTGTATCTGAAGCTTTCATTGGACTCCTCAGATCGCCGCAATAGTCCTGTTCATAAAAGCTACGTCTCTCGACGACTTTGTCTTGGTTGCTGACCACGGCCTTAACTGGCAGAGCCAGCATTTTTGTCAGGTTCCGTAGGTGCATGCATTCTGTATCTGAAGCTTTCACTGGACTCCTCAGAAGGGCGCAAATGTTCTGTTCATACAAGCCACGTTTCTTGACTACTTTGTCTTGGCTGCTGACCACGGCCTTATATCGCAGTGCCAGCATCTTGCCTTTTGTCGGGTTATGTAGGTGCGAGTTCCGCAGGTACGCACAGTGGAGTCTTGGTGGCTTGCTACGAATATTCACGATGAATCTGATCTTTGCACTGCTGGGCACATTGATGTTAATGATGAAGTCTGACCAGGCCTCGGGAGGTGCGGTTTTCCTCTTGTTATACTGCACTACTGCATACGCGTTGTTCTTCATGGTTGGCTCTGGGGTTTCTTGTTCTTGTAGCGTGATCTTGCTATCTTCAATGTCGTCTTCTGTCGTTGTATTATATTGTTGCAGTAGTGCAATATAGGATGTTTTATACATCAAGTACTCTTCGTACATCGCCCTCCCGAGGTGGATTCCATAGTTAAGTTGTTGTTTCATGGCTTCGTATTTATCCAGCAGTGCAAGGTGGTCCGTTTTAAGCGCCCCAAGTTCCTCCACTGCGCTGTTTAGAGATGCTGCCGATTTTTCCTTTTCCTTGTCCACTTGTTGAGCCAGCGTTTCAGCTTGAGTTTTCCGATACTGTGCATAACTTTGCCATTCAGCGATTTTTTGTTGGCACTTAGCCACGGTATCCCTTTGTAAATTATTGTCTTCAATCAGCCAAGCTCGCTCAGCTGTTAGGGTGTGAATTTGTTTGTTCTGCTCCTGAATAATATATAGCAACTGTTCGCGATTGTATTCTTGTAACTCCATGACTCCCTAAGATATAATCCAGAAATCTACTCAGACATCTCGAAAAAAATATCGTCATGCTTATTCAAACATAATTCTCCCCGTTCACGTCCGTATAAGTTAATAAAATCTGGGAGTAACTGCAGAATACCCTGCCACTTTCTAAGTGTAACTCTGAACTGGATACGCGGATACGCGAATATTCAATGAAGAAGTCGTGTTTTTTTTTCCTAAGCATATTCCTGAACTGGATACCCGAATACGCGGATACGCAGTGAATAAGTCGTGCTTCTTTTCTAAGCGTATGTCGGAACTGGATACCCGGATACGCGTATACGCAGTGAGGAAGTCATATTATTTTCTACGTGTATCTCTGAGTGGATAGGCGGATACGTAGATACGTAGTGAAAAAGATGTGTAGAGTATCTGTAAGTTGATACGAGGATACTTGTAGACGAAAACTATCACGTATAGCTAATGGTAACCCTAACCCTAAATATGAAGGCTAATTGCAAGATACCTAAGCTAAATGTAGGATAATCGCAGTATCAGGTTAACGAGAGTGTCATTTAGGCCAACCAATGTGTCATTTAGCTTAGCCGAGATTGGTAGAATGACTATCACCTTAGTGCAACGGGATAAATTGTGCAATTGACACTCCAAAGGAATACCGAAGGAATGTCCCCTTATGCTTTAAAAGTCAATTCACCGCGCGTAGCCACTAGTTTTATGAATACTGTTCACCGCGTATCCGAGTATCCGAGAATCCGCCTATCCACTAGTTTAGCGAACAGCTTATGACGCCTTACCCTTTAAAAGTCAGTTCACAGCGTAGCCGCTAGTTTAAGGGAACCTCTTCCAAGTGGCGGGGTATTCTGCAGTTAAGCTAAAACTGTAACAAGACTGAGTTTTATGAGAACAAACTGCAAATAAATATTTGAATCACGATCATCAACGCGGAAACGTCCAAGTGGCAAAACTAGCTGACTTGACTGAAATATCATCATGGTCCTACATTTAGAGCGATGTGAGGGAGCAGTGCTGTTGACAATATGCATTCATCAATTGATGTCGTGAGGAGAGCACACTCGTCAATTTCTCAAAAAGACTGTACTAGGTATTTGCCTCCTCCGTCGTCTACTATCTCAAAATGAAACCGTTAGATATACGCAAACGATCTTACCTTTTTGAACAAAGCCTTAAAAAGAAAGTCCAAATCTTTGGGGATTGAATTCTTTTTCAACTAACACGTTTCGAAATTTCCTCAGCAAACAATCGCAGTTCCGCGCAAAGCGAGTAAACTGAAAAACACTTCCAGTCGTTATAGTGATGTCTAGTGACGTCATAATTAAGCAATTTTAATTAGTCAATTTCTGTTGCGCGTGTTACATTCGAATTTACTCATAGCAGTGAGCGAATGCTGATTATTTATCATTAATTTGCAATAAGAATCAGGTTCTTATTAAAAATATCCACGATGGAAGACTATATCATCTAAATCATCTCTATATCGTTGTCGGCTTTAGTATGAAAGATACCTACAGCTTATGGGAAATCATTTTCTTAGTATTACGGCAAAACGAACAACACCAAACCTTATAGGGCTCTTTCTGCGTATTGCAAAGTCATTTTTGTGACGCTTATTTTCAGTACTTCTTGTTAGTAATATTTTTTTTGCGTGAAGAACGTGTAATGGACATCTAATATTAAACAAACTAAGCTCATTACATTTCGCGAAACACCAGAAATGATATAAACAGCTTACCTTCAAGGGACCGTCTCAAAAGAGATCTCCAAACTGGGGCAGTGCTAAATTCCATTTTTACTGTGACACAGCTCTGTTGTGGTGCTCTTTGCTCTCACATTAAACTTAACCTGACGAAAATTTCAGGTGTAGCATTGATTTTTCAAGTCCATTTCAGACATTTCATTTACAAGTGCGGGACCAAGTTCGACAGCGCGTCTCACCTTTCAACAATCACGTCATTAGTCAACTACATTTCGGTGATAGAAGCACAAAAATGCCAACAAAAAAAGAATAGAAACGTATCAAAATCAACTCCTAACGACTTTAGGAGATCAACGTTTCGAAAGAAAGCGATCTCCTGCAAACTATCTCCTGCCACAACGCGTCGCAAACATGCCATTTCCCGCCTCCAGTGATCCTTCAACTTAGAAACCAGGCTTTTTTGCCGGTGGAGTACTGGGTATAGCGGTTTAGTCCTCAAACTTCTCCCGTCCTTGCATATCCAGATCTGTCATTGGGTCTGAGAACTTTTGTAAAAGGAGGTAGGAAGGGTTTGAAGCATCACGAAAACTCGAAAAAAACGTGTCAAACAAAACTTGGATTTCATCAAGAGTGAAATCGAAAGTGGAAAATTTTTCCAAATTTTGCTTTCAAAAAACACTTTATACCTGTTGTTATGATTTTATCCACAGACTCAAAAGTTATACCCACTTTTGAAAGTATGTTCCATAGCTTTCGTTTGAATGGTCAGACGACGCTAGATGATTAAATCCACACACTGTACCCAGAAAGTTAGTACCACATTGTACGATTTTCATTTGAATGGTCACTGCTCATGATTTCATCCACAGACTGAAAAGTTGGAAACACAGAAATGTTGTTTTCCAGGATTAGCTCAGATAGTAAATACGTCATAACAACATAAACATGCGAAAAGAAATATTTTCTTACCGCCTGGACATGCAACATTGGATGAGAACGAATGGCTTTACCTCGATGTAAGAGCCTGTGATACTCACGGATGACGTAAAACAAAGGAAACAAAACATTTTTAAACAATACCATACAGCAAAACAAAAGCTAACAAACAAAGAAAATCTTGTCAGGTTCTTACCACGAGGTAAACCCGAATGAATCGTTCCTTCAGTACTTCCTTTAATTACAAAACTACTGACCAAAAGCAGGAAACAAGCAACTTTGCATGGACCACGGTAAGAAAATAAAAACCTTTGGAATAGCCTGACAAATAGCACCATAGGACCACAAGTTTTTGGGTTTTTTAATATATCAGTTCCCCCACCGTTCCCCCGCCTCGCTTTTTTATCATATTGTTTCAATAAAAGCACCAAACTATGTTGTAAATCACTCGACTGCACACGTTAGTATTTTACTGCTGCATAAGATTCTATGTTCCGCCGGCTTGTTACCTGAATATGAGGATCAAATCTGCGTGACATAAAAAGTCATTTCTTAAATGTTTTGAACGAGTAATGAATCATATTTGTACCCACAAACTTGAATGTATCCCTTTGAGTGCTTCAGTCGTCTCTCCAGCGAGGTATCAACTCAAGATTCTGCTCAAGAAGTAGCAGAGAAAGAAGATTGAGAAGAAGAAGAAGAAGAAGAAGAAGAAGAAGAAGAAGAAGAAGAAGAAGAAGAAGAAGAAGAAGAAGAAGAGCACCAAAATAAAAATAAAAAATTAGATTATTACTGTAATTTATGGCCTGAACAAGAAAATGACATTTCTACGAGGGCTTTACCTCGGTGTAAGAACCTGTGAAACTCACGGATGACGTAAGACAAAGGAAACAAAAACATTTTAAACAATACCGTACAGCAAAACAAAAGCTAACAAACAAAGTAAATCCTGATAATGAAGAAAGAAAGATGGTAAATGTTAAGCTCGGAAAGTAATAAGAAAGTTGGAATACCCAGTTTGTCACTAGCGTGGGACAAAGAAAAAAACTGAGCCCCCGACCGGAATCGAACCCATGACCTCCCGTACACCGGCCGGGCGCTCTAACCACTGAGCTATGGGGAGACTCGTGGCGAGCGAGGTCATATTTACTGAGTTCGTTGTGACACGCGTCCTCCTGCATACTACCCTGCGAGCAAAGGCCCTTCGATCTTCCGACTTAATTTTCTCGATCTTCTAGATCTTCCGACTTATCTAGGAAGATCGAAGGGCCTCTGCTCGCAGGGTACCTGCATACTGCAAGACGCGAACTCAGTAAATATGACCTCGCTTGCCACGAGTCTCCCCGTAGCTCAGTGATTAGAGCACCCGACCTGTGTATGGGAGGTCATGGGTTCGATTCCCGTCGGGGACTCAGATTTTTTCTTTGTCCCACGCTCATGACAGACTGGATATTCCATCTTTCTTAAAGAAAATCTTGCCATGTTCTTACACCGAGGTAAACCCTATACGAGAATGTTCGTTGTTTCCGAGTGCCATGCTGTTGAATATTCTGCCAAAACAAAAAAGAAAACAGGGAATTACCTTTTAAAATGGGGCCCGTTTGAAAACGTCGTCTTTGTTTCCTAACCCAGGTGGGGTCACTTGCAACAGTGAGTCCACTCAAGTAATAAACATGCTTAGCTTTGTCGGGCATGCTGTTTCTGGTGTATTCAATATGTTGAACTGCAGCTCCAGGTCTACTTTTGCGAAGCATTTCTCGTTAACATGGTTGTCCAGTACTTCTTGCTGGAGTTTTGGTCCCTTTTACGAAAAGACCGTTTGTCTTACACCACTTTGTTGCAGACTTCGAATCAAAAATGGACTGACTTGCAAAGATCTACATACTAAAAACATAATTATTCATAACGCTAGAAACCACACACAGACGAATCACAAATAAATATAACACCACCTACATCCTGAGACGATCAGGCGTGCGGTGTGGTAAAAAGAAGCGAAAACGCTAGTGTTCCTTTTGCATAGCTTTCGGGTTACGCTAAATAGGCTGGCATACAATATGGATTACACACTATTTTGTGAGACAAAAATGAGAAAAATTGCAAGCTGTGAGGTTGTTGGAATTTAAATCTCTCGCCCTATGGGTGCAAGGCCCGGTTCAATCTTATTAAGACGATTTCCGCTGAATATTAGAGCAATAAGTGCAACTGATAAAGTTACCAAAAAATACTCATAGAATGGTAACATTTTGAATTAATAAAAAAGAAGTCAACGATACTTAAGCTCCCAAGCTAGCCCCGCGAGAAAAAAATTGAATTTGAAGTTATCCATAGTTTAATTGAAAAGACGCTTCACGTCAGTTCAAGCAACAAAATGGCGCCCGTTTTTAGCATAGTTTTACGAGATTTGACATTAATTTTCTCGAGAATGCTTGAGAATTTAACCGTGGGGTGACTTAGAGAAGTGAATTAATTAATTTTCTTGAGAATGCTGGAGAATTTGATCGCGGGGTCACTTAGAGAAGTGAATTAAAGTAAGATGTTTCAAATAGTATTCAAAATATTACTATGCTATGAGTAGTTTTTTAGTAAATGTTTTTTGCACTTATTGCTCGAATCTTGAGCGGAATCCGTCCTAAACATTTCCATTCAACACTATCCATCCAAGTTTCGCGTGATTTGCTGAATATATAATGATCCTGAATAATGTTAAATGATGTTGAATGATGATGAGGGGAGTTGAACCAATTTTGATTACCGTCAAATATTCGGGCAACAAAGTTGTAGTTTCGTTGTTATTCGCTTGAGCCGTAAAGCCTGAATCGAATACGATGCATGCAAAAAGACATCTATAGGTAAGTTCCTGGATTGCTTCATACTAGCTGAGCAAAGGGGAACCCGAAACAACAGACAAAGCTTTCATCATTTTTAATAATCTCATTGTCATCCCGAAAGTGATCATATTAATATTATATGACAAGGTTAAATATCATTTTTTTGCCTGGAAATAAATGTATTCTTGGATAAATTTATTCTTGGTATTTAAACTTAAACAGCAACCTTTGTAACCTCTCTCAATATTACATTTATTAAAACAATTCTTTTTTTAAAAAGTAACTAAGTTATAGTACAAGTTATGTAATGAAACGAAGCAGCATCTATTTAAATGTAACCTTATAGAGAATAGGGCAAGAAACAAATTTTCTCAAAAAAAAAATGCTACAGAGTGGCAGTCGAAAAAAATCTTGCACAAGCAACGGACAAAAATCGTGCGGGCTAAAAATCCCCCCCCCCCCCCGCCCGCACACTTACACTCACACACACTCCTCTCTCTTTCTCCTCCAAAGAGGCCTCTACACAGCAAAACACGAAGAGAAAATCATGGAAAAAGAAAAACGTGTCTACACGCTTTATTTTTCTTATATCAGCCAGTGTTCGATTATAAGACCAAAAGGAAATATCAACGAAACCTCTTGTTTTTTCATTTATTTTCTTTAGCGAAATGTGGTCCATAGTGGAATTCTTTTCACGAATTTGCTCCCTTGAAGGTTTTAGTTCTTGAATCTGCAATTTTAGCAGAACATCTGCTTAACGCATCACCATGACTGCGTTGCTCATAAGCCGTTCAATATCTTCCACCCCCTTTGGACATTCCGCTGTTAGAACTTGGCCCGGTTTTGGCCCCATCCTCAGTTATCAATACATCTTCCTCGATTCTGATGCCTATTCCTCGATACCTACGAAGTAAAGAAGAATGACTTAAATCAAAACTTGAATCAACGTCATTACTATGGCCAATCACGTGCACAACAGACGCAAACAATCCCATGAACCAATCAGAACCTCGATTGAAGAATTAAAATACTAGAAACCGGCGCTAAGTGCAGGAATACGCGCGATCAAAGTAAAACTTGGATTCCTTCTAATTGGTTGAGAAGCGGTGCAAATTTTATTTGTTTTAAACAAACAAACTGACTGAAATAAGACTGAACACGACTACACGACTAGTGGACTAACCTTTCTGAAACTTTTTTGTTGCCCTCGGATATGTAGATACCAGGCTCCACTGGGTTCACCATACCCGGATGTAGATCCAGGCTTCTGCTCACCAAGTGTGTGTCGTGTGTGTGCATTCCCAGATAGTGACCCACGTGATGAGGGCAGAATTTAGTAGCATCCTAACAACCAATAGGATATGAGTTAACTCTCCAACCAATAGGATTTCAGCTGTTCGACTGGGCACTGCTGTCGCTCTGTTTACAGTTCCATGTCTTCGGAAACACACCGCTGACCGCAGAAAAGCCACAGGAATCCCAGCGTTTAATCACAGAGTAGAGGAAACTAGAAAGGAGACCAGTAACATTTTATGTCTTAGCAAGTTTATACCAAAATAATTCGATAATATGATAGAAGTCTATACAGTTAGAAATAAAAAATTTCATCATGTTTTTATTCACTGTCTACTCCACTCGTTCTTACCGTTATAGACGTTATAGTACGTTCTCGGTTATTTGAGCTAAGATAATGAGATCACAAGCACCCTTAATTCTAAATTTGTAATCCTTCAAGTATGACAGACAATTAGAAATATCGATCGTATGCATCACCAGCTCGACAATCACTAAATTTAGACAACAAACTAACACCAGCCAATAAACTATAGACAATAAACTAAAACCAGCATAAAGTTGTAACCACAGGGGGGCCACACAAACTGTGTGACCGTTTGTAGTTTCAAACAAGTTATAAGAGAATGTACGGGGAAAACCGAAAGGTTTCTACTAACGTGAAATATTGCGAGAAAGATTTACATTTAAGTTCAAAATAAACATAATTCAACCTCAATCGCTGTCTTTTGTCGTCATCGTGCCTCTACACAGCGAATATTAGCGATTCCAGCGTTTAGCGATGCGGTCGACCGTACGTGATAAGAGGCACACGAAACTCCAGCCGCGGATGGTTGGAGCTTCGATTGCTGGATTTCACGTTATTTTTCGGCGGCTTGTACTTCGAGTTTTTGATGAATTTCCAGTTGAATTGTGCGGGAAGAAACCTCAATCCATCAGCTTGCCTGTTACAGAGTTTGGAAGCAGTGTGATGTGACTTTCTTGGTGAAAATCGGCTCGGCGCTTGGCCGGTCTGAAATCTGGCTTTCCTCCCTCGTTTCCCTCTTATTACGTACAGTCGACCGCATCGCTAAACGCTGGAAATCACTAATACTCGCTGTATAGAGGCACGATGACGACAAAAGACAGCGATTGAGGTTGAATTATGTTTATTTTTAACAATATTTCACGTTAGTAGAAACCTTTCGGTTTTCCCTGTACATTCTCTTATAATTTTAAAAAATTCAAACGGTCACACAGTTTGTGTGGGCTCCCTGTGTCGTAACTGAACTGACTGTGACACATTATGGAATTACAATACGAATTACCTTACCTTATCATCAGCCTCACATCATCCATTTCCGGGAGTCCAGTCCAGTTTCTGAGCAGGCCTTTCATTACAAATTCGCAGATGAAACAAGTTTTTCAATTTTTGCTTATTTGTCGTTTCTTTTCTTTGTTTGTTTGTTCCTTGGTTTATTTGTTTTTGTATTTTATTTTTGGTTTCGTCGTGTTTTGTTTTGTTTATTTATTTATTTATTTTGTGTGTGTGTATGTTTTTTTTAATAAGGAATTTAAAATAACTACAGACTGTGTGTATAACGATATTTAATTATTTTATTGTGTATGTCTGTTGTGTGTGTGTATGTGTGTGTGTGTTTCTTTTTTTATATAACGAATTCAAAGAACTACGGAGTGTGTGTATAACGATATTTAATTATTTTATTGTGTATGTCTGTTGTGTGTGGGTATGTGTGTGTGACCTGGGGGAGGCGGTGTCAATTGTCAGCGGATTTGCTCTTAAAGCAAAACCGCCTCCCCAGCCAGGAAAGGACACGTCTGAGTCGACTTTTCTGTAGAAAGATAGAGAGAAAAAGACAAATTAGCAGGATCATCTTAACATTCATTCTGCATTGATTCCGCTAAACCATAATAATTTTCACAACGAGAAGAAGGAGGGGGGTGTTTATGTTTTAGACATCAAATAAAGAAGAATCGCAAATATTTTTGCATACCAATTTTAAAGTTGCTACTTTGAGAGAGAAAGATAAACAAAACACGATTTAACTTTTGTTTACATGTAATAACCAATCTCTTCTCTAAAATAAGTTCAAAAATGTATTCCAGTTAATCACGATGTAAAAACATGATCTCACTGTGGCCACAGCGAGCTTAGTACAGCAACATTGATAATCCACAAGAAAAACCTGAATAATGCCAAACTTAACGTTGCGTCCTGGTAGTAGCAAATGGAGGAAACCGTGATGTCACATTTGTAAATGAGATTTGCTATTAAAATTATTCTGAAAATTCTAAGAGAATTTCAGTTCCTCTATCTGCAAGTGAAACTTTGTTTTCAGTAAGCTTAGAAAGTGGAATACACTCTGTGCTTTCTTTTTAGTGATAGTTTCCTTTCTATTTACCTTGACAGATGGTTTGCCAACTTTTTGGTGTTCACCTGCAGAGCTTGACTTTGTGCCTCGATTATTTTGGCATTCTGAATCTGAAGCTTTCACTGGACTCCTCAGATCGCCGCAATAGTCCTGTTCATAAAAGCTACGTCTCTCGACGACTTTGCCTTGGTTGCTGACCACGGCCTTAACTGGCAGAGCCAGCATTTTTGCCAGGTTCCGTAGGTGCATGCATTCTGTATCTGAAGCTTTCACTGGACTCCTCAGAAGGGCGCAAATGTTCTGTTCATACAAGCCACGTTTCTTGACTACTTTGTCTTGGTTGTTGACCACGGCCTTGTATCGCAGTACCAGCATCTTGCCTTTTGTCGGGTTATGTAGGTGCGAGTTCCGCAGGCACGCGCAGTGGAGTCTTGGAGGCTCGCTACGAATATTCACGATGAATCTGATCTTTGCACTGCTGGGCACATTGATGTTAATGATGAAGTCTGACCAGGCCTCGGGAGGTGCGGTTTTCCTCTTGTTATATTGCACTACTGCATACGTGTTGTTCTTCATGGTTGGCTCTGTGGTTTCTTGCTCTTGTAGTGTGATCTTGCTTTTTTCAGTGTCTTCTGTCGTTGTATTAAATTGTTGCAGTAGTGCAATATAGGATGTTTTATACATCAAGTACTCTTCGTACATCGCCCTCCCGAGGTGGATTCCGTAGTTAAGTTGTTGTTTCATAGCTTCGTATTTACCCAGCAGTGCAAGGTGTTCCGTTTTAAGCGCCCCAATTTCCTCCACTGCGCTGTTTAGAGATGCTGCCGATTTTTCCTTTTGCTCCTTCACTTCTCGAGCCAGCGTTTCAGCTTGAGTTTTCCGATACTGTGCATAACTTTGCCATTCAGCAATTTTTTGTTGGCACTTAGCCACGGTTTCCCTTTGTAAATTATTGTCTTCAATCAGCCAAGCTCGCTCAGCTGTTAAGGTGTGAATTTGCTTGTTCTGCTCCTGAATAATATATAGCAACTGTTCTTGGTTGTACTCTTGCAACTCCATCAAACCCTAAGATATAATCCAGAAATGTACTCAGACATGTCGAGAAAAATATCGTCATGCTTAATCAAACATAATTTTCCCCGCTCACTCCATCCCGTATAAGTTGAGCCAAAACTGTAATAAGAGTGAGTTTTATGAGAACAAACTGCAAATAAATATTTGAATCACGATCATAACGCGGAAAAGTCAAGAAACCGCACCGATTGGCAAAACTAGCTGACTTGACTGAAATATCAATATGGTCTTACATTTAAAGTGGTGTGAGAGTGCAGTGCTGTTGACGATATGTATTCAGCAATTGATGCTGTGAGGAGAGCACACTCGTCGATTTCGCTTCTTCCGTTGTCTACCATCCCAAAATGAAACCGTTAGATATACGCAAACGATCTTACCTTTTGCACAAAGCCTTAAAAAGAAAGTCCAAATCTTCGGGGGTTGAATTCCTTTTCAACTAACACGTTTCGAAATTTCCTCAGCAAACAATCGCAGTTCCGCGCAAAGCGAGTAAACTGAAAAACACTTCCAGTCGTTATAGTGATGTCTAGTGACGTCATAATTAAGCAATTTTAATTAGTCAATTTCTGTTGCGCGTGTTACATTCGAATTTTCTCATAGCAGTGAGGAAATGCTAATTATTTATCATTTGTAATAAGAATCAGGTTCTTATTAAAAATATCCACGATGGGAGACTAAAGCTACTGATCAGCTAACCCATGTAACTTAGTAAATCATCTCTCTATTGTTGTCCGCTTCAGTATGAAAGATACCTACAGCTTATGGGAAATCATTTTCTTAGTATTATGGCAAAACGAACAACAACAAACCTTTTGGGGCTCTTTCTGCGTAGTGCAAAGTCATTTTTGCGACGCATGTTTTCAGTACTTCTTGTTAGGTAATATTTTTTGCGTGAAGAACGTGTAGTGAACATCCAATATTAACCAAAGTAAGCTCAGTCATTACATTTCGCGAAACACCAGAAATAATAACAGCTTACCTTCAAGGGACCGTCTCAAGAGTAATCTCCAAACCGTGGCAGTCCTAAATTCCATTTAACTGAGACACAGCTCTGTCGTGGCGTTCTTTGCTCTAACATCAAGCTTACCTGACGAAAATTTCAGGTGTAGCATTTCAGACATTTCATTCACCAAGTGCGGGACCATGCCAAGTTCAACATCGCGTCTCACCTTCCAACAATCAAGCCGTTAGTCAGCTACATTTCAGTGACAGAAGCACGAAAAAGGGAAAAAAAAAGAATAGAAACGTATCAAAATCAACTCCTCATGACTTTAGGAGATCAACGTTCCTAAAGAAATTGATCTCCTGCAAATTATCACAATTACTACACTGGACAACGCGTCGCAAACATGCTATTTCTCGCCTCCCGCGATCCTTCAACTTGGAAACCAGGCTTTTTCCCGGTGAAATACTGGGTAGAGCAGTTTAGTCCTCAGACCTCTCCCTTCCTTGCACATCCAGCTCTTTCATTGGGTCTGAGAACTTTTTGAGAGGAGATAGGGGGGTTTGAGGCATCACGAAAACTCGAAAAAACGTGTCAAACAAAACTTGGATTTTTATAGGAGCGAAATCGAAACTGGAAAAAATTCCCAAATATTGCTTTCAAAACATATTGCAAAACACTTTATACCTGGTATTATGATTTCATCCACAGGCTCAAAAGTTCTACCCACTTTGAAAGTAAGCTCCATAGCTTTCATTTGAATGGTCCGATGACGATAGAGAATAAAATCCACATATTGTACCCAAAAAGCTAGTACCACATTGTACGATTTTCATTTGAATGGTCAGGCCTCAGGATTTCATCCTCAGACTGAAAAGTTGGAAACACAGTAATGTTGTTTTCGAGGATTGGCTCAGAGAGTAAATACGTTATAACAACATAAACATACGAAAAGAAATCTTTTTTTACCTCCTTGACATGCAAAACTGGATGAAATGAATCGTTCCTTCGGTAGTTCCTTTAATTACAAAACTACTGATTAAAAGCAGGAAACAAGTAACTTTGCACAGACCGCCGTAAGAGAATAAAACCCTTTCGAACAGCATGACAAATAGCACCATAGGACTACAAGTTGTTGGGTTTTTTAATTTATCAGCTTCCCCACTGTGAAATTAACCTCGCTTCAGTTTTATCATATTGTTTAAATAAAAGCACTAAAGACACTAAAGTATGTTGTAAAATCACTCGACAGCACATGTTAGTATTTTACTGCTGCATAAGATTCTGTGTTCCGCCGGATTGTTACAATGTAAGGACCAAATCTGCGTGACATAAAAAATCAAAAGTCATTTCTTAAAACAATGTTTTAAACGAGTAATGAATCATATTTGCAGCCACAAACTTGATTGTATCCCTTTGAGTGTTGCAGTCTTCTCTCCAGCGAAGTATCTACTGTTTCTGCTCAAGCAGCAGAAGCAGCAACAGAAGAAGAAGAAGAAGAAGAAGATCGTTTCCCAAAATTTCTGTTCCCTTTGGAATACTTTTACTTCATCTCCTGCATGAGATAGTTATTTTAGTTTAAGCTGTTAAGTCTGAGCAGGTACATGGAAAATATTAGATAGGGGCGGATATGTTGGATTTAAAGGATTTACTGGAAAAAGAACTATTACCTAAATAAAGAATGAATTGATCTTATCTCCCGCTTTATTTCTCTTTAAAATAAGGGTGGATTTATTGGATTTTGTGGAATACATGGATAATAAAAAAATGATAATAATAATAAAAAGTAAATAAAAAAAGAAAGGAAAATAAAATAAAACAAAAATAAAATAAAAATAAAATTAAATAATAATATAGTATCATTTAATAGTTTAATTTATTTATATGAATTTTTTTTTATTTTTGTCTTTCATTTTCCAACATATCTAAGAAATCCAAACTATCCAACCTACATTTAAAAAAGAGACACTGGATGTATGTCTACGATATCCAATAAATCCATACTATCCACCCAAAAATAAAAAGAGTTCACGCTTAACTTCTTTTACCCTTAAATATGTTCATGAAATCCAATAAATCCATACTATCCAGTCAGTAATAAATATAACTAACAAAGATTAAAGGACATCTACTTAGTGCTGGAAGTGAATACTGTATACTTTTTCAACAAATAGGTTGGATTCTTTGGATCTTTTAGATTTTACGGAAATGTTCATTCATTCATTCATTCATTCATTCATTCATTCATTCATTCATTCATTCATTCATTCATTCATTCATTCATTCATTCACTCATTCATTTCGCATTCTTTCTTCGTTTCTTCACTTGTTTATTTTTTGTCTCGTTGCCATCTGTAAGACATCAATCAATTTTATATTTATTGATCGGAGTCCCTGGATTTGATGGATACGGAGGATGTGTGTTTACCATTAGAAGTACCTTACATTAAAGAGACTTTTTAGTTCTCCTTGATTTTGAAGAGGAACAAAGAAGGCCTCTCTAAGATTGTTCCTCCTTTAAAGGAACATTTCACCGAAAAACGTTCTTGGTACAGGCGGCTTTTTTGCGAATCAACACGAACGACGGAAGTTCAGTTTGGCTAACAGTGCTTACTCTAAATATGTCGCCTATAAAACAAGACAGTTAAATTGACGCTCGGTTTTAGCCTTTTATCCAAAAGGAACAATGATATTTGAGAAATGGCCACCAGTATTCCACAAAACTAACGATAACCTGTTTTCTTCATTAATACATGTTTTCTTCAGTTAAAAAATTTGTTGCTGGTTTCTTTACTAAGCATCAGTGCTTACGTGAGGGTTTTTAGGGCTTTCTTTGAAGTAATAGGGTAACAAAACAATTTTACTGAAATTAACTAGTTCCGCGACTTTCCTTGCGCCTGGTCCTTTTGCAAACTTAGGAACTAGTTGTTCCTTCTCAAACAGGACTAATTTTCCCTTTACGGTCGCGTATTCCGTCCAAGGAGAGCGTTAACTCAGCCCTCTTCTTCAAAGAATCGGCCGCCCTTCCATCCTGAAATGTAAAGTCTGGATTCCTCAATATAGTCGTCCACTGCCCGATTCCGTATCATCTTATCCCTTCCTTTAGGAAATCATCCTCATCTGATGTGAATTTCAAAACCCGACGATGACGATTCCTTTGAATGCGCAAGGCATGACTGGGCGGGGTTTCCTTTTTGCGAGGGGTGCTTCTCGATTCTAAAATTTCAACTGCCGGTTCCGAGCTCGAATCGCTGAACCTCGAATTGACATCCTTGTCCACCTCCGACCCTTTGACACCTTGCAGTTTTAGTAGACACTCGTGAGCCTTCACAGCAACTTCGCACGATCTCTGCTTCTGATAGTGAACTTTGGCGACCGCAGAACTGTGTTTTTGGTCTTCCGACAATATTCTTTGCTCCTTGCTAGAGGGCAGATTGAGGCTTTGCGTTTCGACAATTTGACGATAGTGGGTCGGATGAATGTACTTTCCAATTGCATCAAACATTAATTTACTCATGAGGTCGCCCAATTTGCTGTGCTGGCCTCCATTTCTCATGACCAGAACGAACTCGCACTGGGGTTTTAGCAATGGCCTTACGAAATTTATGTAGCTATCGAGCACCTGCATGTTTGCATCGGTCAGAATAAAGGAGTCAAATCCATATTTGCTAGCAGTCTTGACCTTTTTCTGGTCGATGAATCCCCGTTCTCCTTAGCTGCTCTGACCATGTCCACTGTCAAATACTGATTAGTCATAGGCCGAGATCCCTTCACCTTGATGAACAAATACACTGCGACAAATTTCGTGGCAAATGTTAAGTCCGAAGGATTAACTTGACCTGGAATAGTTTTGCACGTCTTCACAGTGTTCTCGTAACGAGGCAAATGAAATGCCACCACTTCTAACAGTTCTTCCATGGTTGCCCAGTGCCCCCTAGCATCCAAAGTTTCAATGTCTAGATCTTGTGTCCACTGCAGTCTCATCATCTTTGCCACCGTCTTGCGCGCTCGTTTAAGGTACAACTCCGTTGAGGACAAATTTTGAAGAACTGGGTCTGATGCGCCGTTTATTTTTCTGAAGTCGATTAATTCGGAGATCGCACCAATGTAGCTCAATCGGCCACCGTGTCCAAGTTTGCATTCATCTTGCAAGTAGTCGATAAACTTGAAGAACAGACTATGAGAACACAGGCTAAAGTCCAGCACTTCAAAACTCAATTCCTCTTCGTCTTCGCAGCAAAATTTGAGAAATTTAAAGCATCTCTTGGCTATCTGCTGAGCTGCACGATCTTTCTTGCAACCCCCACCACTTCCAGTCAACCATTTCGTGAATAACTCGCCAATTTGGCTGGAAACTGAAAACGAAGGCATTACCTTGGCAGTTTGTTTTGTGATTTCACCCGATGTATCATCATCGGCAAGTTCTTTGGTGCTTGAAATGTCGGGTTTTTCGTCAAAGAAAAAGAACCAACTGTGCTTGGTGTTCACATGTTTCCTGCAGCCACGTTGACTTTTAAATCCATCGTGATCACACGCTTGTATTGGACAGTGATACAAGCTATCTGTTTCTTCTTTTTCCAAGTGAAGCCGTTTTGGTTTTGGTGATGAGCCATCAATTTTCGACCAGTCAACCTTACCCTTTTTGTTCATGTCGGACGTCTGAGTGATTCACACAATTTGTTCCGCTTACATAAATAGTGAACAAAACACAAAGGCGACAAAAAAACAATGGCTGCATTGTGCAAGTTTAAACTTGCCCCAACTTGCCCCTGCTTGCTCAGGCATGTGTCTGCTTGCCACTGTTCATTATTCTTAAGTAAGTTTACAAATTTGAGGTGATATATGGCGTTGGTGCGATTATATTCAACCTTGCCCGGGCAAGTCTATAAGGGCCTCGAAAAGTCTTTAAAAATCTGCTATTGACTCTGCTTCGTGTTGTTTGAAACTTAAAACACTACACCAAATGTTTTTGCCAATTAAAAACCGATAAAATCATAGATGGCAAGAAAGAAGAATGTTTCTTTTGAACAAGATGTACAAAGGAACTGTTATTTCGAAATAGGAACCATTTTACATAAATAGGAACTAATGGTTAGGAACAAACTGTTCCACGTGCTAATAAAAAGGAACATTTCGTTCAAAACGGAACCGTTAATGGGGACAATTGTTCCTCAAGTGAATAAAAAGGAACCAATTTTTCAAAGCAGGAACAATATTAGAAAGGAACAAACGTTCCTTTAAAAAAAAAAGGAACGTAATTAATTGGGAACCTTTTGATGCTTAAAGGACCACTCCAAAGAGGAACAATCACCTCAATCGGAACGTTCCCAAAGCAAAAATGGGAACAATGCACAAAAATAAAAGAAGAAGAAGAAGAAGAAGAAGAAGAAGAAGAGGAGGAGGAGCACCAAAAAGAAAACATGAGATTGTTACTTTAATTTATGGCCTGAACAAGCAAATGGCAGTTATACGAGAATAACTGTGTCTGAGTACATCCCGGAGCTAACCTTGTCTGAGTTAGGTGTGATGAAATTACTGCAGAAAATCGACACCAGCAAAGCCGCAGGTCCAGATCTTATCCAGGCTAGAATCCTTAAAGAAGCTGCCGTAGAACTAACTCCTATTTTAACTTCACTTTTCCAACAGTCCTACGACTCCGGTCTCTTTCCTGCTGACTGGAAAAAAGCTAACGTTGCCGCAATTTATAATAAAGGCCCGAAATCTGATCCAAAGAATTACAGACCAATTTCTCTGACGGCCTTAACTTGCGAGGTCATGGAGCACATAATATGTAGCCATCTGTCTCGTCATCTTTCAGCGAACTCCATCATAACTCCACTTCAACATGGTTTCCAACGTGGCCTGTCTTGCGATACCCAGCTGATATCAGTTATTCACGAATGGGCTAGGGTTCTCAATATTCACGGTCAAGTCGATGTCATCGTTTTAGACTTTGCCAAGGCCTTTGACTCCGTACCCCATGAGAGGTTGTTACTCAAGGCTCGTCATTATGGCATTCGTGGCAAGTTAAATGAGTGGTTGCGTGACGTTTTATCTGATCGTTGGCAACGCGTCGTGGTTAATGGGTCGTGCTCCGAATGGTCAAATGTTTCATCGGGTGTCCCACAGGGTACCGTTCTTGGGCCGGTCCTGTTCGTTCTGTATATAAACGACCTACCCACAGGCATATCTTCCGAAGTTAGGTTGTTCGCTGACGATACAGTTCTGTTCCGACAAATCTGTTGCCCTGACGATCACCCCCGATTACAGCTTGATCTCCACCAACTGGAGCAGTGGGCTGCTAAGTGGCAGATGAGATTTGCACCCACTAAATGTTTTGTTCTTTCTGTGACCCTGCGTACCGAACTCATCGCATTTCAGCTACCGGTTGTGTGATACTTACCTCGAAGAGGTTAAGTATTACAAGTATTTAGGCGTTTACATCACAAGCTCTCTCAGCTGGACTCTGCAATGCGAGGAAGTCAAAACAAAGGCTAATAAAATTTTGTGTGTTCTCCAACGGAACCTTTCATCCTGGGACAGGGCGATCAAGTCGCGAGCCTCTGCTAGCCTGGTCCGTCCAATTGCGGAGTACGCAAGCGTTGCTTGGTCACCACATACCGCCAAAGATATTTCTGCCATTGAGTCTATCCAACGGAGAGCTGCCCGCTTTGTCTTTAATGACTACTCTCGCAACAGTAGCGTCTCTGCTATGCTAGCAGACCCGAACTGGCAATCGCTCGAGGAACGCCGTATCATCAATGATTTGACGATGTTCTATAAGATCAATTCCAATTTTGTGAGTATCTCTCTCCCAGCCGAAATTAGCCTAGGTTTTCAGGGGACTAGGAGGTCACACGATTGTAAATTTATGCCCCTATCAGCTTCAGTAAATGCATATAAATATTCGTTCTTCCCTAGATCAATCCCGGTTTGGAATGGTCTTCCTTTTTCAGTGGTACATGCGTCATCTGTCACCCTTTTCAAGGCTAGTATTGTGCTTAGCTTTCTGTTCTTATCAGCTGCTTGTGTAATTTGTTATTCTAGTCCACAGTATATTCAGTTCAATGTCAATTGCATTTGTTTAGCTAGCAGCTGACCAGCCATTGCCAGATTAGTGTATTAATCTGGCAATGGCTGGTCAGCGGCTCCTGGCGTGACCTTCCTGGTCCACTACGCAATAACTGTAACACAACACTAGACTAGTATTGTCGCTGGTTAACAAATGTTTGAGAACACATCTGTTGCGTACAACACAGAAAAGACCGACAAATTTTCAACATCATTATGTATCCGTGGTTATTATTATGGACGACTGTTGACAGTATCTCATCTTATTATTCAACACATTGTAACATTGTCCAAATATGGTCAATCCGCACTTAATATTCGTCGTCTGTACGCAACAGATATCCTGCGATATACGTAATCTCGTCGGCAGAAAAACGGCAGGACGCTTTAAAAACGTAACAACCTCTGAAGTAAACGAAGTAATTAACAACGCTGTTCCCGAAAACACAAAGAAAGCGACCAAGTTTGCCGTCAAGATTTTTAATGGTCAGTGCATAAATTTTTATTGCTTACATTTTTGCTCACGAACCGGCAAATTACAATTAAGCAAAACAATAATGCAACTTTTTCAGCCCATTTTTGTAGCTAGCAAAGACTCTGAACGAGCAATAACCTTTTTTTCAGAATGGTTCTCGCAACAAACGGAGTTTTCGACTCCTCTTGAAGATATGGAAAAGAGCGAGCTCGCAAAATGTCTCGAAAGATTTTACCTTTCTGCTAGACAGAAAGATGGGGGCTACTATAAAGCTACTAGCCTTAGAGGCATTAGAGCTGGTCTTGACCGGTATTTGTAAAGCACAGAGCTCAAAAAACCATTCAGTATCATGGCGGACCCAGAGTTCATCCAAGCAAACAAGGCGTTAGATGCATTTGTCAAAACACTGAGAAAAGATGGCGAAATTGCTGGAGTAGTGCACAAAAAAACACTCACTCGAGAAATCGTTGAAAAGCTTTTCCAGTCTGGTCAGTTAGGTCCGGCTGACTCAAAAAATCCCTCTCAGCTCCAAAATACCGTTTGGTTTTACATTTCTTTATATTCGGTAAGCGAGGTCGCGAAAACCAAAGAAAAATGACCAAACAGATGCTGGTTCTGAGAACAACGCCAAATTAGAATATGAAAGTAAATATACTTATATATACTTATTATACAATTATTACATATATACAATTTTAGTATAAATCTACTAGCGTTGTATCATAAATGCTGCAATCTGATTGGCTACCCTACTCGCATCTATTCCGTGATAGATAGTGAGTAGCGAAAAGGTGAGTGGCAGGCAGTCTTATACTTCAAAATAACAGTGCAATGATGTAAAACTTTTCACTTTAGTGGATTATTAATCGAGATTTATACTAAAACAATTAGATTATTCGCTCTCGATTTCTATGCGTGATAGTTGATTCGGCCTTCGGCCTCATCAACTATCACGCGATAGAAATCTCGAGCTCATAATCTAATTGTTAAATATATATACTTAGCCGACGAGGCCAAGTATCAGGCGATATTCCGCGCGATTTCACAGGATAATTGTTAAATATAGTGCAAGTTGTTATGGTAGCTTAACACTGTTTCTGTTGCTGAGTAACAAATTTATGGATGACAACTGATATACAGGTATTTATGTCCTAAATCTAACTACTACTATAATGATGGCTAACAATGTTACCAAACACAGTTCAAAAGAATTACATAGATCTGGGCTCAGAAACCAACATCTCTTCCTCCGTTGTATGCTACAAGTCATGTCTCCTTACATGACAAACCCCGCCACGTTATGAAAGGAAAGCAATAAATCTTTGTGTCCAGCATGTTAATCAAAGTGAGAAATCCTGTCTGCAACCAAAGTACTCACCTCAGCAACAAACTTTTGGAGGCTCAGGAATCTCATGAGAATAGTCCCAAATCACGTGTTGAAAGCAACTTTAAGAGTCTTCACAGCTATCCAGATCAAAATAATGAAACAGTTAAAAACAAATATTGCTCATTTTCTATTCATTACAAGAACCACTAGATATTATATTATATCTACATTATTATTAATATTATTATTAAGCAAATACATGTAAATGTATGTGATAGTACATGATAATCTACATGATGTTAACATAGTTACATACTTGCATGGGCTTACTCAATTTTAGTTTTGTTATGTGTTTTTATTCATGAATCTGAACATACAGCTATGTAACTGTATGCAAATAAGCTAAAGATTTGATACAAATTCCATGAATGCAATAGATTCTATTAACCCTTTTACTCCTGGAGTTAATTATGGAGACATGTGATGTAGTGCAAACTTTTGAGTCTGTGGACGAAATCCTATGGTGTGACAATTCAAATGAAATCTCTTTGGCAGCACTTTTGCAGGGTACTGTTTGTTTTGGGGGATTTCAAAAAAAAAAAATTAGCATTTTCTTGAATTTTTATTTTGGCCACTACCAGGAGTGAAAGGGTTAAGTAAATGTATGTTATAGTACATGACAAATATCTACCTGACATTAAAATAGATACATACTTGGGCTTAGTTTAGGCTACTCAATTTTATTTTTGCTAGACATTTTTATTCACAAATCTGAACGGCAAAGTGCAGACAATGTGTAGCCTCGCGTGCAAAATGTCAATCAAAATAATCCTTTTTTTAAAGCAAAAATGGATAGAAGGTCTTAAAAGCAGATCTTGCACAAGTTGTTATCTGTAAAAAAATAATTAGTTATTTTAATAAATGAGGAATTCGAGAGTATTCATCACTTACATGTACATCACTGTGGATTTTACACATTAAAAGAAATGTAACACTGAGCAATTTTTCTTCCAACTTGAGTTGCAACAAATTGGGACTACTGATCGTTGAAAGACAAAATTAATGTCCTATTGTAACAAGACCTTTAGGACAGAATGTCACATGACAAAGTTGACACCATTTAGAATATGAAATTCATGACAGATAGGGTGCACATATACTGCATAACACTTGAGTGACCAGCTACATGTCCATGTAGATCACATGTGGATGACAAATACCACTGCCTATCCTTGCAGTTGAAAGTACATGTACAAATGTAGTGACCAATGACAAATAAAGACATTGTACAGTACCATTCAAAAGTAAGTTGACAGTTTGTTGTAAGTCTCAATTCTTGTCTTGCTACTCAATACTTGCAAGAATTGAGTTTCGAGAAATGAGACTAACGCAACACTATTCCAATTCACATGAATCCAGAATCAAGTTAATCAGTTTGAGTTAATTATGTATAGAGCTGATTATGTATAGTGATTTTGGTTTGGTTTTGTTTGTTTTGTTGTTTTGTTGAGAAATGAGGCAAATACTCGAAACTGAACAAAGGCTGTTCTGGTTTGGTGATTTGTGCAGGAATCAAGTATTGTGAATCAAAAATCAATTATCGAGTCTTGATTCTCGATACTTGATTCACGTGAGGATTAAGTATTGAGTGTCAACTTACTTTTGAATGGTGCTGTATAATTTGTAGAAAAGTGACCAACATGTTGATGCCTTTGTATTTTATTACAAAAACATCAACATTACAAGCAATGTGACACTGGAATTAAAATTCCAAACAAGCCTGATCAATAAAGGACTATTTCCTTTTCTTGTAGAAATATAAAGGGGATATATTAAAAGGGCAAGATAGCTAGATAATCCTGCAATTATCTCGCCAATTTCTGTTGGTTAATCCCAATCTTGAACATACAGTGGAATCCCAGCTTTTTAACCTCCTGGGGGAGAGGAAATTGGTTCGAATTATCTGGGGGTTTGAAAAATCGGGGGTAAAATTACAGTGTTTGACTGGGGAAGGGAAGGTAGTTTTGGTTCGAATTATTGGGAATTTTCAGAAACCGAGAGCTTGAGAAATCAGGATTCTACTGTATGTTATTACAACGATGGTTTCTTCGTCTCACCCTCCCTATTCCCCCCCCCCCACCCCTTACCTAGGAATCGCTCAATCAGATAAAATTCATCATTAATTATGCAGTTCTCTTTATTCAGACTTGTTTTAAAACATCTAAAGACAAAAAAATGCATTCCCATAGAAAAACAAATTGTGTCTACCCATCATTGCAAAACGGAAACTTAAAAAACACAAGACTACTAACCTTGAGTCTGCTTGAGTAGAGAGATGTCTGCCACACCAGGAGTGCTTCTGAACATGTCGATCGGCGGTTGGTTTCGATACTGCTTCCAGCACTTTCCATCGAGTGTTAACTACCTTCCCAGTGTTAACACAACATACTGTGACTACCGACGTTTTTTTCATTGTATTATACTCGGGATAGGCTATTTTAATTGACGATTCCTTTGAATCAAGGGTCACGAGAGGCAAAAGTTTGAGTGGCTTCGTTAGAGACGACATCAGGTATCACGTGTAGAGTAATTTGGATAGAGTAGGACTTCCAGCACTTTACGTCGAGTGTTAATTACCTTCCCGCTGTTAACAATCCAAACTGCTGCTGCTGGCGTTTTCTTCATTATATTTCACGCCTCATAGGCTATTTAAATTGACGATTTCACTGAATCAGGAGTCACAAGAAGCAATAGTTTGATCCGCACCTGTTTTGAAAATTGCGGCATACTCGCCATGACATTACGCGAAGCTGCCTGGAAAATGCCATCAAAACTGTACTAAACATTTCTGTTTGGCCAATATATCAGCTAAAATAGATGATCCAGTAACTTGGTAACATCTTAGTACTATCTCTGGTATTCAAGATAAGCAACTGCGCGTCAATGGTGGTCACAAGAAAGAAGAAACCATAAACACCCGACCATCCATCTTGCAAATCGCTGAGCGAGCTGCTCGGCGATTTTTCCAACCGGATGTGACGTCAATTTTCGGGGATCATCAGGTCACGAAATTGGCGAAGTTTGCTCCCCTCCCCCCCCTGCTGGAATGGCCCGACGACGCTAGAGGATTTAAAATTTCAAATACTGCACCCAAAAAGTTAGTACCACATTGTACGATTTTCATTTGGATGGTCACGCTTCGGCATGATTTCATCCACAGACTGAAAAGTTGGAAACACAGCGATGTTGTTTTGGAGGGTTGGCTCAGAGAGTAAATAGGTTACAACAACATAAACCCACAAAACGAAATCTTTTCTTACCACCTTGACATGTAACATTGGATGGGAATCCATCGTTCCTTTCGTACTTCCTTTAATTACAAAACTACTGATTAAAAGCAGGAAACAAGTAACTTTGCATAGACCGCCGTAACAAAATAAGACCCTTTGGAATAGCATGACGAATAGCACCATAGGACCACAAGTTGTTGTTTTTTTAATATATCAGTTTCCCCACCATGAAATTAGCCTCGCCTTTTTATAAAAGCACTAAAATATGTTGTAAATCACTCGACTGCACACGTTAGTAGTTTACTGCTGCATAGGATTCTATGTTCCGCCGGCTTGTTACAATATGAAGACCAAATCTGCGCGACATAAAAAATCAAAAGCCATTTCTTAAAAGAACGTTTTAAACGAGTAATGAATCATATTTGTACCCACAAACTTGAATGTATCCCGTTGAGTGCTTCAGTCTTCTCTCCAGCGAAGTATCTACTCAAGATTCCGCTCAAGCAGCAGCAGCAGCAGCAGAAGAAGAAGAAGAAGAAGAAGAAGAAGAGCACCAAAAAGAAAACATGAGATTGCTACTGTAATTTGTTTCCTGAACAAGCAAATGACAGTTATACGAGAATGTTCATTGTTTGCAAGTGTCATGCTTTTGAATATTTCGCTCAAAAAAAAGAAAGAAAGAAAACGGCGAATTACCTTAAAATGTGGCGGTTTGAGAACGTTGTCTCTCTTTCCTAACCCAGCTGGGGTCGCTTGCAACAATGAGTCCACTTAAGAACTAACTTGCTTTGTTGGGCATGCTGTTTCTGATGTTTTCAATATGTTGAACTGAAGCTCTGGGTCCACTTTTGCGAAGCATTTCTCATTAACTTGGTTGTCCAGTTGTTTTTGCTGGAATTATGGCCCCTTTTATGCCAGGAAAGAGAAGCGTAAAAACTGTGAATTGAATACTAAACGATAAAGAAGAGACCGTTTGTCTTAGACCACTCTGTTGCTAGACTTCGAATAAAAAATGGACTGACTTGCAGATCTGCATAATAAAAAAAATAATTATTCACAACGCTAGGAACCACACAGGGAAAGAACCACAAGTGAAAATAACAGTACCTACAATCCTGAGACGGACGGGTGTGCGGTATGGTAAATAGAAGCAAAAACGCTAGCGCTCCTTTTGCATAGCATTCGGGTTACGTTAAATAGGATGACATACAATTTGGATTACACACTATTTTGTGAGAAAAAAATGAGAAAATTTGCAAGGTGTGAGGTTGCTGGAATTTAAATCTCCCGCCCAATGGGTGCAAGGCCTCGATCAAATACGTGGTGTGCCACTTTTTGTGTGTTTAGATGTTTTTGAGGAAAAGACCAGGAAAGAACGTAAATGAAGAGGCCCCGGGGAAAGAGGCACACAGTAATATATTTAGTAATTATTCCTTTGAATCGATTCGTTCATAAGTCTGCTCCCCAATAATACCCCACTCAGGCTCGGGTGCCTGAGTATATAGAGTTGCTGCTCAGTCTAACAAACGTGAGGGGGTAGCACTGGGGGCAGGCAAGTCGTCAATAAACTCATGGCTAACGAGATGCACCATTCAATTCATGTATGAGCAGGCGAAACAAGCCATGAACGGTAACGCTTTGCGATTTTCTGGTCGGGAAGCGTGAAAACGTGCTTCCATAAAATAAAATAAAATAAAATAAAATAAAATACAACAAAACAAAACAAAACAAAAGAAAAGAAAAGAAAAGAAAATAAAATAAAATAAAATAAAATAAAATAAATAAATAAATAAATAAATAAATAAATGCTTGTACATGTAGAGAAGAGACAATGTAAATCAATTCTTATTTGGCCCAGGAAGTAGATATCACCAAAAGCGTAACGTATATCTAACTAGAAACTCTCATTCTGTCTCATAAACTAAATGCAATTTAACAATGCCAACTTATTTGTGTTTGTCGTACTGTTTCTTACAGGACAAGGCAGTTTCAACTGTAAATATAAAGAAGAAAAAACACCGGATTGATCTAAATTTTGAGATTCATCATCGATTGCAAAAAGAGCCATTTCGTGCATAGCTCAACTGGCCATAAACACGTTCTAACGTGTTTATGGCCTCACCAACACGCGAATCCACTTGATTAAGGTTGCAGTTGTAAATTACTGGTGCATCACAGGTTTTTTGCGGAGGAGGAGTTTGGTTATGGGCAGTGTTGGAAGATATGGCCCAGTTCACAGGAGATATCTTGGCAATTAGCACAGCAAAAGCAAAAGCCATCAGTGCATTTTGAGAAATGTTTGTGACTTTTATTTGGCGCGTCTCAACTTGGCTAAGTGATCTGTACCTAATGCTCTCTTGTACACCTAGTAGGAAGCTATTGTGAACAAAACGAGAATATTTACTTGAGTTGCCTTTTGTGCGTGACTCGTCTGATGTTCCAAGTTTATTCGACATTAAAAATACGACGCAAGGCCTCTGTATACGTGCACATTTTACCGTAACAAAATTATTTTTGATGAAGTACATAAAGACCTCTATGAAGGTGTATATCTGCATTTGCCAGCGACGCGTTCAAGGAAAGCTTAGAAATGCTACTGTATTTATGTGAAATGAAGTTTCCAGTGGCTAGAGAGACAATTCACAACTAGCACTAGCTAGTCCAATCAATCTACGTTTTCACCTGAAAAAAAAAGCAAAATGGGAAATTTTTTAGCAAAAGAACACCTTAACTAAAGCTATTTAACATCTCAAAAATCCGCTTGGGAGAAAATGCTTAAATCCAAGATGGCGGCCAACTACAGCAAACGGAGGAAATAAGTGCTGATTTAACGTAAAACTGCGACTATGTTTAGTGTAATGTTGACAAGTGACAATTTTCTGTATCTTGGTTGCTCGTCTTTAAAATTCGCTTTTGAGAAATGGTGAATTTTAGAATTACCCAAACCTCATTTGCATAAACCCAAGATGGCGGCCTGTTACTTGAACTGAGGAAATGAAAGCGTTACATGTAGTATAAGACAGCAGTTTAATTCAAGTTATGGTATATATTACACGTTACTGTAATATAGTAGAATATCCATTAATTTATGAGCACAACGCACTTTATTCCCTTGCTACTGCTCCCCCTCCCCCATCCCCAAGAAAATCTACGATCTTTTGACGTGATTTTTCTCGCTAGCGATTAGCCACAGTAAAGTGAGCAGTGATGGTGGTAAAAAAATCACAGTTCAATGCGAGAGACGCCAGGTCATCAGAAGAGGGATCAACATCTTTCGAGGGGGCTACGCTCTTCACATCGACCTTCAGCAGCTCTGCCGCAGCTTTAATGATCGCGTTTTTTTTGTCTTTCGGGGACGCTATGTGTCTGAGCTTTCATGTGTAGCTGGAGGATCTCTGATGCTTTATCCCGTAGGGTAACGACGCTTACGTTGCCATTTGTAATTGTAATTATCACGCCATCAACGAAGTGCTCCTTTAGTTCATCTGTCATTGTTCGCACAGAGTATGGTCTGTCGCAGTAGCAGCTCATCTTTTTTTTTAACAGATGGGGTAATGTCACCTGATCGTCCTTATTAACTTCACGGTATTTATCAGTCTCCGATCGAGAAAGCTGCTCTTTGTCAGGGGCACCCAGCCGTTCGTTTCGGGAAATATCTGTTCGGAAGGCCTAAAATCGCCTGAGATTTTCGGATTTAATAGCAGTAAAAGCTCAGAGATTTCTTCGGCAAAACATCACGTCGGACTTTCCTAGCAAGAGGACTTAGTGGTTCCTGTTGTTTTCGGAGGAACAGATATGTCGTTTAGAGTGCAAAATAAGGTCAGCCAATATTTTCGGCGAGCCATCAGCAGCTCGAAAATTCGGCGGATAGGATTCAGTTTCCTAAAGTTTTCTGCGACCTAAATTTTCAGCTAGAAATGCCGAACAGATCAATCTGTACTAGCTTACACTAAGATGCCCTTAAAAGGCTCTGAAACAATCTAAGAAAGCAGAAAGTGATTTTTCAATTATTTTGCTAAAATTTTCTCGTTGGGTGCCCCTGTCTTTGTCTTTTATTGAAAGGCCTACCTTGTTTTCGCTCCTTTTCACCATCACAAGAGTTAAAAGCACAAGGGAAGTCTATGCCTGTTATAAAGTTCGTGCTACATGAATGGTGATAAACAGCACCTACAGCAACTAAATCATGGCAACCAGCCATGACCCTACCAAGCACAGCAGCAGTTCAATATCACCGCGCTCTTTGCTCAGTCTCCTTCTCCTATTAGCGCCTTCATGATCACCGCACTCTTTGCACTGTCTCATAATAGCGCCTTATCACCGCACTCTTTGCACGATCTAATGGCGCCTTATTTTATGTAAATGATTAAAATGCACAGAACCAAGAACAGAACAGAACTGTTCCGAACAGGGCCTGTTCTTTTCCTCCACGTTCTGAAAGTTTAGTGAAACGTAAATATAAGTTCAGCATCCACTAATTAGCGTTCTTCGTCTGCAGTAAAATCATTTTAAACTCACGATATAGATATTGTTTTATCTCTATTCCTAAAACTTTATCTTTGACAAACATAAATAAGAAGAATCAACAGAGTCCTGACTGATATTGCCGTGATTTATTTTTCTTCTTGATGCTTTTATTGAAAAAAAAAATCCTCTGATAAATAAATGGCAAGAACCACTCGCAATAAAAAAAACACACACACACACGAAAAAAAGTAAAAATACTCTTTCAATTTCCATGTGCAACTCTATTCCATCTCTTAATTTTCTTACAAAGTAAATATATAATTACAACATTTTTTGGCTGTGTCAACCTGTAAAAAAGGCCATTATTTTTAAGAGTGCGCATGCTTCACACTTGCATGATTCCTTGTTTTGCAATCATTTGGGTTATGCAAATTAGTCAAACATAAAAAACCTAAATTTAACCACTTTTCCTCGGGTGTATTTTTGTGAATTTTGGATATATTGTTTCTATTTATGTCCTTAACATTTTCCTGTAAACATTTCCAATGCTGCAATTTTTTCGCGGTTCGGGTATATTTTGCACTAGATTGACCGGACTAAGTTGCACTTAACTGCACATGTAAATTTTTAGGCGGCGTCAATGAATTCTGTTGACTCTCTCTTGGGTACTCATGGTCAGTCCTTTAAAATATATTTTGAAATGTAAAGCATGTGCTGATCACTTTATTCGAGTGTGTTGGTATACCAGCCAACAGGATGTTCTTGGTGTAACTAGCTACGTGCTGTCGTTGATATGAACTATGAACTGCTATTTCAAGAACGTTTCAGAAATTTAGAGTATGGGGGAAGTTTTGTTTTTGTAAAAATTGTCTTTGCTGAGGTGCCAAGATGAAGATAAATAAATGTGAAATGAACGCGTGTACGGTAGCTTCTGTACAGCCGAGCGCTGTTCTGAAAAGCACAGAACAAAAGGCAAGCGCCATATCATTTAAAGTCTTCCCAAATAAACTGCCAAAAATGCATACACGCATTGACGAAGAAAGTTTTAACGAATGGGTGCATGGTGTGTAATGAGAAAAGCACAAAACAAGAGAAGACCGCCTAAACGTTTTAAGCTCTCCCTTGCTTAGCATTTCCAAACCAAAACACGAGACCTTGCAGTCCAGGCTAGAACTATGCCGCTTTGTTTTTTAACTATTATCCTTCCGTTTTTGTATTCTATTTATTTTGACCTTTTTATTCTGCTGTTTTGCGCACTTGTCCTCTTTTTTACGTTATTTGCAACGACAATCAAATCATGGGAATGATATATACCTAAGACGTTTGTTCGCTTTCTCTCTGATAACGTAGCAAAAAGTGTACGCAAAATATGGTAAGACATAGCTCGCTTGCATGATTGGTGTACGTAAAAATGAACCAGCTTGACAGAGTGCGGATGGGTAAGAGTGATTTTGTACAAACCAAGCTGTTTCAGGCTTCTAAAGAGAATCATTCTCTCCCTGTTAACACCAACCCTACAAAGTATTTTGTTTCTTATTGCCCCACCGATCCAATTTTTTAAAAAAGCTAAAGCAGAGACTTCCAATTAATTCTTTTCTTTCCTTTCTAATGCATTTTAATAATGCGACTTTCACATCCATTATTTACTTGCGTAAACCGGCGTCTTCAAATAAAATTTGTTAAATCAGTTGACGACAGTCTCATTGTAACTAGACAAAGTGAATCTCCTACACTTTTGATTACATTTATCATGACGCCTTTTTGTGGAATGGTGCAGGCCAGGGTCTTAAGAACAAAAACAAAAACGTCATGAAAAATATGATCTGATAAACTGCATCGGAACTCTAGTAACTACATTCATGCACCTCCAAAGGAAAAAGCTTCACTCCATTCTGACTACCTCCACTAATTAACTATGTTCAGTTAGTAAAGGGCGAGAGATAAATCGAACACTGTATAGATTTCATAAGAAAGGAATAGGGACACGAGAGGTCAACTTCAGGTTTTATTTAAGTTTTCCATGTAAAAAAAAATGTGGCTGATTCAGTCGAAATAAAGAAAAGCAGCGAAAAAGATTTTATCCCAATTTTATTGAATTAAAAAGAATCAACATTTGCACTGACTCTAGTCAAATCGCTCCTATTGTGGGCTACTTTATCTGTGTTGTTTTGTAGGTTAACTTAAGAATAACTAACGTCAAATAGCAATTTCAACGTCAAATGACAAGGCAATGGTGCTGACATACAAAGTCCAGTCCTTTGTTATTGAATCAAGATGTATCCCATGGCCTTAATGTGCTTGTGTCCGTTGTCAGGGGAGAATGAAGCCTCGTTTCCACATGTGTTGGAATCATCAGGAATCCCTCCAGTACCAAACCCGATTCTGGAGTCACAAGATACACATTGGTCATCCTCATTAGCAAGAATACCGATTCTTGCTTTGGAAGCACCAACGCCAGTGCATGCAGCGTTGAACCCTTCCTTGTTACAGATTTTCTGCAAAGAAGCCTGAGAGCCAATCAGCGTCTTCCACTTGTTACGTCCTAGTGAGGTGGCGCGGTATTTCCCATCAGCAATCAGCGAATACAGGGAGGCAGCCTGCTTGTTAATGACAGTGAATCTAAGCTGTTTGCCGATCCTCATTCCAAGGCAGATCTTGGAGAAGGGCGTGTTCCAGTAAGTCGGTAACTTGGTCTCTTGCGAATCAAAACCAGTCTGTCCTCCTGCAAGGTTATATGCATTTCTGTCGCTCCAAAAGTGGGAACTGTAGTGGAATGTTCTCTGAAATTGAATTCAGACAAATCAATTTCTATTTAACCACAAGATGGTGACAACTGGAGGTCAGGAAAGTATGCACCTTTGTGCCGTCAATCTTTATGGCCAGCGTCCACCCTCCACCTCCACATCCAAAGTTTCCCATGTGACAGTAAATAGGAATCTTTTGTGAACCAACCCACAGCGTACACACTTTACTCTTTGCTGCTCTGTCGAGGGAAGAGAATCAATTTTAAAGGAAATTCAGCACAATTGAAATGAAATAATGGGGCGAGATTTCATGTGCGACAGTAATTTGTAACGCGTACTGAAATATGTTGAATGCATTTTAGAAATGTCAACATTCTTACCACGATAACGGTAACAAGGATCAGAAAAAGCTAACAACTTACCTGCCTCTTTCGTACTCTTCCTTACAAGAGGAGGCAGCTGGAACCGTTGCTATCACGACTGTAAAGAAATCAGATATTTTTACATAATGGAGAGAGAGAGAGAGAGAGAGAGAGAAAGGACAAAGAGGGAATAAATGAATGAATCAGTTTTACAACTTCTTTACGCGAAAGCCGGGTGTAAATATAAGCAATAGATTAGACCTTAGGTGTGAATGAAACGCAGAGCTGTATGCTCTTACTTTTGTCGACCAGTGCAGTGAGGTTTTCTAACTTCGTTTCCAACTTCTTTATGGCTTTACTGAAAAAATACAAAGCGTTGTCAAGTTTAGTAGTATAAAAAAAGCCGTCGTAAATGCGATAATTTACAATTAGGGCAATGAGAAACAAGCATGTTCAGACGACAAAGATTTTATAGGCGATTTCATTTTCAGATATGTACCAGACATTTTTAATTGGAAAAAGAAGAAGAAGAAGAAGAAAAAGACAGTACCAAAATGAAGTTAATCCCTATCAACTTACGTGTGGTTGTCGAACTGTTTTTCACAAGACAAGCCAGAATTAGCTGTACAGTGGATAAAAATAAGACTAAGCGGCTCACATTTCAGTAAAATATAAAGGTAACAAAATTCAAACTGAAAAAATATTTTGTAAGGCGTTGTACCTGGTGGTTTTGCCTGCGGAGTGGAAGTCTTGTTTACCAAAGCAAAGAGGTTTTCCAACTTCGTTTCCAACGTCTTTATGGCATCGCTGGAAGTAATGGTACAGTGGTTTCCAATCAGAAAATTTTAGCAAAATACTTGAATCGTCATACATATTTGTCCCTCCGAAAACAATAGGAGTTAATCAGTCCCCTTGTTACGAAAGTCCGAGGTGATGTTTCGCCAAAGAAATCTCTACTTTTCACTGTAATTAAATCCGAATATCTCGGGCGCGATTTAGGCCTGCCAAACAGATATTTTGCCGAAACGAGCCGTTAGGTGCCCCTGAAGGTAGACAAGGTAGTTTAAAAATCGGATGTAGAGAACAAGTAGAAAATTTGCTATGAACGAGAAAGAAACTTTTTTGTCTTAACTTACGTGTGGTTTTCCAACTGTTTTTTACAGGACAAACCATGATTAGCTGAAAGGAGCAAAAAATTTCGGATTAAGGGCACATTGAAAGTATAAAGATAACAAAATTCAAACTAGAAAATATTTTGTAAGACGTTGTACCTGGTGGTTTTGCCTGCGGAGTGGAAGTCTTGTTTACCAAAGCAACGAGGTTTTCCAACTTCGTTTCCAACGTCTTCATCGCGTCGCTGAAAGTAAAGTTAGTTTAAAAATCGGATGAAGGAACCAAGCAGAGAATTCGCTATGTGGCAATGAGAAAGAAAGTCTTTCGTACAGAGGCTTTCTCAGTAGTTTGTCAACATTTTTTGGTGTAAAAATGCTGTTGAGCAAATGTTCGGAAAGCAGATAGTTCAGTGTTTGTCAATGGTTTCAAGCTAGTCCGGTTTTCTTCCCGCATTATTTAGTTCACATTAGAAACGATTTAGCCGGTAGCGGGGGAGAAAAATCTTGATTAATTTCCGAAGCGTGAGACCCTTGAATGTTCCGGTAAAAAAACGTAAGTTAGTTGCTTTTTGGCCCCGGAAGTAAATATGACTAAAAGTGTGACTTGTATCCTCGCAGCAAGAAACTCAGAAGGGTTTGTGTCTAAACTGAATGCGTTTTAACGATACCAACGTACCTGTGTTTTTCGTACTGTTTCTTACAGGACGATGCTGGCAGAGCTGTAAAGGACAAAAAACATCGGATTAACGATTGCAACTACTGTAAATGGAAAATAAAAACTATTGATCCCTGCTTTTACCTGATGAATTTGGCTGCAGA
The DNA here is from genome assembly GCA_964017195.1 of Siderastrea radians. Lineage (NCBI taxonomy): Eukaryota > Metazoa > Cnidaria > Anthozoa > Scleractinia > Rhizangiidae > Siderastrea > Siderastrea radians. The sequence continues at coordinate 34,785,791 of OZ024892.1, forward strand.
GAGAAGGTCTGGTTGACCAGTGCTATCAGGCTTTTTATGTTTGTTTTCAACATTTTTATGTCCTCGCGGACACGCGAATCTGCTTGATTAAGGTTGCAGTTGTAAACCACCGGTTTGTCACAGGTTTTAGTGGGAAGCGGTGTCTGATTATTGGCCGTGTTCGAAGATATGGCCCAATTCACGGCAGATATCATGGCGATTAGTACGGGAAAAACAAAAGCCGTTCGCATTTTGAGCCGGAAGTGTTAGTGATTTCGTTGCGTCTCAACTGATAAACTGGCTTAGTTATGTGAACCCACGGTTCTCTTGCATTCGCTTACCTACCCTATAGGATGTTATTGTCAACCAAACGAGAAAATTTACTTGCATTGCTTTACAGTGGTGTGACAAATGTTCAAAATTTATTCGAATTTAAAAATACGAAGTGTCAGGCCTCTGTAGACATTTTGCCATAAATGTGCTTCAGAGGTGCCCACAATAAAATGACCTCTAAAATTGTTTTGATGAAGTATATCAAGGTTTATATCCGCATTTGCTGACGACGAATTCGAAATTCAAAGTGAGCTAAGAAATGCTATTAATTACGTTAAATGAGGTTTCCAGTTGCTAGAGAGATAATTTGACAAATAGCTTCACTTCATTACTAAGCTAGGAGCATAAGGTTAAACAAATGTCTGACAAACGTCGACATAGAATTGAGGAAGTTGATTACAGATCTGGCGGTATGTGAATAATAATCAGCGTTAATGAACCTGCTGGGTACTAAGTCTTATTCAGAAAAAAATGTTTAAAATATAATGCATCTAATGATCACTTTATTGGAGTGTGTACGTACACCCATGTACAGTATATTCTGGGTGTAATAGTTACGTACTTTGCGTGATGTGTAGAGTATACTGCGACCAGTCATTATCTAAGGTTGGTATAGCTCCCACGACTCCCCTAAAAACGACTGCGTGGGAGGCTAAGGTTGGTAGAGCCGGTGAGAAGTATTAGGTCACTCCTAGAAAACGTTTCGTTTCCCACCGTCCGACCAAACCCAATTATTTCAAAAATTAAAAGGAAAAAATTTCTGATTTTATAGCTTACTTACTTTTCAAGGGCATTTCCAAGTTTAATACGCTTTGCTGTTAACGACTTCTTAGGACACATTGTAGAGTGATAGCGGTTAGGTACAAATTTGCAGCGACGGGGGGAGATATAACCCAGGTTCCCTTTCAACTATTTGCTAATGAATTTGTCAATGTTCCTTTCCTCGGCCTGATTATTATTTGCTTTTTTTAACCGACCAACCGGCCCACATTTACGAGAAAGAGAGAGGACAATGGGAAAAGAAACATTTAATCGGGATGGTATTAAAAATTAATGCGCTCCTACCGATTCTTCACACGCGCTAAATATCAGCTCAATATCATTTTTAGCCAATGACGTCACGTTAGTGACGTCATATGGCTACTGTCAGAGCCTAAAAATCAACGATTTTACGTGTCGTGCTGTCTGTGATGTCTGTCTTACGATTTGTGAGGCTGGGGGGATATTCTGTGAGACGATGGGTGGGGGTGTGCACCAGGACACTGAAACTCTTACCTTATCAGCAGCACATACCCATACAGCTTATGCTATGGGGTACGTCCCCCGGGCTTTGAAGTGTTTTGCTTTGGCTGGACTCGATCAACAGGAACTATTTAATTTTCCTTCGAATGCGCTGTTTTGTATACTTGAGGTCTGGCAGGGTTTTATTCGCACTGTAGTCCTGCGTTTCCTTAACCGTGGTACAAACTTCCACAGCAACAAACACATCAGAAATTTTGCACAAGACGGATTGCAAAGTAAAATCGGAAATTGCGCGGCTTGTTGCTAGCTATTCTTAAAACTGAAAAACATGAATGGAACTAATATTAAATTACACTGGTGATCAAGGAATTAGAGTAACATCTTTAGCTTTAGAACCATTATTTACCGTATAATTCAAAGCGGCTTGAACAAATTTGCATGGTTCACAGCTTCTTGTCATTTGAACTTTCGGAATTAACGCAACGCTTAAAACATCTCGAACCGAACGCAAGATTAACAACAACAGATATGTGACAAAGCATTCTAATAGTGACCTTTTGGACCTACTGGAAAGCGAGCAGGTTTTGTGAGAGCGAGCTGAATTTGAACATTCTCACTTACTGTTCGAAGGCAAAGCAAACGAAATTTATTCGGCTGAAGGTTGACACCCAAAATAAACACGTGAGCTAACAACAACTTTGTACCGTGGGAAAGTTGCAAATGTAAACATGTCGATTTGTGAAGCAAAAAGACGAAAATTGTTATAGCCGACTTGAGTACAAAGCAAGCAACTTCAATCTGCAGGGGAAATAATATAATTGCAAAACTATTTCAGTCATGTTTATAAACACTAGTTCGAACCGAAATCGAAGAAAATTTTGTGGATACAGGAAACGAACATTTGATGGCAGACTCCTAGGTAGGTGGTTGATTGAAACGTCTGAAAACCAACAAATTTTTAAAAACAAAGTAAAGCGAGTCGCGTGTCACGCAAATCACGCAGAGCGTCAAAACGGCACCCTGTCGAAAGTTGACCGTCCATGAGCTCTGAAACGTATTGGATGTTCACCGGTAGAAGAAAGAAATTAAAAGGTTCAACTGCAACTTACAATTTATTTTTGAAGTAAAATTGTTAACTTTTCACTGATCTTTGCCAATTATGCATGCAATATTTTTCGACGGTGAGTGTTTTTGTCTATGTTGTATTTCAAGAACAGTGAGACAAACAGTTCAAACAGTTCTTCGGTTTCTTTACATCACGCACGCGCAATTTTGATGTCACGCTGTAAGTAACTATCACGTAGTCACGTAATCGACCGGGTTTGTAGTGGATAACCACAAGATTTTTTGGTGGGGCTGGGGAAGGCGGGGCTGAGTGGTTAGGGTGGGACTTACCAGAGGTGTAAAAACCCATAGGTTGGCAGGATAAATTTCACCATATTGCAAAACAAAAAAACGTCATTGGCTCTGCGCGCATTGCGTGCCTATGTTTTTTACATGGAGATAAATATATTCTTGTTATTTAAACTTAAACAGCAAACTCTCTCAATATTAAATTTATTAAAATAATACTTTTTTAAAGAAGTAACCTTATAGTACAAGTTATGTATTGAAACGAAGCAGCATCTTTTTAAATCTAACTTAACAGCGAATAGTCGACTTTTCTGTAGAAAGATAGAGAGAAAAAAGACAAATTAGCAGGATCATCTTAATATTCATTCTGCATTCATTTCCCTAAACCATAACAACTTTCAGAACGATAAGAAGGAGATGCGGGTGTTTATGTTTTAGCCATCAAATAAAGAAGAATCGCAAGTATTATTGCATACCAATTTCAACGCTGCTACTTTGAGAGAGAAAGATAAAAACTTTTGTTTACAAGTAATAGCCAATGCCTACTCTAAAATAAGTTGAAATTGGAAGAAATTTACTAACTTTAAATGTATTCCAGCTAATCACGGTGTAAAAACACGATCGAAATGTGGCTACAGCAAGCTCAGTACAGCAACATTGATAATCCACAAGAAAAACCTGAATAATGCTAAACTTAAAGTTGCATCCCGGTAGTAGCAAATGGAGGAAACCGTGATGTCACATTTGTAAGTGAGATTAGCTATTAAAAATTGTAAGAGAATTTCAGTTCCTCCATCAAAATGAAACTTTGTTTTTGTCTTGAATTTTATCACTCTCCTTTAATTTTCAAATCTAAAAACACAGATTCCAGCAACTAACGGGTTTCAAAACCGTTCTCTAACACATGTTTTGTACAAAAAAAAAGCAAAAGCGAAAAGTCATCAAGTTCAAAATTCACCAATGTTCACGTGATCACGTGATCCGTTCACGTGTTAAAAATGTCACGTTCCAAAAATGTCACACTACAAACAAAATAATCCGTGACACACTCCCCCCTTGACCAGTTAAGTCACTGGTCAACTAGTCTCCGAATATAGTCCGCATTGATAGCAGCCGCCCGTCTGGGCCTCCTGGCTTCATCCTGTAATTGCTCATCATGGGTCACGATCTCCAAAGGAAACAGCTTTTGCACTGGTCTCTTGACAGTCATAGGTCTTCCGCTCTTGGTAATAACCTTGATTACTGCCGCTCTCACGCAATTGTCTGCTCCAGGAATCAACTGCTCCACTCTTCCAAGTCTCCACTGACTTCGGGGAAGGTTGTCTTCAAACACAGTAACTACATCTCCGACTGATATGGACATCCTGCTTTCAGGTCTGGAGCGCTGGCGATGAAGGTTCCTTAATTCTGTCACATACTCTCGACTCCATCGTTTCCAGAAGTGCTGTAGTAGCAACCCCAAGTACCTCCTTCTTCTTGGGAGATCTTCAGATGATACTGCTTGGTTTATGGAATCCTGACTGCTTGCTCCTACATCAGGTAAGGACAGGATTCTTCTTCCATACATCAAGTGGCTTGGCGTCAAAGGCTCTTCAGGGTCATCCGAGAACACATATGTCAAAGGCCTGGAGTTCAGTGTTCCTTCCACTTCAACCAGAATAGTATGCAGCTCGTCATAGTTAAGCCTTGCATTCCTTAAGGTCTTTCGCAAACACCTCTTCACATTCTGGATCATTCTTTCGAAAAAGCCACCCCACCAGGGTGCTCTGTCCACATTAAATCGCCACGTAATCCTTCTACCAGCAATGAATCTCTTAACACTGGGATACGAAAACACCTTGCGCAAAACCTTTGCTGCAGACTTGAATGTTTTCGCATTGTCAGAAACAATGATTTCTGGTGTGCCCCTTCTAGCTGTGAGTCTTCGCAGACAACGGATGAACGTGTCAGCTGACATATCTGTAGCAAGTTCCAAATGAATGGCTCTGGTTGAGCAGCACGTAAACAGGAGGACGTACACTTTCTGCAACTCCGAATGATTCGATTCCTTAGTGTACAGCGATCCTGCATAATCTACTCCAACATAAGTAAATGCAGGTTTCTGACTCAATCTAAATTCTGGAAGATCACCTTGAGGGGGTACTCTATAGCCACGCCCTTCATATCTGCGACACACCGTACAGCTAGCGAGTATCTTTTTCACAAATTGCCTCCCTCTTATGATCCAATAACGTGTTCTCAGCTGGGCTAGGGTAGCTTCCACCTTGTTGTGGTGCACTCTCTCATGGGCTTGCCTCACCAGCAAGGTTGAAATATGGTGGTCTCTTGGTAGTAATGCTGGAAATTTAGTCTCGAGTGGTAAATCAGCATTGGCGATTCGTCCCTTACACCTCAACACCCCACTGTCACCAAACTCGCGTTCCAATTGACTGTAATTCGCTTGTGACTTCATATTCTTCTGGACACTTCTCAACCATTGTGTTTCGGCATTCACAACTTCTTCTACTGTTAAGTCACCTTCACAGACAGTTTCCTCCTTTGACATCTTTGTCTTAATCTTCAGATTTCTCACAAAACGCAACACCAAGGCTGTAATGCGGAACAACTTGTCGGAGCAGCTGAAATCTGTAATAGGGATACAAGCTTCGAGGTCGGGTCTACCAGTCGACGCAAGGAGTACTGTTTCCTCAGTGGCCTCCAATGCTTGTGCCTTCTTCAACTCTGTGCGACACTCTTCAGTAATAGATTCAAGGCATTCCTCAAACTTCGGCCAATTTGTCTTTGGTTCTGACAGCCACCATGGTCCTCTCCACCACAACTGGTTACTCTTCAACTTGGAGGCGACTTCTCCACGGGATCCGATGTCTGCTGGGTTCTCAAGTCCTGGGCAATGGTTCCACATTGATTCTTCAGTTAAGGACCGAATTTCATTTACACGATTCTGGACAAACTGCTTCCATTCCTTGGACCCCTTTATCCAGAAGATTGCCGTCTTGCTGTCCAGCCACAAGTGTGTCTCGTTAATTTGAATCTTTGGCTCCAATGTTTCTTTCACTGAAGACACCAGTCTTGCCAGGATCACTCCGGACAGCAACTCAAGTCTAGGGATAGACTGCTTTGATAGAGGTGCCACTCTGGTTTTGGATGAGAGCAAAACCGGGTGATATCCACTGCTTGCTTCAAGAACCAAGTACACCACCGCACAATAGGCCTTCTCTGAAGCGTCCCCGAAACCATGAATAGTACAGCAGACAATCTCTTCCTCCAAGCCAGCATAAACACACCGCGGCACTAATACTCGCTGCACCTCTTGTAGGTCCTGAAGCCACCTCATCCACTCTCTCCGGGCTGGCTCTGGGAGTAGTGCATCCCAGTCAAACTTCTCCTGGCAAAGCATTTGAAACAAAACCTTCATCTGTACAAGAACTGGACTAAGTAATCCAAGGGGATCAAAGAAGCTTGAAGTGATCTTCAACAAATTTCTCCTCGTTCGCTCCAAACCCTCTGCAAGCTTCAGCAGTGCTTCAAATTTAAAAATGAACTCATCAGAAACACAGTCCCAATTAAGTCCCAGAACCTTATGTTCATTCTTCATGTCGAGTTTCTCCAAGTGTCCCATGGTGGTTTTTATATAAGACTCTGTGTCTTCCATTACAGGGGAATTCTCGTCAATTCTGGTCTGATCTTCACAAATCAATTCAAGCAGCTGAGGGGAATTAGAGATCCACTTTCTCAAGTTAAATCCACCTTCTGATAGACACTTCTTTGATTTCTGGTAAAGCGACAGACATTTCTCAAGATTTTTCTCTCCCGATACTAGGTCATCCACATAGAATGAGTTCAACAAGTTCTCAACAAACTCTGGATCCGCCTGGTACTGACTGATGTGGTGCTTCAGCGTGGCATTTAGAAGGAAAGGGCTTGCATTGACACCGAACACAACACGGCAAAACCTGTACAGCACCAATCCTGGATCATCTCGTTCTAAACTGTCAACCCAAAGAAATCGAAGGACGTCACGATCTTGATCACTAACTCTGATGTTGAGAAAGGCTTTCTCAATGTCCGCTACTAGTGCAATCCTTTTCTCCCTGAACCGCAGGAGTATCTTGAAAATCGTAGGGGTTAAGGCTGGCCCTGAATAAAGACAGTCATTTAGACTTGGGCTATCAATGGGGGCCTTTGACGAGGCATCAAACACGACACGCAACTTGGTTGTCAGGGCGTCCCTACGCACCACCCCATGGTGAGGTAAATAATGAACCTTTCCAACATCTGGACATTTTGTACGGTCCACTCTTTCAATTATCCCACTCTGCAACTGATCCTGAATAATGGCATCGTATTCTCTTAAGATGTCTGGTTCTCTCCTAAGGCGTTTCAATTGTGAGCTCAATCGCGCTACACTGTTCTCAAAGTTATCGGGAAGCAACTTGTGGTGCTCCTTCCACGGTAAGTGCACTGAATACTTGCTGTCTTCAAAACTTAAATTCTTCTCGAAAGCTTCATGGACTGTATCTCGATCTCGGATGCCAACAGAATCCAAGTCCCATAGTCGCTGCAGATCCGTCCGCAGGGTATCTTCGGTTTCTCTCGAATCTATTCTCAATACATGAGTTGACGAAAACTGTATGCTTGACAGCCTCTCCTGGGGAAGGTTTTCAACCGGGCCGGACAACACCCATCCCACTTTCGTTGAGACAGCGACGGGACCACCTTGACCTGACTCCTCCCCCCGTATTGTCTTGCCATCGAAGAAATTCCAGATGTAGTCTGAACCAATTAACAAATCAATCTGCATTGGACCACCATCAGAGCAAGTGTCAGCGAAATCAATGTCCCGCAAGCGTGGATAGCTCTCCTTTACCCAGTGAAGGTCTTGGCCTTGTAAGTCACTACAAATACGAGGAACTGAGAAAGCATTCAAAGTCATTTCAAAGCCTGTCTCTGGCTTAGTTAAGGCTAGTTCAATGAGATTAACTGCTTGTAACTGCTGGTCCTGGTTACCAAATGTTGCAATCCTTAGGGTCTCTGTCTTGATAGTCTCCAGTTTCAATGAATCCACAACTCCCTGGGAAACGTACGACCTTTGAGCCCCAGTGTCAAAAATAGCACGAACCTTTAAACTGTGGGCGGATCCCATTCCTGGCCTTGATACAACAACTTGCGCAGTTTGAAGAAACACATGCATTCCTGAGCTGACATGCATTGCAGGTGTGGACATTTCAGGCAAATTACATGCACCCTCCATTGCAGAATTGCCACTGACACATGATTTCCCACCATCACAAACAGCCAAGTGATGACGGCCCTGGCATCCAAAACACTGAATTTTTGAGTCACAATTGCGGGCCATGTGTCCTCCGCGGCGCAAACAAATGAAACATCTCCCTTGTTTCTTCAGAATATCCTTCCTTTGGTCAACATTTGTCACAACACGGCAATCAGACGCTCGGTGGGCTCCCTTGCAAAACAAACAGTTAAACTCCCCTCGGTTTCCGCTCAATAATGCACTCCCAGTTGGGTAGGGTTTCTTAACAGGCGGCCTTTCAGTAGATGGGCGAATGTTACAGCGCTCACGGGCTTCCACTTCGGATTTTACCGCCTGAAGTACAGAGTCGAGCTTCCAGTCACCCTTGTGTTCCCGACTTACTATCAATCGTAACTCATCTGGTAATTTTTCCATGAAAATCGGTATCAGTAAGGCACCATATTGATCCGATTCGATTCCAAGGGCCTGCAGTCCCCTCACTTGGATTTCCACCTTATCAAGCACAGCTCGCATACCCTTGATGTCTGACAATGCCGTCACCGGTTTCAACTTCAAAAGAGCTTCCATGTGAGAACTGATAATGAGCTGTTTGTTTCCAAATCTCTCCTTCAGGATATCAACAGCATTCGCGTAATTAGGCTCTGTCAATGCCAGTCCTGTTATAGCCGATAAGGCTGCACCCTCAAGCAAGCTCTTCAAGTAGTTCAATTTGTCGACATTCTTGAGCGCCTTGTTTGTGTGCACGGCTGAACTGAACGAGTCCCAAAAGGACTGCCATTCTTTCGGATCGCCAGTAAACTTCTTGATTTGCAATTTCGGTAACTTCGCGTTAACAGGTTGAGTTGAAACACCTGGATTACTGTGGAGCAGAACGGTAGATTCGTTTTCGCTGGTTTGGCATCGTTGTAATTTTACCAGAGCGGCGTGGATTTGGGCGCGAAATTCCTCCGATTCTTCTACTTCAGTTACGATGTTCGGCTCCTCTACTGCGGCCAGAATTGACTCATCCAGTGATTTTAAGGTCGCTAATTTATCGTTGAGCGTAATGATGATCCGTGTAACCTTGTCCTTTGCGACAACTGAACCATCAAATTCGCTTAAAGCTTCGTCCACGGCTGCAAGCACTTTCTTGGCATGTTCTCTGTGTGCTTCGCGAATCTTCTTATTTTTAGTCAATTTTCCCGGCATGTCGATCGCATCCGGCTCCGAAGGACCACTTGTCTTGAGTTTTATCACTCTCCTTTAATTTTCAAATCTAAAAACACAGTTTCCAGCAACTAACGGGTTTCAAAACCGTTCTCTAACACATGTTTTGTACAAAAAAAAGCAAAAGCGAAAAGTCATCAAGTTCAAAATTCACCAATGTTCACGTGATCACGTGATCCGTTCACGTGTTAAAAATGTCACGTTCCAAAAATGTCACACTACAAACAAAATAATCCGTGACAGTTTTCAGGAAGCTTAGAAAGTGGAATACACTCTGTGCTTTCTTTTTTAGTGATAGTTTCCTTGCTGTGTAAAATCTCGCAGTTCTCTCTTTTTACCTTGCTGGATGGTCTGCCAACTTTTTGGCGTTCACCTGCAGAGCTTGACTTTGTACCTCGATCATTTTGGCATTCTGTATCTGAAGCTTTCACTGGACTCCTCAGATCGCCGCAATAGTCCTGTTCATAAAAGCTACGCCTCTCGACGACTTTTGTCTTGGTTGCTGACCACGGCCTTAACTGGCAGAGCCAGCATTTTTGTCAGGTTCCGTAGGTGCATGCATTCTGTATCTGAAGCTTTCACTGGACTCCTCAGAACGCCGCAAATGTTCTGTTCATACAAGCCACGTTTCTTGACTACTTTGTCTTGGTTGCTGACCACGGCCTTATATCGCAGTGCCAGCATCTTACCTTTTGCCGGGTTATGTAGGTCCGAGTTCCGCAGGCACGCGCAGTGGAGTCTTAGTGGCTCGCTACGAATATTCACGATGAATCTGATCTTTGCACTGCTGGGCACCTTGATGTTAATGATGAAGTCTGACCAGGCCTCGGGAGGTGCAGTTTTCCTCTTGTTATATTGCACTACTGCATACGTGTTGTTCTTCATGGTTGGCTCTGGGGTTTCTTGCTCTTGTAACGTGATCTTGCTATCTTCAGTGTCTTCTGTCGTTGTATTAAATTGTTGCAGTAGTGCAATGTAGGATGTTTTATACATCAAGTACTCTTCGTACATCGCCCTCCCGAGGTGGATTCCATAGTTAAGTTGTTGTTTCATGGCTTCGTATTTACCCAGCAGTGCAAGGTGTTCCGTCTTAAGCGCCCCAAGTTCCTCCACTGCGCTGTTTAGAGATGCTTCCGATTTTTCCTTTTCCTTCTCCACTTCTCGAGCCAGCGTTTCAGCTTGAGCTTTCCGATACTGTGCATAACTTTGCCATTCAGCGATTTTTTGTTGGCACTTAGCTACAGTTTCCCTTTGTAAATTATTGTCTTCAATTAGCCAAGCTCGCTCAGCTGTTAGGGTGTGAATTTGTTTGTTCTGCTCCTGAATAATATACAGCAACTGTTCACGATTGTACTCTTGTAACTCCATGACACCCTAAGATATAATCCAGAAATCTACTCAGACATCTCGAGAAAAGTATCGTCATGTTTATTCAAACATATTTCTCCCCGCTCACTCCTGCCCGCATAAGTTAATAAAATCTGGGTGTAACTGCAGAATACTCAGCCACTTTCTAAGTGTATCTCTTTGTAAGTGTATCTCTGAACTGGATAGAGGGACACGCGGATACTCAGTGAAGAATTTGTGTTTCTTTTCTAAGCATATTCCTTAACTGGATACCCGGATACGCGGATACGCAGTAAAGAAGTCATATTCTTTTCTAAGCGTATCTCGGAACTGGATACCCGGATACGCGGATACGCAATGAGGAATATGTACTTATTGACTGAGTGGGAGGGCCGGACGGGAAAATATTTGGCTCGAGGTCAGGACGTACGGACCGAGCGCAGCGAGGTCCGTGCGTCCTGACCGAGAGCCAAATATTTTCCCGTCCGGCCCGACCTAACTCAGTCAATAAGCATTTTATCATATGACCACTGAATTTTTTTTTGTCTTTCTTTCGTGGATACAGACGCGGCGGCCCGTTTCGCAGGCATTTTGAAAAGCCAATGATAGCTTGTAATTTGTTTGGGAAGTCAGTGCATTTGAACTGCGATGTGCGTACAAAATTTTTGAACATCTGTTAAAATTGTCAACCAAATCTCCGAGTTTTAGCTCCATTCCAAGAAGATTTAAATCCGACTAAATTCCTCGTACATGATTGCAGTTAGTAGAAATTTCAAAGGAAACGTTTATGAAGGACTACAACAAAGAATTTGCACGACGTTTCGGCTAGTCGTGCTCGTCTCTCAGCGAAGACTGAATTTATCCTGATTGAACAACTTAGGGACGTTTCTTCTGAGCCGAAATTCACAATTGGTTTGAACGAGAGGATTAATTTTCCACCAAGGATTTTGGATGTTAAAAAGAACATTAGATCTTAATTTATGAAACTACATAAAGACTTGGAAAGGGATTGTACAGGCAGTTCAGGATTTTGCTTCGCTTCGTTTCCCTTCAGCTTCAAGTTGTTTAGTTTAACCACGGATCGTAGGATTCATGAACGTCTGCTGTTGCTGCTTAGTCCTTGAATTCGTTAGTTCCTCGACGATGTTGAGCTCTGCATTACAGGTTGATGTCCAAATTGTGCTTAAAATGCTTCGTGAAAACAAGCGGGAAACTGTGTCATTGCCAGGTTAGTTGTAAACATGTAGTCGCATTTTGTTTGTTGTGATTCAAAAATTACGCAGCAGAAAAAGAAATTTGAGTTTACTTCGCATTTGCATTTTTTCTTCAATGTTTATCATGACTTCAAACCAGGATACGTCTTTGTCCGATTATGTTGTTTCAGTTTTTGACGGCTTTTAGTTCGATTTTATTGTTGCTGTCAGGAGTATTTCTTCATCATTTGCCAAGTTTAAACACGTTTTGTTTTAATTTTTGCGCCTGCAAACTACATCGCTTTATAGACAGTAAAGTTTTAATAAACATGTTGGACATTCTTTGCTTTTTAGAAAAATCTTAACTATCGTTCATCTGAATTCAATGCTGTGGAATCAACTGGTTCCAATCCCGTCATCGTGCGGCAGTAGCGGGACCGTACACTTTTCTAGTAGGGCCGTACGGCTTTTTCCAGCCCTGCTAGAGCGAGGCGTACGGCCCTCATACGGGACTTTTTTTCATATGGTTTTCCAAGGAAATTGCGCGCGGGTCCGTACGGGTCATATGATAAATCATATTTTCTAGGTGTATCTCTACGTGGATACGCGGATACCTAAATACGCCGTGAGGAAGATGTGTAGAGTATGTGTAAGTGGATGCGAGGATACTTGTATACAAAAACTATCACGTATAGCTAACAGTAACCCTAACCTAAATATGAAGGTTAACCCAAGCTACCTAAGTTAAATGTAGGATAATCGCAGTATCAGGCTAACCGGAGTGTTATTTAGGCTAACCAATGTGTCATTTAGCCTAGCCGAGATGGGTCGAATGACTATCACCTTAGTACAACGGAATAAATCGTGCAATTGACAGTCCAAAGGAATGTCGAAGGAATGTCGCCTTACGCTTTAAAAGTCACTTCAGCGCGTAGCCGCGTAGGCACTAGTTTGATGAATACTGTTCACTGCGTATCCTAGTATCCGAGAATTCGCATAGCCACTAGTTTAGGGAACAGCTAATGACGCCTTACCCTTTAAAGTCAGTTCACAGCATAGCTGTGTAGCCACTAGTTTAAGGGAACCTCTTCCAAGTGGCAGTTAAGCCAAAACTGTAACAAGAGTGAGTTTTATGAGAACAAACTGCAAATAAATATTTGAATCACGATCATCAACGTGGAAACGTCAAGAAACCGTACCGAGTGGCAAAACTAGCTGACTTGACTGAAATATCAACATGGTCTTACATTTAGAGTGGTGTGAGAGTGCAGTGCTGTTGGTTGACAATATGCATTCATCAATTGATGTTGTGAGGAGAGTACACTCGTCGATTTCTCAAAAAAGACTGTACTTGGTATTCGCCTCCTCCGTTGTCTACCATCCTAAAATGAAACCGTTATCTATACGCAAACGATCTTACCTTTTGCACAAAGCCTTAAAAAGAAAGTCCAAATCTTCGGGGATTGAATTCTTTTTCAACTAACACGTTTCGAAATTTCCTCAGAAACAATCGCAGTTCCACGGAAAAACACTTCCAGTCGTTATAGTGATGTCTAGTGACGTCATAATTAGGCAATTTTAATTAGTCAATTTCTGTTGCGCGTGTTACATTCGAATTTACTCATAGCAGTGACGGAATGCTGATTATTTATCATTTGCAATAAGAAGCAGGTTCTTATTAAAAATATCCACGATGGGAGAAAAAAGCTACTGATCAGCGAACCCATGTAACTTAGTAAATCATCCCTCTATTGTTGTCCGGTTCAGTATGAAAGATACCTACAGCTTATAGGAAATCATTTTCTTAGTATTATGCATGGTTCAATTCTACCTGTTACCACCCCCCCTCCCGGGCACACCCCCGGGGGATTTGCAATTTTTTTCTTACTTGGTGGTCTATTCCCCACCCCCGGGAAAGCAGAAAGAGACAATTCCCCACCCCGGGACTCCTCATCGACCACAAATACGTTGATTTGAGTTCAAAATTGATTTCCGTACAACAGGACAACCAGATGTTTTGACAAGAATTTAAACGCTTTTCTAGAGTTTACTGAACGAACGATATTACATAGTATTAAAAAACATGGACACTACGTTGAAAAAGAAAACGGAAGAAAAAAGTCCAACCGCACTGGCATTCGGCTGGCGAGTAACGAAATGTTCTTCACCGCGTGTTTTATTCTAAATAGAGCACATGCACAAAAGAGCCAGTCCGGTGAGCAAATTGATGACAACATTTTAAAGGAGTTTTTCTTAGTTTGTTTCACAAAAACACCGGACTGAGATCTCTGTTTAATATAAAGCCGTGCATCTGTTTCATACAAATACGCTGAAGAAATATTTCTATGTTTGTGATGAACGCCATCCATTCGAGTACGCATCAAACGCACCTTCGTTTAACAATTTATAATAAACGTGCCTTTGAATACAGATTTTAATCTCGCGAGGTTATTCTTATCCAACCAGTCTGCTACAAATTCTAGAGATTTTCCCTGGAAATAGGCAGTCTTCTCTACGCAGTCCGGCGCCATTGTGTCAACTGAGAAGTGATAAGCTAGTGACGTGCTTCACAAGAAAAACGAGAAGTTATTTTCGATTTGCCCCACCCCCCTACCCCCGGGACAAAACCGTTTCAAACAATTCCCCACCCCCGGGCCCCAAGAGCTGGACTTGTCCCGGGGGTTGCCCGGGGGGGATGGTAACAGGTAAAATTGAACCATGCATTATGGCAAAACGAACAACAACAAACCTTTTAGGGCTCTTTCTGCGTAGTGCAAAAGTAATTTTTGCGACGCATGTTTTCAGTACTTCTTGTTAGGTAATATTTTTTGTGTGAAGAACGTGTAGTGAACATCCAATATTAACCAAAGTAAGCTCATTACATTTCGCGAAACCCCAGAAATAATAACAGCTTACCTTCAAGGGACCGTCTCGAGAGTAGTCTCCAAACCGTGGCAGTGCTAAATTCCATTTTAACTGAGACACAGCTCTGTTGTGGCGTTCTTTGCTCTAACATCAAGCTTACCTGAGGAAAATGTCAGGTGTAGCATTGATTTTTCGAGTCCAGTTCAGACATTTCATTCACCAAGTGCGGGACCAGGCCAACTTCAACATGGCGTCTCACCTTCCAACAATCAAGCCATTAGTCAACTACATTTCAGTGACAGAAGCACGAAAAAGCAAAAAAAAAAAAAAAAAAAGATAAAAAAAAAAAGAATAGAAACGTATGAAAATCAACTCCTCATGAGTTTAGGAGATGAACGCTCCTAAAGAAACTGATCTCCTGCAGATTATCGCAACTACCACAACGCGTCGCAAACATGTTATTTCCCGCCTCCCGTGATCCTTCAACTTAGAAACCAGGCTTTTTTCCCGGTGGAGTACTGGGTATAGCGGTTTAGTTCTCAGACCTCTCCCCTCCTTGCACATCCAGCTCTTTCATTGGGTCTGGGAACTTTTTGAGGAGGTAGGAAGAGTTTGAAGCATCACGAAAACTCGAAAAAACGTGTCAAACAAAACTTGGATTTTTACAGGAGTGAAATCGAAACTGGAAAAAATTTGCAAAGTTTGCTTTCAAAACATATTGCAAAACACTTTATACCTGGTATTATGATTTCATCCACAGGCTCGAAAGTTCTACCCACTTTGAAAGTAAGCTCCATAGCTTTCATTTGAATAGTCCGATGACGATTGAGAATTAAATCCACATATTGTACCCAAAAAGCTAGTACCACATTGTACGATTTTCATTTGAATGATCAGACCTCAGGATTTCATCCTCAGACTGAAAAGTTGGAAACACAGTAATGTTGTTTTCGAGGATTGGCTCAGAGAGTAAATACGTTATAACAACATAAACATACGAAAAGAAATCTTTTCTTACCTCCTTGACATGCAAAATTGGATGAAAATGAATCGTCCCTTCAGTACTTCCTTTAATTACAAAACTACTGAATAAAAGCAGGAAAGAAGTAACTTTGCATGGACCGCCGTGACAAAATAAAACCCTTTCGAACAGCATGACAAATAGCACCATTGGACCACAAAATGTTGGGTTTTTTTAATCTATCAGCTTCCCCACTGTGAAATTACCCTCGCTTCAGTTTTGTCATATCGTTTCAATAAAAGCGCTAAAGTCACTAAAGTATGTTGTAAAATCACTCGACGGCACACGTTAGTATTTTACTGCTGCATAAGATTCTATGTTCCGCCGGATTGTTACAATATGAGGTCCAAATCTGCGTGACATAAAAA